>OY720267.1:0-1200000 GCA_963082995.1 Noctua comes
AACCTAACCTAACCTAACCTAACCTAACCTAACCTAACCTAACCTAACCTAACCTAACCTAACCTAACCTAACCTAACCTAACCTAACCTAACCTAACCTAACCTAACCTAACCTAACCTAACCTAACCTAACCTAACCTAACCTAACCTAACCTAACCTAACCTAACCTAACCTAACCTAACCTAACCTAACCTAACCTAACCTAACCTAACCTAACCTAACCTAACCTAACCTAACCTAACCTAACCTAACCTAACCTAACCTAACCTAACCTAACCTAACCTAACCTAACCTAACCTAACCTAACCTAACCTAACCTAACCTAACCTAACCTAACCTAACCTAACCTAACCTAACCTAACCTAACCTAACCTAACCTAACCTAACCTAACCTAACCTAACCTAACCTAACCTAACCTAACCTAACCTAACCTAACCTAACCTAACCTAACCTAACCTAACCTAACCTAACCTAACCTAACCTAACCTAACCTAACCTAACCTAACCTAACCTAACCTAACCTAACCTAACCTAACCTAACCTAACCTAACCTAACCTAACCTAACCTAACCTAACCTAACCTAACCTAACCTAACCTAACCTAACCTAACCTAACCTAACCTAACCTAACCTAACCTAACCTAACCTAACCTAACCTAACCTAACCTAACCTAACCTAACCTAACCTAACCTAACCTAACCTAACCTAACCTAACCTAACCTAACCTAACCTAACCTAACCTAACCTAACCTAACCTAACCTAACCTAACCTAACCTAACCTAACCTAACCTAACCTAACCTAACCTAACCTAACCTAACCTAACCTAACCTAACCTAACCTAACCTAACCTAACCTAACCTAACCTAACCTAACCTAACCTAACCTAACCTAACCTAACCTAACCTAACCTAACCTAACCTAACCTAACCTAACCTAACCTAACCTAACCTAACCTAACCTAACCTAACCTAACCTAACCTAACCTAACCTAACCTAACCTAACCTAACCTAACCTAACCTAACCTAACCTAACCTAACCTAACCTAACCTAACCTAACCTAACCTAACCTAACCTAACCTAACCTAACCTAACCTAACCTAACCTAACCTAACCTAACCTAACCTAACCTAACCTAACCTAACCTAACCTAACCTAACCTAACCTAACCTAACCTAACCTAACCTAACCTAACCTAACCTAACCTAACCTAACCTAACCTAACCTAACCTAACCTAACCTAACCTAACCTAACCTAACCTAACCTAACCTAACCTAACCTAACCTAACCTAACCTAACCTAACCTAACCTAACCTAACCTAACCTAACCTAACCTAACCTAACCTAACCTAACCTAACCTAACCTAACCTAACCTAACCTAACCTAACCTAACCTAACCTAACCTAACCTAACCTAACCTAACCTAACCTAACCTAACCTAACCTAACCTAACCTAACCTAACCTAACCTAACCTAACCTAACCTAACCTAACCTAACCTAACCTAACCTAACCTAACCTAACCTAACCTAACCTAACCTAACCTAACCTAACCTAACCTAACCTAACCTAACCTAACCTAACCTAACCTAACCTAACCTAACCTAACCTAACCTAACCTAACCTAACCTAACCTAACCTAACCTAACCTAACCTAACCTAACCTAACCTAACCTAACCTAACCTAACCTAACCTAACCTAACCTAACCTAACCTAACCTAACCTAACCTAACCTAACCTAACCTAACCTAACCTAACCTAACCTAACCTAACCTAACCTAACCTAACCTAACCTAACCTAACCTAACCTAACCTAACCTAACCTAACCTAACCTAACCTAACCTAACCTAACCTAACCTAACCTAACCTAACCTAACCTAACCTAACCTAACCTAACCTAACCTAACCTAACCTAACCTAACCTAACCTAACCTAACCTAACCTAACCTAACCTAACCTAACCTAACCTAACCTAACCTAACCTAACCTAACCTAACCTAACCTAACCTAACCTAACCTAACCTAACCTAACCTAACCTAACCTAACCTAACCTAACCTAACCTAACCTAACCTAACCTAACCTAACCTAACCTAACCTAACCTAACCTAACCTAACCTAACCTAACCTAACCTAACCTAACCTAACCTAACCTAACCTAACCTAACCTAACCTAACCTAACCTAACCTAACCTAACCTAACCTAACCTAACCTAACCTAACCTAACCTAACCTAACCTAACCTAACCTAACCTAACCTAACCTAACCTAACCTAACCTAACCTAACCTAACCTAACCTAACCTAACCTAACCTAACCTAACCTAACCTAACCTAACCTAACCTAACCTAACCTAACCTAACCTAACCTAACCTAACCTAACCTAACCTAACCTAACCTAACCTAACCTAACCTAACCTAACCTAACCTAACCTAACCTAACCTAACCTAACCTAACCTAACCTAACCTAACCTAACCTAACCTAACCTAACCTAACCTAACCTAACCTAACCTAACCTAACCTAACCTAACCTAACCTAACCTAACCTAACCTAACCTAACCTAACCTAACCTAACCTAACCTAACCTAACCTAACCTAACCTAACCTAACCTAACCTAACCTAACCTAACCTAACCTAACCTAACCTAACCTAACCTAACCTAACCTAACCTAACCTAACCTAACCTAACCTAACCTAACCTAACCTAACCTAACCTAACCTAACCTAACCTAACCTAACCTAACCTAACCTAACCTAACCTAACCTAACCTAACCTAACCTAACCTAACCTAACCTAACCTAACCTAACCTAACCTAACCTAACCTAACCTAACCTAACCTAACCTAACCTAACCTAACCTAACCTAACCTAACCTAACCTAACCTAACCTAACCTAACCTAACCTAACCTAACCTAACCTAACCTAACCTAACCTAACCTAACCTAACCTAACCTAACCTAACCTAACCTAACCTAACCTAACCTAACCTAACCTAACCTAACCTAACCTAACCTAACCTAACCTAACCTAACCTAACCTAACCTAACCTAACCTAACCTAACCTAACCTAACCTAACCTAACCTAACCTAACCTAACCTAACCTAACCTAACCTAACCTAACCTAACCTAACCTAACCTAACCTAACCTAACCTAACCTAACCTAACCTAACCTAACCTAACCTAACCTAACCTAACCTAACCTAACCTAACCTAACCTAACCTAACCTAACCTAACCTAACCTAACCTAACCTAACCTAACCTAACCTAACCTAACCTAACCTAACCTAACCTAACCTAACCTAACCTAACCTAACCTAACCTAACCTAACCTAACCTAACCTAACCTAACCTAACCTAACCTAACCTAACCTAACCTAACCTAACCTAACCTAACCTAACCTAACCTAACCTAACCTAACCTAACCTAACCTAACCTAACCTAACCTAACCTAACCTAACCTAACCTAACCTAACCTAACCTAACCTAACCTAACCTAACCTAACCTAACCTAACCTAACCTAACCTAACCTAACCTAACCTAACCTAACCTAACCTAACCTAACCTAACCTAACCTAACCTAACCTAACCTAACCTAACCTAACCTAACCTAACCTAACCTAACCTAACCTAACCTAACCTAACCTAACCTAACCTAACCTAACCTAACCTAACCTAACCTAACCTAACCTAACCTAACCTAACCTAACCTAACCTAACCTAACCTAACCTAACCTAACCTAACCTAACCTAACCTAACCTAACCTAACCTAACCTAACCTAACCTAACCTAACCTAACCTAACCTAACCTAACCTAACCTAACCTAACCTAACCTAACCTAACCTAACCTAACCTAACCTAACCTAACCTAACCTAACCTAACCTAACCTAACCTAACCTAACCTAACCTAACCTAACCTAACCTAACCTAACCTAACCTAACCTAACCTAACCTAACCTAACCTAACCTAACCTAACCTAACCTAACCTAACCTAACCTAACCTAACCTAACCTAACCTAACCTAACCTAACCTAACCTAACCTAACCTAACCTAACCTAACCTAACCTAACCTAACCTAACCTAACCTAACCTAACCTAACCTAACCTAACCTAACCTAACCTAACCTAACCTAACCTAACCTAACCTAACCTAACCTAACCTAACCTAACCTAACCTAACCTAACCTAACCTAACCTAACCTAACCTAACCTAACCTAACCTAACCTAACCTAACCTAACCTAACCTAACCTAACCTAACCTAACCTAACCTAACCTAACCTAACCTAACCTAACCTAACCTAACCTAACCTAACCTAACCTAACCTAACCTAACCTAACCTAACCTAACCTAACCTAACCTAACCTAACCTAACCTAACCTAACCTAACCTAACCTAACCTAACCTAACCTAACCTAACCTAACCTAACCTAACCTAACCTAACCTAACCTAACCTAACCTAACCTAACCTAACCTAACCTAACCTAACCTAACCTAACCTAACCTAACCTAACCTAACCTAACCTAACCTAACCTAACCTAACCTAACCTAACCTAACCTAACCTAACCTAACCTAACCTAACCTAACCTAACCTAACCTAACCTAACCTAACCTAACCTAACCTAACCTAACCTAACCTAACCTAACCTAACCTAACCTAACCTAACCTAACCTAACCTAACCTAACCTAACCTAACCTAACCTAACCTAACCTAACCTAACCTAACCTAACCTAACCTAACCTAACCTAACCTAACCTAACCTAACCTAACCTAACCTAACCTAACCTAACCTAACCTAACCTAACCTAACCTAACCTAACCTAACCTAACCTAACCTAACCTAACCTAACCTAACCTAACCTAACCTAACCTAACCTAACCTAACCTAACCTAACCTAACCTAACCTAACCTAACCTAACCTAACCTAACCTAACCTAACCTAACCTAACCTAACCTAACCTAACCTAACCTAACCTAACCTAACCTAACCTAACCTAACCTAACCTAACCTAACCTAACCTAACCTAACCTAACCTAACCTAACCTAACCTAACCTAACCTAACCTAACCTAACCTAACCTAACCTAACCTAACCTAACCTAACCTAACCTAACCTAACCTAACCTAACCTAACCTAACCTAACCTAACCTAACCTAACCTAACCTAACCTAACCTAACCTAACCTAACCTAACCTAACCTAACCTAACCTAACCTAACCTAACCTAACCTAACCTAACCTAACCTAACCTAACCTAACCTAACCTAACCTAACCTAACCTAACCTAACCTAACCTAACCTAACCTAACCTAACCTAACCTAACCTAACCTAACCTAACCTAACCTAACCTAACCTAACCTAACCTAACCTAACCTAACCTAACCTAACCTAACCTAACCTAACCTAACCTAACCTAACCTAACCTAACCTAACCTAACCTAACCTAACCTAACCTAACCTAACCTAACCTAACCTAACCTAACCTAACCTAACCTAACCTAACCTAACCTAACCTAACCTAACCTAACCTAACCTAACCTAACCTAACCTAACCTAACCTAACCTAACCTAACCTAACCTAACCTAACCTAACCTAACCTTTTTTTTTTTTTTTTTTTTTTTGTCGGGGTGGAAAATCCTCACGGATGTCCTCCGCCCTGGGGCGGGCGGAGGGGTCTGTCAGACTCAAACTGACTAAAAACCACCCCGGTGTCTCCTCGCACGTGCGCGCGGGGCCGCGGGAATCCAGATTCTTCCGCAGCCCCACACTAGTGCTGGCCCGGTCTGTCCGGGCCTCGTCTCCTGCACGGGGTAGTGAGGCGTTCGACTACCCCGTGCATCGCCTCAGAGGCGCGCGCCGACACCCGCGCGCGCCTCCGCCTCGGGTCCAGAATAGGGGGCGGGGACTTCCCCAAGTCCCTCGCCCCTGGACCCATTCATGGGGGCCGGAAAAGGGCGTTGTCCGCCCTTCTCCTGCGCCCGGTGCGCCTTCTGCGGCCGGGAAAGGGAGTCGAGATCTCCCTCTCCCGTTCCGCAGCCTCCTTCTGCGACATCACGTCCTCGCAGAAGGACACCACCGCGTCCCACGACTCTGCGCTACCGACCATCAACCTAACCTAACCTAACCTAACCTAACCTAACCTTTTTTTTTTTTTTTTTTTTTTGTCGGGGTGGAAAATCCTCACGGATGTCCTCCGCCCTGGGGCGGGCGGAGGGGTCTGTCAGACTCAAACTGACTAAAAACCACCCCGGTGTTCCCTCGCACACTTGCGTCGGGGGGCAACGGGATCTGATGCGACTTCCGCTGCCCCGGACTAGTGCCGGCCCGCTTGACCTGCGGGCCTCGTCCCGGGGGGGAGTGAGGTGTGAAACTCCCCTCGTTACGTCTCAGAGAGGCGCGCGTGGAACACTACGCGCCGCCGTCTCGGGTCCAGTGTGATCGGGGGCGACGGATGTCCCCGAATCCGTCGCCCCTGGACCTGTTTAGGGGGGCCGGAAGAGGGCGTTGTCCGCCCTCTGCCGACGCCCGGTGCGTCTGCTGCGGGATGGGCGGGAGCTCGTCATCTCCCTCTCCCTTTCCGCAGCTTCCTTCTGCGACATGACGGTTTCGCAGAAGGACATCACCGCGTCCCAGGACTCTGCGTTGCCGACCATCGAGCGAACGACGGTCGGCAGCGACAGGTCTCCTCCTACTTCCGTAACGAGCGCACGGCGCGGCTCATCCCACGCGGCGCACTCGGCCAGCGTATGCCGCGCCGTGTCCTCCAGACAGTGGACGCAGTGATGGCACCGGGCGTCCGGCTCCCTGCTTATGCGACACAGGTACTTCCCGAAGCAGCCGTGCCCCGAGAGCACCTGCGTCGCCCGAAACGTCAGGGAGCCGTGCTTCCTCCCGAGCCAGTCGTCGAGTACTGGCCGGATCGCCTCGACTGTGTCGAGGCCGGCGGTAGGGAGCTCTAGCCTCCCCCGCCATTCCGCCACCATGACCTGTCGGAGCTGAGACCGGTACAGCGTTATCTGTCGTTGCACCAGCCTCTCGCCCCGATGATCGGCCTCCTCGCGCCACTGGTGCAGTGTCGCGAGGGTCTTCGCCTCCAGGTCCCACGGCGGGGATCCGGCCAGTACGCAAGCCGCCTCGTAGGAGATCGTGCGATATCCCCGTATGACCCTGACGGCCATCGCTCTCTGCGGTCTGCGCAGAACCGCGATAGTGCGGGCCGTCAGGTCTTTCGCCCAAATCGGGGCCCCGTAAAGGGCCATCGATCGCACGATCCCCACGTACAACCGCCTACAGGCGGTGCTCGGGCCCCCCAGATTGGGAAGCAGCGTTGACAGCGCGCCCGCCGCGCCCATCAACTTGGGCACCAACCGCTGAAAGTGGGGGCCGAAGTCCCAACGGCTGTCGAGCACCAATCCTAAGTACTTCATGGTTGACTCGACAGCGATCCGGACCCCACCGACCACAATGTGTGATCCCAGCGGCGGCGCCCGTCGGGGGCCATGAAAAGCAATGGCCTCCGACTTGTTGAGGGCCACTTCCAGGCCGAGGCGTCGTATGCGGCTCACCACCTGTGAGACCGCAGCCGTAGCCAGCAACGCTGCCTCCCTGTACGAGCTCCCCCGAGCCGTGACCAGCGTGTCGTCCGCATAACACGTCAGGTCCACTCCCGGCGGGAGCTCGCACCGCAAAACCCAGTCGTATCCGATGTTCCACAGGGGTGGGCCCAGAACCGAACCCTGCGGAACACCGCACGACATCTCGCGACGGCCCGTGCCGTCGCGTCCCATGTAGGTGACACACCGTCCGGACAGATAAGCCCCCACAATGTTGCGGAGGTAGGAAGGCACCCGATGGTATCGCAGGGCCTCCCTAATGCAACCCCAGGGCAGGGTGTTGAACGCGTTGGAGATGTCCAAGGACACCGCCAGCACCACCCCACCCTGGGACACCGCTTCCTCCGCCAGGACTCTCACCCTCATGATGGCGTCGATGGTAGAGCGCCCACGCCGGAAGCCAAACTGGCTGTCGTCTAGGTTCGGCCCCTCTGTACACAAGTGGCTGGCGAGGCGATCTGCGATGACACGCTCGAGCATCTTGCCCGCCTCGTCCAGCAACACTATGGGCCGATAAGCCGACGACGAATCCGCCGGGCGCCCCGCCTTCCTGAGCAGGACCAGTCGACCAGTCTTCCACCTGCTAGGGAACTGACCCCGCTCAAGGCACGCCGAGAAGAGTCCCCTCAGTGGGGGCTCCAACTCCTTCAGGGCGAGGACTAGAGCGCGACCAGGCACTCCGTCGGGCCCCGGAGCAGTGTTTTTTGCCCGGAGCCGCATCACGGCCGCGCTCATCTCCGCCTGTGTCACCTCTGGGACGGTTTCGCTCTCCTCTTCTTCTTCCGACTCTGCAGCTGTGGGCAGAGCCATCGGCGGTGGCTCGTACTCGGCTCTCTCAGGGAAGAGAGCCGAGACCACTCGCTCCAGAAACTGCGGCTCGAGACCTTCCGTTAGCGGGGGGGCCCACGGCCGAAGCTTCCCTCGGACCGTGCGGTAAGGGCGCCCCCACGGATCCCCGTCTAGGGTCGCCAACAGCTCCTCTCTGGAGCGCGTCTTCGACTCGCCGATGGCCAGCCACAGAGCCTCCTTCGCCGCGCGGTACACCTCATACAGCGCGGCTTCTTCGTCGGGATCCCGCAGACGTCTCCTCCGACACCGCGTGTACGGGCGTCTGGCGTCTGCACACGCGACGCGCAGCCGCTCGACCTCGACGCACCACCAGTACACGCGGCGCCTTGCGGACAGAGAGGAGACGCGTGGCATGGACGCGTCGCAGATTTGCGTCATCGCATCGCTAAACCACTGCGCCTCCCGTTCGACGTCGACGGGACCGACGGTAGCCGACTCCCGGATCCAGGCTTGGACGATAGTGGCTTCCTCGAGAGCCTCCCTGTCGAGGCGTTTCAGCGCCCAACGCGGGCCGTCTCTTCGGGGGGCCGATTGGCTACGACCTCCAGCGGTCTGGGTGGAGACGTCGAAGCGTATGTATCGGTGATCCGATAGCGTCTCCACCTCCGCTTCCACGTGCCAATCACGAACACGGTGCACGACAGCGGGACTAGCGAACGACACGTCCACAATGGATCCACCCCGCTGCCGCAC
Organism: Noctua comes; assembly: GCA_963082995.1. Classification (NCBI taxonomy): domain Eukaryota; kingdom Metazoa; phylum Arthropoda; class Insecta; order Lepidoptera; family Noctuidae; genus Noctua; species Noctua comes. The sequence goes on from OY720267.1 coordinate 9,182, forward strand.
ACACGTGTAGGCCGAACCCCGATTTAAGACAGCCAGGCCCGTCGTAACGGCCCACTCCTCTAGCACATCGCCTCTCGGGTCTGTGACCGGGGATCCCCACGCCGCAGACTTGGCGTTCAGATCACCGAGAAGCAAAATGGGCCGAGGATGAGACCGGCCGACGACGGCTCCCAACTCGACAAGGAAACTCTCGAATTCGGCGAGACTCCTGTTGGGCGAAAAGTATGCCCCGATCGTGACGATCCCGTTCACAAGGGCGGCAACCCAACCGTGACCCCGGGATACGTCGACAAGAGTCGCGCCGATGATGGCCACCAGGCCGTCCAGATCCCCTGCCCAGTTATCCCGGGCGGGGACAAAATACGGCTCAGCGACCACCGCCACATTTATCGACCACTCCGCCATGCTCAGGACCAAGAGATCCTGAGCTCTGGTGCAGTGGTTGACGTTCGCCTGGAGGAAATGCAGCGCCATCACTGGCACTCCATTTCGTCGGCGCCTCGTCCTACCACAGGCCGGGAGTCGGCCGAAGAGGTGCTAGGGGGTGCGGCCCCCGTAGCTTTGGTCCAACGCTTGCTGCGCTTTCTGGGCGCGCTGCAAGCGTTGCCGCCAGTTCTGTGCCCCGCGGACTTTCCTGCAGCCGCACAGAGGCTGCAGTTCGGCTCCGCGGAGCACTGGGACGCCTTGTGGCCGGGCTGACCGCAGCGATAACACAGATCGCTGCGGTCGGCCTCGCTAGTGCACAGTGCCCGGACGAACCTAACCTAACCTAACCTAACCTTTTTTTTTTTTTTTTTTTTTTTTTTTTTTTTTTTTTTTTTTTTTTTTTTTTTTTTTTTGTCGGGGTGGAAAATCCTCACGGATGTCCTCCGCCCTGGGGCGGGCGGAGGGGTCTGTCAGACTCAAACTGACTAAAAACCACCCCGGTGTTCCCTCGCACACTTGCGTCGGGGGGCAACGGGATCTGATGCGACTTCCGCTGCCCCGGACTAGTGCCGGCCCGCTTGACCTGCGGGCCTCGTCCCGGGGGGGAGTGAGGTGTGAAACTCCCCCCGTTACGTCTGAGAGAGGCGCGCGTGGAACACTACGCGCCGCCGTCTCGGGTCCAGTGTGATCGGGGGCGACGGATGTCCCCGAATCCGTCGCCCCTGGACCTGTTTAGGGGGGCCGGAAGAGGGCGTTGTCCGCCCTCTGCCGACGCCCGGTGCGTCTGCTGCGGGATGGGCGGGAGCTCGTCATCTCCCTCTCCCTTTCCGCAGCCTCCTTCTGCGACATGACGGTTTCGCAGAAGGACATCACCGCGTCCCAGGACTCTGCGCTGCCGACCATTGAGCGAACGACGGTCGGCAGCGACAGGTCTTCTCCGACCTCCGTAACGAGCGCACGGCGCGGCTCATCCCACGCGGCGCACTCGGCCAGCGTATGCCGCGCCGTGTCCTCCAGACAGTGGACGCAGTGATGGCACCGGGCGTCCGGCTCCCTGCTTATGCGACACAGGTACTTCCCGAAGCAGCCGTGCCCCGAGAGCACCTGCGTCGCCCGAAACGTCAGGGAGCCGTGCTTCCTCCCGAGCCAGTCGTCGAGTACTGGCCGGATCGCCTCGACTGTGTCGAGGCCGGCGGTAGGGAGCTCTAGCCTCCCCCGCCATTCCGCCACCATGACCTGTCGGAGCTGAGACCGGTACAGCGTTATCTGTCGTTGCACCAGCCTCTCGCCCCGATGATCGGCCTCCTCGCGCCACTGGTGCAGTGTCGCGAGGGTCTTCGCCTCCAGGTCCCACGGCGGGGATCCGGCCAGTACACAAGCCGCCTCGTAGGAGATCGTGCGATATCCCCGTATGACCCTGACGGCCATCGCTCTCTGCGGTCTGCGCAGAACCGCGATAGTGCGGGCCGTCAGGTCTTTCGCCCAAATCGGGGCCCCGTAAAGGGCCATCGATCGCACGATCCCCACGTACAACCGCCTACAGGCGGTGCTCGGGCCCCCCAGATTGGGAAGCAGCGTTGACAGCGCGCCCGCCGCGCCCATCAACTTGGGCACCAACCGCTGAAAGTGGGGGCCGAAGTCCCAACGGCTGTCGAGCACCAATCCTAAGTACTTCATGGTTGACTCGACAGCGATCCGGACCCCACCGACCACAATGTGTGATCCCAGCGGCGGCGCCCGTCGGGGGCCATGAAAAGCAATGGCCTCCGACTTGTTGAGGGCCACTTCCAGGCCGAGGCGTCGTATGCGGCTCACCACCTGTGAGACCGCAGCCGTAGCCAGCAACGCTGCCTCCCTGTACGAGCTCCCCCGAGCCGTGACCAGCGTGTCGTCCGCATAACACGTCAGGTCCACTCCCGGCGGGAGCTCGCACCGCAAAACCCAGTCGTATCCGATGTTCCACAGGGGTGGGCCCAGAACCGAACCCTGCGGAACACCGCACGACATCTCGCGACGGCCCGTGCCGTCGCGTCCCATGTAGGTGACACACCGTCCGGACAGATAAGCCCCCACAATGTTGCGGAGGTAGGAAGGCACCCGATGGTATCGCAGGGCCTCCCTAATGCAACCCCAGGGCAGGGTGTTGAACGCGTTGGAGATGTCCAAGGACACCGCCAGCACCACCCCACCCTGGGACACCGCTTCCTCCGCCAGGACTCTCACCCTCATGATGGCGTCGATGGTAGAGCGCCCACGCCGGAAGCCAAACTGGCTGTCGTCTAGGTTCGGCCCCTCTGTACACAAGTGACTGACGAGGCGATCTGCGATGACACGCTCGAGCATCTTGCCCGCCTCGTCCAGCAACACTATGGGCCGATAAGCCGACGACGAATCCGCCGGGCGCCCCGCCTTCCTGAGCAGGACCAGTCGACCAGTCTTCCACCTGCTAGGGAACTGACCCCGCTCAAGGCACGCCGAGAAGAGTCCCCTCAGTGGGGGCTCCAACTCCTTCAGGGCGAGGACTAGAGCGCGACCAGGCACTCCGTCGGGCCCCGGAGCAGTGTTTTTTGCCCGGAGCCGCATCACGGCCGCGCTCATCTCTGCCTGTGTCACCTCTGGGACGGTTTCGCTCTCCTCTTCTTCTTCTTCAGACTCTGCAGCTGCGGGCAGAGCCATCGGCGGTGGCTCGTACTCGGCTGTCTCAGGGAAGAGAGCCGAGACCACTCGCTCCAGAAACTGCGGCTCGAGACCTTCCGTTAGCGGGGGGGCCCAAGGCCGAAGCTTCCCTCGGACCGTGCGGTAAGGGCGCCCCCACGGATCCCCGTCTAGGGTCGCCAACAGCTCCTCTCTGGAGCGCGTCTTCGACTCGCCGATGGCCAGCCACAGAGCCTCCTTCGCCGCGCGGTACACCTCATACAGCGCGGCTTCTTCGTCGGGATCCCGCAGACGTCTCCTCCGACACCGCGTGTACGGGCGTCTGGCGTCTGCACACGCGACGCGCAGCCGCTCGACTTCGACGCACCACCAGTACACGCGGCGCCTTGCGGACAGAGAGGAGACGCGTGGCATGGACGCGTCGCAGATTTGCGTCATCGCATCGCTAAACCACTGCGCCTCCCGTTCGACGTCGACGGGACCGACGGTAGTCGACTCCCGGATCCAGGCTTGGACGATAGTGGCTTCCTCGAGAGCCTCCCTGTCGAGGCGTTTCAGCGCCCAACGCGGGCCGTCTCTTCGGGGGGCCGATTGGCTACGACCTCCAGCGGTCTGGGTGGAGACGTCGAAGCGTATGTATCGGTGATCCGATAGCGTCTCCACCTCCGCTTCCACGTGCCAATCACGAACACGGTGCACGACAGCGGGACTAGCGAACGACACGTCCACAATGGATCCACCCCGCTGCCGCACACACGTGTAGGCCGAACCCCGATTTAAGACAGCCAGGCCCGTCGTAACGGCCCACTCCTCTAGCACATCGCCTCTCGGGTCTGTGACCGGGGATCCCCACGCCGCAGACTTGGCGTTCAGATCACCGAGAAGCAAAATGGGCCGAGGATGAGACCGGCCGACGACGGCTCCCAACTCGACAAGGAAACTCTCGAAGTCGGCGAGACTCCTGTTGGGCGAAAAGTATGCCCCGATCGTGACGATCCCGTTCACAAGGGCGGCAACCCAACCGTGACCCCGGGATACGTCGACAAGAGTCGCGCCGATGATGGCCACCAGGCCGTCCAGATCCCCTGCCCAGTTATCCCGGGCGGGGACAAAATACGGCTCAGCGACCACCGCCACATTTATCGACCACTCCGCCATGCTCAGGACCAAGAGATCCTGAGCTCTGGTGCAGTGGTTGACGTTCACCTGGAGGAAATGCAGCGCCATCACTGGCACTCCATTTCGTCGGCGCCTCGTCCTACCACAGGCCGGGAGTCGGCCGAAGAGGTGCTAGGGGGTGCGGCCCCCGTAGTTTTGGTCCAACGCTTGCTGCGCTTTCTGGGCGCGCTGCAAGCGTTGCCGCCAGTTCTGTGCCCCGCGGACTTTCCTGCAGCCGCACAGAGGCTGCAGTTCGGCTCCGCGGAGCACTGGGACGCCTTGTGGCCGGGCTGACCGCAGCGATAACACAGATCGCTGCGGTCGGCCCCGCTAGTGCACAGTGCCCGGACGTGCCCTTTCTCCAGGCACCGGTAACACTGCATGGCCCTGGGTGCCAGGAGTTTTACTCTTGCTGAAACCCAGCCCACCAAAAGACGTCCCGCGTCGGCAACTCTCTTCGCCGCAGCCACTGGACACCGCACCCAGATGGTGCCCAGCCCACCAGCGTTGACTCGGATTTCGCCCGCCCGTACATTTTCTGGCGGGCATCCGCCGCTCCGGGCTATGGCCACCACCACCTCCTCCGGGGAAACAGAGTCGTCCAGCCCATCGACGCGCACCTCAGCCGTCTTGATGGGTCTGGACACCCGGGCCTCCTCGGGGTTGAGGACGTCCCTAAGCTTTGCAGCTAGAGAGTCCGCCCTCTCGGCACTGCTGGTCCCCGCCAACTCGAACATCTTGGCCCCCGTGGCTGCCGTTCGAAAACGGAAACCGTCCGGGGTGCCAAAATCGGCAAAGACCAGCTTGCCCCTAGCCTCCGCCAGTACCTTCTGGTACGTCACGCCCCTCTCCTTGGCTTCGGGCTGCAGCGTGACCACTACAGCCTCGGAGCGAGGGACGCGGAGTTTCGGGGCCTGCCCCTTGGAGCCCGGCGCGCTCTTGGCCTTGCGGCCCCTCTTCCGCCTCTTTTTGCGGCTTTCGGCCGTCTTCCAGCCGCCCTCTTTTTCTTTGGGGGGGGACGAGCTGCTCCCCTCTGTGGCACTTTTCGTCCCCTTCACGGCCTTTTTGCCCCCGTTTGTGGCTTTTTTGGGCACCTGCGTGGGCTTTTTTGGCGCAGGTGGTGCTTTAGCCACCTGTGCCCACGTTGGCCCAGCCGTCGCTGGAGCTGGCTCCGCCTCCTTCCTCCGCCTATCTGCCGCCAGCGGCGGACGAAGCCTAATAGGGGGGTTGAGCCTAGGCTCTAGGCTGTCCAGGCGGGCGGTCATAATGCTCAACAGCCGGTTGAACTGGTCTTCCCCCAAAGACCCGTTCTGTGGCAGAGCACGACTTTCCGCAGTCGTCGCACCCTGCTGCCGGCTGAAGTCTGCCCTCAGGGCACTGACCTCCCGCTGGAGCTCCTCCATCCTCGTTTGGAGACGGCGATTTTCCTCTCGGAGCTTCACCGTCTCCTCCGAGACCGTGCGGTCAAGGAGGACGTCTACCGCCTCCTTGATCCCGTCCGCCGCCTCTTTCAGGGCCCGTGTGAACGTCCCCTTCAGGTTGCCAGATTTCGTGGCTACCTTCAGGACGACGTCCACGCCGTCTAAAACTTGGCGGCTAAGGGCCTCTGCCGTCAAGCCCTCAGGAGCTGCGGCGGTCTGCGTCCGCCTCTCCCTTGCCCGTCGAGCCAACTCAGCGACCTCGTCGGTCGCGATGGCCTTGCGGCCCTCTCTTTTCGCGGCATTGAGCTCCGCCTTAGTGCTCAGCAAAGCGATGGAGGCCTCGGCACCACCTTGCTCCACCTGCATGGCACCGTCGGAGTCGCTCACTCCGCTGGCCATCGGCGTATCGGTGGGCTTTAGGAAACGGCCCCGGGCGTCGCGTGACGCTGCCATAAAAGAAGGCAGCCGGCGTCCTCTGCCCCTCTTGGTTGTCGGCACCTTGGGGGCTGGCAGGTTCTCCTCGCTAGAGGACAAACCCGCCGAACCCGCGTCCGACACACACACACGCGGCCGCTTCCCCCAAAACTTGGAGGGTGAAGCCGCAACTGCTCGCGGTGTGTCGTCTGCCTCCGACAACACACAGACCCTCTCTAGCACCACGCGAGGCTCCGCTGGAGCCTCCGCTCCGACCCTCAGTGACGCAGCGCCAGACTCCGACACTGCGTCCTCCGCGTGGCGCTCGACCCGTCCTCGGTCGGGATTTTTAAAGTTAAAAGAGATGAGGTCTTCAAAAGACCTCGATCTCGAGGAGCCTCCTCGGCTCTTGTTGCCATCGGCAAGTGGATGACGATTGTTGCCCCCCCCAGAGTACGAGGGGCTTGACGATCCCGAAGGGATCGTGGCGGATTCTCCAGCTGCTGAGCAGCTGGTACCGCCCTGGGGTAGTACTGTACAAATCGTCTTTTTCATGGTAATTTTTTTTTTTTTCCTTTGAAGGGTGTGGTCCCTCTCTCCTTACTGCTCATCTTTCCCCCCCTTTTTTTTTTTTTTTTTTTTTGACCATTCCATCACCCTCACGGTCACGTCTGATGGGCAGACGCGTACCAGAGGGCGACGAATGTCACATCCCAGAACATGCCCCGCAACGATGTCCCGTCGCGTGGCATGCAAGGGAAGATCCCCGACCCCGATTCACTCCCCGAGGACCTCGAGGAGTGAATCACCAATCACGTACCGTCCGATAGCCCGCTCCGTGAGCCATCGCACGGCACACGACGAAATAATCCCACCCTGATTCACTCCCCGAGAACCTCGAGGAGTGAATCACTAATCACGTACCGTCCGATAGCCCGCTCCGTGAGCCATCGCACGGTACACGATGAAAAGCCCCGCCCTGATTCACTCCCCGAGAACTTCGAGGAGTGAATCACCAATCACATACCGTCCGATAGCCCGCTCCGTGAGCCATCGCACGGTACACGACGAAATAATCCCACCCTGATTCACTCCCCGAGAACCTCGAGGAGTGAATCACTAATCACGCGCCGTCCGATAGCCCGCTCCGTGAGCCATCGCACGGCACACGATGAAAATTAGCCCCGCCCTGATTCACTCCCCGAGAACCTCGAAGAGTGAATCACTAATCACGTACCGTCCGATAGCCCGCTCCGTGAGCCATCGCACGGTACACGACGAAATATCCCAGCCCTGATCCTCTCCCCGAGGAACTCGAGGAGTGAATCGCGAATCACACATCGTCCGATAGCCCGCTCCGTGGGTCATCGCACGATGTACGATGTATATCCCCATATTCACACTCCGATGACTCGGAGCGTGAATCGCGCACTGTCCGGAACGACGGACAGGGCACCCCTCGCAAGAGTCTGAAGCGACTCCGGTGTGTCTCTCTTAGTCTGGTCTCTCACTTGGAATGGGAAACTCCAAGATCATTGAGACACGCAAGCCCCACCACGACGACAACGTGGAGACACCCTCGGTGGGGAACCTAACCTAACCTAACCTAACCTAACCTAACCTAACCTAACCGGCTTTACGAGATCGTCCTATCCCTGTCCGACTCGCGAGCGAGGCACAAATACAACCTCGAGAAGGAGCGCTCTCGACACGCCCGAGAACTAGTAAAAGTGGAGCGTTCTCACAGAGAAGAGGTGATGAAAAACCAGCAGAAACTCATCACCGAGCTGGGTCACGCTCGAAATGACATTTCCGGAACCCTGAAGGAGGCTAAAGATATCCGAAACTGGCTCGGGTACGAGACAGAACAGCCGTTCAGGGAAATAAAGGAAGTCAGGAAGTCGATCGAGTCGTTGACAGCTCTAATAAAAACTGGGCACGAGAAAACCAAGGATCTGGACGCGCCCGCAAACGGGGACCCAAAATGGGATACCGTAGCGGTGGGCCTTACAAAGCTGGGAAACCAAATTGCGAGCGTATCAAACCAGCTGGATACGCTACGCCAAGCAACGGAAAAGATCCGGCAGGAGCTCCAAGCACCTGCAGAACCCTTTGTTGCCCCTCTTCTACCACCCGGGGCCTCCATGGAACCCAAACTCGACAAACTGGCGGAAAGTATAGAAACCATGACGGAAATGACCAGAGCCCTTCTGGAGAAGCCCGAAATTCCTCCCCCCCAACAACTACCACCTCTGGATCTGACTAAACACCTTCAGCCCTTGTCGGAGAGGCTGGACATCGTGTCCTCCGAACTCAGAGTGCTGAGGGATAAGGAACCCCAGTTTCCGGCCCAACCAGCACCGAGCCTAGATACTGAGTTCGCCGTCGAGGCAGTAAAGAGGACCCTTGCCTCCATCGAAAAGGGAGTATCGGAGCTGAAGCAGCCGGAAACCTTGCAACAGGGCCCCAAGACCTTCGCCCAGGCTGCCAAAACGCCCAAACGGCCGAACCACACTTTGATAATCTCCTCAACAGATCCGAAACACACGGGGGAGAACGTCATAGAGAAAATGAGGGAAGCTCTTGACCTCAAAACGACCGGAGCAAAAGTTGACAAGGTGAGGAAAGCGCGCAACCAGAAGATCGTGGTGAGCTGCGCCAGCAAAGAAGACCTCGGCCTCGTTAAAAGTCGGGTCCAGACCACCAGTGGCCTAAAGGTCCAGGAGCCCATGCCCAGCAACCCACTGATCGTCGTCAAAGGGGTGCTCTCTTCTTATACCAACGAAGAGATGGTAGACCTCCTCCAGGCCCAAAATAAACATCTCTGGAAAGATCTGGACCCGGCTGGCCTTGTCGTAAAACTGAGATTCCGAAGACGAGCGAGGAATCCCCTTGAATGCCACCCGGTCTTCGAACTCTCCCCAGAGCTTTGGAAGCGGCTCACGCAGGCGGAAAAGGTACACCTCGGAATCCAGAGGTGCCCAGTAGAGGACCAGTCTCCTCTAGTGCAGTGCACCAAGTGCCTAGGTTACGGCCACGGCAGAGCTCTCTGCAAGGCAGTAAAAGAAAGCTGTGGATATTGTGGCCAGGCACACACTGGGAGAGACTGTTCAGTCAGGGCAAACGGCGGCCCCCCTGCCTGCGTGAACTGCATCAGAGTAGAAAGAGAGGGAAAAGACACGGTTCATCCGGCGTTCAGCTCCGAATGTCAAGAGAGGCAGAAATGGGACAACATAGCGAGGTCGCGTGTTTCCTACTGCTAAGGGCAACGACGGGAATAATGTGTCAATCACCCAGCAAAGCACAATAGGACCAGCAGGCAGGCTAAAGATCATCCAGGCCAACCTGCAACGCTCCAAGCTTGCAACAGCAGAACTCCACCATGCGGCCGAAGAGATGGGAATTTCAATCGCACTTGTCCAAGAGCCCTATGTTGGGAGAACAGGTGTGATGAAACAAAACCCCGGCACACAAGTCATCCAGTGCACTCTCAATCGGCAAAAACCAGTTAGGGCGGCAATCGTCGTGTTCGGAAACAACCTGGAAGTCATCCACGACCCTCAGATTGTCACCGAAAACGTTGCAGCCGTCCTGCTGAAGGTGGGTCAGCTAAAGCTTGGAGTGATATCAGTCTACTTTGAGGGTGACCAAGATATAGACCCATACCTCGTTAAAACCAAGGAGGCAATAATCAAGTTACGCACATCCAACATGTTGGTGGGGGGAGACGTGAACGCATGGAGCCAGTGGTGGGGAAGCAACAGCGAAGACCACCGAGGGGCGTCGTACAACGCCTTCCTATCCGAACTAGACCTCCAGATACTCAACACGGGCCAGACTCCAACGTTCGAATGCTACAGGGGAGACAGGCTATACCAGAGCATAGTCGACGTTAGTACATGCAGTGTGTCGCTGTTAGGCAGAGTTGAAGATTGGCGTGTAGACCGGAATATAACGACATCCGACCACAACGCGATAACATTCTCATTACGCCTAGAAAAAGCGTTAGAGCCTCTTAAACCAGTCTCTACACGCATTTATAACACCAAAAAGGCAAAGTGGTCGGACTTCAGCACGCGCCTCAAGGCATACCTGTCAGAATACAGCATCACACCCGCCACAGTATCGGAGGTCTCCAACCATGAACAACTGGATGCTGTTGTCTCAAAATACGTCGACCTAATACACCGCTCGGCCAAAAAATCGATACCGAAATTGGGGAACAAGAAAATTGACTCGAGACCGCCTTGGTGGACTGATTCTCTTGAACAGTTAAAACAAGCAACACTGACCAAGAAAAGGAGAATCAGAAACGCGGCCCCCAGTCGAAGGAACCTGGTTATCGACGAGTACGTAAGATCAAAGCAAGAGTACTTAACTAGAGCAGCGGAGACAGCAACAGAAAATTGGAAGCAGTTCTGCTCCACACAGGACCGGGAGAGTATGTGGGATGGCATTTACAGGGTATTGAGGAAGACGGCCAGAAGACAGGAAGACACGCTCCTGAGGAACACCGCAGGCGAAACACTAAGCCCAGAGCAATCAGCGGATCTTCTGGCAAAAACGTTCTACCCAGACGACTCTGTGGATGCCGAACAACAACACCACGCGTCGGTCCGGAGACTTGCGGAGGAACTTTCCCCAACTGAAACCCAGGGTCTGTCGGCCGACGATCCACCATTTACGCCCGCGGAGCTGGAAATGGTCCTTCAGCGACAAAATCCAAAGAAAGCTCCAGGACCCGATGGACTGACGGCCGACATATGCACAGCTGCTATAAATTGCAACAGGGAAGTGTTCCTGGCGCTGGCCAACAAGTGCCTGTCGTTACCGCACTTCCCAAAGCAATGGAAAATAGCTCACGTGTGCATACTCCGTAAGCCAGGCAAGGACGACTACACCCACCCAAAGTCATATAGACCAATAGGACTACTCTCGGTCCTGGGCAAAATCGTCGAGAAGCTCGTCGTGGGCAGACTGCAACACCACTTCCTCCCGACTCTAAACACACACCAATACGGGTTCATGCCGCAGCGGGGAACCGAGGACGCCCTCTTTGTCCTAATGGAGCACATACGGGCCGAAGTAAGGGCCAAAAAGGTAGTGCTTTTAGTATCACTGGACATAGAGGGGGCCTTTGACAACGCGTGGTGGCCTGCCCTCAAAATGCAGATGCTGCACAAAAAATGCCCCAAGAACCTCTTTGCTCTCGTATCTTCATACCTGGAGGACCGGTACATCAGGGTCAACTACGCCAGAGCGACTAGCGAGAAGGGCACCACAAAAGGATGCGTCCAAGGCTCAATAGCCGGTCCGACGTTCTGGAACCTTATCCTAGACTCGCTCTTGGAGGAATTGACGACAATGGGGGTATATTGTCAAGCGTTCGCGGATGATGTGGTCCTCGTTTTCTCGTCCCACGAGGTCAGCTCCCTGCAGCAGTCAGCTCAAAGAACGCTGCAGACAGTGTCAGACTGGGGGTTACGAAACAAGCTTTGCTTTGCCGCTCACAAGACCAACGCAATGGTGATTACGAAGAAGCTCAAGTACGACACCCCCGTAATTCACATGTCTGGCATTCGACTGACCCTTGTCGAGGAGATCAAGCTGTTGGGACTCATCATAGACCACAAGCTTACCTTTAATGCGCACGTGACTGCAACATGCAAAAAAGCTGCAGACATCTACAAACAGCTAGCGTGCGCGGCAAAGGTGACATGGGGCCTGAACAGCGAGATAATCAGGACCATATACGTGTCGGTGATAGAGCCGATCGTGTTGTATGCAGCGAGTGCATGGGCCCCGGCAGCAGAGAAACTGATGACAAGAAATCAGTTAGACTCGCTGCAAAGAGGCTTCACGCAGAAGATCTGCAAAGCATACCGCACGGTGTCTCTAACATCGGCTCTCATCCTGTCGGGCCAACTGCCCCTGGACCTCCGGGTCACTGAAGCATCTACCCTATTCAAGGTAAAAAAGGGTCATTCTCAGGAGTACCTACCGCCGGGAAGAGAGGTCGAACGCAAGGCTGGGCCCCTACAGATTCCCCATCCATCGCGGCTCATAATAACTGAGTATGAGTGCCTCGAGAACATGGATCCTGAAACCCTGAGTGACCACCAAGTAACCGGACCGCATATTTATACCGACGGCAGCAAAATAGAGGGTAAAGTCGGTGCGGCCTTTACTTGGTGGAACGAAGGCAGGGAATCCAAGTACTCAACCTTCCGCCTGGAGCCGCACAACACAGTCTTTCAATCGGAAATGTACGCGTTATATCGAGCAGTCAGGACGGTGAGAACGTCTAGGATGGCCTGCGCCAACATATTAAGCGACTCAAGATCTTCGCTTGACTTGTTGAGAAGCCCGTCTGTCACTCACCCGTTGGCACTCGGTATAAAAAGGCTAGTACGTGAAATCCGAGAGGAGGGCAGAGACGTGAGGCTGTTTTGGTTGAGAGCACACGTGGGTACTCCTGGGAACGAGACGAGTTAGCAAAGAAAGCGGCTCTTACAAAGAAAACAGCGCCCGACTACGACAAGGTACCAATATCCTTCATCAAGAGGCAGATTCGTGAGGAAACTGTAAAGAAATGGCAGCAGCGGTACGAATCCTCCAGCACAGGCTCGGTCACTAAAGTGTTTTTCCCCACCGTTCAGGCGGCAAGGAAGATCCTTAAAGGCATGGCACTGTCACCTACCCATGTCCAAATGTTGACCGGTCACGGAGGATTCGGGGCCTATCTCCATCGCTTCCACATTAAAGACAGTCCCTCATGCGTCTGCGATCCCAATTGTGAAGAGACAGTATGGCACGTGCTTACCGAGTGCCCAAGATTTGGTCGTGAGCGAATGGATCTAGAAACTGAAATCCAGATCTCAGTTATTCAGTCCACACTCCATTCCATCATGGAGAACAAGGCCACCAGAACACCATTCTTGGAATTCGCGAGCAGGATCGTGCAAGTCGTAGCAAAGGCAAATGGTTCAACACAGTTCACCCCACACACACACAATCCTACACCCACACCCACACCCACACCCGCACCCACACAAATACATCACTCCGTGAGCACAGCCGTCACCACGGATACGCCCAGCCCCAGTAGTTCCCAGCTAAACCCTCGCACCTTGGCTTTACGCCAGTTACTTACATGCGGGGAGAGTGAGCAACCAGGCATCAGAACCCGTGGCGTGGCCCTCTTTATGAACAAGAACGCCGAGAGACTTGGTATAAGCTTTTGCCGCGCGGAAAGGGAAAACAGCGTCGCCATATCGCCGGGCCTTGCAGCGTTGATTAACGGGAGCACCTCAAAAGCGAGCATGAAACGCTCAAAGTTCAACGCGTTACCCGAAGCGGAAGTGGCCGAACACCGATACCGTCTAGTGCGATCAAAAAACAAGACGATCGCACTATTCGAGTGGTGTGAGGAAACTCCGTTTGCACAAGCATGCTCCCTGCTCACCGAAATCGGAGAAGCTGGCCGGTCAGCGAGCGGATGCCCTCGAATAATCAGCGTGGACGCAATGGCGGTTGGCTACGATAGGGGGAGAGTTGCCGATCGGTACGGATGCATCAAAGCCTCAGAAGACCATGAGGTGGTAGTTTACGAGGACAGGGGGGAAGACTTAAGCTTCCTAAAATCTCCCAGTAACGATGCCGAAAAGACCGCAACCGACCGGCAAACATCCTCCATGTCAGCCCCAACCACGCCCTGCGGTTCAGAGCGATTACAACAGAAGCTTGCCGCGGAGAAAGCCGCCTCAGACAAGAAAAGCGACAGGTCCAGAGACAAAACCAAGACCGACAGTCCATTAAAGACCATCTCTAACCTCTTCAGTAGGCTACTAGGAGCCAACAGTATGAGACCAGGAAAACCCCACCATAACAGCCAAGCGGCCGCATTGCGGGAATTCACCAGGGTTACCCCGAAACCGCCTAAAGAGCAGCGGCCAGTTCCAACAAGGGCCGACAAAGGAGAGGTTAGTGCGCCGAAACTCAAGCCGGCAAAGGAACCCGCAGACCACGTAGAGAACGCCTTTCTTGAGTTTCAAGCCATCACTAAAGCAACAAAAGCAGTCAGTCTCATGACTTGCCAGAAAATCATGCAGTCATACCAGCTGGAGATTGAAGGTCTGCTTAAAGTGAGACTCGAAGAGGCCGAAGCAGCCATATACGATAACGTCACCTCCCAAGTCATCAAAGGAGAAATGATTGGCACGTACATGGCTGCGTACAATGCCACACATGGCTTCGTGCCATTGGACAAGTCAGCAACGTCACAGACTGGCCACATAACCTTCGTGACACCCGAAAGTGACCCAATAGTGGTAGTGGCCCGATGTACCAAAATCATGATGGACGACAAGATCCTCGAACAGGCGGAAGCAATCTCGAGGGGCATAAGTCTAAGTGGAGGTTGGGCACTACCGAAAATAAAGTGGGTAAACGGCGTTCCAGGATGTGGCAAGACGACCTGGGTGGTTAATAACTTCGATAGGGATCGCGACGTCATCGTCACTACTACAACCGAGGCCGCGAAAGATCTGCGGCAAAAGCTGGCGCACAAAATTGGCGAATACAACAGAACCAAGGTGCGCACACTGGCCTCAATATTATCGAACGGGTTCAAAGGGCCACACAAATGCAGGCGCATTGTAGTGGACGAGGCTCTCATGAACCACTTTGGGGCCATAGTGATGGCAGTTCGATTGTCAGGTGCGACCGACGTGGTCCTTGTCGGAGACGTTAACCAACTGCCCTATCTGGACAGGGAAAACCTATTTCCCTTTAGATACGCCCGTCCGGACTCTGTGGCGACCATCAGCCAAGAGTTGTCCTGTACGCATCGGACCCCAATGGATGTCGCATACGCCCTAGCAGAAGTCTATCCTGGCATTTACTCGTCGAAGGACCAAGTCCACTCCCTGCAGCTGAAAAGGTTCACGGGCGCCGATATACCAAGCACCCTCTCCAACACACTGTTCCTGGTACACACGCAGGAGGAGAAAAAGTCCCTCATTGACCAGGGATATGGTTCGGGTGCTGGATCGAGCGTTCTGACCATCCACGAAGCTCAGGGACTCACATGCGAGACAGTCCTCATCCTGAAGACAAAGTCCAAAAACATCGTGCTTCACAGCAGCGTCCCCCATGCGGTAGTGGCCGTATCAAGACACACAGCCAGCTGTGTGTACTACGCCGACAACGCAGACGACGCTATTGGACGATTTGTGAGACGAGCACAGGAAGCCGCAACTAACGACATCATTAACAACAACATGATGAAGGCTATGCGACATCGGGACACGAAGGTCGTCGAGGCGCTGATACGCCTCCAAAAGCACTGACCGACGATGCTTTTTGACACAGGGTGGACAGCCTCTCTGACTCAGCTTAATTTGACATTACCTTAGTAAAGCCGGCTGCAGCAGCCGTTCCACGGTGGGAAACCTGCAGCTGACAAGTAACCCAAACCAACCCTTCCCTACCCAATTTCTAGTATTAAGTTTTGAAAATAGTTTATAAAGGGCGCAGCTGGCATCATGAACCTTGTCATACTCACTTAAACGACTCGCTGATGGTGGCGTGTGTGTTGGATCGTTCGACTCCCTCAAATATGGTTGAGTAGGGCGGTGCCAATGCAGGCGTCAGTTTTCGTGAACGAACGCTGTCAGTAGAGTCCGGTCAGGTTCCCTCTTGCCAGCTGTGCAACAAGCCAATGGCTGCATGCAAAAAAAAAAAAAAAAAAAAAAAAAAAACTATAGCAAACAAAAAGTGATGGACTCATTAGTAAGTAAGTAGTTTAAGTATAAATAAGTTGTACTCCGGAGTCACCACTTGTACGTGGAGCTCAGAGTCACATTGAAATGTAACTAAACAAAGGCACGGACGCTTATGTCTGTGGATATAATTGTAAGGCAGGAGGTGGTTTTAGCCGGTTGGAGCCCGGCACTACTCAGACTGGCTCGTCTGTGAGGCAGCTTGAGTGTCCGACCGGATTTCCCCTCCTGCCGGAAAAAAAAAAAAAAAAAAAAAAAAAAACCTAACCTAACCTAACCTAACCTAACCTTTTTTTTTTTTTTTTTTTTTGGTTTCGGGGTGGAAAATCCTCACGGATGTCCTCCGCCCTGGGGCGGGCGGAGGGGTCTGTCAGACTCAAACTGACTAAAAACCACCCCGGTGTTCCCTTCCCACACTTGCACCGGGGATCATGGGAACTAGTGCGCCTTCCACGATCCCCGGCTAGTGCCGGCCCGCATCTGCGGGCCTCCTCAAATCCACGGGGGGAGTGAGGTGTACACCCCCCGCGACTTTCAATAGGGGCGCGCGTGGAACACTACGCGCCACCGCCTCGGGTGCAGTTATATGGGAGGGCGGCGGACGTCCCCAAGTCCGCCGTCCCTCTGCACCCATTTAGGGGGGCTGGAAGAGGGCGTTGTCCGCCCTCCGCCGACTTCTCCGATTCTTAGACTATCCGAGATCGAGATCATAGACTTTCCCGATTCCTCGAGTACTGGTCGGATCGCCTCGATGGTAGCGAGACCGGCGGTAGGGCGCAAAAGCCTGTTCCGCCATTCCGCCACCAGGACCTCGCGGAGCTGGGACCGACGCAGATCGATCTCTCGCTGCATCGGTTCCCCGCCCCGCGTCCGCGCCTCCTCGCGCCACCGGTACAGTGACGCGAGGACTCTCGCCTCTAGGTCCCACGGTGGCGACCCGGCCAGTACACAAGCCGCCTCGTAGGAGACTGTACGATACCCCCTGATAGACCTGACGGCCATCGCCCTCTGCGGTTTTCGCAGTATCGCGATGCTGCCGGCCGTCAGGTCAGAGGCCCACACCGGGGCCCCGTACAGGGCCATGGATCGCAAGACCCCTAGGTACAATCTCCTACAGGCGGTGCTCGGGCCCCCCAGATTGGGAAGCAGCGTTGCGAGCGCGCCCGCCGCGCCCATCAACTTGGGCACCAGCCGCCGGAAGTGGGGGCCGAAGTCCCAACGGCCGTCGAGCACCAATCCCAGATACTTCATGGTGGACTCGACAGCAATTGGGGTACCCCCGACCACAATATGTGATGCCGGCGGCGGCGCCCGCCGAGGGCCATGAAAGACCATGGCCTCCGACTTGTTGAGGGCCACCTCCAGGCCCAGGCGCCGTATGCGGCTCACAACCTGCGAGACCGCAACTGTCGCTAGCAACGCTGCCTCCCTGTACGAGCTCCCCCGGGCCGTGACCAGCGTGTCGTCGGCGTAACACACCAGGGCCACCCCCGGTTGGAGCTCGCCTCTCAGCACCCAGTCGTACCCGATGTTCCACAGGGGAGGGCCAACGACCGAACCCTGTGGGACACCGCACGACATGCCGCGCCGGCCTCCGCCGTCGCGTCCCCTGTAGGTGACACACCTCTCCGCTAAATAAGCCCCAACGATGCGACGGAGGTACGGGGGCACCCTGTGGTAGCACAGCGCCTCCCGAATGCAGCTCCAGGGCAGGGTGTTGAAAGCGTTGGAGATGTCCAAGGACACCGCCAACATCACCCCACCCCGGGACACCGCTTCCTCCGCCAGGACTCTTACCCGCATTATGGCGTCCACAGTGGAGCGCCCATGCCGAAAGCCGAACTGGCTATCGTCCAGATCCGGCCCCTCTCTGTACAAGTGGCCGGCGAGGCGGGCAGCAATGATCCGTTCGAAAAGCTTTCCCACCTCGTCCAGCAGCACTATGGGCCGGTATGCGGACGGCGAGTCCGCTGGGCGCCCCGCCTTCCTGAGCAGGACCAAACGACCCGTTTTCCACTGACTAGGGAATTGGCCCTGCTCAAGACAAGCTGAGTAGAGTCCTCTCAGCTGGGGCTCTAGCTCTTTCAGAGCGAGGGCTAGCGCGCCGCCGGGAACTCCGTCGGGCCCCGGGGCAACGGTTTTGGCTCGAAGCCGCGTTATTGCTGCCCTCATCTCTGGTTGTGTCACCTCAGGGACGCTGACGTCCTCCTCATCCTCTGACTCTGCGGCTGTGGGCAAAGCCATCGGCGGCGGTACGTGCTCTTCCCTAGCAGGAAAGAGAGTTGCGACCACTTCCTCAAGCAGCTGAGGCTGCAGACTCTCAGTGAGTGGGGGCGCCCAGGCACGAAGTTTCCCTCGGACCGCACGATAAGGGCGCCCCCATGGATTCGCGTCCAGGGTCGACAACATCTCTTCCCTGGCTCGAGTCTTCGCCTCGCCGATGGCCAGCCACAGAGCCTCCTTCGCCGCGCGGTACACCTCATACAGCGCGGCCTCTTCTTCGGGAACCCGACGACGTCTCCTCCGGTATCGGGTGTACTGGCGTCTCACCTCCACGCACGCCACGCGCAACTGCGCGATGACGGCGGACCACCAGTACAGCTGACGCCTTGTGGGTTGGGTGACACGGGGCATAGATGCATCGCAAATTTGCGTCATCGCCCCGCGGAACCACTGCGCCTCCGTTTCGACGTCGACAGGTTCGTTAACCTAACCTAACCTTTTTTTTTTTTTTTTTTTTTTTTTTTTTTTTGTCGGGGTGGAAAATCCTCACGGATGTCCTCCGCCCTGGGGCGGGCGGAGGGGTCTGTCAGACTCAAACTGACTAAAAACCACCCCGGTGTTCCCTCGCACACTTGCGTCGGGGGGCAACGGGATCTGATGCGACTTCCGCTGCCCCGGACTAGTGCCGGCCCGCTTGACCTGCGGGCCTCGTCCCGGGGGGGAGTGAGGTGTTAAACTCCCCCCGTTACGTCTGAGAGAGGCGCGCGTGGAACACTACGCGCCGCCGTCTCGGGTCCAGTGTGATCGGGGGCGACGGATGTCCCCGAATCCGTCGCCCCTGGACCTGTTTAGGGGGGCCGGAAGAGGGCGTTGTCCGCCCTCTGCCGACGCCCGGTGCGTCTGCTGCGGTA
Organism: Noctua comes; assembly: GCA_963082995.1. Classification (NCBI taxonomy): domain Eukaryota; kingdom Metazoa; phylum Arthropoda; class Insecta; order Lepidoptera; family Noctuidae; genus Noctua; species Noctua comes. The sequence continues at coordinate 28,172 of OY720267.1, forward strand.
TGGGCGGGAGCTCGTCATCTCCCTCTCCCGTTCCGCAGCCTCCTTCTGCGACATGACGGTTTCGCAGAAGGACATCACCGCGTCCCAGGACTCTGCGCTGCCGACCATCGAGCGAACGACGGTCGGCAGCGACAGGTCTCCTCCTACTTCTGTAACGAGCGCACGGCGCGGCTCATCCCACGCGGCGCACTCGGCCAGCGTATGCCGCGCCGTGTCCTCCAGACAGTGGACGCAGTGATGGCACCGGGCGTCCGGCTCCCTGCTTATGCGACACAGGTACTTCCCGAAGCAGCCGTGCCCCGAGAGCACCTGCGTCGCCCGAAACGTCAGGGAGCCGTGCTTCCTCCCGAGCCAGTCGTCGAGTACTGGCCGGATCGCCTCGACTGTGTCGAGGCCGGCGGTAGGGAGCTCTAGCCTCCCCCGCCATTCCGCCACCATGACCTGTCGGAGCTGAGACCGGTACAGCGTTATCTGTCGTTGCACCAGCCTCTCGCCCCGATGATCGGCCTCCTCGCGCCACTGGTGCAGTGTCGCGAGGGTCTTCGCCTCCAGGTCCCACGGCGGGGATCCGGCCAGTACACAAGCCGCCTCGTAGGAGATCGTGCGATATCCCCGTATGACCCTGACGGCCATCGCTCTCTGCGGTCTGCGCAGAACCGCGATAGTGCGGGCCGTCAGGTCTTTCGCCCAAATCGGGGCCCCGTAAAGGGCCATCGATCGCACGATCCCCACGTACAACCGCCTACAGGCGGTGCTCGGGCCCCCCAGATTGGGAAGCAGCGTTGACAGCGCGCCCGCCGCGCCCATCAACTTGGGCACCAACCGCTGAAAGTGGGGGCCGAAGTCCCAACGGCTGTCGAGCACCAATCCTAAGTACTTCATGGTTGACTCGACAGCGATCCGGACCCCACCGACCACAATGTGTGATCCCAGCGGCGGCGCCCGTCGGGGGCCATGAAAAGCAATGGCCTCCGACTTGTTGAGGGCCACTTCCAGGCCGAGGCGTCGTATGCGGCTCACCACCTGTGAGACCGCAGCCGTAGCCAGCAACGCTGCCTCCCTGTACGAGCTCCCCCGAGCCGTGACCAGCGTGTCGTCCGCATAACACGTCAGGTCCACTCCCGGCGGGAGCTCGCACCGCAAAACCCAGTCGTATCCGATGTTCCACAGGGGTGGGCCCAGAACCGAACCCTGCGGAACACCGCACGACATCTCGCGACGGCCCGTGCCGTCGCGTCCCATGTAGGTGACACACCGTCCGGACAGATAAGCCCCCACAATGTTGCGGAGGTAGGAAGGCACCCGATGGTATCGCAGGGCCTCCCTAATGCAACCCCAGGGCAGGGTGTTGAACGCGTTGGAGATGTCCAAGGACACCGCCAGCACCACCCCACCCTGGGACACCGCTTCCTCCGCCAGGACTCTCACCCTCATGATGGCGTCGATGGTAGAGCGCCCACGCCGGAAGCCAAACTGGCTGTCGTCTAGGTTCGGCCCCTCTGTACACAAGTGGCTGACGAGGCGATCTGCGATTAAACGCTCGAGCATCTTGCCCGCCTCGTCCAGCAACACTATGGGCCGATAAGCCGACGACGAATCCGCCGGGCGCCCCGCCTTCCTGAGCAGGACCAGTCGACCAGTCTTCCACCTGCTAGGGAACTGACCCCGCTCAAGACACGCCGAGAAGAGTCCCCTCAGTGGGGGCTCCAACTCCTTCAGGGCGAGGACTAGAGCGCGACCAGGCACTCCGTCGGGCCCCGGAGCAGTGTTTTTTGCCCGGAGCCGCATCACGGCCGCGCTCATCTCCGCCTGTGTCACCTCTGGGACGGTTTCGCTCTCCTCTTCTTCTTCTTCAGACTCTGCAGCTGCGGGCAGAGCCATCGGCGGTGGCTCGTACTCGGCTCTCTCAGGGAAGAGAGCCGAGACCACTCGCTCCAGAAACTGCGGCTCGAGACCTTCCGTTAGCGGGGGGGCCCACGGCCGAAGCTTCCCTCGGACCGTGCGGTAAGGGCGCCCCCACGGATCCCCGTCTAAGGTCGCCAACAGCTCCTCTCTGGAGCGGGTCTTCGACTCGCCGATGGCCAGCCACAGAGCCTCCTTCGCCGCGCGGTACACCTCATACAGCGCGGCTTCTTCGTCGGGATCCCGCAGACGTCTCCTCCGACACCGCGTGTACGGGCGTCTGGCGTCTGCACACGCGACGCGCAGCCGCTCGACCTCGGTGCACCACCAGTACACGCGGCGCCTTGTGGACAGAGAGGAGACGCGTGGCATGGACGCGTCGCAGATTTGCGTCATCGCGTCGCTAAACCACTGCGCCTCCTGTTCGACGTCGACGGGACCGACGGTAGCCGACTCCCGGATCCAGGCTTGGACGATAGTGGCTTCCTCCAGAGCCTCCCTGTCGAGGCGTTTCAGCGCCCAACGCGGGCCGTCTATTCGGGGGGCCGATTGGCTACGACCTCCAGCGGTCTGGGTGGAGACGTCGAAGCGTATGTATCGGTGATCCGATAGCGTCTCCACCTCCGCTTCCACGTGCCAATCACGAACACGGTGCACGACAGCGGGACAAGCGAACGACACGTCCACAATAGATCCACCCCGCTGCCGCACACACGTGTAGGCCGAACCCCGATTTAAGACAGCCAGGCCCGTCGTAACGGCCCACTCCCCTAGCACATCGCCTCTCGGGTCTGTGACCGGGGATCCCCACGCCGCAGACTTGGCGTTCAGATCACCGAGAAGCAAAATGGGCCGAGGATGAGACCGGCCGACGACGGCTCCCAACTCGACAAGGAAACTCTCGAAGTCGGCGAGACTCCTGTTGGGCGAAAAGTATGCCCCGATCGTGACGATCCCGTTCACAAGGGCGGCAACCCAACCGTGGCCCCGGGTTACGTCGACAAGAGTCGCGCCGATGATGGCCACCAGGCCGTCCAGATCCCCTGCCCAGTTATCCCGGGCGGGGACAAAATACGGCTCAGCGACCACCGCCACATTTATCGACCACTCCGCCATGCTCAGGACCAAGAGATCCTGAGCTCTGGTGCAGTGGTTGACGTTCGCCTGGAGGAAATGCAGCGCCATCACTGACACTCCATTTCGTTGGCGCCTCGTCCTACCACAGGCCGGGAGTCGGCCGAAGAGGTGCTAGGGGGTGCGGCCCCCGTAGCTTTGGTCCAACGCTTGCTGCGCTTTCTGGGCGCGCTGCAAGCGTTGCCGCCAGTTCTGTGCCCCGCGGACTTTCCTGCAGCCGCACAGAGGCTGCAGTTTGGCTCCGCGGAGCACTGGGACGCCTTGTGGCCGGGCTGACCGCAGCGATAACACAGATCGCTGCGGTCGGCTTCGCTAGTGCACAGTGCCCGGACGTGCCCTTTCTCCAGGCACCGGTAGCACTGCATGGCTCTGGGTGCCAGGAGTTTTACTCTTGCTGAAACCCAGCCCACCAAAAGACGTCCCGCGTCGGCAACTTTCTTCGCCGCAGCCACTGGGCACCGCACCCAGATGGTGCCCAGCCCACCAGCGTTGACGCGGATTTCGCCCGCCCGTACATTTTCTGGCGGGCATCCGCCGCTCCGGGCTATGGCCACCACCACCTCCTCCGGGGAAACAGAGTCGTCCAGCCCATCGACGCGCACCTCAGCCGTCTTGATGGGTCTGGACACCCGGGCCTCCTCGGGGTTGAGGACGTCCCTAAGCTTTGCAGCTAGAGAGTCCGCCCTCTCGGCACTGCTGGTCCCCGCCAACTCGAACATCTTGGCCCCCGTGGCTGCCGTTCGAAAACGGAAACCGTCCGGGGTGCCAAAATCGGCAAAGACCAGCTTGCCCCTAGCCTCCGCCAGTACCTTCTGGTACGTCACGCCCCTCTCCTTGGCTTCGGGCTGCAGCGTGACCACTACAGCCTCGGAGCGAGGGACGCGGAGTTTCGGGGCCTGCCCCTTGGAGCCCGGCGCGCTCTTGGCCTTGCGGCTCCTCTTCCGCCTCTTTTTTCGGCTTTCGGCCGTCTTCCAGCCGCCCTCTTTTTCTTTGGGGGGGGACGAGCTGCTCCCCTCTGTGGCACTTTTCATCCCCTTCACGGCCTTTTTGCCCCCGTGTGTGGCTGTTTTGGGCACCTGCGTGGGCTTTTTTGGCGCAGGTGGTGCTTTAGCCACCTGTGCCCACGTTGGCCCAGCCGTCGCTGGAGCTGGCTCCGCCTCCTTCCTCCGCCTATCTGCCGCCAGCGGCGGACGAAGCCTAATAGGGGGGTTGAGCCTAGGCTCTAGGCTGTCCAGGCGGGCGGTCATAATGCTCAACAGCCGGTTGAACTGGTCTTCCCCCAAAGACCCGTTCTGTGGCAGAGCACGACTGTCCGCAGTCGTCGCACCCTGCTGCCGGCTGAAGTCTGCCCTCAGGGCACTGACCTCCCGCTGGAGCTCCTCCATCCTCGTTTGGAGACGGCGATTTTCCTCTCGGAGCTTCACCGTCTCCTCCGAAACCGTGCGGTCAAGGAGGACGTCTACCGCCTCCTTGATCCCGTCTGCCGCCTCTTTCAGGGCCCGTGTGAACGTCCCCTTCAGGTTGCCAGATTTCGTGGCTACCTTCAGGACGACGTCCACGCCGTCCAAAACTTGGCGGCTAAGGGCCTCTGCCGTCAAGCCCTCAGGAGCTGCGGCGGTCTGCGTCCGCCTCTCCCTTGCCCGTCGAGCCAACTCAGCGACCTCGTCGGTCGCGATGGCCTTGCGGCCCTCTCTCCTCGCGGCATTGAGCTCAGCCTTAGTGCTCAGCAAAGCGATGGAGGCCTCGGCACCACCTTGCTCCACCTGCATGGCACCGTCGGAATCGCTCACTCCGCTGGCCATCGGCGTATCGGTGGGCTTTAGGAAGCGGCCCCGGGCGTCACGTGACGCTGCCATAAAAGAAGGCAGCCGGCGTCCTCTGCCCCTCTTGGTTGTCGGCACCTTGGGGGCTGGCAGGTTCTCCTCGCTAGAGGACAAACCCGCCGAACCCGCGTCCGACACACACACACGCGGCCGCTTCCCCCAAAACTTGGAGGGTGAAGCCGCAACTGCTCGCGGTGTGTCGTCTGCCTCCGACAACACACAGACCCTCTCTAGCACCACGCGAGGCTCCGCTGGAGCCTCCGCTCCGACCCTCAGTGACGCAGCGCCAGACCCTGACACTGCGTCCGCCGCGTGGCGCTCGACCCGTCCTCGGTCGGTATTTTTAAAATTAAAAGAGATGAGGTCTTCAAAAGACCTCGATCTCGAGGAGCCTCCTCGGCTCTGGTTGCCATCGGCAAGCGGAAAACGACTAGTGCCCTCCCCAGAATACGGGGGGCTTGACGATCCCGAAGGGATCGTGGCGGATTCTCCAGCTGCTGTGCAGCTGGTACCGCCCTGGGGTATAATTTTAATAATCGTTTTTTTCATGTTTATTTTGTTTTTCCTTTGAAGGGTGTGGTCCCTCTCTCCTTACTGCTCATCTTTTCCCCCCCCTTTTTTTTTTTTTTTTTGACCATTCCATCACCCTCACGGTCACGTCTGATGGGCAGACGCGTACCAGAGGGCGACGAATGTCACATCCCAGAACATGCCCCGCAACGATGTCCCGTCGCGTGGCATGCAAGGGAAGATCCCCGACCCCGATTCACTCCCCGAGGACCTCGAGGAGTGAATCACCAATCACGTACCGTCCGATAGCCCGCTCCGTGAGCCATCGCACGGCACACGACGAAATAATCCCACCCTGATTCACTCCCCGAGAACCTCGAGGAGTGAATCACTAATCACGTACCGTCCGATAGCCCGCTCCGTGAGCCATCGCACGATACACGATGAAAAGCCCCGCCCTGATTCACTCCCCGAGAACTTCGAGGAGTGAATCACCAATCACGTACCGTCCGATAGCCCGCTCCGTGAGCCATCGCACGGTACACGACGAAATAATCCCACCCTGATTCACTCCCCGAGAACCTCGAGGAGTGAATCACTAATCACGTGCCGTCCGATAGCCCGCTCCGTGAGCCATCGCACGGCACACGATGAAAATTAGCCCCGCCCTGATTCACTCCCCGAGAACCTCGAAGAGTGAATCACTAATCACGTACCGTCCGATAGCCCGCTCCGTGAGCCATCGCACGGCACACGACGAAATATCCCAGCCCTGATCCACTCCCCGAGGAACTCGAGGAGTGAATCGCGAATCACACATCGTCCGATAGCCCGCTCCGTGGGTCATCGCACGATGTACGATGTATATCCCCATATTCACACTCCGATGACTTGGAGCGTGAATCGCGCACTGTCCGGAACGACGGACAGGGCACCCCTCGCAAGAGTCTGAAGCGACTCCGGTGTGTCTCTCTTAGTCTGGTCTCTCACTTGGAATGGGAAACTCCAAGATCATTGAGACACGCAAGCCCCACCACGACGACAACGTGGAGACACCCTCGGTGGGGAACCTAACCTAACCTAACCTAACCTAACCTAACCGACAGGACAGAGAAGGGGTTTGGGAAGGGATCTACCGGGTGATAGGAAGGACCAAGGGAAGAGGGGAGGACCAGCCTCTGGTGAAGGACGGGGAGGTACTGGACACAAAAGGTTCAGTTGAGCTACTGGCAAATACATTCTACCCAGAGGACCATCCGGGCACTGACAGCACCTGCCACCGCCTTATCAGAGAAAAGGCCGAGGTTGTGAATGCTGGAGAGCAAGATGACTCATGCGATCCACCATTCACGATGGCCGAGCTGATGGCAGCGTGTGAGTCTTTCAATGCCAAAAAAGCTCCAGGATCTGACGGCTTCACTGCCGATATCTGTTGCCAAGCTATTAGAGTCGCACCCGAGGTGGCCTTGGCTCTCCTAAATGGCTGCCTGAGATGTTACCTCTTCCCTGAAGTCTGGAAGGAGGCGACCGTAATTGTTCTGAAGAAACCAGGTAAAACCGACTACAGCATTCCAAAGGCGTACAGACCAATCGGACTTTTACCAATATTGGGTAAAATATACGAGAAGATGTTGGTAGCTCGCCTCAAGTTTCATCTGATTCCGAGGATGAGTACTCGCCAGTACGGATTCATGCCCCAGAGGAGCACCGAGGACTCCCTCTATGCTCTAATGAAACATATACGCGGCAAGCTGGAACTAAAGAAAATAGTAGTCTTAGTTTCATTGGACATAGAGGGAGCCTTCGACAGTGCCTGGTGGCCGGCCATAAAGGTCCGTCTGGCTGAGGAAAAGTGTCCTATCGGCTTGAGGAGGGTCATCGGCAGCTATCTCAAAAACCGAAGGGTCAGGGTCAGGTACGCAGGTGAAGAGTTCGGCAAGGCCACAAGCAAGGGCTGTGTCCAGGGTTCGATAGGGGGACCAATATTGTGGAACCTTCTACTGGATCCGCTTCTAAAGAGCCTGGAAGCTGGGGAGAACTATTGTCAGGCCTTTGCAGACGACGTGGTGCTGATTTTCGATGGTGATACATCGTTGGAGATCGAGGGACGTGCCAATGCCGCTCTCGGGCATGTCCAGGCGTGGGGGGTTCAAAACAAACTAAAATTTGCCCCGCAGAAAACCAATGCAATGGTTATTACTCGCAAGATTAAATACGACACCCCACGCCTGAGCATGGGTGGGATCGGCATTGCCATGTCCAATGAGATCAAAATCCTGGGTGTCACCATCGACAAACAGCTGACCTTCAACACACACGTCGCAAACGTGTGCAGAAAGGCAATAGGTATCCACAAACAACTAACCAGGGCTGCAAAGACCAGCTGGGGGCTTCACCCTGAAGTCATAAGGATAATATATGTGGCCACCGTGGAGCCAGTCATCCTGTACGCCGCCAGCGTATGGGCCCCGGCTGTCGGAAAGCTGGGGGTCAGGAAGCAGTTGGGTGCAGTCCAGCGCGGCATTGCGCAGAAGCTGTGCAAGGCTTATCGAACAGTCTCCTTAAACTCCGCGCTGGTGCTGGCTGGGATATTGCCTCTTGACTTACGTGTCCGCGAAGCGGCATCGTTATATGAGGCCAGGAGAGGGGTACCTCAGCTGGCGCTTGGTGACCGGAGGGTCGAGCAGACTGCCTCGGCAATGGAGGCTCCGCACCCTGCGGAGCGCGCTGAGCTAGAACTCGTAAGCCTGGTAAACCAAGAGCAACTCGACGTTGCCAAGAACGAACTTGAAGTTCGTATCTTTACGGACGGGAGCAAGATTGGGGGCAAGGTTGGAGCGGCACTGTCCGTGTGGAACGGTGACGCCGAAACCAAAGCTCTCAAGCTTGCTCTCCCACATTACTCCACCGTCTACCAGGCTGAGCTTCTGGCGATATGCGTCGCAACCAGGGAAATCTTGAAGCACAGTGCGCAAACGTTTGGAATTTTCAGTGACTCCATGGCGGCTCTCCAAACCATCCAAAACTACAACCGGCACCACCCCCTGGTAGTGGAGGCAAGGGCAAACCTTAGGTCCATAACTACCCAAAACAGGGCTGTCACCTTGTTTTGGATCAAAGCCCATGCAGGGTTGGATGGAAACGAGAGAGCTGATGAACTAGCCAAAGGGGCCGCTGAGGGCTCCAAACGAAAACCTGACTACGACTTGGTTCCGGTTTCATACGTCAAGCGATGCATTCGTACGGCAACGCTTGACGAGTGGAACCTTAGATACTGCTCCGGAGAAACTGCGTCGGTGACTAAACTGTTTTTCCCGGACGCTGTAGCGGCCTACAGGATAATCAGGAAGTGCATAGTAAACAGCGTTACTACCCAAATTATGACGGGGCACGGTGGGTTCTCGGAATACTTGTATCGCTTCAAGTGTAAGGGAAACCCATCGTGCATCTGCGACCCTGAAATTGCTGAAACGGTGCCACATATATTATTCAATTGCCCCGTCTTTGACAGAGACAGACTTGAGGCCGAGCACATACTCGACACCAAACTTGATGCTGGAAATGTGTGGCAAATAATGGCGGGAAAGAAGAGAGAGTTGTTTTTAAAATATTGCGTGAAGATATGTGAAAAGGTGATAAAGAGGAATAAAAGTGCATAAGCAAAAAATGTGCACATAATATTATAAGAATATTATACGTAAAGTCTTATAAGCATAAAAAGCTGATTAATACATAAGTTGCCCATATAGTATAAATCATGAGAAACAGGTTTTTTAAATAAGAATAGTAATAATGTATAAATATTAAGAATATCTATGTATACTGTAGTATTAAGAAATAGAAATAAGAATAAGTATAAAAGAACAGCTGTACAAGAAAAATGAGAAATTGTGTCCATGTGTTTATTTCCCCATAATAAAAATAAATAAGAAATAGAGAAAAGAATAGAAAACAAGTAGAAGGGCGTACTACCCTTAAGGAAAGAAAAAACGAAAGAATGCAAGATAAAGTATGCAGAATGCAAGTAGGAGAGAAAAAACTGATAGAACTGGAATTAAAGCGTAGACTAGCATAGGCTCCGATAATGTTGGAGGTAGAAGTATAAAAAAAAAAAAAAAAAAAAAAAAAAAAAAAAAAAAAAAAAAAAAAAAAAATAAACCTAACCTAACCTAACCTAACCTTTTTTTTTTTTTTTTATTAAGCGGTGAAAAATGCCTAACGCATACCGCACCGTCCGGGGAGACGGTGTGGTTATGTGGGGCTTGCACCCACTAAAAAACACCGCCGTGAGCCTACTCTCGCCTTGATGAATGAGCCGCGAGGACCGCTACGCATGACGTTCGCGGCCCATCCAGCGCAACCCGCCTCCGGGGACCAAACTCGTTTGGCGATGTCCGGGCTCACCTGAGACATCGCCACCACTCGTGAGGGCCGTTCAATGCGACGACGATAGACTCCCCGATCTATCGCCCGCTGGCACCTCCTACGGCGGCATCAGGTCGCCATGGCGCCTCCTCCGCCGCCCTGTCCTCCTGCGACGAATCGCGTCTGCGAGGGAGTCTTCCTCTCTGACGCGCTCCGCCGCCTCCTTCTGCGAGATGACATCCTCGCAGAAGGACGCCACCGCCTCCCATGCCTCCCCGCTGTCGACCATGGCCTTGGCCACGGCCGGTAAGGAGAGGTCTGCCCCGATTGCTGCTGCGAGAGCACGACGCTGCACCGCCCAGGCAGGACAATGCTCGAGGGTGTGAAGCGCCGCGTCCTCGCTGCAGCCGCACTGGTGACACACGGGAGTCGCCTCTCGTCTGGCCACTTTGTGCAGGTATTTGCCAAAGCAGCCATGCCCTGACAATACCTGCACCAGACGGAAGGACAGCGTCCCGTGTCGCCTCCGTGTCCACTCTTCCAGGATCGGCCGGATCGCCTCCACGGTCCAGTGACCTGCACTGGGCGTCTCCAGCCTCACCCTCCAAATCCGCAGGGTTTGAGATTGGGCCTCCCTGCGCCACCTCGTGACCAGCTCAGGCGGTGGGCGGCGAGTACCACTCTCCGCCCGCAGGTCTGCACCACGTCGGTAGACCTCGGCGAGCACCTGCGCCTCTAGATCCCACGGGGGTGTGCCTGCGAGGGCGCACGCCGCTTCCACCGATACGGTGCGGTATCCGCGTATGACCCTGACTGCCATGACTCTCTGTGGCCTCCGCAGTAGAGCCTTGTTCTGGGCAGACAGGGACTCCGCCCACACCGGGGCCCCATAGAGCGCCATCGAGCGAACTACCCCCGTGTACAGCCGCCGGCAAACCACGTTTGGTCCGCCCAGGTTCGGCAACAGCCGGCTGAGGGCGGACGCCGTGCCGATCAGCTTCGGCGCAAGCTGAGCAAAGTGCTCGCCGAAGTTCCACCTCCGGTCCAAAACCAGGCCCAAGTATTTCATGCTTGCCCGTACCGCTATTGGTGCACCACCAATAGTGAGGTGTGCGCCGGCCGGTGGCCGTCGTCGGGGCGCATGAAATACCAGGGCCTCCGTCTTTTCGAGGGCCACCTTCAGGCCCATCGCCTCGATTCGCCCCACGACGAGGGACGCGCCCTCGACGGCAGACCGTGCCGCTTCCTCGTAGCTCCCTCCCCGGGCCGTGACGAGAGTGTCGTCAGCGTAGCAAATGACGCCCTGCCCGGGGGAGAGCAAACACCGCAAGGACCAGTCGTAGCCTATGTTCCACAGGAGTGGACCCAAAACCGACCCCTGCGGAACACCGCACACGATGGCCCTGCGCACAACTTGACCGTCGCGTCCCTCGTAGGACACAAACCGCCCCTGCAGATAGTCCGCTACCAGCAGCCTCAGGTAGGCGGGCACCCGATGGTAGCGGAGCGCCTCCTCGATGCAGCTGAATGGCAGAGTGTTGAACGCGTTGGCGATGTCTAAAGACACCGCCAACAACACCCCGCCCTGGGTAACTGCATCTTTCGCTTCGGCCTTGAGGCGTAAGATGGCGTCTATTGTCGAACGCCCTGCCCGGAAACCGAACTGGGCGTCCGACAAATTCGGGCCTACTGCATCTAAGTGCCGGACGATGCGGGTAGCGAGAATCTTCTCTAGCATCTTCCCCACCTCGTCCAGCAAGACAATCGGCCTATACGCCGATGGAGAATCCGGGGGCCGCCCTGCCTTCTGGAGCAGCACCAGTCGACCCTCCTTCCAGGCCTTAGGGAACCGTCCCGATGTTAGACAGGCGTCAAACAGCTCCCTAAGCCTATCTTCCAGGGCCGCCTCAAGAGAGAGGGCCAGCACCCTTGCAGGCACCCCATCCGGTCCGGGGGCAGTCCTCTTGGACCGCGCCCTCAGAATTGCTGCCCCCATCTCCGCGTCAGATATTGGGGGAGTCTCCACCTCCGCATCTTGGTCGGCGCCCGCTTCGGCCATTGGTGGAGAAGGGTGATCCGCCCGCTCCGGGAAGAGTGTCTCCACGACCCCGACGAGGAACTGAGGCTGGAGGGTTTCCGTCAGTGGGGGGCCTTGGGCACGGAGTTTCTTCCGCGCCGCACGGTACGGACGCCCCCAGGGATCACGGTTTAGATCCTCCAGTGCCTCAGCTCTCGATTGTTCCTTCCCTCGACAGATCGCCAACTGCAGAGCCTTCCGAGCGTTGCGGTATGACTCATGCAATTGGGTCTGTAGGATCTCCAGCTCTTCATCACGGCGGCGCAACCTGCGAACCTGTGAGTAGGTCCTCCGGGCATTTATACAGGCCGCGCGGAGGTCTGCTATCTCCTGGGACCACCAGTAGACCGCCCGCTTTGGAGGTTGTCTTCGGGAGCGAGGCATGGCTGCATCGCACACAGCCGTCATGGCTTCGCGAAAGCGGTCAGCCTCAGCGTCGACTCCCTCTGCTGCAGGCGGCGAAGACAGCCAAGCCTGGACAATGGCTGCTTCCTCTAGGAGGTCCCCGTCAAGCCGCTTCAACGCCCACCGTGGGAACTGCCGAGCGTCAGGTCGTGGATACACCGGTGGGCCCGAAGAGGCGGAGACATCCATACAGATGTACAGGTGATCCGATAGAGTCTCCACACTCTCTAGGACCCGCCAACCCTGAACCCGTGCGGCGACAGCAGGGGTAGCGAACGAGAGATCAACTATTGACCCCCCGTGCTGCCGGACGCACGTGTTAACGGAGCCCCTGTTTAAGAGACAGAGGCCCGCAGCCGCTGCCCATTCCTCGACCGCCTCCCCCCTGACGTCCGTCCCGGGGGACACCCACGCGGTGGACTTTGCGTTAAAGTCCCCCACGACGATCGCGTGAGACGGCATCATTCGTCGAACCGAGGTCCCCAGGCGGTCCAGGAAGTCCTCGAACTCCGCTAGGCTCCTGTTTGGGGAGAAATAAACTCCGAAGAGAGTTATGTCCCCCCAGGTGGCCGCAACAAATCCTCGACTCCTCTCTCTTATGGAAAGTGGCACCGAGGAGCTGATAATTGCAACAGAGTCGCCAATGTCACCAGCCCAGTCAGGGCGAGCTGGGACGAAGTACGGCTCCGCCACTACGGCCACACCTATCGTTCGTTCCGCCATGGTTTGGAGAACCAAGTCCTGCGCACCAGCGCAGTGGTTCAAATTCGCCTGGAGAAGAGAACGAAAACGGACCGGGTCCATAATTAGTCCGTAATCATTATCGCCCCCTGCGATGGCTCCTCCAATCGGACTGCGCCGGAAGCAGTCGGGAGCAGAGTTGTCCGACATTCCCTGCTAGAACGGACCGGCGGCCTGCAATCCTTTCTGCCGGCGACGTGGCCGGTCGGTCGTCCCGCCGCCGCGCACAGTAAGCAGTGCGGGTCGGCAGCGCACGCTGACGCCGGATGCCCTGGCTCACCGCAGCGGAAACAGTGTCCACTCAGGTCGACGCCAGAGTCGCACCTCCGGCCCACGTGTCCCAATCCCCAGCACCTGTAGCACCTTATGGGCCGAGCGTCCAGAACCACGACCCTGGCTGAGCTCCAACCCACCAAGAGCCGGCCGGCGTCGGCCAGCTGTTTTGCCACTGCAACGGGGCAACGGATCCAGATAGAGCTGGCGCCTCCTGGGCCAGATCGAATTGGACCTACTCGGACCGCGTCCGAGGAGCAGCCAGTCTTACGCGCAATCGAGTCCTGCACGTCCTGCCCGGTCACGGAGTCGTCAAGCCCTGAGATGCGCAGTTCAGCGCACTTCGTCGGCCTGGAGACCTTGACCTCCTCTGCGAAGACCGCTCGCAGTTTTTCTGCAACGCGGTCTGCCCCTACAGTGCCTTCGGCTCCTGGGAACTCCAGCATTCGGGCCCCGGTTAAGGCTTGTCGGAACCTAACTTCTGTTATGCCGAGCTCTTCCAAGTTTACGGCTTGTCTGGCCTTGCTGAGGACGGCCGCGTACGTGACGCCCCTGTCCGCTGCTTCAGGCTGCAGGGTGAGTACTACCGCAGCAGACCTGGGCGCACGAAGCCCTCTCTTGGCGTTCGTGCTCTTCTTGAGCCCGGAAGACTTGTCTCCCTGAGCGGTGGAGGCCACCACAGTTTTTTGGGGCAAGGAAGACGAAGGTCCTCCGTTCTTCTTCTTCTTCTTCTTCCCATTCTTTCTCTTCCTTGCGGTCTGCCAGCCGTCACTAGCGGACGCCGATGGGTCTGCATTGGGGGCTCGTATAGTGGCCGTTGGAACGGACCCATTCGGAGATGCACCACTCTGCGTCTCAGGCACCGCAGACGGCACCTGAGGAGCCACGGAAGGCTGTTTCGGCCTGTTGCCAGTGCCGCCAGCGCTGCGAGCAGGAGCCGCCACGCTCCTGCGGTCCGCTGCCAGAGGCGGACGAATGGTCCTCGCCGGCAGAAGGCGGTCCTCGATGCCGGCAAACCGGGCATCCATCATTTTTCCGATCTGGGAAACGATGGCATGCGCCTGCATCTCGCTCATAGATGGTACCTGCGGGAGCGACTTCTCCGGAGCAGAAGAACACCTTGGATCTACGGGCTCCGACAGCGGTGGACCTTCCGGCCGTACCCGGAGACCCACGACTTCCTCCCGCAGAGCTACCATCTCTTGACGGAGGGCTTCGACCTCCATCCGCAGTCGGCCGTTCAGCAGGTGGAGCCTTCGGGTCTCCTCACTGGAGCTCCTGCTGGCGAGCCCCTCTATGGCCAGTCTGACCCTCTCTGCCGCCTCTCTAATTGCCCGCTGACTCGTGCCCTTTAAGTTTTTGGACTTTCGAGTGGTGTCCAAAACCACCTCGATGTCCAGTAGGGCTCTTTGTTCAAGTTCCTCTGCTGTGATGGAGGAACTCTGCCCGTTTAGCGGGACCTCAGCGGCACTCTCCTCTACAGTCGCGTTGACGGCCATTTGGCATGTCGGCGACACCCTCATTGCCCCGTCGGAGTCGCTCATTCTGGTCACCGGCGTACCGGGGACCTTCAAAAAGCGGCCCCGGGAGTCGTGTGACGCCACCGGAGTACTTGTACCGGAACTCTTCCCGCGTCCTCTGCCCCTCCTGGCTGTCGGCACCTTGGGGGCCGGCAGGTTCTCCTCGCTAGAGGAGAAACCCACCGCATCGGCATCCGACTCACAGACACGCGGCCGCTTCCCCCAAAACTTGGAAGGAGCGGCCGCAACTGCCTGCGGTGTGTCGTCAACCACCGACAACACACTCACTCTCTCTAGAACTACGCGTGGTTCCACAGGGATCTCAGCTCCCGGCCTAAGTGACACAGCGCCAGAGTCCGACACTGCGTCCACCATGCAGAGTTCACCCGTTCCGCGGTCGGGTTTCTTACGACTAAAAGAGATGAGGTCTTCAAAAGACCTCGATCTCGGGGAGCCTCCTCGGCTCTTGTTGCCATCGGCAAGTGGGTAACGTATGCTGCCCCCCCCAGAATACGAAGGGCTTGACGACCCCAAAGGGGTCGTGGCGGATTCTCCAGCTGCTGTGCAGCTGGTACCGCCCTGGGGTATATTCTTACAATACGTCTTTTTCATTATTTTTGTTCCTTTGAAGGGTTTGGTCCCTGTCTCCCTATCTCGTCATTTCCCCCCCCCCCCTTTTTGTGACTATTCCATCACCCTCACAGTCATGTCTGATGGGCAGACACGTACCAGAGGGCGTGGATCTGTCATGAAGAGTACATGCCCCGCAACACTGTCGCGTGGCATGTGAAAACCATCCCCAACCCTGATTCACTCCCCGAAAACTTCGAGGAGTGAATCACTAATCACGTACCGTCCGATAGCCCGCTCCGTGAGCCATCGCACGGTACACGACGAAATGTTCCCGAACCCTGATCCACTCCCCGAAAACCTCGAGGAGTGAATCACCAATCACGTACCGTCCGATGACCCGCTCCGTGAGCCATCGCACGGCACACGATGAAATAACCCCGCCCGATTCACTCCCCGAGAACTTCGAGGAGTGAATCTCTAATCACGTACCGTCCGATAGCCCGCTCCGTGAGCCATCGCACGGTACACGACGAAATGTTCCGAACCCTGATCCACTCCCCGTAAACCTCGAGGAGTGAATCACCAATCACGTACCGTCCGATGACCCGCTCCGTGAGCCATCGCACGGCACACGATGAAATAACCCCGCCCGATTCACTCCCCGAGAACTTCGAGGAGTGAATCTCTAATCACGTACCTTCCGATAGCCCGCTCCGTGAGCCATCGCACGGTACACGACGAAATGTTCCGAACCCTGATCCACTCTCCGAAAAACCTCGAGGAGTGAATCACCAATCACGTGCCGTCCGATGACCCGCTCCGTGAGCCATCGCACGGCACACGATGAAATAACCACGCCCGATTCACTCCCCGAGAACTTCGAGGAGTGAATCTCTAATCACGCACCGTCCGATAGCCCGCTCCGTGAGCCATCGCACGGTACACGACGAAATATCCCATCCCTGATCCACTCCCCGAGGAGCTCGAGGAGTGAATCGCGAATCACACAGCATGCAATAGACCCGCTCCGTGAGTCATCGCACGCCGTGAGACCCCTCCCCATATTCACACTCCGATGACTCGGAGCGTGAATCGTGCACAGGGCACCCCTCGCAGAAGTCTGAGGCGACCCCGGCGTGTGTGTGTCTCTCTTAGTCTGGTCTCTCACTTGGAATGGGAATCTCCAAGATCATTGAGACACTCAAGCCCCACCACGACGACAACGTGGAGACACCCTCGGTGGGGAACCTAACCTAACCTAACCTAACCTTTTTTTTTTTTTTTTTTTTGTCGGGGTGGAAAATCCTCACGGATGTCCTCCGCCCTGGGGCGGGCGGAGGGGTCTGTCAGACTCAAACTGACTAAAAACCACCCCGGTGTCTCCTCGCACGTGCGCGCGGGGCCGCGGGAATCCAGATTCTTCCGCAGCCCCGCACTAGTGCTGGCCCGGTCTGTCCGGGCCTCGTCTCCTGCACGGGGTAGTGAGGCGTTCGACTACCCCGTGCATCGCCTCAGAGGCGCGCGCCGACACCCGCGCGCGCCTCCTCCTCGGGTCCATCGAATAGGGGGCAGGGACTTCCCCAAGTCCCTCGCCCCTGGACCCATTCATGGGGGCCGGAAAAGGGCGTTATCCGCCCTTCTCCTGCGCCCGGTGCGCCTTCTGCGGCCGGGGAAGGGAGTCGAGATCTCCCTCTCCCGCTCCGCAGCCTCCTTCTGCGACATCACGTCCTCGCAGAAGGACACCACCGCGTCCCACGACTCTGCGCTACCGACCATCCTCCGCACTACGGCCGGCAGCGACAGATCGCCTCCTACTTCATTTGCGAGGACACGGCGCTGCTCCTCCCAAGCTACGCACTCGGCGAGCGTGTGTTGCGCCGTGTCCTCCCCGCAATCGACGCAGTGGTGGCACCGAGCGTCCGGCTCCCTGTCTATGCGGCACAGGTACTTGCCGAAGCAGCCGTGCCCCGACAGCACCTGCGCCACCCTAAACGACAGGGAGCCGTGCCTTCTCCCGAGCCAGTCGTCGAGTACTGGCCGGATCGCCTCGACGGTAGCGAGGCCGGCGGCAGGGCGCAGAAGCCTTTGCCGCCATTCCGCCACCAAGACCTGACGGAGCTCGTCTCGGCGCAGCGCGATCTGCCGCTGCACCGGCCTCGAGCCCCGTGCCCGCTCTTCCTCGCGCCATCGATGTAATGACGCGAGTACTTTCGCCTCTAGGTCCCAGGGCGGGGATCCGGCCAGGACGCAAGCCGCCTCGTAGGAAATCGTGCGGTACCCGCGGACGACTCTGACGGCCATCGCCCTCTGCGGTTTCCGCAGAATGGCGAGAGTGCTGGCCGTCAAGTCCATCGCCCACACAGGGGCCCCATACAGGGCCATGGACCGCACGATTCCCACGTACAACCGCCTACAGGCGGCGCTCGGGCCCCCCAAGTTGGGAAGCAACGTTGACAGCGCGCCCGCTGCACCCATCAGCTTCGGCGCCAGCCGCCGGAAGTGGGGCCCGAATTCCCATCGGCTGTCGAGCACCAATCCCAGATACTTCATGGTGGACTCGACAGTTATCCGGGCCCCGCTGACCACGATGTGTGATCCCGGCGCCGGCGCACGTCGGGGGCCATGAAACACCATGGCCTCCGACTTGTTCAGGGCCACCTCCAGGCCCAGGCGCCGGATGCGGTTCACCACCTGTGACACCGCAGCCGTGGCTATCAACGCTGCCTCCCTGTGCGAGCTCCCCCGGGCAGCGACAAGCGTGTCGTCCGCATAACACGTCAAGTCGGCGCCCGACGGAAGCTCGCCTCTCAGCACCCAGTCGTAGCCGATGTTCCACAGGAGCGGTCCCAAGACCGATCCCTGCGGAACACCGCACGACATGAGGTGCCGACCGGCACCGTCACGTCCCCGATAGGTGACGCATCTACCCTCCAGGTAAGCCCCTACCGTACGGCGGAGGTAGGGAGGCACGCGATGGTATTTCAGTGCCTCCCGGATACAACTCCAGGGTAGGGTGTTGAATGCGTTGGAGATGTCTAAAGACACCGCCAGCACCACCCCACCCCGGGACACCGTCTCCTCCGCCAGGGCCCTCACGCGCATGATGGCGTCTATGGTGGAGCGCCCCCGACGAAAACCAAATTGGTTGTCGTCCAGGTTCGGCCCCTCCCTGCACAAGTGGCCGACGAGGCGATCTGCGATAATGCGCTCAAAAAGTTTGCCCGCCTCGTCGAGCAGCACTATGGGCCGATACGCGGACGGCGAGTCCGCGGGGCGCCCCTCCTTCCTGAGCAGGACCAGCCTCCCCTCCTTCCACACACTGGGAAACTGACCCTGCTCGAGACATGCCGTGAAGAGCCCCCTCAGCTGGGGCTCTAGCTCCTTCAGAGCCAGGACGAGAGCTCGACCAGGAACTCCGTCGGGTCCGGGCGCTGTGTTCTTAGCCCGGAGTCGCGACACGGCCGCTCTCGTCTCTGCTTGCGTCACCTCGGGGACATCGGTGCCCTCCTCTTCTGGAGAGTCTGCGGCTGAGGGCGAAGCCATCGCCGGGGGAACGTGTTCCGCTCGCTCAGGGAAGAGGGCCGTCACCACCGCCTCTAGCAACTGGGGCTCCATAGTCTGCGCCAGTGGAGGCGCCCAGGGACGCAACTTGCCCCGTACCCAACGGTAAGGGCGCCCCCACGGATCCCGATCTAGGGACCCCAGCAGCTCCTCCCTGGCACGCGACTTAGAGTCGCCGATGGCCAGCCGCAGAGTCTCCTTGGACGCGCGGTACGCCTCATACCGCGCGTCTTCCTCGACGGAATCCCGTCGACGTCGTCTCCGGTATCGCGTGTACTGGCGGCGAGCCGCAACGCACTCAACGCGCAGCCGCGCGATCTCGTCGGTCCACCAGTACACCTGGCGCCTTGCGGACTGTTGGCGGACACGGGGCATGGACGCGTCGCAGACCTGCGTCATCGCCCCGCGAAACCACAGCGCCACCGCTTCGACGTCGACGGGGCCGTCCGTCGTCGACTCCCAGATCCAGGACTGGACTAAGGCAGCTTCCTCGAGTAGTTCCTTGTCGATGCGCTTAAGCGCCCAACGCGGGCCGTCGTTAATCGGGGTTGTTGGATGGCGGCCGCTCGCGGTCTGGGCAGAGACGTCGAACCGGATATACCGATGGTCCGACAGCGTCTCCACCTCCACGGCGACACGCCAGTCGCGGACTCGGCTAGCGACAGAGGGGCTAGCGAACGAGACGTCCACTATCGACCCGCCCCGCTGCCGCACGCACGTGTACTCCGAACCCCGATTCAGGACGACCAGACCAGTCGTCACCGCCCACTCTTCCAGCACCTCGCCCCGAGGGTCAGTGACCGGAGATCCCCACGCCGATGACTTGGCGTTGAGATCCCCGAGCACCAGAACGGGACGAGGGTGATAGCGGCCTACGACGGCGCCCAACTCGACAAGGAAACTCTCAAAGTCGGCGAGACTCTTGTTGGGGGAGAAATACGCCCCCACGATGACGATGCCGCCCGAGACCGCAGCAACCCAGCCGCGGCCCCGAGACGGGTCGATCAGAGTCCCGCCAATAATGGCCACCAAACCGTCAGCGCACCCCAGCCAGTTGTCACGGGCGGGGATGAAGTACGGTTCGGCGACCACAGCCACGTGGATCGACCACTCTGCCATGCTCTGGAGTAAAAGATCCTGAGCTCTGGCAGAGTGATTGATGTTGCCCTGGAGGAAATGGAATTGTGCCGTTATTGACACTCCATTCCCTCGGCAACGGTCCTGGGCCGGGAGTCGGCCGCGGAGCTACTAGCCTGCGGGGGCGGCGAGGTTTCCCCGGCAGGCTTAGAACTCCTCTTCTTCTTCTTTTTGGCCTTGCTGGCAGGCGCGCCACAGGCCCCTCCGCCCACTTTGTGTCCCGCTGGCCTCCCCGCAGCCGAACACAAGCTGCAGTTGAGCGCCGCGGAACACTGGGCCGCCTTGTGGCCGGACTGACCGCAGCGATAGCAGAGGTCGCTACGGTCAATCTCAGCGGTGCACTTTGCCCGGACGTGCCCCTTCTCCAGGCACCGGAAGCACCGCAAAGCCCGGGGCTGCAGGAGTTTAACCCTCGCTGCAACCCAGCCGACCAGCAATCTGCCGCTTATGGCGATCTTCTTCGCCGACGCCACAGGGCACCGAACCCAGGCCACGCCGAGTCCGGTGGCGTCGGTGCGAATATCGCCGGCCCGCACCTTGTCCGGCGGACACTCTCCGCTTCGGGCAACGGCCGCCACCACCTCCTCAGACGTCACGGAGTCGTCCAGACCAGCAATCCGCACCTCTGCGGTTTTCATTGGCCTGGAGACCCGGACGTCCTCAGGGTTGAGGACCTCCCTCATCTTGGCGGCCAGAGCGTCCGCCTTTTCGGCACTGCCGCTCGCAGCACCAGCCACCTCGAACAGCCGCGCACCCGTGGCAGCCTGCCTGAGGGTGACGGACTGAAGACCAAGATCCGATAACTTGATCTTGGCCTTGGCCTCGGCAATGACCGACTGGTACGTTACGCCGCGCTCCGAAGCTCCGGGCTGTAGCGTGAGCGTCACAGCCTCGGAACGCGGAGCACGTATCGCCGGCCCTTTGCGACCGCCTTTGGCAGTCCGCCGCGCAGGCTGCGCAACCGCCTTTGCGGTTCGGAGAGGGGCGCGCGCCGTTGCTGAGGCCGCCTTGGCGGCTTTGCGGGCCTTCTTGCGGCCCACGACTGTCGCCCAGGTCTCACCCTTAGACCCGGCAGTCGCGGGCTGATCGCTCGGTCGAGGCACAGGTCTCGGCGGCTCCTCAGCCCTCCGCCGTGTATCGGCCGCTAGGGGCGGACGGAGGATTTCCGCAGGAAGGCGCCGAGAGATCGCCTCCATCCGAGCGTTGACCATGCTCCCGCACTGGAGCATGCAGAGCCGGACAATGCGCTCGACCTCGTCGTCGGTACGAGTGCTTGCCGGTCTCGGTGCGGGAGCCGGGGCCACTACCGATGCGGCATCGGTGGACGTGCGTCGCTGCTGCTGCTCGCTCAGCGCAGCGACTTGTCGCCGGAGGACCTCCAAATCATTTCGGAGACGGCTGTTCTCCTCCCGCAACTTCGCGACCTCGTCTGAGGCCGTCCTGTTGAGGAGGACGCCAACCGCCCCCTTAATGTCCGCGGCAGCTTCCTTCAGGCCGCGGGTGAACGTGCCCTTCAGGCTGCCGGATTTGGTGGCAACCTTCAGGACTAAGTCCACCCCGTCCAGGGCAAGCTGGCTTAGGGCCACCGCAGATGGGTCCCCCCCTTCCGCCGCTAGAGCAGCGCGTCGCTCGCGTGCGCGTCGGGCCATTTCCGACACTTCGTCGGCCGCGACGGCTTTGCGCTGCTCTCTTCTGGTGGCGTTGAGCTCCGCCTTTGAGCTCCCTAGCGAGGCACAACTCTCGCCACCAGGGTCCTCGGTAGTGACCCCCATGTCACTATCTGCTTCGCTGGCCGCCGGAGTATCGGAGCGCACGAACCTACCCTGTGCGTCCCTCCGCGGCCGCGAAGCACTCACCCCTCTCGAAGCCTGCCGACCTCTCCTCGCGGTCGGCAACTTCGGGGCCAGCAGGCCTTCCTCATCTGAGGACAAATCCCCACCTCCCACCAGAGCAGGGTCGCGTGGACGTTTCCTAACGGAAGACGGTCCACGCGGCCCTCCGTCACTATTTTCTAAATTACTGCTTCCAGTGATACTATCAGCAACAGGGGCCTGGTCGCCTACCCCTGCGCGTCCATCGGTAACCAATTTAACACTCGCAGGCCCGGGTACCTGCGAGCGCCGGGCGTCAGCCGGGTCGCACGACAAAACTATTTCTTTCTCGGACATTTTCATTTACGATTATGGGTGGTACTCACATCACTTCCCCAAGGCGATGCGGCCGCTCTTTTTGGGAGGGTATTTGATCCTCCCGAGGCCCGCGGATGCCTCCGGTGCAGGATATACCGCCCGCTGCTCGGTATCTACAAACTAATGCTAGCCTAATATATTTTTTTTTTTTTTTAATTTTTTAAGTATTTTGTGAATTTTCTCTTTGGTTTATGTTTTTTTGTTTTTTTTTTTTTTTTTTTTTTTTTTTTTTTTTTTTTTCCCCCAAATGAAGTAGAATGAAAAACCTAAAACTAACCTATAACTAACTTAACCTACCCACCACCCGGCACCGTGGCTCAAAACACCTCGCCACGGATGCCCCTAGACCGCAGGTTGAGGAGCAACCCACGGTCTTCCCCACCTCGGTCACCGCGACGTGCACGCCGCGGAGACCCCTAGACCGCGGACTGTAAAAACGGCCCGCGGTCTACCCCACCTCGCTCCCTAATCATGCACTCCGCAGCTGCGGAGCGCAGATAGGGAGCCCACGGGAGCGACTCCTCCGCTCCGGCAGAAATTCGCCACGGACAACAATCCCCTCTCTCCCACCCCTCACGAGGAGATTGTTGCCCGCGCCCAGGGTGCACCGGCCCAGCGCCTGCTCGTCCCCAAGAAAACAAAAGGACCAGCAGCCACCGAGCACTCGGGGAGGTTTTCTGCCATGCACCCCAACCTAACCTAACCTAACCTAACCTTTTTTTTTTTTTTTTTTTTTTGTCGGGGTGGAAAATCCTCACGGATGTCCTCCGCCCTGGGGCGGGCGGAGGGGTCTGTCAGACTCAAACTGACTAAAAACCACCCCGGTGTCTCCTCGCACGTGCGCGCGGGGCCGCGGGAATCCAGATTCTTCCGCAGCCCCACACTAGTGCTGGCCCGGTCTGTCCGGGCCTCGTCTCCTGCACGGGGTAGTGAGGCGTTCGACTACCCCGTGCATCGCCTCAGAGGCGCGCGCCGACACCCGCGCGCGCCTCCGCCTCGGGTCCATCGAATAGGGGGCGGGGACTTCCCCAAGTCCCTCGCCCCTGGACCCATTCATGGGGGCCGGAAAAGGGCGTTGTCCGCCCTTCTCCTGCGCCCGGTGCGCCTTCTGCGGCCGGGGAAGGGAGTCGAGATCTCCCTCTCCCGTTCCGCAGCCTCCTTCTGCGACATCACGTCCTCGCAGAAGGACACCACCGCGTCCCACGACTCTGCGCTACCGACCATCCTCCGCACTACGGCCGGCAGCGACAGATCGCCTCCTACTTCATTTGCGAGGACACGGCGCTGCTCCTCCCAAGCCACGCACTCGGCGAGCGTGTGTTGCGCCGTGTCCTCCCCGCAATCGACGCAGTGGTGGCACCGAGCGTCCGGCTCCCTGTCTATACGGCACAGGTACTTGCCGAAGCAGCCGTGCCCCGACAGCACCTGCGTCACCCTAAACGACAGGGAGCCGTGCCTTCTCCCGAGCCAGTCGTCGAGTACTGGCCGGATCGCCTCGACGGTAGCGAGGCCGGCGGCAGGGCGCAGAAGCCTTTGCCGCCATTCCGCCACCAAGACCTGACGGAGCTCGTCTCGGCGCAGCGCGATCTGCCGCTGCACCGGCCTCGAGCCCTGTGCCCGCTCTTCCTCGCGCCATCGATGTAATGACGCGAGTACTTTCGCCTCTAGGTCCCAGGGCGGGGATCCGGCCAGGACGCAAGCCGCCTCGTAGGAAATCGTGCGGTACCCGCGGACGACTCTGACGGCCATCGCCCTCTGCGGTTTGCGCAGAATGGCGAGAGTGCTGGCCGTCAAGTCCATCGCCCACACAGGGGCCCCATACAGGGCCATGGACCGCACGATTCCCACGTACAACCGCCTACAGGCGGCGCTCGGGCCCCCCAAGTTGGGAAGCAACGTTGACAGCGCGCCCGCTGCACCCATCAGCTTGGGCGCCAGCCGCCGGAAGTGGGGCCCGAATTCCCATCGGCTGTCGAGCACCAATCCCAGATACTTCATGGTGGACTCGACAGCTATCCGGGCCCCGCTGACCACGATGTGTGATCCCGGCGCCGGCGCACGTCGGGGGCCATGAAACACCATGGCCTCCGACTTGTTGAGGGCCACCTCCAGGCCCAGGCGCCGGATGCGGTTCACCACCTGTGACACCGCAGCCGTGGCTATCAACGCTGCCTCCCTGTGCGAGCTCCCCCGGGCAGCGACAAGCGTGTCGTCCGCATAACACGTCAAGTCGGCGCCCGACGGGAGCTCGCCTCTCAGCACCCAGTCGTAGCCGATGTTCCACAGGAGCGGTCCCAAGACCGAACCCTGCGGAACACCGCACGACATGAGGTGCCGACCGGCACCGTCACGTCCCCGATAGGTGACGCATCTACCCTCCAGGTAAGCCCCTACCGTACGGCGGAGGTAGGGAGGCACGCGATGGTATTTCAGTGCCTCCCGAATACAACTCCAGGGTAGGGTGTTGAATGCGTTGGAGATGTCTAAAGACACCGCCAGCACCACCCCACCCCGGGACACCGTCTCCTCCGCCAGGGCCCTCACGCGCATGATGGCGTCTATGGTGGAGCGCCCCCGACGAAAACCAAATTGGTTGTCGTCCAGGTTCGGCCCCTCCCTGCACAAGTGGCCGACGAGGCGATCTGCGATAATGCGCTCAAAAAGTTTGCCCGCCTCGTCGAGCAGCACTATGGGCCGATACGCGGACGGCGAGTCCGCGGGGCGCCCCTCCTTCCTGAGCAGGACCAGCCTCCCCTCCTTCCACACACTGGGAAACTGACCCTGCTCGAGACATGCCGTGAAGAGCCCCCTCAGCTGGGGCTCTAGCTCCTTCAGAGCCAGGACGAGAGCTCGACCAGGAACTCCGTCGGGTCCGGGCGCTGTGTTCCTAGCCCGGAGTCGCGACACGGCCGCTCTCGTCTCTGCTTGCGTCACCTCGGGGACATCGGTACCCTCCTCTTCTGGAGAGTCTGCGGCTGAGGGCGAAGCCGTCGCCGGGGGAACGTGTTCCGCTCGCTCAGGGAAGAGGGCCGACACCACCGCCTCTAGCAACTGGGGTTGCATGCTTTGCGCCAGTGGAGGCGCCCAGGGACGCAACTTGCCCCGTACCCAACGGTAGGGGCGCCCCCACGGATCCCGATCTAGGGACCCCAGCAGCTCCTCCCTGGCACGCGACTTAGAGTCGCCGATGGCAACCTAACCTAACCTAACCTAACCTGACCTTTTTTTTTTTTTTTTTTTTTGTTTTACCTCACGGAAGTCCTCCGCCCTGGGGCGGGCGGAGGGGTCTGTCAGACTCAAACTGACTAAAAACCACCCCGGTGTTCCCTCGCACACTTGCGTCAGGGGGCAACGGGATCTGATGCGACTTCCGCTGCCCCGGACTAGTGCCGGCCCGCTTGACCTGCGGGCCTCGTCCTGGGGGGGAGTGAGGTGTGAAACTCCCCCCGTTACGTCTCAGAGAGGCGCGCGTGGAACACTACGCGCCGCCGTCTCGGGTCCAGTGTGATCGGGGGCGACGGATGTCCCCGAATCCGTCGCCCCTGGACCTGTTTAGGGGGGCCGGAAGAGGGCGTTGTCCGCCCTCTGCCGACGCCCGATGCGTCTGCTGCGGGATAGGCGGGAGCTCGTCATCTCCCTCTCCCTTTCCGCAGCCTCCTTCTGCGACATGACGGTTTCGCAGAAGGACATCACCGCGTCCCAGGACTCTGCGCTGCCGACCATCGAGCGAACGACGGTCGGCAGCGACAGGTCTCCTCCTACTTCCGTAACGAGCGCACGGCGCGGCTCATCCCACGCGGCGCACTCGGCCAGCGTATGCCGCGCCGTGTCCTCCAGACAGTGGACGCAGTGATGACACCGGGCGTCCGGCTCCCTGCTTATGCGACACAGGTACTTCCCGAAGCAGCCGTGCCCCGAGAGCACCTGCGTCGCCCGAAACGTCAGGGAGCCGTGCTTCCTCCCGAGCCAGTCGTCGAGTACTGACCGGATCGCCTCGACTGTGTCGAGGCCGGCGGTAGGGAGCTCTAGCCTCCCCCGCCATTCCGCCACCATGACCTGTCGGAGCTGAGACCGGTACAGCGTTATCTGTCGTTGCACCAGCCTCTCGCCCCGATGATCGGCCTCCTCGCGCCACTGGTGCAGTGTCGCGAGGGTCTTCGCCTCCAGGTCCCACGGCGGGGATCCGGCCAGTACACAAGCCGCCTCGTAGGAGATCGTGCGATATCCCCGTATGACCCTGACGGCCATCGCCCTCTGCGGTCTGTGCAGAACCGCGATAGTGCGGGCCGTCAGGTCTTTCGCCCAAATCGGGGCTCCGTAAAGGGCCATCGATCGCACGATCCCCACGTACAACCGCCTACAGGCGGTGCTCGGGCCCCCCAGATTGGGAAGCAGCGTTGACAGCGCGCCCGCCGCGCCCATCAACTTGGGCACCAACCGCTGAAAGTGGGGGCCGAAGTCCCAACGGCTGTCGAGCACCAATCCTAAGTACTTCATGGTTGACTCGACAGCGATCCGGACCCCACCGACCACAATGTGTGATCCCAGCGGCGGCGCCCGTCGGGGGCCATGAAAAGCAATGGCCTCCGACTTGTTGAGGGCCACTTCCAGGCCGAGGCGTCGTATGCGGCGCACCACCTGTGAGACCGCAGCCGTAGCCAGCAACGCTGCCTCCCTGTACGAGCTCCCCCGAGCCGTGACCAGCGTGTCGTCCGCATAACACGTCAGGTCCACTCCCGGCGGGAGCTCGCACCGCAAAACCCAGTCGTATCCGATGTTCCACAGGGGTGGGCAACCTAACCTGACCTAACCTAACCTCCCGGTCGGGAACTTTTTTGACCCTACGCATTTTATACGATATTATGTATACATGACAATATCCCCCCCCCCCCCCTTCCTCATCGTATTCTCATTGTATCACTGGTTCATAATATTTTATTAAAAATTCGATATTCGATTAAGCCAACTCACGCTTGACCGGTTTCTTAAATTTATTATGACATATTTTATACCCCCTCCCCCTCTCCTCCCCCCCTCCCTTCGTATTCTCATATCACTGGTTCATAAATATAATAGGAAGTGGCCTAAAGGTTTTGATTACCGGTCAGTGAGCGAGTCAGTCAGTGCCAAAATTAGCTATATTCACAGGGTCATATTTCAGGATCTACTGAAGCTATATCTATGAAATTTGGCATACTGCTTTAGTACTAGTATATAATTACGTAAGTACAATTTTATCTCTGTACTTATAATGGGCACTGAGCTACAGGGGGTCAAAAGTCGGTCGAAACGGTTCGTGTAAATAGCGCACGGCATGCGCGCGGCCTGTTGCTGGAACTTGGCCTGTGCACTACCGTGTGCTTAGATAATACACGAATATAATTGTTTTATACTTTACGTGGAACAAGATTTGCGTTTCTTACCCGAATAGAATGGTAAACGTCGTTTACCGAAAAAGTTAAAGATTGCATAATCTGTAATAACTTGTTATGATACTATTCGTGCAAAAAGTGTGTTGAGATTTTTAGGGAAGAATATTGTTATGATCATTATGATACCATCGAAATAATTGTACTTTTATAAATATGCATACAAAAAATACGAAAAAAATTACAAGATGTAATGAATGCTTTAAACATCGAATATGCAATAAAACGAAAACCATCGTAATACCACATTACCATATTATTCGGTGGGGAAGCGATATGTACACACTATAAACCATTTTGACTGTAAAAAAATTTATCACAAACTGGATAGCTCTTAGTTATGAGGATACGGAATCTCTACTGGAATATCATGAGTAATATGTCACACCGTAACGATACACACCTTACTCTTTATGCACACACCACACTACGCCACACTATACAATACCACTCCACATCACACCACAACGCACTAAACTAAACCACACTACATCTCATACACACCACACCAAACTAAATTTGTATACACTACGCTACGCTTACTACAATCATGATACAAATATTGTATAAAAGACATTATTTTAAACTATAAAAAATATATAAATATAAGTGTAGTAGTTAAGTTTTTAAATGTTATTAATTCTAAGATATGGAAGAGCGGAGTCTCCTAACACACGCATTGTTTGCCTAAAAGGAGGTTCCCAGCACAATTCATTGTACATGAAGGTTTTCGTAAAATAAAAACATTTTTATTTTATTTTATTTTTATTAAACTTTATGCACTAGTAACAAGACTGCACAACGGCGGACTTAATGCCATAGGCATTTTCTACCAGTCTACCTTAGGTGCAATAACACAAAAAAAGACTATAAAATATTTATAACTAAAACATATAGGAATAAATACTTATATACATGCATATAATAAACTTTATAAAGTTAAGAGAGATAAACAAGAAAAACTACAACAACTCAGTTCTGAGACGAATCTGCTAACTTCTTGGGTATATGTTACAGAGCTTTCACTTTGAAAGTGAACTGACTGGTCACCGTCCTGTTATTTTTTCATTATCATATATTTGTAATCACCCTTTAAACCCCTTCATTTTGATACCCCACTCGATGGTACAGGAAGAAAAAAATAATTTGAACTCCACGATATGGCACCCGAAATCCACCATTTTTCTTTGTTTCCTTATTTTAATATAGCCAATAACACTCGCGCTTCCAAGACGAACCTAACGACGTACAATTTATCCAAATCCGTTCATCCGTTTAAGAGTTACGAGGGAACATAGAAACGGACATACATACATACATACAGGTCAAACACATAACCCTCCTTTTGGGCTTCGCCGCAGTCGGGTAATAACAAAAAAATGAAATAAAACGAAAACCAAAATAAAACAAAAGTACAAAATCACGAGGTTATAAAAGCAAAACTTTGGAATATATAGGTTACATCGTAACCTATCGTAATAAATAGTTTAAGGACATAGGTATTAGAATAGATTGTAGTATGAAATAATAGTAGTAATTCACAGAATATTATAGTAAAATAAACGATTAAAAAAATAAAAGTAAAATATATACAGTAAAGGCAAATACATATATTATGTATGTTATGACAGAGAATGGATTAGGAGGAACGCTAATCCCAAATATCGACGCCATCCGCCATTCCGCCATAATGTCTTCGCGTGATATGATTCTTTTGTTGGTAGATAGGTAGTTTGGTATTTTAAATCACACACAATACTTGACTCAAACTTCAAACGTTTATTTCTATTAAACCATTTACAAGTTGAGCCACCCGTTCGCAAACATGATTGTTCATAAGGAGAAGAACGGGCTAAGAAACTCCTTACACACTTTTAATTCGTGTTACAGTTCTCATTTACACAACGTAATATTGTTCACTTCAAAAACCACTTTAAATTACATACTTCAATTGTTTTCTAATCGCGAGCTAACTAACTCGACTTCTCGTTGTACCTACGCGTGTTCTGTGTCTGGGCGGAAATGCCACACACCCAGTACAGTAATTTATTACTTAGTAAGTTCATTCAAACTTACAAACAATACTAGAATACTTCACAATTAATTACTCTAATAATTAAACAATGCCAATATTCATAAATGCAAAGGCGTTATTGAGTTAAAACTAATTAGTGGCTTCATTACTTTTTTACAACAATGGGATCTTGCTTAAAACCATTTCCGGCAGATCAAAGGATTTAATACAAACAGGTCTTTCACTAATACATTGCTCTGTAAAATAATCTTGTTACTTTTTAGTTTGTAATTAGTTACAGAAACTGATTTAGTTGTAGTTTCAAATTATAAATTGAGTTATTGATCATTAAAATCGTATTCGGTGCCATCTTCCACAATATTGTGGAATGTTGCCTCAAAACAAATCTTAGTGTTAAATGAGCATTGTTAAAATCCCAATTGTCAAATATTTGCTTATCTTAATTTTAACTATAGTTCTAGCTAAAGACTTTAGTTTAATAAATTAATCTTCAGAAGATCTTATCACGAACTATCTCAGTACTAGTTCATACAGAGACCATTAGATGGCGCTTATCTCTTCTGTCAATCGATACAGATCATTGTAATAATTGTACTTGCAACCCACAGATGGCACGATCAATATTATGATGGATGAGACGTTATAAGTTGGTTATTAATTAAATTAACTAATATTCTTAGCAGATAGACGCTCTTGCGGCGACATGTACATGAATAGTTAAACCTAACTAAATAGAGCGTGGTCTTTTCGGCCTCCTAAAATTCAGCGTTACATAAGGCAAAACCTCCGCAACAAAGGTCTCTGATTATGTTAATGGGACACTGGCGGGGCAGGAGTGTGGTTTCAGCCGGTTCGATTCCGGCACTACCTCGACTGTCGCACAACCTGTGAGGCAGTCGAGGTGTCCGTTGGGATTTACCACGTCTGCCAAAAAAATGAAAACCTAACCTAACCTATCAAAACTCCATTTTACATTAGTGTCATTGTTTTTGACTGCATTTTGTCAGCATTCATGTAAATCGGACAACACAAAAAAATCAAATTGGTGCTGGAATTAAAGATTGAATAGTACGGGGGTCGTGTAGGTGTATAAAGTAAAAATCTTACATTAAAAACATGCATTTAAAAAAAAACTTGTGAAAAAATTGGAATTTTGACACCCAATATCTCCGTAACTAGAAGGTTCCCGAAAGGTATGGTCTAGAACAAAAAAAATATCGCAAAGACGGGGAACAAGTGCATTTCTGCTTCGTTAAAGGCCTATTACACCCTTTATAATATAATTATGTAGACAATAATTATTACAAAAACTTGTGAAGAAGAACTGTCGAAAATTAAGAATAACGAAACTGAACTAACGTAATGAAACGAATATACTTACTATACCATGGTGGTCCAAAGAGCTCGCTGATATGATGTCGGATGTGAACACCAAGAGACGCCGCATCCGATGCGCTGCACCAGAGGAGGCAAAAAGTCGTCGATGAGTAAAACAAAAGTATGAGTCCCTAGCCCAAACCCGAACAACCCTAACCCAGTCTGCACTCCCTGTAATAAAACATAGATTATGTAAAACAGCATGGCAGAGTGAGTCATTGCCGATGGTGGTGCTGCGCATCCGATCGTTAAGTTTCCTAAAAATGGTTGAGCTAAGGAGCGCGGATGTGCAGGTCATTTCCGTGAACGGATGCCGCTGGTCGAAGCCATCCCACAAGTGCTTGCAATACTCCATAGAGGAACGGACCTGTGCTTTATACAAACTTAAAAGCTGTCCGGATGTGAAGTATCGCCTCACCTTATTCAGGATGCCCAGATTCTTAGCTGCAGTCTGAGCTTTTGACTCGTTGGTTGAGCCGAAGGTGAGATCCGATGTCAACTCCATGCCCAAAAGCTGTAGGCGGTCGGTAACTGGTACAGATGTACCTCGAAAAGTAGGAGATAACTAGAACTGGCTCCTTTTAACAGTGAAAGACACGCCTGTGTTTTCAGAGCATTGAATTGACCAGATTGTCGTCACCCCACTGGGAAACGAGATTTATGGTCAAATTCATTCACTCCACCATGGCCTCTCCAAGAGTAGCTGCTTCTTCTCTGCTGGCTCTTGCACTGGACAGGTTACTTACTGCGACTGTGCTGTCATCGACGTACCCGATTGCACCAAGCTATAGCAGGTCGTTGATATGCAACAGAAATAAAGTCGCAGAAAGAACAGATCGCTGAGGAACACTGGCATGAATGGCCTTATGATCCGATGAGCAGCCATCTATGACCACTCTGATCGATCGGTCACTCAGGAAGTCGGAAATCCAGTTACAAAAGTCTTACCTAACAGACAAGAGTGCCAGACCCTGTCAAAAGCCTTTTAGATATCAAGCGACACAGCAAGGGCTTCGCCGTGTTTCTCAATGGCCTCGTCCCAGCAATGCGTAACATTCACAAGAAGATCCCCAGTTGAACGACCACGACGGAAGCCATACTGGTGCTCATTGTCTTCGAGGTATGCTAGCAGTTAGTTATTGTTAAGTACCCTTTCCATCAATTTGCATAGTATGGAGGTTATGGCGATTGGGGTCGGGGGGCTTTTGGGACGGTCCCGGATAGTTGAAAGGATCAGCATGGTTACTGGTACATGGTTTATTCACGTCTAGACTGCAAAGGGCTTTACGGACCTCTTTTATGGCGATTGAGATCTCCGGCGTTGCGGATCCACAGTTAGGTATGTTGGAGGCCGTATCTAGGCGTGAATTTTCGGCAAAGATGGAGGCAAATAGATTTGCCTTTTCTTGCGCGGTATGAACCAGCATTCCATCAGACTTCAGCATAGGAGGCAGCGTAGGAAGGCATAAGTTTTTTTCAATTTCAAAATCGGACTTCTCTGTAAAAGTCATACATAAAAAACGCGTCGATTGGAGAACCACCTCCTTTTATTTTCGTCGGTTAAAAAAGAAAAGGTTATTCATTCGGTCGGTAGGTTATGTTAGCAGAGTCCTGTTTCACTTTAAATACGGAATGTATTCGTGGAAGTCTTGTTGGTATACAATCGTAAAACAAATGTTTGGCGGATGGGTATGTAATTAGTGCACATGTTGTATGCTATTAAGTCAAGTCACATTAGATTGTTGATGGCAGCTACAAAACAATGGTGAAACAATGAATATTTAATCGATTTGTCCATCAGCTTCTGGAAATGGCAGGGCACCGTTTAATTTAATGTTTTGCAACTGTCACAGTTGCAAAATAATTGTCGTCCTACAGCCAATTACTTCGTAGGAATATGAATGCTACATAAAGCAATTAGGCATATGAAATTTAGTATATAAACTGATAATTCAAAAGTCAATGTTACTACGCTAATAAACATTGTATTTATTCAATCTTAAAAGCATTTTATTTATTTTACATTCCAATCAGTTTCCCAAACTTTGAGCAATGTAAGTTACAATGGTGACACCAACCAACATAATGTATAAGAAATTAAGAAGATGACTGTATGTTTGTTACAACGATTACTGGCATCGTGATTTTGCTGGCCACACGTTTAATAGTTCTTTACCACGTCGACCAATTTCGATGATTCTGTTTTTATTTGACAGGACTGCTTTTTTATCAGGCTTTTGAACCATATTACTAGATTTTTTTACAGAATGTGTATAAGATACTGTGACAGCTATAACAACAAATAATAAACTATAGTTAATAACCCTCCTTTTGGGCTTCGCCGCAGTGGGGTAAAATTTAAAGGGCATCCCCATACAAGAAACGAGCGTTTTTCGGTCGTTTTCAGAGTTAATTATTACTATTGTGGCACGGAAACCTACGTGTTCGAGTCCGACTCGCACTTGGCCGTTGCTGTTTCACGGGCAGCGTAGGGCGGCGTACGTGGGATGATACGTTAAAAATGTAGTAGTTTGTTTTCCGTTAATATTCAGATATCCACGGATTTAAAGAGCATGTGTGTTAAATATTAAATACTGGTATTCAACGGCATCCGGTTAGACTGGAAGCCGACCCCAACATAGTTGGGCAAAGGCAGGCAGATGATGATGTAATATTTATGTTGTGCGTAGGTCGGTGTGCGCGCACAGCGTGGCGCCGCATCTGTGCGTGCTACGCGCCGTAGGGTTCTGCCGCGCGGCGCGGGGGGCGGGGGCGAGCGATGTGCGCCGCGCGTACCATTTGTTCGCGCTCGCCGTCACCTCTACCTACGTGCTACTGCAGCTCATATATGCATACCAGGTCAGTCTCTAATTGATTGATGCCCTGATAAAATGAAATAAAATATTTAAAAAAAACAAAAAACCCGACTGCATAATAAAACTAAAAAAAATACCTGAAATAAATAAAAACTAAAAAAAGTTTTTTTTATTTTACATTTTTAGTTGTAATATCCTACACATATTTATATTATTATATATTTGCTATGCATTTATTTTACATTTTTAACAGCACATTTCATGATAATAGGCTTATTCAATTAAATTACTTTATCTCAATCAACAGTTGAAACATATCATAAATAGCATTAGATACATGAAATAAAAAAGTAATCTGAAAAATAAGACAAAACACGACACACACTTTCATTATTACTTACAAATTAACAAGGTCATAGAGCAATGTAATGCCCTTAACTATGATAGTTAGATATATTCTCTCACGGACTTTTTTTGTAGGTAATAATGAGTACTTTAATCATGTAGTACATAATTTTTAAGTTTCATCAATGGTTTTCTCACCGCACGCTAAAAAATGAATTTTATTGGCAAAATTTTGCTACTTTGGGTTACATTATTGCAATTTCTCTAACGATCTCAATTTTTTTTTTTAAATAAATTATTGCTTCTGTTACTTCTTGATAATTTAGCTTTATATTGGTGAAAAAATGGTTCAAATCGGTTCAGTAGTTTTGGAGCCTATTCGGTACAAACAAACAAACAATAAAATATTTCCTCTTTATAATATTAGTAAAGATAATATTAGTATTGGTTGTACAGGAGAGGAGCAATATGGACAAGCTGTCGCAGGTGATGTTCGTGATGCTGTGCCACGTGACGTGCGTCGCCAAACAGGTCGCTTTCTTCGTGGACGCAGAGCGCATCGACCAGCTCATCGCCGGCCTGAACGGTAGGTACGCGCCGCGCGCCGTGCCCGTGTGAAGGCGCGCGCGTTGTGACGCGGTCACGTGCGTGTTACAGACCCGCTGCTGAACCAGGAGGGCGGGGCACGCGGCGACCTGCTGGCGGGCTGCGCGCGTGGCGCCCGGCGGCTGCTGCGCACGTACTCGGGCTGTGCGGTGGCCACCTGCGTGCTGTGGATCGTGTTCCCCGTGCTCTACAAGATTCGTGGAATACCATTCGAGTTCCCATTTTGGACTGGTTTTAAATACGACCAAAACGTTGTGTAAGACATAACCCTACAATTATTACTTACAAAAATACTGATCTTCTGCAAAACGCCTTTTCATCTTTTTTTGTTTATGCGCTAATAGATTTGCCGGAGTGCTACTGTTTTCATTCTATGCGACTAATTTGGTGGCGATCGGTAATACTACGATGGATGCATTTATGGCCACAATTCTAGATCAGTGTAAAACGCAACTGAGAATTTTGCGGTATGTTATATTGATTCTACTATTATATGCAATCATTTATTCCATTACGACTATAATACTGTCTCCATACACTCATGCGAAAACATTTTAACCTAGCTCAAAGATATGGGTCAGTTTAATTCTAAACATTCTATTGAGAAACCATAAAACTACTAGGAGCTGCATTCATAGTTTCATTCTACAGAATGAACTTTGAAACGTTACCGGAGAGAGCGAACGCCTACTTACACGAAGAGGCCGGAGACGACTACGACGCCGCGCTGCACAAACTGTTTGTAGACTGTCTGGTGCACTACAACAAGATCACCGAGTGAGTGCACGTTGCATGTGGTAGCACGTGTGTGATTACATGCGAAGTGACACTGTGCATGTGTTTGTGTGCAGGATGTGCGCGGTGCTGCACGACGTGTTCGCGGCGCCGCTGCTGCTGCAGTTCGGCGTCGGTGGCTGGATCCTGTGTATGGCCGCCTACAATATAGTCAGTGTAAGTGTGTGCCTGTGCACTGAAAGCTACTGACGCGGTGACGTGGCGTTACCTTTGTTGTCTGCTTGCAGCTGAACGTGTTGAGCATCGAGTTCGCGTCCACCACATTGTTCATCATATGTATTCTGATTGAGCTACTCATATTTTGTTATTACGGAAATGAAGTCACTGTGGAGGTACGAGGTATGCCTTGTGACTTGAGATTTCAAGGGGTCGCGGTAGATTCTAAATGCTGTCTGGTGTGTGTTGTCAGAGCGCACGCGTGTCACAGTCGCTGTATTCTATGGAGTGGCGGCGAGCGCGGCTGTCGTTCCGGCGCTCGCTGGTGCTCGTCATGGAGCGCGCCAAGCGCCCGCTGCGTCCCGCCGCCGCCCGGATGATCCCGCTGTCTCTCGAGACATATGTCACGGTAACGGGCGGCCAGAACTTCAGACAGATGGAGCATTCCTCACAAGCCGCACTTGGAACCCTCGGCCGGTAGCAGTACCTCGGTGACCCTTAGCTGAACAAAAAAAACAGCCTTGACATTATTCGTTTTGTCGACTCGATAGAGTTTTCAAAGGAATCGTCAATGCGCGCGGCGTGCTCGGTCCGTCTCGGTGATATCTTTTTTTATGCCGACACAAAGTTAAGGAAACCCACTAATTTGCTCTTTCTCTATTTCCAGATTCTAAAGTCATCGTACAGTTTCTACGCAATGCTGCGACAAACTAAAGGCCCACAGGGAGTGAACGAATAAATATGTTGTGAAGTGTGATTCTAGAAACTCGATGGGATTTGAAGATTTTGAAACTCACCAACCGTCACTACTATAAACTGTTAATAAAAAAAATTAAATAGTATAAAATGTTATATTGACACTTAATAGATAAATGAATGGAAATACGTAATGTAATAAGTGTTTTATTTTAATATATATTTGATGGCCCTTCGACGTAATTAAAGAAGATGGTTTTGTCCAATATCAATTGCATTACTCTGGAAGGATTGATCTCTGAGGCAGCATTGATTTCAATCTGGAGTAGCACATTCTTAATGCCCGGATAGTTTTTCAAGGTAACGCTCAGTCTCCTCAGCGCTGTGTCAACAACATTGTAGGCACAGCTCTAACATCGAGAAAACATCAATATTAGGTATCAATCTAAAGTGTTTTACCGAAAGTGGTTTAAAAGAACAGAGTTCATTGTTAGAGTGTTTTTAAAAAAATTAAGGAAGCGAAAATTATTTTTGATACTGTGACTGTTTGTCACGTATTCCTAATTATTAAGCAAATATTTTAATCTTGATTGTTATTTCAAATCATCGCACGGTATCTTGTCCCATACAAACACATTAAACCTCGATTTTATGGCTTGACAGCCTGACAAGTTACCGTAACTAACGATTAAGCGTCCTTTGAACTGTGAAACTATATTACAGCACTTGGAAATGCATAAATTTCTTTATTTAATGGGAAAGGCACTAGGGATAAAAGCTGACTGACAGGTCAAATGTAAGTTTCAGAAAAATCAAAAATAACAGATTTCTAAACGCACATCTGAATGGTAGTGCCACATGTGGTTGCAATTTACTCCGGTCTTGGGCGCTCAGAGCGACCCTTAAAAAACAATTGAGACGGTTGTAAAAAAACAGCACTAAACCAATTCTGGGAAGGACACCCAAGCGTGGTGTATTGAGAAAGGCCGAGGGCTGAGGAAGGGTGGTGGACATGGGGCAGTTGGTTTGAGATCGCGGAAGGGTCCAGACGCTTAGATTAGTCGAGCTAGGTCAGGGAGTCGGTCTAAAACGGTTAAAGAGCTAGGACGTTCTAGGTTAGGTTCGTGAAGTTAGCGTAATCTTGGTACCAAAATGGACATGTCCCAGAGGACTGTCGTAAGAAAGGGATTAGTATTTTATAAGTTAAATATAAGTAGTAGTAATAAATATAGTTAGAGTGTCGAGGCGCTGGAGGAGACAAGCTGTGGCAGGGGTGAAACTGGTAATATGTACAGTACTCTGTAAGTTAGTTGGAGACTAATCCTCTTCAATGAACAATGAACACCTGATAAGTGTTGACTATAATTAACTCCTAGTTTCAGTAGCAGTTTGGCGGTGACGCAGAGGAGCGAGTTAGTAATAATTTATTTCAGCAAGACGGAACAGCCGATTTATCATCACAATGTATACTATTATCTCATGTGTTATGTGTCCACCTCGTAATCCGAACGTTGGCACATATTCGTCATCTACGTTTGGCTATAGGGAAACGAAGAAGCCTTTCGCTACACTGTACACACATTTCATGCATACTACATGTACACTATACACTAACACACCCGACTATTGACGAATGTTGACTTTTATCTGACTCACCACAAATGAAAGGCAGAACCTTAGTATTCGCATTCCAATTAGAATAAACTACTTGTTCAGTGATGAAGGCAGCATCGCAATATTCATGAATTACTATTAATATTAATAACGGGACATTTACCATTGTTCGCGCCAACACTACGCGACCATGGACCAGCGCGCTTCACGTCACTATAGCGCACCCCGCGCCCGCCCTCCCCACAACGCGTCTGCGTCAAGCGAGCCGCGCAGCCGCGCTCTTGCTCCGCTAAGCGCCAACGAAGACACACGCGCCTTTGCGCTCTCTACCGCGTTAACATAATGGCGACCGTCTAAATTCTAACTGCTATCTTCGGACTCCGACCATTCTCTACCGCTTCGTGCACCCGACACCGTGAGCATTCGGCGTGTCTGCGAGCTAGCCTCGACCATCGCGCGTGTCGAGAATCAAGCCAACCTATCTACCTACTTTTTTTGGGCGTGAGCCATTTTGTGTTTCATCATTTTCGTTGTGAACATCGTGTTGCCCATGCTTTCCCCCCGCACGTGTTGGGTGTGCTAGCCAGCTTTTGTGCTCGTGTGCAGCACAGCTACTTTATTTAATTGTTTTTGGGTTTACTAAGAGTGTTTATTTTGTGCCTTGTGCGTGGTTTGGTTACGCCCCTCCCGTTATCTTGTTGCACTGTCATCGGCTTGTGTTGCACGTTGTATACCCCGCCTTGGGCCGACTATTTCAGCGCAAGAGGTGCCCGTGCCCATCCTTGTAGCCAGAGCCCGTCATCACTTCGAGTAGTCATCAGGCCGGCGCCGCCGCCGCACGCGTAACCTGTGCCCCAAGCCCGTCCCGAGCTCCGCGCCCGTGCGTGGTAGCTTCGCTTCGCTGACACCGAGGGAGTGCCGGTAACGACCGTTAGCCATACGAGGGGGAACGTAAGATCTTTCCATTTATTTTGTACTAGTGATTCAGTGCTGTCTTTATCAAGGTAGTTTAATTGATTCATTCATCGCCATGGATATCAAAACTCTTAAAGCTAAACGTGCCAGTATCCGTGGTAGGCTAACTAAAGAACCATGCCCATCTGTGCCCCAGAAATGCCCAGATAAAGTAAATTACAAGATAGTACAAATAAATGAAAACTAGAATTAAGTTGTTAATTTTGAAACTTATCAAGCACTGGATAAAAAAAACGAAAAAAAAAGACTTCTTGTTTACATTGCAGTACTTAGTACCTTTGATAATTAATGTGTTTCATTCATTCATTCATGCACTAAAAGTGCAGTTTATTACGGTCTAGAATCACGTCCTTTGGCCGATTTATTAATTCGTTGTGATAGTGTTGTTACTTGTTACCGATGATAACGAATATCTACCTACTATTAGTGTTGCGGTTTTATAATATATATGCGGTTTTTTTAATATAAATCAACGCTTCAAATAAACAAATATAATTCAAGCAAAAATCTAATAAAGTAATGGCTCAAAAGACTTAGCTCCAAGTCAAAAACCTTCCAAAAAACTATCGGGTGAGTGGTGACTCCAGACTGTCAAGTGTCAATCATTCATTCAGTCTGCGTCTGTTTTTGTGTGTTCTCCGATTTTGCTCTTCCGTTCGATAAAAAATCTACCTCGGCTTCGTTTTATGGATATTGATAGTGTCGTATTATAATAGAACACTGATCTGGCCTAGCTTATGTGATGATTATGAAGTTCCTAGTGGAAAACTAACAGCAATGCTGTCTGTAAACGATAAAATGTATAAACAATTAATACTAATGCAGTTATCACGTTTAACGTCCAATAACTTTTCAATCAGTGCTTTATATGACATTAAATCTAGATATCATAAAAATACTGTTATTAAGTTATCGTATGACATAGAGCTGCAATTTGGGCATTGCTTGGCATTGCTGACTTTCACCTCCATACTAATATGGGCATGGTCCTTTTTGAAAATTACTTAAACCAGATCAAGACAGTACCCATATCCGAATACAAAGAATCACAAGTAAATGAGCTTAAATTAAAACTAGAGATGATCAGAGATTTATTTAAAAACTTTGTTGTGCTACAAGATCAAATCGATGAGCTTTCCGTAGAAACTATATCTGTTGAAATTGATGAGAGGGATGCTACGGACTCTAAGTTTATAGAATTGATTGCTGAGACAGAAACAATTCTGCGGCAATGCCCTAGTGAATCTCAACAACTTCCATTCCATCATCATTCTTAGAGCGAGCACGCTAACAGTGTGAATTTCAAATTACCTAAAATAGAAATAGCAAAGGACCATGCCCATATTAGTATGGAGGTGAAAGTCAGCAATGCCAAGCAATGCCCAAATTGCAGCTCTATGTTTTACGATAACTTAATAACAGTAT
This sequence comes from Noctua comes, assembly GCA_963082995.1. Taxonomy (NCBI): domain Eukaryota; kingdom Metazoa; phylum Arthropoda; class Insecta; order Lepidoptera; family Noctuidae; genus Noctua; species Noctua comes. The sequence goes on from OY720267.1 coordinate 68,651, forward strand.
TTTTATGATATCTGGATTTAATGTCATATAAAGCACTGATTGAAAAGTTATTGGACGTTAAACTTGATAACTGCCTACGTATTGTTTATACATTTTATCGTTTACAGACAGCATTGCTATTAGTTTTCCACTAGGAACTTCATAATCATCACATAAGCTAGGCCAGATCAGTGTTCTATTATAATACGACACTATCAATATCCATAAAACGAAGCCGAGGTAGATTTTTTATCGAACGGAAGAGCAAAATCGGAGAACACACAAAAACAGACGCAGACTGAATGAATGATTGACACTTGACAGTCTGGAGTCACCACTCACCCGATAGTTTTTTGAAATGTTTTTGACTTGGAGCTAAGTCTTTTGAGCCATTACTTTATTAGATTTTTGCTTGAATTATATTTGTTTATTTGAAGCGTTGATTTATATTAAAAAAACCGCATATCTATACATATAAAATTCAAAGTCCTGACTGACTGACTGACTTATATATCAACGCACAGCCCAAACCGCTGGTCCTAGAAACATGAAATTTGGACAGTGTACACTTTGTGACAAGTAAGTATCCACTAAGAAAGGGTTTTTCGAAATTCCACCCCTAAGAGGGTGAAATGGGGTGTTTAATTTTCTGTGAAACTTTTTATTCCCTGAGTCGATTGACTTGAAAATTTGTGTAATTACTCTTCAGTTAAAATTATGAGACACGTGTATCACAGTTTTTCCTAAATCATCCCCCAATTTAAAATTAAACGTCCTGACTGGCTGACTGATATATCAACCCCCAGCCCAAACCACTAATCCTAGAGACATGAAATTTGGACGGTGAATTGTTTGTGAAGAGTAAGTATCCACTAAGAAAGAATTTTTGGGAATTTCACCCCTAAAGGGGTAAAATAGGGGATGGAAGTTTGTATGAAAGTGTGTCAGTTTTGAAGTTAGGATCTTCAAATTTTGTGATAAGGCTGACGATTGAAAATTAATTTATACGTGTCTCGGCGTTTTTGATAATTCTACCCCCGAAGGGTTAAAAAGGGGGGTGAAGATACTATGTTTGTTCGGGTGAAATGCAACTCAATTTTGTACAACCGATTGAGCTGAAATTTTGCACAAACCTTTGGTTCTGGTGACAATACATTTTTATGACAAACATTCCTTAATCCTGCAGCCACGATCGTCTCCTCAAGAGAGAACTCTTCAGCGGTTAGTAGCATGGCCACGAAACTTTGTTTACGCGTTCAAGTTTGATAGATAAAGATGATTTTATCATTAATCTTTAATCTTCTTTTTTTCTTTATATAAAATGGTAAACTGACTGACTGACTGACTGACTGGGTGATATATCAACGCACAGCCCAAACCGATGGTCCTAGAGACATGAAACTTGGAGGGTGTGTTCTTTGTGAAGAGTAAGTATCCACTAAGAAAGGATTTTTGGGAATTCAAATTTGTTGTTGACGTGTCTGTGAATAGAGTTTATTCCACCGATTTTCGCGTTGGCTCGCGATACGGGACATTGATATTAAATATTATGTCAAAGTCTATAAATAGATTCCTAATAAATCATTTGTTTGGTGTCCCGGTGTCCAATCTCAAACCAAGATATTTCACATTTTATGTAATTTAATTGATATTACTATGAACAAATATTTGCAATAGCAAGTACACGTAAATCTATGTATGTACTATACATACATAGATTACTTATTATCCCAGAAGTAAGATTCCGTGGGCAGTTCCCGAACTCCACGCGGGCGAAGCCGCGGGCAGAAGCTAGTTATATTATAAAACCGCAACACTAATAGTAGGTAGATATTCGTTATCATCGGTAACAAGTAACAACACTATCACAACGAATTAATAAATCGGCCAAAGGACGTGATTCTAGACCGTAATAAACTGCACTTTTAGTGCATGAATGAATGAATGAAACACATTAATTATCAAAGGTACTAAGTACTGCAATGTAAACAAGAAGTCTTTTTTTTCGTTTTTTTTATCCAGTGCTTGATAAGTTTCAAAATTAACAACTTAATTCTAGTTTTCATTTATTTGTACTATCTTGTAATTTACTTTATCTGGGCATTTCTGGGGCACAGATGGGCATGGTTCTTTGATGGTACTTATTCTAAATAGTTAGACTTTTGAGATACTTTTAAATCACTTATTCATGAAAACTCGCGATTACTTCCTATTTACAAATTCCATTATCTCAACTCTGCGAAGCAGCCAACATTTTAACTAATCTAGCGGTCTCAGACAAAAACTACACGGTTGCTTGGGACCTGCTGTGTCAGAGGTACAATAACAAGAGACACTTGATCACTCAACACATAGATTTACTTTTATTTGAACTACAACCCACTCACCGTGATTCTGGAAGTTCTCTTAGAGCGTTGGTTTATAGTGTCAACAAAAATCTCAGAGCCCTGTCAAGTTTAGGTCAGTCCACTGATGAATGGGACCCATCGATAGTACAAATTATGTACCACAAACTTGATTTCACTACCAAACGAGCATGGGACGAACACAGGAATCCTGATGATGACACTATGCCCAAATTAAGCGACTTAATAAAATTCTTACAAAATCGCGCTAACATTGTAGAGAATACTTCAAGTACCTAATAAGAAACATAACTCTAGCAATAAGCAGGAACGCGCCTGCAATTCCTTATCATGTATAGAAGCTAATAAAAACAATGACAAACCCAACGGAGAATCAACTTGGGTCTGCAACTATTGCAGTCATGCAGATCACAGCATCTACAAATGTCCTACATTCTTAGCAAAAACTCCAGAACAAAGAAAAGCTGAAGTTTACCGCCTGAAGTTATGCCCTAATTGCCTTAAGAAAGGGCATGTAGCCAAGGATTGTCCTCAAGGGCCATGTCGAAGGTGTAACAGAAAGCATTATTCATTGCTTCACGTAACTTCACTGCCTGCCCAACCTGCCACCAGCATCTCTGTGCAACCTAGCATCGCTGCAGCCACTGACGTTCCTGAATCAACCATTGAAGTGTCAGTTAAATTCTCATCTCAGGTACAACGAAACAATCTCGTATTATTATCCACAGCCATTATTGACGTGGCAAATCCAAGTAGCAATGCATGCCAGAAAGTACGTTGTCTTCTCGACTCTGGCAGTGCGGCCACCTTTATAACTAGAGAGTTGAAAGAGAAGTTGGGTCTACCTGCTATACCGACAAATACAACGAGGAAAACTGGTATGAGCAATACACACTGTGTATTCATTGCAGAGAGCAGCGTCGTCTGCATACATTCTTGCCATACAGACTACCATACCACACTGGCGTGCCCGGTTCTACCTGAGCTCACAGCAAATATTCCAAATTTAACCATTGATTTAAGCTACTTCAAGATTCCGCCGAAAACTCCACTAGCCGATCCTTCCTTCAACACTCCAGGCCCAATAGATATGCTGATTGGCGCGGATTTATTCTGGCAAATTATAGGAAGAGAGCAGCAATCACTTGGAGCAAATTTACCATTTTTGAGAAGTTCCCAGTTGGGTTGGATAATTTCAGGCGCCATTTCTATACCGTCCGACTGTGTACCTAGAAATATTCAGTGCAATTTGTCAAGAAATGATAATCATTTAAACAATAATTTTGAGCAAAACTTGCCCGATTTTGGGAGCTAGAAGAGCTACCAAAAAGGCCTCTCCTGAGTGATAGTGAGAAGATGTGTGAGCAGCACTTTTAAACACACACTACCCGCCAAGAAAATGGACATTTCTGTGTGAAGCTTCCACTTAAAGAATCTACTGATGCTCTCGGTGACTCCTATCATAGAGCAAGACAAAGATTATTTTCTTTAGAGCGAAAATTCCATAAAAATCCGAATCTCAAGGTAGCCTATTGTGAATTTATGCATAATACATGTCGCTGGGCCACTTCACTCCACTGGAGCAGCCGCCGCCGCCGGGCCGACGCCACTACCTGTGCCACCACGCTGTGCTGCGCGAGCAGAGCGAATCCACCAAGCTGCGCGTCGTGTTTGACGTCTCCGCTGCGACATCTACTGGCGTTTCCATAAACGACATTCAAATGATTGGCCCCAAGGTACAGGACTCCTTGTTTTCGATTCTGCTGCGATTTCGCCTATACAAGTACGTATTAGCTGGAGATATCGATAAATTCTTTCGTCAAGTCGATGTCCACGAAGAAGACAGAGACCTACAGCTTATTTTTTGGCGTCAAGAAGATAATCTCCCCATAAGAACACTTAGGTTCAACACCGTAACCTATGGCTTCGCTAGCGCAAGCTACTTGAGCACTAAATGCTTGTGGCAACTTGGAGAAGACTGCGATGACGATAAGGTCAAGGAAATAATTCAGAACGATTTTTATTGCGACGATCTACTAACAGGAGCTGACACTAAAGAAGAGCTACTACACATACTGAACGCAGTCACAGCCGTGACGACGTGTGACGACGTCAAGCAAGTCACCAGTTATACGATTTGAAGATTTCTCCACTCTCAACAGAATCAAGAGAATTTTTTGCATATGTACTAAGGTACATTCAATATCTGAGAGATAAAAATATTATAAGAGGTCCTCTATCAGTTCAAGAGATGAACACTTCATTAACATTACTAGCCAAAGAGGTTCAAAAACAGTCATTCCCTGAAGAGTACAGTAAACTAATAAGAGGTGAATCCATATTTAAGGGCAAAATAGCAGCTCTTAGCCCATTTCTCGACGAGAAAGGTGTTATGAGAGTAGGCGGTAGGCTTGATCGTTCCAGCTATAGCCATGATAAAAAACATCCTATAATGTTAGACTCTAAACATCATATAACCATTTTAATCTTTCGCCAGGAACACAAACGCCTATTGCACGCAGGTCCACAGCAACTGCTGTGCTCTGTCCGAGAGTCCTTCTGGCCGATCAATGGCAGGCAGCTCTCCCGCAGTACCGTGCGCTCTTGCGTCGTGTGCCGCCGCCACAAAGGGCAAACTCTTACACCTATGATGGGCAATCTACCCCCCGAGCGAGTCACTCCCGCTCCACCCTTTCAGTCTATCGGGATGGATTTCGCAGGGCCCTTTCACATACTTAATAAAAAAGGTCGTGGTGTTCGCGTATCCAAATGCTATTATTTATTTTACTGTTTATGTACACAATATATACAACACAGGAAATAACATTATAATACATGATTACGTAGGTACTGCTTATTTCCTAAGAAATTTCTGCCCGCAGACCCGCAAAAGGAGAAGTGAAAAAAAGTAATGTAGACAACACTGTATAGAAACGGAAGAGAATAAGGTGTTTATGTGTCTTACCTAACTTAACCTAAAATATTATAAACACTGTTTCAAGCTTTCACGGTTTACAACTAAACTTATACTGTCACTTACGGGATATCTTCCGTGATTGTTCATTATTTTGAGCTCCCGATATTTCGGCGCTGTTGCAAGCGCCATGATCGCGGGTTGACTGGAGAATGCGGGTGGATGGAAAAATAAATTGTTAAGAGCAGACAAATCTATCTACCCTCTTTCTCTTTCTTTTATTTCTTGCGATCATGGCGCTTGCAACAGCGCCAAAATATCGGGAGCTCAAAATAATGAATAATCACGGAAGATATCCCGTAAGTGACAGTATAAGTTTAAAATATTATATTTAAATACAAATATAATATTGGTATTTATTAGGTCGTATTGCACGGCACGCCAGCATTAACAACATTATTCGTCGAGCCCTTGCCAGCGCCGGCGTACCAGCGGTTTTAGAACCAAACGGCTTGGTACGTGAAGATGGCAAGAGACCAGACGGCATGACGTTGGTGCCTTGGAAGGTGGGTAGGCCTTTGGTGTGGGACGCAACTTGTGTCGACACCCTTGCGCCATCTCACCTTGCAAGCACGGCGGGCTGTGCAGGCACTGCTGCTGCGGCTGCTGAGATCCTCAAGCGGCGCAAATACTGTAACCTTATTGGTAATTACAGTTTTGAGCCGTTTGGGGTCGAAACGCTCGGGTCATGGGGCCCGAGTGCGCGTCTCCTTTTTAAGGAAATCTCTCGCCGACTGGTCGACTCTTCGCGTGACCAGAGGGCTGGCTCTTTCTTTGGCCAAAGAATTAGCATTGCCATTCAGCGTGGTAATGCTGCCAGTCTTCTTGGCAGTTGACAGCGATGCGATGATTATGTTTTCTTACTTTAATTCTTTTTTTTCATTAGGTTAGTTCTATTTGTAGTCTGAATAAATATTAATATATACTTATACAAATAGGTACATACTGCTAAGATGTATAAACTAATAAAAATATACATAACTATGTACATAATAAATTATAATTGAGAGGAAAGGTAATGTTCTTTCTCTCTGGATTTGAATAATGAAATGGTCTTCAAATCACGAATGCTAGGCGGAAGTGAGTTCCACAACCTTACAGCATGGACGGAGAAGGAGTATGAGTAACAACTGGATTTATGAGGATGGGATTTAAGAAGGGATCCAAGGTGCGATCTACACGGCGCGCCAGTAGGGCGGGCATAAGAAAACGCTCACGCAGGTAAGAAGGATAGGACGGGTTGTGCAGGATATTGAAGAGGAGACATAGGATCCTAGTGTTCTTGCGAAGGCGGACTGGGAGCCACTTGAGTTCTTTGCGAAGGAGAGAAACGTGGTCATATTTACGGAGACCAAAAATAAAGCGAATACAATAAATTTTGCAAGCGCTCAAGCTTATTTAATAGCTCCTCAGTAGCATCAAGGTAGCAGGCATCGGCATAATCTATTATCGGCTGAATAAGTTTTTGAGCCAAAGAAATTTTAGTCTTCAAAGGCAGGAGACTCTGAAGGCATTTCAGCGAATGAAGTGAAAAGTGTACCTTAAGGCTTACCTCATTGACTTGAGCTCGCCACGACAGATAGGAATCAATAGTTACACCTAGATCTTTGGCCGTATCTGTATAATCGATGCGAACACCATCGAGGTACAACGGCATCAAAGATGCAACAACGGCCGCACTACGAACAAATCGGCTGTCTATGATCATGGCCTGAGATTTAGCTGGGTTAATTTGCAATCCAAATGACTTTGCCCAGGCGCTCATACAAGACAGGTCATGATTCATAGCAGCAATGGCGGAATCCGCATCAGCTACAACAAAATGCGAGTAGAGCTGCAAGTTATCTGCATAAAGATGGAAATTGGAAGAGATTACACTGGTAACCATGTTTATGAAAATTGAAAAAAGAAGAGGAGAGAGAACGCTACCCTGAGGAACACCCTCGGTGAGGCTACACCAATCAGAGAAAGTCTCATCAAGGCGAACACACTGAGAGCGTCCCCGAAGATAAGAATTGAACCAGGCGTTAGCCTGCGTTAGCAGAAGAAGAGAAATTTAAAGATTGGAGGATACCTAACAAAATGTCGAAATCCACTGAGTTGAAGGCACTACTGAAGTCAAGCAATACAAGAACGGTAAGTGATCTACTCTCCATTGCCCAGCGGATGTCGTCAGTTACTTTCAAAAGTGCAGTGATAGTGCTATGACCAGAGCGGAAACCAGATGGGAAAGGGGATATTAAAGAGTATACTATTTATGTCTCTTCATTTGCTTTAGGTTCAAGTGACGGACACTTGGAGGCCGTTAGCGGCCTCTCTAAAGACGGCTTTATTTCATGTTTAAAACGCTTTATTTCACGTAGAGGAAAACCCTATTTTTTTTTTTTTTTAACTTGGTAAATCATCAAATAAGTCCTCCCACCCAGAGCAGAGCGGGAGGGACTGTCAGACTTGTACTGACTAAAATTCACGGTGTCCTTCAGTAGCCCTTTATGTTCCAGGGTCACGGTAATTCTATGAGCCCCGCGACCCCGGCAGGCTTTGGCCCTCTAGAGGGGGGCCCCGTCATTATGCTGACACTCTTTGAGGCGCGCGTGGAACACAACGCGCCGTCGACCCGGGCATGGTCCATGGTCGGACAGCGAGTCGCCCATTACTCGCCGCCCGCATGCCCACGCCTACGGTGGCCGGAGATCGTCTGCCGACGTCCGGCGCCGTGGGCGTCTACCACTGCGGCTGGGGTGGAGGGAGGATGCTGTCCTCTCCCTCACGCGGCCCGCCTCCTCCTTCGCGAGCATGACTGCTTCGCAGAAGGAGGCGACCGCTTCCCACTCCGTCTCGCCCCGCAGCATGGCCTCGACCAATGCCGGGCGCGAGAGGTCTCTGCCTATCGCCGCCGTGAGGACACGGCGGTGCTCTGCCCAAGCGGGGCAGTCCTGCACCGTATGCTCCACCGTGTCCTCCGGGCGGTCCTCGCAGTGGTGACACCCAGGCGTTTCCTCCTTCCCCATATGACACAGGTACCTCCCGAAACTTCCGTGTCCGATGAGGACCTGCGTCACGCGGTAGGTCAGGACGCCGTGACGCCTATCCAGCCACTCCTCAAAGAGGGGTCTTACCGTCGCGATTGCGGCGTGCCCGGACCTCGATTGCGACAGTCGTTCCCTCCATACTTAGAGGAAAACCCTTAGAGATATTCTCAGACAACGGGCGTAATTTCGTAGCAGCGTCCAAGGAAGTAGGGCAATTTCTAAAATCAAACGCGAAAGGAATTAGTGATCTTGCAGCAAACATGCAAATTAACTTCAACTTCCATCCACCTTACGCTCCTCACTTTTCTGGTCTGTTGGAGGCTGGCATTAAATCGGCTAAGCATATAATCAAACGTGTAATGGGCAACACAAATCTGACCTTTGAAGAGTTGTCCACGTTATTTGCGCAGGTTGAGGCTATAATGAATAGTCGACCCCTGTCCCCACTTTCGTCTTGTCCTACAGATCTCCTTCCTCTTTCCCCAGGACACTTCCTGATCAGCCGGCCACTGACCGCACCGCCATCGCCAATCATCAATGACAATGACGCTGCCGCACAAGATATGAGGCCATCGAAAAAACGCGACAGCAATTCTGGACACGGTGGCAACGGGAGTACATTTCTGAGCTCCTAACAAGAGTGAAATGGTGTGAGAACAAGGCGAAGTTGGCTACTGGAGATCTAGTCCTCATTCAGGAGGATAATACGCCGGCGCTATGCTGGCGCCTGGGGCGCATTGCCAAACTGTATCCTGGAGAGGACGGAATATCCCGCGTCGTCGATATCTCAACTACCAGAGGCACTATCAAGCGGTCCCTCAACCGCCTCTGCCCTCTACTAGACTGATCCATATGTTCATCACACATTTCTAAGCAATAAATGAAGACAACATTAAAAAAAAATAAAGAAAATATTTAATGAAAAGGAAAACATCTCAATACTGCTTCACGTGCACGCCATCGCCACACTCGGCGTCCACATCTCTGCACTGCCACATACAACGCCGCACTGCCACTCACTTCTTGCACCGCGGGCACACATCGCTGCACCTGTACTTCTGCATCAGCTCCAAGGGCGCAACTTCATCAGCCTCGACGGCGACGGAAGCCCTCGACGGCGACGGAAGCCCTCGTCGTCAACGTCTCCCCGTCCACGCTCCCCTGCTGACTTCACCGGCCCCGGAGTGTGTTCGCGCCAACACTACGCGAACATAGACCAGCGCGCTTCACGTCACTATAGCGCACCCCGCGCCCGCCCTCCCCGCAACGCGTCTGCGTCAAGCGAGCTGCGCAGCCGCGCTCTTGCTCCGCTACGCGCCAACGAAGACACACGCGCCTATGCGCTCTCTACCGCGTTAACAACCATGTTTACTGTTTTGTTTTGTTTATTCATGAATTGATTAGAACAAATTATATTGTTCAGTACTATAATGTCGACTTGTACTTGGGATACATATCAGCCAAACGCTGTTGATAAATACTGCTTCCTGTTAAGGTCTAGCTCAGAGACATTGCGTAGAGATTGTTGGCGCACATTTCAGGGAGCGGGGGGTAATAAAGTATTCTAAACTGAATTGATAGCTACGTTGTAAGGAACCCTAGGGACTGTGTCTCGTTAAAACATACTCCGGCTGCTACAGGCCTATTACTGAATCGACAATATTTAGCGAGACACGCCACTACGATATGGGGCAGAGTTAAGAAATGTGAAGTGACGACAGAATTCCCACTTCGGCGTCCACCAATAACAATCGTAATAATTATGTTCTGCTACAGACCGAGTCTACGGTACGCTTGTGCAAATTGTGTTATACTATAGTAATTGGGGAATTTCTGCCGTAAGGGTGTTATTAGCGTGAATACGCGTATAAGTAGAAATACTGGAAACCTGTCTTCTTCAATGGCAGCTGGCCTCACAATTCACTGCCTTAGGACTAAGAAAGACATGTAAATAGAGCTTAGGAAACTTGACCTGTTAGAGTTCGTAGCAGTGTTCTCAGTAGGACTATGCACTTAGGTGGAACAGTACACGTACGCCGTTGCAAATGTAAAACGGTCCCATGTTTTAACATGTCGTCGACCGTAGGTTCAATTGGGGTAAGGGACAAAATACGATTTTTCAGGAGAGGCCGACAAAGTTTTTTTTCGGACTAAATCGATTATAACTTTTGTTGTAATTAACCTTTTTCGGATCTGATTTTACACATAATCTTATATTTTAGTGCTCTGTCTACTTGTTTAACATTTATTTAAAGAAATTAGCTATTTAAGAAAATAGATGTCCCTTACACCAAAGTATTTTGGTAGTAATGTCCCTTACTGACCAAATATCTTGTAGTCCCGTCCCTTACATTAAATTGACCTGCGTTGGATCGAATCTATTAAAGAAAAAATAGTGTAAAAGACTTGTTGAAAAAATTGTATGAAAGAAAATACAGTGTAAAGAGATTGTTGACAGAAAATGAAGTACACACTTTTGACGTACGGATATCTTAAATTTGGAAATCGTTATAAAAAATCATTTAAGAGACATGAAAATGTGTGAGAACCGTGTGTGTGTTTTATTGTGTGGCGCTTACATGCAATGTTTGTACATTGTAATAGCCAATTTCTATTAGTTGGAATGAAACAATTTTTATATCATTTAATATATTTATAATAATCACATTATAAAAAAATAAAAAAAAATACCTATACTTACTTTGAATTCTTATTCAAATAAAGGAGTAGCTGCAAATAATCATAATAGAGCCTATTAGGCATTGTTAGTCAGACTATTAAAAAAAAAAAAAAAATTATGAGCCTGATTTGTCCCACTGCAGGGCAAAGGCCTCCCTTTCCTCTTTCTATTTATCTCATTATTTGGCTATTTGGGCCCAATCCTTTTGACAAGAGTCCAGCTCGTCACGCCATCTCCTTCTGGGCCTACCGCGTCGGATTCTGTTGTTCGAAACCCAATCAGTTGCCACTTTGGCCAAATTTTTTAAATGTGGTCTGCCAGTTCCATTTTAATTTGGTGGCTGTGTTGCAAACGTCTGCGATTTGGGTCTTGGATCGAATACTGTTCCGTACACCGTCAGAAATTTTGGCTCCTAGTATACTTCGTTCCATGGCTCGCTGGCAGAGCCCGAGTGCGGAGTTCTGACGCTTCGTTAATGACCACATTTGCGCTACATAGGTGAGGGTGGGAAGGATGAACGTGTCCATGAGTTTCCTTTTGAGGGAAAGTGAAAGTGATCCTTTCATGAAGTGTTTCATCGACCAATAGCTCTTCCACGATTTCGGTCGAGCGACTTCTTTATCTTGCCTCACCTAGAAGGAGACTATTTGGCCGAGGTATACATACTCGTGGACATGCTCTATCTCCACACCCCCTGTCTTCTTTGCGTTTTGTGCTATTTGTCATTAACTTCGTTTTGTTCATTTTAAGTCCGACCCCGAGGCTGGCGTGGCTCAGTTTTTCGAGCATGAGCCCAACTCAGCCGCTGAAGACGGGAGAAGACAGCAGATTGGCTTAATGAATTGAAGCCATTGGATTCAGTTTTTCCAAACAAATATAATCTGAAAATGATACAGCAACAAATTAGAAAATTGCTAGTATTAGTGACTGTTATATCAATAGGTATCATTAGCTGAAAATGTTTACTTTTTATAAAATTTTAGTTACTCTCGTTCTCTGACTGATAATGTAGTTTCGTCATTTCTAGAGTTGTCAATGTCACTGTCCTCAATTGTATCATTTATGCTCTCCGAAAAGCACACATATAAGAGTTAAAATAATTTTGGTAACTACCCTATCCCTCATCATTCAGACTTAGTTCGTATTCAGGAACGAACATTTAACTATATACAATCATTTTGGAAAAAGAACAGGGTTTCGAGCGCACACGGAAGGGCGCGCGAGCGCTTTCACCCATTAAGTTTTAGTTATAATTTTGATACTTCATTTTCAAAAAAAAAACGTCCAATCAAGTTTTTTCTAGAACCTATAAACGCAAGGTTTAATTTATTTTTGTATCGTTTAAAAAGTGAACAGGTAGAAACTGCGAAACTTACTTTTTATTCTTCGGAGAAGGTGTCGATTTCACCTTAGCTGGTGGTCTTTCTCCTCATCCTCATCTTTTGATGTGAAATATTACTATATGAACTGTAAACAGTGTTATCTATGTAAACATTTAGCGGTGCCTTTGAGTACCTAGTAATTATTGTGCATTATTAGAGAATAATTAGGTTACATTGAATAGTTTTATATCTGATTCTTTTATTACTATCATACAAGAATCGATATCTATTGAAATAAGCGAACAAAATTAGCATTAGGCATAGGCACACCCACAGACAGCTTAAAATATGTATTGTAACAATGATTTTAGTATAACAAAATTTATATACTTACTGTGTTATCTTATTTACTATTTGTAGTAATTTCTATCTGCGACTAAGCAACCGGTTTAAATGGTTTGTTTTTCCGTTTTTACCACATTCTCTTCGTCAAAAACCGTGCAAAATCCCGACCAAACGAAAGGTGAACTCGCTCTGATAGCAACTTGTTTATGCCCGCGCGCTTCTTTCGTTTTGATATCATCATCTCTTTCGCACACAGAAAGTTGTTGTAAGATAGAAAAGGATAGTAATAGTGATGTTCTTGTGTTATGATTCTATTATGGGTTAAATATTCATTACTTCTCACGAGAAAATTGATGTAACGGACACCGAACTTAAATATAATTCGATTCAAATAGGTGTAACGTTGACATTGCTTAAAGTATGACAATGCAAATTGGGGTAAGGGACAACTATGTCAAAACTCGTGCAATCCATTTAAAGTATGGGTGATATTTATTTTTTGAGATAACAAAGGCATTAGTGTAAGGTCAGTTTTATTATGGTTTCTTCAAACATAAACCATGTAATGGTAATTCGTTGATTGGTAAGACCCTTACCTTATTCGAAGTAGATTGGCGGCGGTACTTACACCATTTGAAGTTGCTATATTGCATAGTTTTTCAGATACATGGTTATTATGGGGCTGTTTCGAAATTTTGACCCAAGAAATCAGTAGGGTAAGGGACATTTTTCTTAAGCTAGAATTTTTTCATATACACCATTCGAAAGAGCGAAAAATTCTGAACAAAACTGTATACTCAACTCATTTTGGGTGTTTTGTCCCTTACCCCAATTGAACCTACGGTCGACGATGTTATCGTTTGCGTTTGCGAAACGGCATCTAGTATTTTGGAATCAAATAAATGAACGTAACGAATAAATAAATAAATTCTTAAGCGCAAGCGTAACGTTTCCTTTACCCAACATTTCATCATATTTCATATATTTGCGTCCTCTTGTCATATTAGCTTCATACTTTATTATTGATTCAGTTTTATAAGATTTCATAATATTCATCTATACAAAGTGGAGCAGGACGAATGACATTCCTTCAAACCACGTAAAGAGTGTCACGTTTTTTAACCGTATACAAAAAATCACCATCGCCACAGGAAATTATTTTTCATTTTTATTATTTTACAACATGATATAGATCTGATTCCGTAATAATAGGTAAACATTGTAATGTCAATAACCTGGCAAAACGTACGATTCTATTCTCTACGTCTCAATATGCTTGAAAGACAGAGAAAGGTGTCATACGCTCCCACTCTGACGCGCCCCGCCCAGTGACACAAAATACTACAATTAGAAAGAAAAAGAAATATTACTTACGCAAATTATGCAGTAGTGGTGCATAGACCATTGCGTATGTGTGTGAGCGGAATTTTTTGGCAAAAAGTCTCGCACTATGTCAGTCAGTGCATAGCGGCGCGCTTTGAGGAGAGCATGCGCCCAATTTTTTTATGACGAGACGAGCCGCGCGCACTTTGTCGTGATTTTATGAAAAGTTTTAGTTGCTATTGTGATTAAAGACGATTTATGATAGTTGGATTAGTGCATAGGGTGTTAGTGTAATATTAGTTAGTTAATACGGAATTTAATAGGTAGCTAGTTTCGTGATTTAGGTTAGGTTTGTAAGTTTTGTAGTTTAATTATGCCTCAAAATTAAATAAGGTACCCTGTTGCCAAGTACACCGACATGGTACTTACGTAAGGAGAATGTAACCAATTGCATACCTACATATCGGGAGAGATAATTATGGTGACACACGAACGTTTGATGGTGTAAATTCTGATTATGATTTGTGATATTATGTGATAAATTATTCAATCAGTGTTCTTTTAATTAACGACGCACAATTTAGTGAGTTTATGCCGCTGATTTATTGTTCTAAAACTAAAGTACCTACCCTACGTCGCCACTGCCGCTGCCCGCTGCACCCCGTACCGGGCCGCGCAAACAGTCAGTGACTTTTCGTAGATAAAGCGTGTTTGCATTTTATGCAGTTGATTCTGCTATTTATTTTGTTTTGCAATTTTTTAATTTTCCGTTACCTAACTATAATTTTCGTGTTTTAAAATATTTAGACGACTAGCACTGTGCCCGTTTTAATTTAATGTCGTAGTTCCAGATCCACATTGTATGTCTGAACTGTGAATTCCCAATATTAACTTCACCTTGTACCCTGTCCCGTAGCTTTTAAATTCGGCTGGAATTCAGACAGGGCTGGAATTCAGTTCTGTTAGTCGGTGGGAAGATGACCAGTCTGGGACGAGTCTTACAGGGCCCTGCGGATGGCAGGGCGCAGCCTTTTCCCCTTCGGGAGAAACCGGCATTAATACTAATATTTTCATGATTTAGAAAAAACTAAAACTTTATCAGCCTAGGGTAATTTAGGAATAGTCACAGTACGTTTTAGTAAATGAGTAATTACCAGTTAAAAGTATGAATATTCAAAGCCCCAGTGACTTAGCAGTACGAAGAACATCGCACGCGATGGAATCAGTGCGCGGGGTGACGGACAGTTGGACACGCGAGAGGGCGGACGGGGTGGACGGGGCGGGGCAGCACTCGCCACCACGCTGTTATTAATCTGTTAACGTAGCGACAATATAATTACAGCCCCACTATAATTACCTCATTACTGAAATAAAACGCCGTCAGATTTGCTATCGGAGTCTCAGTGCAGCACCGCCTCTACATGGATCCGACAATGTTCGCATTCTTAATCATTCGAAATGAATTTATTTTAGTCACTTATTTAATTATTTTACAGAGAAAGAAAATGTCAAGGTCCTAAGGTGGCCTTAGTGTGTGATAGCTCAGAGACTTGTCAAGTTATTTATTATATTTTTTTCAATACATTGTTTTTTTACAGAACCTATTATTGCACCACTTTTAGCTCCACAGAGTAGTTTATTCAACACCCTGCTTTTTACTTTGTATTATTTTGTGCACTAGTGTGGTAAAGTGTGCCACAGATAACTGAAGGGTAGCCTAAGGGAAAAGGTAATTTTTTCAGATGATACAAGCTGTCCCCAAGTCTGTCACATTACTCACCCCATCAGTGTATAGTAGGTAGTTACAGTCAGCAAAACAGTAAGCAGGAGCACTAATTTGTACAGCACAGGCAGCGCTCCGATACATCAAGCATGGTTTGTGATGCGCAGGTCTCTGTCAGCGAGCAGTGTGGCCACGCACCTGCGCATCCTGCGCGCGAGCGGCTTCTGCCGGCTGGCAGAAGGCGCGCGCGCCTCCCCGCGCGGTCGCCTGCACGCGCTCTATCGCGCCCTCACGCTCGCGCTCACCTCGCTCTACCTGCTGCAGGAGTGCGTCTACGCCTACCAGGTCGTCCTCTAGTCGTACCGTCCACGACACAGCTCGCTAAATCCGCAGCGCTTTACCAACCGTTTATCTGTTGTTGCTAGGTGCGGCAAGATATGGACAAGTTATCACGAGTCATGTTCTTGCTTCTATGCCACATCACGTCTATCGCGAAGCAATTCGTGTTCCACATGAAAGCGGAGCGGATTGACGAGATGCTCGGCGGGCTGGATGGTGGGTACGGCGGGTACGAGGGGCGAAGTATGTCCTCTGAGCGAAGAGTCGAAGCACGGGCTTGGTTGCAGATCCGCTGTACAACCAAGGTGTGGAGGCGCACACGCGGCTGCTGCGTGTGACCACGGCGCGCGCGGCTCGCTTTGTGCGCGCCTACTCCGGCTGCGCTGTGGTCACGTGCACGCTGTGGATCACCTTCCCCGTCATGTACTTCCTGCAGGGGCAGCCGGTCGAGTTCCCCTTTTGGATCGACGTCGACTACAACGGACCACGAATGTAAGAGAGACCGGACCAGGCACGGTGCCGAGTATTGCCGCTGTTGTAAACGTGGCTGGTTGCAGGTTCACATTGGTGCTGGCATACTCGTACTACGTGACGACTCTGGTGGGCATCGCCAACACGACGATGGACGCGTTCATGGCTACCGTGCTCAACCAGTGCAAGACCCAGCTCAGAATACTGCGGTGAGTGCTTCACGTCGCTCAAGCTATGAAGCTGCATGTTAAATATGTACATATTGTCTACATAAACTAGAAATTCTGACGTAATAACTACACGAAAAGGAAAATATATATATATATACTTTAAAACATACTCATAAGCATGGTATAAAAGTACCCATCAGCTAGCCGTTATCATCGCATTCTGTTTATTTAGCCAAGAAACCTTGATCAAAATTATTGCTGGGAAAAGACTTATTTTTGGCGTGGAAAATCGCTCGTTGTAGTATCGTGCATGATGTGATGGGGTATTCAAAGTTTAGTAATGACTTTAAAAACTTGTTTTTGTAGAAAAACGTAACAAAAAACTTTGCCAAATCACACAGAAAGCGGGCGCGGGAGGGGCGCGGGTCGGGCGCGTTTTTGGCTCGATTTAGGCGTACTTGACTAGACAGCGACATCGGTTGCTATCAAAACGCAGTGAGATATCGGTGGATTCGGACATGGACGAATAAATACTATTTCTACGTATTAGAAATTAAATTAGAAAGCAGAGCACGGAAAAGGAAAAGGACTTGGTTTCACGAAATTAATGAAATTATTTTATTAATTTTATTATTGATTAAAGTTCCAAAGTAAGTTAGTTTTGTATTTTAGTGTCGATACCAGGGTTGTTAGGTTGTCGTTTTGAGTATGTTTTATACTTTTCATTTAATTTGATTGTTATATGGATGAATTGTCAATATTAATATCTTAGTTTTATTACTATACTAGCTTATGCCCGCGGCTTCGCTCGCGTGGAGTTAGGGAATTTCCCACGGGATCTTACTTCTGGGATAATAAGTAATCTATGTATCTATCTATAATACATACATAGATTTACACGTACTTGCTTATAACTTGCAATAATTAGTTTAAAATTATATCAATTCAATTAGATACGTGAAATATTGATACCTTGGTTTGAGATTGGACATCGGATTTACTGGATTTTATCTAAAGAGTATGTACACAAATTTTCAAGTCAATCGACCCCGAGAGTAAAAAGTTTCACAGAAAATTCAACACCCCATTTCACCCTCTAAGGGATAGGAATTTCAAAAAACTGATACTTACTCTTCACAAAGAATACACCCTCCAATTTTTATATCTCTGGGACCCGCAGTTTGGGCTGTGCGTTGGTTTATCAGTCAGCCAGTCAGGACATGGAATTTTAAATTGGGGGATGATTTTGGAAAAACTGTGATACACGTATCTTATCATTTTAACTGAAGTATATGTAGACACATTTTCAAGTCAATCGACTCCGAGAATAAAAAGTTTCACATAAAATTCAAAACCCCATTTCACCCTATTAGGGGTGGAATTTCATAAAACCCTTTCTTAGTGGATACCTACTCTTCACAAAGAGTACACTATCCAAATTTCATGTCCCTAGGAACAGTGGTTTGGGCTGTGCGTTGATGTATCAGTCAGCCAGTCAGGCAGGACATTGAATTTTAAATTGGGGGATGATTTTGGAAAAACTGTGATACACGTATCGCATCATTTTAACTGAAGTATAAGTAGACACATTTTCAAGTCAATCGACTCAGAGAATAAAAAGTTTCATAGAAAATTCAACACCCCATTTCACCCTATTAGGGGTGAAATTTCAAAAAAACCCTTTCTTAGTGGATATTTATTCTCCACAAAGAATACATTCTCCAAATTTCCTGTCTCTAGGACCAGCGGTTTGGGCTGTGCGTTGGTATATCAGTCAGCCAGTCAGGACATTGAATTTTAAATTGGGGGATGATTTTGGAAAAACTGTGATACACGTATCTCATGATTTTAA
The DNA here is from genome assembly GCA_963082995.1 of Noctua comes. Classification (NCBI taxonomy): domain Eukaryota; kingdom Metazoa; phylum Arthropoda; class Insecta; order Lepidoptera; family Noctuidae; genus Noctua; species Noctua comes. Next base: position 87,227 of record OY720267.1, read on the forward strand.
CTGAAGTATATGTAAACACATTTTCAAGTCAATCGACTCAGAGAATAAAAAGTTACATAGAAAATTCAACACCCCATTTCACCCTCTTAGGGGTGGAATTTCGAAAAACCCTTTCTTAGTGGATACCTACTCTTTACAAAGAGTACACTGTCCAAAATTCATGTCTCTAGGACCAGTGGTTTGGGCTGTGCGTTGATATATAAGTCAGTCAGTCAGTCAGTCAGTCAGGACTTTGAATTTTATATGTATAGATAGATAGATAGAAAAGAATGCATTTTTCATTACGGAATATATACATTTATAATTTTCCACTAAAATAGTTTTTTATCCAAATCGATTAATATCCAGAGAGAAAAATCGATGACTCGATGTCACATCCGTGTGACTGCTTATTCGGGAATACGTGTTAGTACACGTACACGGGAGCAGGTGGCGCGTCGCTGCATTACGTCATAATTGACGTAATGCAGCGACCTGTTCCCGTCCCGCTCCCGACCCGCACTGTTTGTGGTAGCGGGCGACGGGTGCGGTTACCGCGCACTACCCGACCTGCGCCCGTCCCGTGAACTCTCTATGTGTGATGTCGTCCATATAAGTACATGAAAATACACCCACCGTACTCCCGCGCCCGTCCCGAACCCGACCCGCGCTAGCTCCCAGGCCCTGTGAGTGTTACGCTTAAGGGTGTTTTTCCACCCATAACCTATATACAAAAAGAAATTGCGGCAGCTGCTGCAGGTGCAAAATACATGAAACAGCGCAAGAAAGTTTAAACAACTAGGGCCATGGGCATTGTGTGCCCTAAGAATCAGTACTTCAGTACCTTAACGTGGTAATGCTGTCTTTTTGACCACTTTTTCCATTGATTTTTAGGGTTCCGTACCCAAAGTGTAACTAACGGGAACCTATTACTAAGCCTCCGCTGTCCATCCGTCCTTCTGTCTGTCAGCGGGCTGTATCTCATGATCCGTAATAGATAGATACTTGAATTTACATAGAATGTGTGTGTGTATTGCGTATGTGTGTGTCTTTCTGTTGCCGCTATAACAACAACTATTAAAAAATAATTTAAAAATTAAAAGGGGGCTCTCCTACTACGATCGTACGGAACCCTTCATGCGCAAGTCCGAATCGCAATTGACCGGTTTTTTTTTTATGCACACAGGTTTTTTTTTTTTAACTTGGTAAAATCATGAAATGTGTCCTCCCACCCAGGGCAGAGCGGGAGGGACTGTCAGACTTGTACTGACTAAAATCCACGGTGTCCTTCAATAGCCCTTTATGTTCCAGGGTCACGGTAATTCTATGAGTCCCGCGACCCCGGCAGGCTTTGGCCCTCTAGAGGGGGGCCCCGTCATTATGCTGACACTCTTTGAGGCGCGCGTGGAACACAACGCGCCGTCGACGCGGGCATGGTCCATGGTCGGACAGCGAGTCGCCCATTACTCGCCGCCCGCAAGCCCGCGCCTACGGTGGCCGGAGATCGTCTGCCGACGTCCGGCGCCATGGGCGTCTACCACTGCGGCTGGGGTGGAGGGAGGACGCTGTCCTCTACCTCACGCGGCCCGCCTCCTCCTTCGCGAGCATGACTGCTTCGCAGAATGAGGCGACCGCTTCCCACTCCATCTCGCCCCGCAGCATGGCCTCGACCAATGCCGGGCGCGAGAGGTTTCCGCCTATCGCCGCCGTGAGGACACGGCGGTGCTCTGCCCAAGCGGGACAGTCCTGCACCGTATGCTCCACCGTATCCTCCGGGCGGTCCTCGCAGTGGTGACACCCAGGCGTTTCCTCCTTCCCCATCAGACACAGGTACCTCCCGAATCTTCCGTGTCCGGGTAGGACCTGCGTCACGCGGTAGGTCAGGACGCCGTGACGCCTATCAAGCCACTCCTCAAAGAGGGGTCTTACCGCCGCGATTGCGGCGTGCCCGGACCTCGGTTGCGACAGTCGTTCCCTCCATACTGCCCTGAGATCGCGCCGGAGCTCTTCCCGCCGCGCCTCGACTTGTCGAGGCAGCAGGGATTCGCCCCGGCGCTGCGCCTCCACGCGCCACTCATAGACGCGCTGGAGGGCAGTCGCCTCCAGATCCCAGGGCAGCAATCCGGCAAGGAGGTTGGCCGATTCGCCGGCGATCGTGCGGTATCCAAGGATCATCCGGATAGCCCTGACCCTCTGGCATGCAACCAGCTTCAGTGGTCGCGTCCGAATGCTCAGGGCCCACACGGGGGCCCCGTAGAGGGCCGTGGACCGCACGACACCGGCGTACAGCCTCCGGCAGGAGGCGTTTCGCCCGCTGAGATTGGGCAGGAGTCGCCTGAGGGCGGCTGCTGCCCGGTTCAGCTTTGGGGCCAAACGCAGGAAATGCTCCTTGAAGTTCCACCGGCTGTCAAGGACGAGTCCCAGGTACTTCATCGTCCTCCCGACGCCGATGCGAACCCCTCCCACCGTTATGTGGGACTCAGACCGTGGCGCGTTCAGACGGCCATGAAAACACATGACCTCTGTTTTTGTGCAGCGCCACTTCGAGTCCCAACTGCCGGATCCTTCCAACGACTGTCGCAACCGCTTGCGTCGCCAGGTCGGCCGCCGCTTGGTGCGACTCTCTCTCAGCCAGGAAGAGCGTGTCGTCGGCGTAACATATTACGCCGACGCCGTCAGGGAGGTCGCCGCGCAGCACCCAGTCGTAACCGATGTTCTACAGGAGCGGCCCCAAGACCGATCCCTGTGGAACACCGCACGACATCTCTCGCCGATTCCATTCTCCCTGGTGACCGGGGTAGATGACGGCTCTGCCCGTCAGGTAGTCCTCGACTGTGCGACAGAGGCAGGTCGGCACCCGGTGATATCGGAGTGCCTCCCTGATGCAACTCCAGGGCAGGGTGTTAAAGGCATTGGTGATGTCCAAAGACACCGCCAAGACGACCCTGCCCCGGGATACAGCCCCCGTCGTGAGGGCTCTCACGCGCATGATGGCGTCCACCGTCGAGCGCATCCGCAGGGCGCCCGGGCTTCTGGATGAGGACCAGTTTCCCCGTCTTCCAACGAAGCGGGAACCGGCCCCTCTCCAAGCACGCACTAAACAGCTCCCCCCCAGTCGAGGCCCGAGAGTCCCCGAGGCCAGGACCCACGCTTTCCCTGGCAGGCCGTCGGGTCCTGGTGCGGTATTTTTGGCTTTGAGCCGTTGTACCGCCACTCTCAGGTCTACCTCGGTCACCTCTGGAGCGTCGTAGACGTCGTCGTCGCTGTGGTCCGCATTTGCGCCAGCTTCACCGCCAGGCGCCGTCAAAGGCGGAGTCATGGGCGGGGGAGTATGCTCCCCTCGCGATGAGAACAGGGCGCTCACCACGTCCTCCACGAACTGAGGCCGGAGACTTTGCGTCAACGGGGGAGCCCAGGGGCGGAACTTTTCTCGCACCCCCTTGTAGGGGCGGCCCCATGGGTCCCAGTCCGGAGTCCCTAGCATCTCCTTGCGGGCCATTTCCTTGGCCCGCCAGATCTCGTCACGGAGGACGGTCTTCGCTGTCCTGTAGCCCTCGTACAGCTCCGCCTCTACAGTCGCCGCATCCGGAGTTCGGATGCGGCGCCTGCGGAACCTGGAGTACCGGCGTCGCGCGGCAACGCACGCCTCGCGCAGCGCTGCTAGCTCGCGCGACCACCAGTACAGCTGACGCCGGGCGCGTCCTTGCCGGACCCGGGGCATGGCCACGTCACAGATCTCCGACATGGCCTCCCGGAAACTCCGCCTCGTCGTTGATGTCGGCAGGCCTGTCCGGTGGTGACACCCAGGCCTGCACGATCGAGGCTTCCAGGAATAACTCCCGGTCCAGCTGCTTCAGCGCCCATCGCGGACCACTTGGGTCCGTCGGACCGGCGCGTCTGGGGTCTGGGCGGAGACGTCGAACCGGATATACCGGTGATCGGAATAGGTCTCCACCTCCTCCACAACGCGCCAGTCAGTGACGCGCGGCGACAGGCCAGAGGTGGCGAACGTAACGTCCACCACCGACTCGCCATTCCACCGCACGCACGTGGGGACGGAACCCCGGTTCACGATTACCAGGCCATGCGCCAGGGCCCAGTTTTCTAGCATCCTGCCCCGCATATGATCCGTGTACCGGGAACCCCAAGCCACATTCTTTTGAAGTACCCGGCGCCCGCGTTCGCGTGTTTGTGATTTGTTAGTTATCATAAGTGCGAATTGGGCTCTTTATTTTAGTGACAGGACACGTAACATTTTAAAAGGTATGGAGCTAAGTAGTTAAGTGAATTGTGCGTGATTAGGCTCTTAGTTTTTATTGTGTTTTCGTGTTTTTTTGTTTTGTTTGTAGGTAATAATCATGCCTCGTTACACCTACACAGCTTCGGAATTCACCGACATGCTTTTAATTTACGGGGAGTGTCACAGAAATGCCGCTTTGGCTATACGGACATATCGAGAGAGAAAAATTAGTGACGTAGGTACTTAGCTAAGTGATTGAACAGTGATCCAGATAGTGATTAATAATTTCATTAAAAAATAACCAGCGGATGAGAGATGCCCGATTGTTTGGTGAATAGTCTGTGATTTAGTGTAATTGTTTTTACTGAACATTAGCCAAAAGATCAAGTCGCTACAGGACCACGTTGTTGCCGCTCTTACCACAGGTTAGTGAACCAATATTCACAAACTAGCTGTACCCGGCATGCGTTGCAATGCACCTTTTCCTACTACCTACCTACTACCTACCTACCTGCCACCTACCACCTACCACCTACCTACCTACCACCTACCACCTACCTACCTACCACCTACCACCTACCTACCTACCACCTACCACCTACCTACCACCTACCTACCTACCTACCTACCACCTAGCTACCTAGCTACCTACTACCTAGCTACCTACTACCTAGCTACCTACTACCTAGCTACCTACTACCTAGCTACCTACTACCTAGCTACCTACTACCTAGCTACCTACTACCTAGCTACCTACTACCTAGCTACCTACTACCTAGCTACCTACTACCTAGCTACCTACTACCTAGCTACCTACTACCTAGCTACCTACTACCTAGCTACCTACTACCTAGCTACCTACTACCTAGCTACCTACTACCTAGCTACCTACTACCTACCTACTTCCGACCTACTACCTAGCTACCTACTACCTACCTACTACCTACCTACTACCTACCTACTACCTACCTACTACCTACCTACTACCTACCTACTACCTACCTACTACCTACCTACTACCTACCTACTACCTACCTACTACCTACCTACTACCTACCTACTACCTACCTACTACCTACCTACCTACTACCTACCTACTACCTACCTACTACCTACCTACTACCTACCTACCTACTACCTACCTACTACCTACCTACTTCCGACCTACTACCTACCTACTACCTAGCTACCTACTACCTACCTACTACCTAGCTACCTACTACCTACCTACTACCTAGCTACCTACTACCTACCTACTACCTAGCTACCTACTACCTACCTACTTCCGACCTACTACCTACCTACCTACTACCTACCTACTACCTACCTACTACCTACCTACTACCTACCTACTACCTACCTACTACCTACCTACTACCTACCTACTACCTACCTACTACCTACCTACTACCTACCTACTACCTACCTACTACCTACCTACTACCTACCTACTACCTACCTACTACCTACCTACTACCTACCTACTACCTACCTACTACCTACCAACTACCTACCAACTACCTACCTACCTACTACCTACCTACTACCTACCTACCTACTACCTACCTACTACCTACCTACTACTTACCTACTACCTACCTACTACCTACCTACCTACTACCTACCTACTACCTACCTACTACCTACCTACTACCTACCTACTACCTACCTACTACCTACCTACTACCTACCTACCTACTACCTACCTACTACCTACCTACTACCTACCTACTACCTACCTACTACCTACCTACTACCTACCTACTACCTACCTACTACCTACCTACTACCTACCTACTACCTACCTACTACCTACCTACTACCTACCTACTACCTACCTACTACCTACCACCTACCTACTACCTACCTACTACCTACCTACTACCTACCACCTACCTACTGAACACTGTCGAACGGAATAAATAGTATCCTATGTCCGTCTCCTGGCTCTAAGCTACCTCCTCACCAATTTTCAGCCATATCGGTAAAGCCGTTCTTGAGTTATAAATAGTGTAACTAACACGACTTTCTTTTATATATATAGAAGATGGTGTTCTATTTCGTGTTTAGTTTTATGCCATTTAGTTTGTTTGACAAATGTTTTTTTTCTATTTAGATTTTGGGATTTTTTTGATAGTTAAGAATTGTTCCTATGAACTAGTATTATGCGTGTTTTCATTTATTGTCATATTATCGACTCCACTCTGTATATTTGTAATCACCTTTTAAACCTCTTCATTTTGATACCCCACTCTATGGTACAGGAAGAAAAAAATAATTTGAACTCCACGATATGGCACCCGAAATCCACCATTTTTCATTGTTTCTTTATTTTAAAATAGCCAATGACACTCGCGCTTCCAAGACGAACCTAACGACGTACGTTACGAGGGAACATAGAAACGGACATACATACATACAGGTCAAACACATAAGTCTCCTTTTGGGCTTCGCCGCAGTCGGGTAAAAGTATCTCGCATAGAAATACAACAATGGTTTCCAGAGTAAGACGATTTATTACATAACTTACCGAGGAGGTCATGCTTTGCAGGAAAATCTTAACATCGCGATCTACAAAAGTGACTTTATGGCACAACGCCATCTGTTATCTAATAGCGGTACTAAATTCAAATTCAAATATTTGAAGGGACTTGCCCCTTATCAGAATTATTAATTGGATCCATGAACTACTTACTCGATTTTCAGCGACTCTCATCCAGTTGCTACCAGCCACCCTGCGAAGATCGTCACTCCACCGAGCCTGAGGGCGTCCCACCTTACGTTTGCCGATTCGCGGTCTCCACTCAAGAACACGTCTACCCCAACGGTCATCGGTTCTACGGCTAATATGACCGGCCCTTTGCCACTTCAGCTTACTTATTCTGTGAGCTACGTCAACAACCCTGGTTTTCTGTCGGATCACATCGTTTCGGATGCGATCCCTCAGAGAGACTCCAAGCATAGCCCTTTCCATAGCTCGCTGAGCGACCTTAAATTTATGGAGCAGGCGTACTGTGAGTGTCCACGTTTCGGCTCCGTAAGTCATAACAGGCAGGACGCACTGGTTGAAGACCTTAGTCTTTAGGCTCTGTGGAATACGCGACGAGAAGACCCGGCGAAGCTTCCCAAATGCTGCCCAGCCCAGCTGGATTCTTCTGTTAGCCTCCCTCTCAAAGTTGTTCTTACCAAACTGCAAAGTTTGCCCGAGGTAAACATATTCTCGAACAACCTCGAGAGGACCGCCATTGACAACAACAGGTCCTGGGGTGACGTGTTCGTTGAACATAACCTGGGTTTTGTCCAAGTTCACCCTGAGACCAATGCGTATTGAAGAATTCACTAGGCCATCCAGCATCTGCTGCAAGTCGTGCAGCGATTCAGCCAGTATGACGATGTCATCTGCAAATCTCAAGTGTGAGATGTACTCGCCGTTGATGTTTATGCCACGTCCTTCCCATTTTAGCGTCTTGAACACATCCTCCAGTGCGTTGGTGAACAATTTCGGGGAAATAACGTCTCCTTGCCTCACCCCCCGACGCAATGGGATATGCTCCGTTTGCTGGTTTTGACTTTGGACGGTCATTGTGGCGTTCTCATAAAGACTTCTCAACACTTGGATGTATCGCCAGTCGACTTGGCATCGCTGCAGAGACTCCAGAACCGACCAGGTCTCGACAGAGTCAAAAGCTTTTTCATAGTCCACAAATGCAAGACACAGCGGGCGATTATACTCTTCGGACTTCTGTATGATCTGCCGCACTGTGTGGATGTGGTCTATGGTGCTGTATCCCCCTCGAAACCCGGCCTGCTCCGGTGGCTGGAAGTCATCGAGTCTCCGCGCTAGACGATTCGTGATCTGAATCACTTTTATTTCAAACTAATTTCAATTAAATAATCACTACGTAATCACTAATATAATAAAATAACAAAATAGGTAGCACAAGTAAGACACTCCACCGAGCGCGTAGTTCGCCTGTGCGATCCCGACCGAGTCTCAAATCATACTGCCAGTAAATCGTCGCCCCACTGCGCACTAGCGCTCGGTGTTGTGTCAGAGTGTCGTGTGATTGGATGTGACGTAGCAGCCATAGATAATTCTTGTTTACGACACTCTTAAACTAACAGCGACATCTATGAAACTTAACTAACACTAATTTTAATATTAAAGCACCGTCATATTTACATTTGTAGAATATAGGTAAACAAAAGTACAGATGTCAATAAACTAATGATAAATGTTGATTTTCGTTTAATGATTTGTATGTAGTAATTAAACAGATTAGACAGTAGAAAATTGAGACCTAATATAAGTGCCTACGTTGACTGTAGAGCTTGCCCACCTTGTTTAGGTCAAACTATCACAAAGCTAATTGTGATAACCAGGTTGGTTGACTTTGTTTTTAATGTTTTTACTATAATGCGAGCGTCGGCAGTTGAATGTTACAGAATGAACTTCGAGCGTCTGCCACAACGCGCGGCGCAACTCAGTCGCACGAGCCCGGAGCAGTACGACGCGGTGCTGGCGCGCTTGTTCCGGGAGTGTCTGTTGCACTACGACAAGATCACCGGGTAGGACTCGCACTAATGTTCCTGTGTGATGACGTGTAAGTAGGCATGTTGGGTAACTGTAAGCATTGTGCAGGACTGCGAAGATGCTGCAAGACATTTTCGGCACTGCGATCTTGATTCAGTTCGGCATCGGCGGTTGGATCTTGTGTATGGCTGCCTACAAGATAGTCAGTGTGAGTATTATTTCGTTATTATTCTGACAAGTTTATAAGAAATATTTATTGATTTTGATTGATATCTTTATGTTTAGTTGAACGTGCTAAGCGTCGAGTTCGCGTCGATGACTCTATTCATCTTCTGCATCCTGACGGAATTGTTCCTGTACTGCTACTACGGCAACGAGGTCACTGACGAGGTAAGATCACCTATAGGGGCAGGGCACTGCGAGCCGCTGTGTGCGGTCTTGAGACGCGTGTGCTGTGTGTTGTCAGAGTGCGCGCGTGACGCAGTCGCTGTACTGCATGGAGTGGCGGCGCGCGCGGCTGTCGTTCCGGCGCTCGCTGGTGCTGGTCATGGAGCGCGCCAAGCGCCCACTGCGCCCCGCCGCCGGGCTCGTCATTCCGCTCTCGCTCGACACTTTCGTCAAGGTGCGTACCTATAATAGCATATCTCACAACTAGCAAATTCTGTAATTCTACTGACTTGTGTAATTTTGAACATTTTAATTCCTTTTTCAGATAATAAAGTCATCATACACTTTCTACGCGGTGCTTCGCCAGACAAAGTAGAACTGTGAATAAGATTAAGATTTTTAGGCTTTAGACCCGATGCAAAATTATTGCTTACTAGACATAATAAACACTCGTCGTGGATCTTAGTGAGACAGGTGTTTATCGATCATATTGTGTAACTGTCCTTTAAAATGTCCTGTGCTTCTTAATTTGTCGTTTCACCAGTCTTTTTTTTAAATAAACCTCGTACGGTGGGCGTAGACAGAGACCTTTCTTTACCTGAAAGCTAGTGCTATAACGAATGGTACTTATTAGCGCGCCACGCCGGCGCGCGGCGAGATGACGACAAGTCAACAGATTGAGAAGCTCTCGCGTATCTTATTAGGGCGAGGCCACAACGGCCCACTCTCGATGTCTAATTGGATGGTACTCGCGTGGAGTACCCGTGTCATGTCGGCTGTACTTCGATCACAAAGCCCTCCACGGTCCCCGATGACAGCACGTTCTGTTATATCGCTAGGCAAACAGCGGCGCTATGATTGAATGTTTATTAGCGAGCGGGTGTAATCAGACAACATCACAAATGTTGTGTGGCGAGTGCGGCGTATGCGGCGAGACGGTCCGTGTGCGACAACCACGACCCTCGGACACTGTCGCTCCGTCAGCACCCGGTGGATAATGCGTTCTCAGTGGTCGTGCTTGGCTACAAAAATTTTCTCGTAATTTAATAGTGTTGGAGATAATAATAATGTCTAACACACCAATATTGCAAGGAAATGGTCGAGCGGCGAGACCAAAAGGATTTATATACGCGTATTTCCCTTTCCGTGTCCAACTGGCGACAACGGTCTCGCGAAATCCACACGCCTTTGTATTACTACACAATTCAACCAACCCGTGCACGGCTTGCGTCAACTGAGCACGTTTTTGCGATCAAGCAAAGTTAAAAGAGGTTTTACAAAACAGTGTGCAATGGAACTAAAGGCGGTTTTTTAATTTTATTGGTCTGTTCAAAACAAATCCTGATGATTTAGCGCGTTTGTTAGAAAATGGATGTAATGGATGTATATATGTATTAATATATACCGATTATTAAGCTTTGAGTGTCAGAATGGTTACTTGTTATTTAATATGTCTAAAGTATCTCTAAAAAGGTGTTTAGGGAAAAGGGTTTTTATCAAGAAAAGCACAGAGAGACAAGACTATTCATTTATTTCGGTTAGGCTTGTCAGATATTTATAGGTAACGTCAATTACCTATCAAGCTACGTCCATTCGCAAACCTAGGTCTTCGTGGAGAAGAATGGACAAGAAACTCCACGGTAACATCTTTTAAAATATTATATATTCTAGTATAATAGTATAATATCAAATAACTTACATAATCATTGTAATCCAAATAGGTTCCAGCTTTACACATTTTGTATCACACAATATACCAATCAGGGTATGTCTTAACCCTTCGAACACTAACAGCAAAAAGCCCTGTATTGGCGGCGACATCTACTTTTATACCCGTCAAATCATAATCATAATAATACTAATCAAAGATGGCCGCCATAATAAACCAATGGCAAATGGTCATACATTATACCTAAATAACTAATAACATCGATTATAATTAACAAATCCTATGTAAGGGAACTATTTTAAAACTTCATTACATAATTTAGCAATATAGTATGTATTTATTTGTAATATTTATGTTTAATCGGATAAAATATGAACATCAACTGATAGTTCAGAGAATTGATTAAAACAACTTGAAATATTGAAATTGCAAGATAAGATCTAGGAAACATTATAAAATAATGTTTAATTATTACCAATTCATTTACTAGCAATATAAAGTAAATAAACATTTAACTTGATTATTCAAATATCACAACTATCTTTCGTTTTGAAACTAAGCCTTTTAAGCCACAATGGAAATTATTTCTATAAAATATAATAGATAATTATATTATATAGTTATTAATTTGGTCGGATATTCTCATAAATATAAGGCTATTCTTAACACGTTCGTAAATATTCGGAATAAATCGTGCGGCCCGAGCAGGCGGGGAGCCAATAATAATTCCACAGAGCCTTCAATTCAAAAAAATTATACGATTAAGCACTGTAGACGGTATTGAGTCAGAGTTTATGAGAATAACCAAAGTACTTAAAGAAGAACCAAATAGGTTAGGTTATGTTAGAACTGTAACCAAATAAGCGCGAGCCGAGCGAGCGTAGCGAGCGCTGCCGCGGCAGCGGCCGGCGAGCGCTACGTAGTAGTTGGTCACAGTTCTAACCTAACCTTACCTATTTGGTCGGAGTAAACTGAAACTGTGTTGTAGTGCTATCTATGAGTAATCGCGGGAACTACGTCGCCGCTCTTTGGCATTTCATCCATCGGTATTTCGTCCATTTGAGATTTCGTCCATTCGGGGTTTTATGCTTTCGGGCATTTGGATATCAGTATTTTATGTTTCGAATTTTCGATAAAGCGGCTATCGGTATTTAAAACTTTCGGTGTTTTGAATTTCGTTGTTTTGGACGTCGGTATTTTAGTTATAGTTATTATGAAATTTCTGGATTTTAATACTTACCCCAACTAATACCGTCGCTAATTCAACACGCTTTTGAAGACTCATACAGTCAAGAATCTTGTCAAAAAAGTGTTCAGTTCAACTCCACACTATTTTGTAAAACCTACTCCAGCGCCACTTGATCACAAAGGCGTGCCCAGTTGACGCGAATTGAACACGGGCTAGTACAATTCCATAGTAATACAAAAGCGTGCGAAATTCGCAAGACCGGTGTTGCCAGTTGGACACGGAAAGGGAAATACGCTTTATATACTTTAGTCGTGGCTATCAGATAGATAAAAAAAAGATCTAAAACTAAAATCCGACAAAGAAAAGAAATGAAAAAGTATGAACCAAGAAAATATTCCCATTTTAAATTATTCATTGTCTATTAATAATTATAATAAAAACATAAATAATTGGCTCGCCACCGCGCACGCCTATCGCCTCCGGACCCGTCGCTCAGCTCCGCCTCGCCACCACCGGAATCCAGCCCCGTCGTGAGTGCTGTGACACCGGCCGTAGCAGTTGCGTCGAGCTCGAGCGACGAGTATTTCTCTCCGCCGACGACGCCACCACCTGTTTGTCGACGGGGAGGACGCCGGCCGCCGGACGGCTTAGGACCTCGAGGCCCACCGGCCTCTGATAGGGTCCCAGTTCTCGGCGGGAGTGTGCAGCGCATGCGATGAACGCAATCTCTTCTCTACATATAATAAAATCGTTAAAATCCGATCCGATGTTCCGACTTGGCGCAAAAACTACTGCATAGATCCTGTTCAAATTTTGCACAAATATCTGTAATAGGCTTCTTCAAATGTTAGGCTATATATTATCACGCTACTTCGTGAAGGGGATGAGCAATATTGCATTATGTCAGTATTATTCAATTGTTTATCGTTTCAGTCGTGATATGCGTAACAACGTCTATTTCAAAGTATATGACAGCGAAGCAAATAAAGAAACGGTTTCATGACCGCTTTACGTGCATCACATCGCAAGTTTTATAAGTATATATTTCCACGAGAACGAAGTTGCGGGCAACAACTAGTCCATTAATACAAATGTCATGCGCGCATACTATGGGGCTACAGACGGGGGAAACAACCTGACCGCGTACCGTGTTCGAATGCTCTCTCTGTTTCAGGAGCTTGAGCCAGCTGTCAACGTGTCGGCACAACGACTATCGGATCAGGTTCGAGTCATTCAGCGTAATCGTATGTTGGATGACACCGTGCTTGATCGCTTGCGGATTTAAATGCAGAGTAGCCATGTCATTGCCACGCCGCCGCAGGCTGTGGTTCCACCACAGTCTACCATGATATTAAATCGCGATAACGACGTGAGTAATGACATGGTTACTAATCTAAGTACCCAGTGCAATGAGGAAATGAGGAGTGCTTTGGAGGGTGCTATTCGAGAATATCGGTTCATGCAACCCGACCTTAGACCACGCATACCTCGTTTGCCCATGCATAACAAAAATAGGGCGCTGGTGGCTGTTCTGGATTCGCAGTTGTCAAACTATTTTGACAACTGTGAAGACCTCACCGATGCTCACTCAGTCCTGTATTGTGCGGCTGTAGCGGCATGTCGTGTAGCTCATGTCAAATTTTCTGATGACAGAGCTACACGACCTAAACCAGCCGTACCAGCATGGCAGTACAGGATTGAACGACGTATTGGTGAGGCAATACTCGTCTTAGAGTGATGCGTTTTGTGCGGCGGGCATTCTCGGGGACTGATTTTAGTCCTCGAGACTACATGTCCGGTGTTACGGAGCGCATCGACTTCCTGAAGCAGAAAGTGTATGCATGGCAAACCATATTCGTAGGTATAAGCGGAGGGTGGACCGATACACTCAGAATCGCACATTCCAAAGAGATGAAAGGTGGGTCTATAGGGCTTGGGAGCGACCGGACCAAGGTGAGGCTGACACGCGCCTGCCGGATGATGATGCCATGTCTTCGTTCTGGCGCAGCATCTGGTCGGTGCCTGTTAGCCATACCGATCTAGTACCAGAAATGGGGGCAATCACTATCAGCCCCCAAGACGTAGTTCGTGCAGTCCGTCCGTTGCCTAACTGGAAATCTCCAGGGCCGGATGGGCTGCACAACTTTTGGATTAAATGGTTTACGAGGTCGCACGCTCGCCTGGCGATCCTGTTCCAGTCAGCCTTAGAGTCAGGGTCGCTGCCAGAGTTCCTGACAACAGGTATTAACCCACCTGCTCCATAAATCGGGTAGTACTGCGGAGCCCAAAAATTATAGACCGATTACCTGTCTTCCCACGGTCTATAAAGTTCTTACATCCATTTTGAGAGCTAAAATTAACAAACACATTGATGACAATTCTATCATGTCCGCTTCTCAAAATGGATGTAGGAACGGGTCCCGCGGTACTAAGGAGCTACTCCTCATTGATATGGCCATTAGTCAACAGGTTCACCGTTCCCGAAAGGATCTGTCGACATGTTGGATAGATTATAAGAAGGCCTATGACTCGGTGCCACATACATGGCTCATGAGGGTGCTAGAATTGTATAAAGTTGATGCAACTCTGCGCACCTTCCTGATGTCATGTATGAGGCAATGGAGGACAGTCCTTCGCTATCCAGGATGTCAGCAAATCCAGAGGAATAGCGAGCCGATAAGGATAGAGCGAGGTATATTTCAGGGCGATAGTTTGAGTCCACTTTGGTTCTGCTTAGCCTTGAATCCTCTTAGCACGCTGCTGGAGGACTCAGGTCAAGGCTATCGGTTGAGGAGAGGTGGTCAAGTTATATCTCACCTCCTTTACATGGATGACCTGAAACTCTTTGCCCCCAACGATTTACAACTGATGGAACTACTGAAGGTAACTGAAACTTTCAGTAGCACCATCAGGATGGAATTTGGTGTGGACAAATGTGCGGTCATGCATGTAAAGCGAGGGGAGATTGTGGAAACCGTGGGAACCCAGCTCTCGAATTCCATAAATCTTAGATCCCTCTCAGCAACCAAAACCTATAAGTATTTGGGTATGTCGGAAGCGCTGGGCATCAATGTTGCTGACATGAAGCAATCGTTGAAGGAGCGCTTCTTTGGCCGCCTGAAAAAAGTATTTAATAGTCTTTTATCAGGCGGAAATAAGGTACGTGCCTTCAACGGTTGGGTCATGCCGGTTTTGATGTACTCTTTCGGCATACTCAAATGGACTCAAACAGAACTAGACGCCCTGGATAGGAGGGTCCGTACATTGTTGACGGCATATCGAATGCATCACCCGCGTTCTTCGGTTATGAGACTGTATATCCCGTGGAAGTGTGGGGGTCGAGGCTTTTTAAATGCTAAGACTCTCCACAATCGCGAGATATGCAGTCTCAGGGAATATTTCCTTGAAGCCGACGTGGGGATGCATCGAGATGTCGTCGTGGTGGACAAGGGCCTCACCCCGCTTTCCTTGGCTAAAGAGAACTGGCGCAAACCTGTAGTGCTTGACACTAATGACCGCATGGAGGTATGGCAGAGTAAGGAGCTTCACGGACGCTTTTTCCGGGCCTTGCATGGACCCGATGTAGACCTATCAGCGTCCGTAGCCTGGCTACGTTCCGGGGACCTTTTCGGAGAAACCGAAGGTTTTGTCTGTGCAATTATGGATGAAGTTATGATGACGAATAACTACCGGAAATTTATTGTGAAGGATGGTACGGTTGACATATGTCGGGCATGCCACCGTCCAGGCGAATCAATCCGTCACATTATTTCCGGGTGTTCTCGTCTGGCTAACGGAGAGTACTTGCATAGACACAACCTTGTAGCCAGGATTATCCATCAGCAACTTGCTCTAAAATACAACCTTGTGGAATCGGAAGTGCCGTACTATAAGTATGTGCCCAACCCAGTTCTCGAAAATGGCAGTATCAGTACAATACTGGGATCGATCCATCATCACTGACAGGACTATTGTAGCCAATAAGCCTGATATAGTGGTGGTGGATCGATCAGAGCGGCGCGCAATGATTGTTGATATAACGGTCCCGCATGATGAGAACCTCGTGAAAGCCGAGAAAGATAAGCAAATCAAGTATCTTGACTTGGCTCACGAGGTTGTCGACATGTGGGATGTGGACTCAGCGATCATTGTGCCGATAGTAATAATAAATAAAGCCAAGAGCCACGACCAATATCTGAGGAGGCTCTCGTTAGGCAGCTGGATCAAGGGCTTGATTCAGAAAGCGGTACTTCTGGACACGGCTCGTATTGTTAGGAGGTTTCTCTCTCTGGAGCCCTGACCGCCGGTAGCTTGGACCCTGTTCCCGATACCGGTGGGCTACAATTTTTTATATTTTTAAATGTTTTATTATATTGTTTTTTAATGAATATTTAAAAATGTAATTTATTTGTAATGAAATTAATAAAAGAACATTTAACCCACCTAACGTTTAACCAACACATAATACTAATCTGCAACAAGTCCCGCAAAAGTCTTGGTTTTGTTTTGCGACAGGCTAAAATTTTTAATAATCGGCAAACCATAACCCTAATTTATAACTCTTTCGTCCGCAGTTTGCTCGAAACCAACAGTGCAATTTGGAGCCCTCATGAAAAAGGCTATAAACTGACAATTGAAAAGGTCCAAAAGTCTTTTATCCGCTTCCTCTACCTCAAATTATATGGGTTTTACCCATATATGTACCCTACGCCATTCGTGTTAGGTATGGCGACATACCAGAGCTTAGAAGTCAGGAGAAATCTTGCTCTCATTAAATATATCGTCCGCCTAATTCGTGGTTCCCATTTTAATTCGCATTTATTACAATATATCTCCTTTGACATCCCACTACCTATCAGACACACTCTTCGCCCACGCCAACGTCCTCTTTTTTCAAAGATTCCCTTTCGAGGAATCGAAATCATAATCAAAGTGGGTGGCTACGAAAATTGAAGAATTTTTCGTTATCGGTGTCACATCCATGGTAATCGAGGGCGCTCTATATAAATATGGGGTCAAAATCAAAGATGCGGCTGATACCATGATATGTATAAACAGGGTGTAAACAGACCCTTCACATACCCGTCAACAAAGCATTCTGTACACACTAAGTAACTTAACGCAAAAATTATTGCTGGGAATCAACTTTTTTTTTTGGGGTTAAAATAACGTTTTAAGGTAGGACTCGATGGAAAGCACTCAAAGCATTGTGC
This sequence comes from Noctua comes, assembly GCA_963082995.1. Classification (NCBI taxonomy): domain Eukaryota; kingdom Metazoa; phylum Arthropoda; class Insecta; order Lepidoptera; family Noctuidae; genus Noctua; species Noctua comes. The sequence goes on from OY720267.1 coordinate 104,438, forward strand.
TGATGGATGGATTGAATAGTACGGGGATCGTGGAGGTGTGTAAAGTAAAAATCTTAAAATAAAAACATGTATTTAAAAAAAAAACCTATGAAAATATTGGAACTTTGACCCCCAATATCTCCGTAACTAGAAGGTGCCCAGGTATGGTCTAGAACAAAAAATTATCGCAAAGACGGGGAGAACAAGACAAGTGTCTTTCGTTTGTGTTAATTAAAGGTCTATTTACACCCTTTATGATACGAGAATTTTCGAGTTTTCCATTATGGGTGTTATGACCTTGGTAATCGAGGGCACTCCAATCAAAGGAGGTCAGCAAAAGCCCATACAACTTTGCCCAAACATGTACCTCGAGGTACACGTGCACCAAATCGTAGAGAAATAATAGAGGAATTCAAAAATAATTGTGTTTTTATCCATAATTAATTGAAAACTACTTAATAAATTATTTAAAGTTTTAATAACCTGTAACATAATTAAATCAAGTGGCAACTTTGCATGTACGGGTTGACATTAGTAGCTTAACACCCATATTCCAGAAGCCGACTTAGTCCATTTTTGAACTTAAGTCGACATTTGTTGTCATGGCAACAGGTGAGGAACGCCCACCACGGTATCAGCAACACCCACTCAATGATGTTCAAAAGGTGAGGACAGACTAGCTAGAGCTTGCATTTGCAACAAGACATCGAGCCGCTTGACACTTTGTTAAAACTTGATTTTGCTAAGAAACAAGCAACTTGTGTAACATTTCATCGAGCAAAAACACGAGCGCGGGCAAATCGTGCAACATGGAAAGAGGTGCGTGGACTTTGGGGTCGTGCTGGTCGTTACTTCTCCTAATTCGCTCAGTGTTTTTTTTTTTAATATTAAATTAAATTGCAGCACACGCGACTTGCAAATCCAACATATCAACGAAGAGTACCTAAATGCCACACAGTAAGAACAGTCACTAAAGAACCCCACCGGCTTACTCCTTTTGCTTCGTTCACGTTCATACATCTGGTCATACACGCACGTGTTAGGAATTGGATGTAAATCTACATGTATATATGTATTAATATCCACAGATTATCAAGCTTTGAGTGTCAGAATGGTTACTTGTCATTTACTGTGTCTTAAGTATCTCTAAAAAGGTGTGTAGGGAAAAGGGTTTTTATCAAGAAAAGCACAGAGAGACAAGACTATTCATTTATTTCGGTTAGGCTTGTCAGATATTTATAGGCAACGTCAATTACCTATCAAGCTATGTCCATTCGCAAACCTAGGTCTTCGTGGAGAAGAATGGACAAGAAACTCCACGGTAACATCTTTTAAAATATTATACCAGGACAACGTTACGTGGTCCTGGACCATCCTCAAGTTATATTAATTTATCAGTGTAGTTAAACAATAAGCAATATAAGCCAAATTATTATAACACATATTTCTAGCACATAGTTATCAGTAATATTCATAGTATAATATCAAATAACTTACATAAACGTTGTAATCCAAATAGGTTCCAGCTTTACACATTTGGTATCTCCATTACTATGTCACTTTCAAACGTAATACTATACATATAGCACACACAATATAACACTCAGGGTATGTCATAACCCTTAGAGCACTTACAGCATAAAGCCCCCGAATTGGCGGTAACATCTATTTTTATACCCGTCAAATCATAATCATAATCATACTCTTCAAAGATGGCCGCCATAATAAACCAATGGCAAATGGTCATACGTTATATCTAAAAAACTAATAACGTACATAATAATTATAATAACGTACGTAATAATTAACAAATCCTGTGTAAGGGAACTATTTTAAAACGTCATTACATAATTTAGCAATCTAGTATGTATTTATTTGTAATATTTATGTTTAATCGGATAAAATATGAACATCAACTGATAGTTCAGAGAATTGATTAAAACAACTAGATATATTGAAATTGCAAGATAAGATCTAGGAAACATATAAATATCATTTAATTATTACCAATTGATTTATTAGCAATATAAAGTAAATAAACATTTAACTTGATTATTCAAATATCACAACTATCTTTCGTTTTGAAACCAAGCCTTTTAAGCCACAATGGAAACTAATTCTATAAAATTCATCGGGCTATAAAATATCTTTGGGAAAATGTATTTATATTAGGTTTATTTGAAAATAGAACCTTTCTGTTCCCAAGATATTATTTTACGATGATAATTAACTTACAATATTCTTGAAATGCAACGTCGCCATATGTCAATGTCATTTCACATTTGACAGCCGACGTTGCTACATTATATTGTTATTAATTTGGTCGGATATTCTCATAAATATAAGGCTATGCCATCACACGTAGGTCGCGAGCACTGCCACCTGACCTTTTTTAAGAACAATACCAATAATTTTTGTCCTTCTAAGGTGTTCTCTTTCGGGTTTTGTTAGTCGCCTTTTACTCGTCCTCTCAACAAGACCATCATCCAAACATATTCTTTTAATTTTTTGTCTCTACATCTCCTTTTCAACCGCAACCTTGCAGTATTATATCATTCCTCAATTTACCAACCAATGTTACAATACGTTTAATTGCTCAGATGAGTACTCACCTTAATCTACCTCCAAAACATGCTGTCCATTTCAAACCCAAAATAAGTATTTTGCATGAAGGTTGCAAGCTGCTTTGTATGCTAAAAATGTTATATTAAAATACGTCACAATGCTAGAGAAGTCTTAAATCGTTGTTCTACCGAATGCTCTTGGTTGACATCATTTGTCAAAGAACTTAAACGGATTTACTTGAAAATAAATATTTATTTTTTCGTGGTTCATTTCTAAGATTTTCACTTAAAATAATGGCATCAAGAATTTTCTTTTCGGATGGTGAAAAGTCAGGACAGGAACTTGTCCGCAAGTACAAGCTCCTTCAAAATACGACGTTGCCGGGCAGCTCATCAGCGACAAAATGTGCTGTGGGCTCGCCTAACCCAAGAGTATATATAACTCAGTATTTAACTAGCGCGTAAGTACCAAATAACATGTATGCTGTTTTAATACCTGGTCTATGTTTGATGATCGTAATGAACGGCAATCTTTTCTTTTTATAGAGAACCGAATCTCAGTTATAAAGGTGCTGGTCCAATATTAAGGCTAAGAAAAAGACCACCCTTAATTTAGAAAAAAAAGAAAGAATGAGGACTGGGGGTGGCCCCTATCCTGGCCCCGCGTCCTCAGATCTCGAAGGAGTGAAAGATGCGCTGCCGGCCTCCACCGATTTGAAATCGAGGTTCGCAATGGACTGTGACACTATGCCAAGTGAAGCTCCTGCTGACGGTACACATATAGTCTAGTCATTTTATTGATTCTATTATTTGTATTAACGAATGTATGAATAGATTATTAAAAATATTTACTTTCTTTTTTCAGTTCTGGAATTTCGTCCGGTAGACGTGGTACCGGTACCGGTGGCTCAAGGGCCACCTGAAAATAACTCGACTGACTTGGCGTCAGCAAACTCGCAGTTTATTGGTAGGGTTGATCAAATGATTTTCAGTTCATCTCTACACGTTACAGTACATCAGAAAGTTAAATTATCTGTGTATGCCACCAATACTCTATTTGTATTCATTCGAAGCATTTTAATTTTTATATTCTCAATAGTATTTTTTGAAGGTGCTTGTACTTAGCAAATTAATACTAATATATGTTCGCGCCCAAGTTATAATAAAGGAGGTACGGGCGAAAAATTTAAAACGGAATGAGGAACGAGAGGAGGAGTTACATCTGCTGAAAATGGAGAAGCAGAAGTGGTGGTGAAGGCAGCAGAAGAAGCGTACCAAAAGGCAAAACTCGAACGTTTGAGTGCCGCCCAACTACTTCGATTCAGTGAGGTTACAAGGGACGAGGCCAAAAAAATAAATTAAATTATTATTATACAAGCCAACTGGTTTTTATTTTATTTAAAAGTAGTATCACGTATAAAATATATCTAAATTACACATTTATAGACATAGAAAAACAAAGGAAATTTTTCATTTTCATTCACGTAGGACTACGTAAGACTGGATCCAATCTCTAGGTTAGTAAAACCCAACAACACTGCATGCATGGGGATCGAACCCATAACTTCACACCGTGCAATTGCGCTTATGACTAGTTGACCAACGAGAGAGCAAAAATATAAATATGAACATCACACAATTATAAACATACTAGCCGTTGCCCGTGACCTTCTTCCGCGATTATTATATTTAAAAAAGAACCCGTTTTCGCAACATTTTTTAATGCTCCGCTCCTATTCCTCAACAAAAGGGTTATCCAACACTAAAAGATTTTTTCCATTGGCACCAGTAGTTCCTGAGATTAGAAGGTTCCGGTCGTCCAGAGTTGAGGGAAGCATTCAGTTGGACGATGGACCGAGTAGCCTTGAATTTCTTTGGATTCGTTATCGCTTATTCTCTCATCATTACTCTGCAGAATGAGTTTGTGCGGATGACATGGTTGTGGTCACCCAACATAATGGTGGATTTCATATCGGCCCTTCTCTTCCTCCGTTTAGCAGTAGCAAGCCGCCTGCTACTCATGTTTAGCTTACACCTGTCCTTTCCCGTATCATATGAAAACAAACCTAAAATAAGCCGGCTAAACCACTAAACGCAACGGCGAATAAGAATTCGATTTGATTATTTTATTATTGCAATATAACAGAAACTGGCCACAACAGCGGCTGACGAGCGCTACATCCAAGTTGGTTGCATCAAATTTGTATTTTTTTCTTTTTCCTTCTATTTACAATCTATATACTACTGCGATAGTACCGCAAAGGCAATGGGATTACCCGTATTACTACAGGTAGAAGGATTGGTAGTAACACGGGTAAGTCACCCTACTATCGCTTTATTAGCTACTATTTTATGCCTGCGGCTTCGCCCACGTGGAGTTCGGGCATTGCCCACGGGATCTTACTTCTGGGATAATAAGTAATCTATGTGCTATACCAGACTATAATATATCTCTGTACCAAGTTTCATCCAGATCTGTTCAGCCGTTCTGGCGATTGAGTAACAAATATCTATCCATCCAAACTTTCGCATTTATAATAGTTATGTAAGATTTATGTGTAAGCTTTTACTTTTAAAGTTGAATAGGTAATAAATAATAGTTAGTGTAAGTATTTCATTTTATTTGAGCAATACAGACTCGCGTTTTTCTTACATGTACTTACTTATAACTTGTTCATTGTAATATCAATTACATTACATATGTGAAATATTGATAACTTGGTTTGAGATTGGACACCGGTGGCGACAATCAAATGATTCATTAGGAATCTATATAGACATAATACTTTTACATAATATTTAATATCAATGTCGCGTATCACGAGTCAATATGGCGACACTTGGGGGAGGCCTATGTCCAGCAGTGGACGTCTTTCGGCTGAAATGATGATGATGATGATGTTGTATCACGAGCCAACGCAAAAATCGGGTTTTCACATATATTTACAGATACGACTACCTCAGAAATATTCTACCTACTTACTAATAGGTAAATGCGCCCTGCACGCCCCGCGTAACTCTGCGCGCCATGGCCCGTCTACGTGAGTTTCAAAGCCCTATTTGACTCTTGATGATGTTTTTAAGTATAGATAGATGATGAGAGCAACTTTGTGGTATCGTAGGTATAAACAAAACAACACGAGTATGGGCAAGCTCGCTCATAAGCACCATTCGCACCATTTTGTCTGAGATTCAAAATGGTTCGTTGGTTTTCTCAAGCTTTAGAAATATCACGTGAATTAAGCTTGTATTCATCTTTTATGTGTACGGTACTCTATATTACGACTATTTGTCACTAATATAATTATTTACGCGATCTTGATTACTAATTCATACAATCCCACGATAATGAACACATACCGATACCAATACCTACCGATTTGAAAAAGAAACCGTGCTTAATATATATTTACCACGGATATTTGCAAGTGCTCGCAATATTAATAATCATTTATTAATAATCCCGACTACATACTAGCTGGCTTCGAAATTAAAGGCGACGGAAAATAGTTTTTATCAACAAGGGCCGTCCACGGGCTGTAGGTCAAAATTTCCAGAACGAAAACGTTGGAACCAAAAACGAACCGCGTTTTCTTTTACAGTAGCTTCCCTATTTTATTTTATATCAGCCCTCTATGTCCTACTGCTGGGCATAGACCTCTCGCATGGCTTTCCAATTTTTGTACGGTTTCCTTCTGAAATCGAAAGTGTCTGAAACTGTATATTGATGTCACATTCTAACGGGTTGTCGGCATCGGGTCGCGATAAATAATTGTATGGCATATCGTATCCTACATAACCGACATACTCCTCAAAATTCATCTTGCTTTGGCTATAACAAGAAAACAATTTTACACAAGTCGATTCACTTGGATTTCAGTAGGTACATATGTCACCCACAAGATAGGTTTCAAGGATCTTCTGGCGCGGGCAAACATCGGAACTAACGCAGCCATCTCTTTCTTTTCTCAATATTTTTTACAAAACAATTAACAAAAGGTTTACCAACAGCGCCCCCCTGTCAGCTTCATTCGAGCGCCAAAAGATTCTTGTACCACAAAACCCTTGAAAAGTGGGCGTATATGTCAAATTATAAACAAACTGTAGCTGTCAATATGACTTATGGGGTGAAAAGTAGGCGTGTCAAGTCCGACTTAAGTTCAATCCACGACTTAAACTACGGGTGTAAGTGTTCTGTGGACATTTTTTCGTGGATAAATGTCATTCACATGTCATTCCGTTCGTTACTGCGTTTCGGGGTACTCTGTTGTTCGTTTGTGTTGTGTATTTTGTTTAATAACTTGGCTATTCTTTCTGGTATTCCGTTTGTCACCTCACGATTCGGTTCTTGACGATACAGCGATCCTGAAATCTTGGCTATTCTTTCTGGACTTTTGTTACCTCACGATTTGGTTCCTGTACTCCTGACGGATTGGCTATTCATAATCGACATTACGATTTGGATACTCAGGCTTGAGTATCCAAATAGGCTGTCAGAAAATTTATATAAAATATATCAGGCTTTGGGTTGGGCTCGGCATCAAGAAAATATAGCAGCGCCTGCCACTTTCCTTGATAATATTTTAGTGAGAAATGACATTGAAAATGAAGAACGCTAATAAAAAAATGTTGTTTTATACCATACAACTAACTCGATAAGTCTATTTATTCCATTGTTATTGGTTTTATTACTGGAAAGATGACTTCCAGGCTTTAATTCATTGAGTGCCACTCGGGCTCCAGGGCCCGATAACAGTAGGAAATGCTTGAAAGGTTAATTGAATTTCATGAAGTGGGCTACTCAGTATCTAATCTCAAATTCAACTTCCACCCCTTATGCACATCACAATAGAGGCAGAGTAAGCATAAAAAAGTGTATTTTATGTAAGAATTCGATGTTTCTTGGCTTAATGTTCTATTTATTTCAAGAAATCAAGATAAAGTCAATAAAAGGCTTCATTTAAATGCGACTTCTATTCACTGAAACCTGGATGATCTGGCTTGATTTATGTTAAGCTGGGATATGACGGAGGATCCAGGTCCCATCAAGTTGGAACCCTTGGATGTCGGCACTAAGGAACTCATTTATTTATCGAGTTTGTTATTCGCTCTGATAGACTTCTAACACTGCTTCCTATATTAAGTACTGTTCATCAATATTCACAGCTTGTTTGGGTCATCAGCTACTTTGGGTATAAGCATCCTTTCTTATGTTAGGTAGGTACATAACTTTGCCTAACGAAAATCGATTATACAATGAGTTATTATTGAATTCAGATTGAATTAAACTATAAAAATATTTGAAATGAAACCAAAACAACAGCAGCTGAAGCCGGCAGACAACTGTCAACATGACAGTTTTCTTTTTTAATAGGTAAGGAAATGGACCAAGGTAGTATAATTGTGCCCAAAATGGCGAGCTTTATATTACGTTAAAAGTTATTTTATTCCCGTCCACGGGTAACGATAAGAAAAATATATAAATGCAATATTATTCAGTGTAATCTAGTGTATTTTATGCCACTAAGTGTACCTCGGTACTTCGTTTGGGCAGATTTTGGTGACATCCTTTGGGGTCAAAATGAAAATGCAAGATGGCGGCGACGAAAATTTTCGGCTCCTAGAAACATTAATAAATATAAGCGTCGCATTAATAACCTCCTTTTTTTAAGTCGGTTAATATGTAGGTAGAGCAGTTTTGGCATCATCTCAAATAATGGGGTGGTCCCCGCACACACGATGTGTTTTTGTTTTTGCTGTGCATTTCTGAGTTTTGCACAACAAGACTATCGCCTTAAGCCTCTTCATTTAATATCCAACATCATCATCATCATCAAAGACGTCCACTGCTGGACATATAGGCTTCCCCAAGTGTCGCCACATTGACCGGTCCCGTGCGTCTCGCATCCAGCGGATCCCTGCAACCTTTACGAGGTCATCGGCCCACCTAGTGGGAGGCCTTCCAACGCAGCGTCTTCCGGTTCGCGGTCGCCACTCCAGAACTTTTCGGCCCCATCGGCCATCCGTTCTGCGAGCAAAGTGCCCTGCCCACTGCCACTTAAGTTTGGCTATTCTTCGGGCTACGTCGGTAACTTTGGTTCTCTTGCGGATCTCCTCATTTCTGATTTGATCACGCAAGGAAACTCCGAGCATAGCCCTCTCCATTGCCCTTTGGGTGACTTTAAGCCTTCTGATGAGGCCCATTGTGAGCGACCACGTTTCGGTCCCGTATGTAATGACTGGCAACACACACTGGTCATAGACTTTCGTCTTGAGACACTGCGGTAAGATGGACGAGAAGATACCACGCAACTTCCCGAACGCTGCCCAGCCAAGTCGGATTCGACGATTCACCTCTTTCTCGAAGTTAGACCTACCTAACTGGACCGTTTGTCCCAGGTAGACATAATCGTTTACAACTTCGAGTGTAGAGTCTCCAATCTTGATAGGAGTGGGTGTTACATGGGCATTCAACATGACTTTGGTTTTGTCCATGTTCATTTTAAGACCCACTCTTTCGGAAGCTTTACTGAGGTCATCGAGCATTGTACTGAGGTCCTCCATGGTCTCAGCCATGACCACTATATCGTCTGCAAACCGAAGGTGAGAGATGTACTCGCCATTGACGTTGATTCCTAGCCCTCTCCAGTCCAGAACCCTGAAGACATCCTCCAGTGCAGCGGTGAGCAGTTTCGGAGATATGACGTCTTCCTGTCTCACACCTCGCTGCAGAAGGATAGGTTCCGAGGTCTGGTCCTGAAGTCGGACTGACATGGTGGCGTTTTTGTACAAACTCTTCAGCACCTCGATGTACCGATAGTCAATTTGGCACCGTTGGAGAGACTGCAGTACAGCCCAAGTCTCGATCGAATCGAAGGCTTTCTCGTAGTCCACAAATGCCAAGCAAAGAGGCAGGTTATACTCTTCGGTCTTCTGTATAACCTGCCGCAGCGTGTATGTGGTCTACGGTGCTAAAGCCTTTTCGGAATCCGGCTTGTTCGGGAGGCTGAAAATCGTCAAACCTGCGCGCGAGACGATTCGTGACTCTTGAAAACAGCTTGTAGACATGACTTAGAAGTGAGATGGGCCTATAGTTCTTCAGCCGGGGCCTTCAGGAGTTCGGCCGTAATTCCGTCATCACCCGGTGCCTTGTTGTTTTTAAGCTGATTCAGAGCCATCCTAATCTCGTACAGGCTGACATCCGGAATGTCTTCGGTATAGTGTCGGGTCAGTCTAGCTCTTGGGTCGTTAGTTAGATCTGCAACGGGTTTACTGGTTGAAGTGTACAACTGCCCATAAAAACTCTCGATCTCCCTCAGCATCTCCGGTTTGGCGGATACGATCCTGCCATCGTCGGTCTTCAGTTTCGTGAGCTGGTTCTGCCCAATGGCCAGATCTCTTGAAAATACTTTGGAGCCTTTATTCCGCTCAATAGCGTCTTTAATACGCTCGGTATTAAAGCGGCGGAGGTCGCGTTTCAAGGATTTAGAGATCCGTCTATTGAGCTGCCGGTATTTCCACGCCTCGTCTGAAGACTGCAGGACCATCTCGCGCCGCTCCTTCATGAGCTCGATAGTATGATCAGAGAGGTTTTTGTTCTTCTGTGCACGACGTGTCTTGAAGAACTTAGACCCAGTCGTATGGACAGTTTCCACGAACCCATTGTTGTATTCGTCCACTGAGCTTCCTAGGCACTCGAAACGATTCTGGAGTTCAAGCTGAAAGCTCTCGGGGTTTTGGATCTGGATTTGTTCTGGACGGAGCGTAGACTTCATCAATCGAGACCTTTAAAGCTTTATATTGATGTTCAATGTGCCTCTTACCATGCGGTGATCGCTCCCGGTTTTCACCGAAGTGATCACAGAGACATCATTAAACATTTGCTTCTTGGTTGACATAATGAAATCAATCTCATTTTTAGTTGCACCATCGGGACTCTGCCAGGTCCACTTCCTGTGCTCACGCTTTCTGAAGAAGGAGTTCATCATATAGAGGCCCTCCTTCTCCATAAAACTAGCCAGTTGGTGACCCCGGTGGTTCCGATGTCCAACCCCAAATTGCCCCACCTGCAGCTCATCCCCGTCTCGTTTGCCCAGTTTCGCGTTGAAGTCCCCCATGATAACGGTAAAGTGAGATTTGAAACCATGCAGGGATTTAGAAATATCCTCATACATGATCACCACTTCGTCGTCAGGGTGTGCCGAGGTCGGGGCGTAGACCTGTACGACCTTCAGAGAATATCTTGAGGATATTCTGAGTATAAGGTACGCCACCCTGGTCGACACACTCTCGATCTTCACCACGTTATTCACGAGGGACTTCTGGTCGATAAACCCAACACCACCCTGGGACTGCCGGTCACCCTCTCGGAAATAGAGCAGGTTGCCGGATCTCAGGATTATCGTATCCTCTCTTCGGACTTCAAATAATCCCACAATACTCCATCGCAGCCTGCTCAATTCCTCTTCGAGTTCCGTTATCTTCTCGTCGGTCCGGAGTGTACGCGTGTTGTATGTTGCCAGGTCAAGTCGTCGGTATAGTAGACGGACTGCCACTAGGGGCCATTTTTGTGTTGTGCTCATCATTGGGGGGATTTTGCCATAATCGCCACGCTTATATCCAACATGCCATCATTAATTTCATTTTAGTTTTACCCGACTGCGGCGAAGCCCAAAAGGTGGGTTATTTGTTTGACCTGTATGTATGTATGTCCGTTTCTATGTTCCCTCGTAACTCTTAAACGGATGGACGGATTTGGATAAATTGTACGTCGTTAGGTTCGTCGATAACCAGCGGACAATTAAGACGCTTCCAACGATACTTTAATTTTGTTAAATTATGATAAGTTATGAGGGAACAGATGAACATAGTCGGGTAAAAAGTGATCACATGCCTCAATGACGGCTTAAAGTATAAGCACAATCATTAAAAAAACTAAAAAACCCGACTGAAAAAACCGAAACGCAAAAACCGAGTTGGCAGCAGGTGGGGCCCATTACATTTTATATTCAAACCAGCTGTAGCCCGCGACCTTCGTTCGCGTGCAATTCGCACTTTTTTAATCGGATTTTGTAACCAATTTCAAGAGTTTTTTTTTTTTGCACTGAAACCTAATTCTTTTTCTAAAATAAAACTTGCATTTAGTAACACGCGCGCCACCACCCACCCACCGTGCGTGAGAGCACGTCACCGCCCAGCACTGTTGGACGTGCCAGCGGCTAGGACTAACCTGCTCAAGTTTACCCCTATGTCGCAAGCCCATGTATTATTAATATTATAACGGTATCGGAAGATATATTTTGGCAAAACCTGCCGACATTTGTTCAAAGGGCACAAATAATAATTGAAGGGGGTGTCCAACTATGAGCTTGGTCATGGTTGGGTATTGGATGTTTTTACTACATTTTTTTTAATGGAATTTTACTGTTTACGTTATTTAATTCTGTGTTGTAGCATCGTATTGAACTTGGTCTGTAATGTTGCTATGGTTGGTGGTAAAACAACAACACCTGTACGTCGGCAGGGGAGAGGCCGGCCACCGAGGAGCTTGTGACTTAGGGGCCATCCGGCCCCGAGCCGGGTCCCCGCTGCCGGTTGTTGTGAGCAGCGCATGAAATGGACATGAAACAATAAACGAGAACGTCATGCGCATGTGAGGTTAGTTCCCTCCTCTGTAGACCCGTAGTATGCGGGTCTACAGAGGGGGGAACTAACCTCACTGCGTACCGTGTTAGGATGCTGTATCTATTCCAGGCACTTGAACCAACCGCCAACGTCTCGGTCCAACGACTGTCGGATCAGGTGCGACGCCGTACTTGATAGGCTGCGTTCAGAGGTACTGATCAACCCTATCCTCTTAACTCCGACACAAACCGCGCTACAAGCGTCAGTTATTGACGCAACCCTGCCGCAGTCCAACCCAGCTGTTGTAGAGGAAGATGATAGGGTTGCTTTGGTAAGTAGCCAGTGCAACGACCGATTGAGGAGCGCTCTGGAAAATACGCTTCGCGAGTATCGATCCACTCTTACCGAACTTAGGCCCCGATTACCACGGTTACCCATACATAATAAAAATAGGGCGCTGGTGCTTGCCTTGGACTCGCAACTCAGAATATATTCGAGAGTAGCGAGAACTTCGTTGATTCACACTCGATCCTGTACTGTGGGGCTGTTGCGGCTTGTCGTTTAGCTAATGTTAAGTTCTCAAATTGTGACGTCGCTACTCGAACAAAACCAGCCGTACCAGCCTGGCAGCGTAGGATCGAGCGCCGCATCAATGGGGCCAGGATACTCATCGGCAAACTACACTGCTTCAGGGAGGGCAATACACGACCACGTGTGATGCGCTTTGTGAGGCGGAATTTGTGAATCAGTCCTCAAGAATACATGTCCCGTGTCACAGAGCGCATCGACTTCCTGAAGCAGAAAGTTTATGCATGGGTGAACCGTATTCAGAGATATAAGCGGCGGGTTGATCGGTATTCACAGAATCGCATGTTCCAGAGCGATGAGTGGTGGGTATACAGAGCTTGGGAACGACCCGAGCAAAATATGACAGACGTGTGCAGCCCGGATGATGCTGCCACGAGTTCTTTCTGGCGCAGCATCTGGTCGGTGCCCGTCTGTCATACTGAGGCTGACTGGATGCGTGATGTCGAGCGAGTGTGTGAACCTATCCCAGAAATGGAGCCAATTTTGATAACACCTTTAGATGTAGCCAGAGCAGTTCGTCCGTTACCGAATTGGAAGTCACCGGGACCGGACGGACTGCACAACTTCTGGCTCAAATGGCTTAGTAGTTCACACACTTGCCTGGCATCCCAATTCCATTCATCCTTAGAGTCTGGGTCTCTACCGCAGTTTTTAACAACAGGCGTTACCCACCTGCTCCATAAGTCAGGTAGTCCCGCGGAAGCCAAAAATTATAGACCGATCACGTGTTTGTCGACGGTCTATAAACTTCTTACATCCATTTTGAGAGTAAAAATTAATACACACATTGACAAAAACTCCATTATGTCTGCCTCTCAAAATGGATGTAGGAATAGGTCCCGCAGTACGAAGGAGCTACTCCTCATCGACATGGCCATTAGCCAACAGGTTCGTCGATCCCGCAAGGATCTGTCGACACGTTGGATAGATTATAAGAAGGCCTACGATTCGGTGCCATATACATGGCTCATGAGGGTGCTGGAGTTGTACAAGATTGATGCAACTCTACGCGCCTTCCTTGAGTTGTGTATGGGGCAATGGAGGACGGTACTTCGATATCCAGGATGTCGACAGATCCAGGGGAACGATAAGCCTGTATGGATTAAACGGGGAATATTCCAGGGCGACAGTCTGAGCCCACTTTGGTTCTGTCTAGCCCTGAATCCTCTGAGCACATTGCTGGAGGATTCAGGTCTAGGCTACCGGTTGAGGAGAGGTGGTCAGGTCATATCTCACCTTCTTTACACATGGATGATCTGAAACGCTTTGCCCCCAACAAATTGCGACTGATGGAGCTACTGAAAGTAACTGAAACTTTTAGTGGCGCCATCAGGATGGAATTTGGTGTGGACAAATGTGCAGTCATGTATGTAAAGTGAGGGGAGATTATGGAATCCGAGGGAATTCAGCTCTCGGATTCCATACACGAGAGATCCCTATCCTCATCCGAAAGCTATAAGTATTTGGGTATGTCGGAAGCGTTAGACATTAACGTAACTGACATGAAGCAATCGTCGAGGGAGCGCTTCTTTGGACGCCTGAACAAGGTATTAAATAGCCTTCTTTCAGGCGGAAACAAGGTGCGCGCCTTTAACGGTTGGGTCATGCCGGTTTTAATGTACTCTTTCGGCGTACTCAAATGGACTCAGACCGAACTCGATGCCCTGGATAGGAGAGTTCGTACACTGCTGACCGCAAACCGGATGCATCACCCACGATCATCGGTGATGAGGCTGTACATCCCGCGGAAGTGCAGGGGTCGAGGCTTTTTAAATGCGAAGACCCTTCACAACCGCGAGATGTGCAGTCTCAGAGAGTATTTTTTAAAAGCTGAGGTGGGTATGCACCGAGATGTGGTCGCAGTCGACAAGGGGCTCACCCCGCTGTCCATGGCTAAAGAGAACTCGGTGACCGCAAGGAAGTATGGTTAGGTAAGGAGCTCCACGGGCGCTTCTACCAGGCTCTTCATGGGCCCGATGTAGATTTTCTAGCGTCCGTGTCCTGGCTACGTTTCGGTGACCTCTTTGGGGAAACTGAAGGTTTTGTCTGTGCGATTATGGACGAAGTTATGGTGACGAACAACTATTGGAAATATATTATGAAGGACGGGACGGTTGACGTGTGTCGGGCATGCCACCGTCCGGGTGAGTCCATCTATACATATAAAATTCAAAGTCCTGACTGACTGACTGACTGACTGATATATCAACGCACAGCCCAAACCGCTGGTCCTAGTGACATGAAATTTGGAGGGTGTATTCTTTGTAAAGAGTAGGTATCCACTAAGAAAGGGTTTTTCAAAATTTCACCCCTAAGAGGGTGAAATGGGGTGTTCAATTTTCTGTGAAACTTTTTATTCTCAGAGTCGATTGACTTGAAAATTTGTTTACATAGTCTTCATTTAAAATTATGAGATATGTGTATCACAGTTTTTCAAAAATTATCCCCCAATTTAAATTTCAACGTCCTGACTGGCTGATTGATATATCAACGCACAGCCCAAACCGCTGGTCCTAGAGACATGAAATTTGGTGGGTGTATTCTTTGTGAAGAGTAGGTATTTGCTAAGAAAAGGTTTTTTGAAATTCTACCCCTAAGGGGGTGAAATGGGGTGTTGAATTTTTTGTGAAACTTTTTATTCTCGGAGTCGATTGACTTGAAAATGTGTCTACATATACTTCAGTTAAAATGATGAGATACGTGTATCATAGTTTTTCCAAAATCATCCCCCAATTTAAAATTCCATGTCCTGACTGGCTGACTGATATACCAACGCACAGCCCAAACCGCGGGTCCCAGAGATATGAAAATTGGAGGGTGTATTATTTGTGATGAGTAAGTATCAGTATTTCAAAATTCCTACCCCTTAGAGGGTGAAATGGGGTGTTGAATTTTCTGTGAAACTTTTCATTCTCGGGGTAGATTTACTTGAAACTTGTGTATATACTCTTCAGATAAAATCCAGTAAATCCGATGTCCAATCTCAAACGAAGGTATCAATATTTCACGCATCTAATTTAATTGATATAACTGTAAACTAATAATTGCAAGTTATCAGCATGTACATGTAAATCAATGTATGTGTTATAGATAGATACATAGATTACTCTTTATCCCATAAGTAAGATCCCGTGGGCAATTGCCGAACTCCACGCGAGCGAAGCCGCGGGCATAAGCTAGTCAGACATTATTTCTGGTTGTTCTCGTCTAGCTAATGGCGAGTACTTGCACAGGAAAAACCAAGTAGCCAGGATTATTCACCAGCAACTTGCCTTGAAATATAAACTTGTGGAATCTGAGGTACCGTACTACAAGTATGTGCCCGCCCGACCCATTTCTCGAGAAAGACCATGTCACGTTGTACTGGGATCGGTCTATCATTACTGACAGGACTATTGTCGCCAATAAGCCTGACATAGTGGTGATAGACCGATCAGCGCGCCGCGTAACGATAGTCGATGTTACCATCCCGCATGACGAGAACCTCGTGAAAGATGAGAAAGAGAAACGAATAATGACGAGATCACTGAACAGAAAAAAACAGTAGAAATCGCATAGAGCTTTATTAGTTTCGGAACCAGCGTACCCCAAACTAACACATAAATAGGTTAATTGTATTTCGTAACACTAAGAAAAGGTTAGATTGGTAATTTAATATTAAATGAAAGAAAGTAGTACCTTTGTGCTCTTCTATTTTAATGTAATCTCTTATTATGTGTTTTGTGTGTACATAAATAAATAAATAAATAAATAATAAATAATAAATAATATATTAGTCTTCGTTTTTTTGAATATAAACCATAATTACATGCCAATAGAGTGGTTTATTATCTACTCTGTTTACGTATTAGCTCATACGGAATAGTTTTACGAGCAAGTTCTGCTACTCGCCGCTAGATGTCACTACACTAAATGCATTTAATAAGCCTTTATTTGTTTTGGAATAAGATTAATATTTCCCGTAACGAGCTCATTACTATTTGTGTGATATTCGTCCTTTTCTAGGGTTGTACCACTGTCGTTGCCCTTTTATCGACATTGCGTTTTATTTTCAAACAAAATTCAAGAGTCGATAAATATTTTTAAATTTAAAAATGAATTAAGTACTTATGTTTGAAATCAAGTGTTTGTTTATGATTTATATAACGAATAATTAAGAATTTATTGTTATGTTAAAATTATACTATTTGATAGAAAGGTAACAGAATAAACTACACGATTTGTTACTACGGGTACCTAGTACCTACTTTCTATTGACATGGGAACCCTTCGATTTCGCTGGCAGCTACACTCGTTTTAAGTATGTTTTAGCTCGACCAACTCCTTAGCGAACTTTGATGTTTCAGACTAACACATAGGCCACTTATTATATTCTATTATATTCTTTTCTATCTGGATCCTTAGGAAATCTGAAGCCATAAAATAATACGAAACCCATTTTTTTATAGGTTCGAGACTTTATGAATGACATAGGGTGAGTTAAATCTTTTCTCAATTTGAATATTACGAATAGATTCCCCATATCCATGTTTTAAACTTATTTCAATCCTGGATAAGGAAAATTAAAAAAAAGGATAGAAGAGTTCATCATAAAAAAAACGCACAAGGTTAATTTTTCGCCCATACATCATAGAACATTGAAGTTTAAAATATCGATAACTCATTATCGATAACGTCAATCTCTAATTGAGTAGCGGACTGTGACATGTGCGTAGTTGGAATCTTCGAGAATAATATGTTTGAGTTAAAAGAAAGTAGACCCTATATAATAAACAATAAAGTCTATTTGTACTTGTCTTGTATAATAAAATAATGTTTTTCAAATTTAATCGAAATAAAGTAAATTAAAACTTCCCGATGGTATGATATACCACCATTTGATACATTTTTGGTTCTGCTATCGTTTTTACATTCTAGAACAGCACAATAAGGCATTTTAGTATTTTTTTAACATTAAAATAGGTTTTATAAGAGTTATTGTCACTGTGACGCTTCTATCTAGACTGATGTGCGTGGCGTGGGCGTGGGGGAAACAGTTTGCGGAACAGCGCACACCTCGGGGTACGCGCGGCCCGCCCACATGCGACTTCTACTGTTTTTTTCTGTTCTGTGGACGAGATGGTGCTATACTGATGTACTACATTTATATGCCGTGCCCGCACCGGCACGAAAATTGTCAAGTCTTTTATTATAGCCTAATGTGGGAATAAAGGTCTTTATAAATATTATCTATGAAAATGCTGAGACGTTACGATGTGTTGTGAAATTAAATAATGGTTTGAAACTCAATTTATTTATTAAACGTCATTTCAGATCAGATGATTGTATGACAAGGGGAACCCTTACAGCTATCAGTTTATCACAATGGTATGTACATGTACAGTGAGAGCGGCACTCGCTCACAGTGGCAGCGGGTCGGTGCCGGTGGGCCCACGTGCCGCTTGATACCTGCAACACACACGAGCGATGAGAGAGGGGCGAGGGGGAGAACTGTGCGCATGCTCACAAAGCTAACTCGCATCTATGGGACTGGGACTAAGTCATATTGGTATCAGCATAGGTTGCTACTGTCGCCCGGACACTATCTACATTATTTATATCGTTTCTACGTTATTGCTTATAGTTTTTTATAAGTAGGTCCGAGATAAGTATCCACCTAACGAAATAACCTCCTAGGAATCTTTTCTCGGTTCCCCAAAGTATTATAGATGCGCGTCGGGCGACGGTTACAGGCCGTAGAGTACTACGGGTATCTACGCGCTGGCACTACAGCCGGCAGGGTGTAAGTGCGGGACGGGGGGAGCTAGGCGCAGGGCACGGGCGCGTGCGATGCGGAGCCGCACTCATGCAGCTAGCCAGCATGCACTGTCCGCGCTGCATCGTCACCTATAGTCACTGATGTAGTTAAGTCGAAGCGCACAAGCCATGCTGGGTGTCGGGAGCCGGGCTCTAGTCGATGCCGCTCTATTAAGTAAATTACCGAGTCTAACGGTCCTCTATATCGTCTTCTTCTTAGAAACGGTGGCTTTATCGGAAAGAAAAAATGCTAGTTTACTATCCTGGTAACGTGTTGGTACGATACACATTGTACCTACGAGCGCTATACATTTTTATAAGTGAACAAAATCATTTGGTGAACCTATGAATTTTAGATAATTCGTACATATCTGCTGTCTCACCTGACAGTGGGCTGATTGTTGTGCCGCAAGTGGTCACGGCGACGCCGCGCACGCGCAACGTGTCGGCCGCGCGCCGCCCGGCTGCCCTGCGAGCCGTACACCGTGTCCTCCGCGCTGGACTCCACCGCCGGCAGCGTGTCTGCACACACGACCACACTCGTCAGCTTGCGCTACACTACACACACACACGCCGTGCGGCGGGGCTTACCGGAGAGGTGTGCGGCGGGCAGGCGGTATAGCTCGGCGGCGCACGCGGCGCACGGCGACCCGCTCGACTCCGAGTCGCTGTCGCGTGACTGCCCGTACTCTGACATACAATACTTGTTAGTAAAACATCGTCACCAGCTTTCGATTCGAAATATGGATATGTATGCAAGAAAAAGAGGAACCCAAATTGTATCATCCGTAAGCATACTTACTATCAGTACATAGTACACGACAAGGGGTGTACGGGTAAGGTACATTTAAATGATAGTCTGATAGAATGATTGAAATCGTGCATTGAAAGAACACCCAAAACTGAAAACTGATCGACTCGCGGCGAATGAGTCTTTTGTTGTTAGCTTAAACGGTGCTACGCGACTACTGATCGTTGATTTAAAATTGTATATTTTATTCATTCGCTGCGCGTCGATGTCAACATAAAATTGAAACATTTGATATTGTACGGGTTTCCTCGTACAAGGGGTTATGGGTGAATATCAACAAAGTTCATTTTTTGTCAAGTTTGGTGGCTCAATTTTTTCTTTAGTTTTTGTGAAAAATAACGATCTGGTATAAGAATAGAAAGTCCAAGTTTGAAGGATCTTCAAGAGGTCTCAGAATATCTCCATAACTTTTTGAGATATTTTAGTTCAAAGTCTAGTGTTTCAATTTTGGTAATTGAAAATCACCCACCAAAATCGAAAGTGCCCACCAAAATTGAAAATCAGTGGCACCAAAATTGGATTTCTCTGTCAGAAACTCCGAGAACATCTCACTAATAAAACTCAATGTGATTAATCTCACATATTCTTGGGAAGTATCAATAACTTTTATCGGTTAATAAAACTCTCTTTTTTTTAAAATAGGATAGATTCCGAGGTCTGGTCCTAAAGTCGGACTGACATGGTAGCGTTTTTGTTGGGGAGACTGCAGTACAACCCAAGTCTCGATCAAATCGAACGCTTTCTCGTAGTCCACAAACGCTTAACGGAGAGGCAGCTCTTCGGTCTCCTGTATAACCTACCGCAGCGTATGTATGTGGTGTACGGTGCTAAAGCCATTATGGAATCCGGCTGTTTCGGGATGATTCTTGAGAACAACTTGTAGACAGCTTAGAAGTGAGATGAGCCTATATAATTCTTCAGCCGGGCATTGTCGCCTTTTTTGAAGAAGAGTACCACCACACCCCTGCACCATGCCTATGGGGTTGTCCCCTCGGGTATAACGGAATCAAACAGCTTCTGAAGGCTTTAAGTGCCTGTTTTCCACCCGCCTTTAGGATTTCGGCCGTAATTCCGTCATCACCCGGTACTTTGTTGTTTTTAAGCTGTTCCAGAGCCATCCTAATCTCGTGCATCCAGATCTCGTCCAGGTTGTCTTCGATATAGTGTCGGGTCAGTCTAGCTCTTGGTCATTTGCTAGATTTACAACGGGTTTACTGGCTGAAGTGTACAACTGTCCATAGAATCTCTCGATCTCCCTCAGTAGCTCCGGTTTGGCGGATACGATCCTGCCATGGTCGGTCTTCAGTTTCGTGAGCTGGCTCTGCCCAATAGCCAGATGTCTTGCAAATGCCTTGGAGCCGCTCAATTGCATCTTTAATATGCTGGATTTAAGGATCCGTCTATTGAGCTGCCGGTCCACGCTTCGTCTGAAGACTGCAGGATCATCTCACGCCGCTCCTGCATGAGCTTGAGAGTATGATCGGAGAGTTTTTTGTTCTTATGTGCACGACGTGTCTTGAAGAACTTAGACCCGTATGGACAGTTTCCACGAACCTATTGTTGTATTCGTCCAATGAGCTTCTTAGGCACTCGAAACGAGTCTGGAGTTAAAGTTTTTCAGATTGCAGCAGCTCTCGGGGTTTTGAATCTGGATCTGTACTGGACAGAGCGTAGACTTCATCAGTCGAGACCTTTCAAACTTGATATTGATGTTCAATGTGCCTCTTACTATGCGGTGATCGCTCCCGGTTTTCAACGAATTGATCGTAGAGACAACATTGAACATAATAAGCGTCTTGGTTGACATGATGAAGTCAATCTCATTTTAAGTTGCACCATCGGGGCTCTGGCAGGTCCACTTCCTGTGCTCACGCTTTCTGAAGAAGGAGTTCATCCTATAGAGAGAGAGTTCATCCTATAGAGTTCATCCTATCCTTCTCCATAAAACTAGCCAGTTGGTGACCCCGGTGGTTCCGACGTCCAACCCCAAATTGCCTAGTTTCGCGTTGAAGTCCCCAATGACAACGATGAAGTGCTTTTAAGCAGCCTCTCTTCGCTGATCTGTTTTGGCATTATAATAAAAAGCAACAAAATAAATATATATGATTTTTTTTTTTACATTAATTTTCAAATTATTTACATTATATACAGACTACAAATATAACTAAACTAATGATAAAAATAAGGCTTAAAGTAAGAAAATATAAACAACTAAGAAACGACGACAATAGGACACTTAGGCGTCAAAGTACTCCTCCGCATCGCTGTCATCTGGAAACGTGCCCAGAAGACTGGCAGCATTGCCACGCTGAATGGCAATGCTAATTCTTTGGCATTTTTTTTTTCTTTGAATACGCTACCAAAACCACCAAAATTGAGCCACCAAAATTGGAACCAGGCATAAAAAAAATCTTTAAACATAAGGGTTTTAAGTTAAAATTAAATTCATGTCATTGATTTATGGGTCACCCAAATCTTTAGCTATGGCATGTCGCTTACTATTATAACACTTTAAAATCAACAGTAAATCGATCCACCAAAAATTGAACAATTCTTGTCCCCCGTTCCGCCCAAGGCGAGTACTTATGTTTTTGGAGGGTAATCACAGCGCTAATCACACACCTGACACTAATCGCACTAATGGCACGACTGTCAGATGCGAAATAAATAACGCGATTGATCGCACATGCACGAAACTTCGTGTTATAGTAAGTTGAAAAAGTGCCCGAAAAATTTTGATTTTTGCTTGGACAAACTTTGATCGAGTGTCTTGTGCTTTTGAATAAGATTTTATAATATGGTTTAATTATTTTTAGATAATTTGACTAATGCTTATACTAACAAAATTGTTTATTTTTATTGTACATCAAATTGTTACTTTGGTGAACGCAATTACATCAAAAAATGGAACCGGGACAAGCCACCAAACTTGAATTTGAATGCGATTTTTTTTTTCCTGGTGATTTATATACACTTATAAAAAAAATAAATGTGGCCCTAATTGAACCAATTACGTAGTTCACTACAAAAAAAAATCAGAAACATCCTATCATTTTACACCTCGATTCTCAACGTGGACACGTAAAATTTGCTGATTTGATATTCACCCTTATAACTCTGACTTGGTTGGTAAAAACTTGAGTATTTTTGTGGTGTGTGAGATAAAGTGAGCATTTCACAGGTTTGTGTTGGGCAGGTGCAGTACCTGATGTGTGCGCGAGCAAATTGGGGCGCGGCGGCGGCTCTGCCAAGTCCATCAGCTCGGCGCGCCCGAACGTGCGCAGGTGCAGTGCGCAGCCACCCACGCCGGCGCCCGCGCCGCCCTCACACGCCGCGCCCGCACCCGTGCCCCCAGACATACTGAACGTCGCGTACGGGCTGATCTCGTGCAGTTCTGCCGTCACTACAAATTGATCATCTCAATAAAATTCTCAACTTTACCTTCGAAATAAGCTTTGCATGCGATACCTATTTTTGAAGCTCATTTCTATAGGTTTAGGAGCACGAACAAACATACAGTCCACGTTTCTTTATAGTAGTGGGTGGCTGACCGCGCACCGTATTAAATATGATGTTTTAATATTTTGAAGTTAGTGGTCCACATTGGCCCTGGATCGAAGAACTTGGAAGTCATGGAGAGAGGCCTTTGCCCAGCAGTGGGATGACACAGGCTAACAGTATTAGTACAGTATCAGTTGCCAATAAACACCATCAATGACAGACGCTTGTTTCTTTGAGCTAACTCCTCGCCAAACAAAATTGAACCCTAATTTACACAACACAATGGTCATAATCGAGCCGGATCATTAGTGAAGTTAATACAGAAAAAACGACATTCCATCAGAAATAAGAAGCCGGCGAGTGAATCGTTAAGCGTAAACAAAGTAATTAGCAGTGATTTTAACAAAAGAAACGTTGTTTCCTCAAGTTTTGCATCGTTTTTGTGTATAATATTGAAGGTTTACATTATTAATAGTGTACGGGTAAGGTACATTTAAATGATAGTCTGATAGAATGATTGAAATCGTGTATTGAAAAAACACCCAAAACTGATAACTGATCGACTCGCGGCGAATGAGCCTTTTGTTGTTAGCCCAAACAGTGTTATGCGACTACTGATCGTTGACTTAAAATTGTATATTTTATTCATTCGCTGCGTGTCGATGTCAGCATAAAATTGATACATTTGATATTGTACGGGTTTGCTCGTACATGCTCCCCGAGGAAAAGATATAAAGATACAACTAATTAACTGAGAAACAACGTAATTATAATACATGATTTGAAGTTAATCTAATTTCTTAGTGTCTCTATCGTTAACACACTTCACAAATTAGATATGCTTGTATAAGAACCTAACATAGGGGAGGTGGCTTTATCTAACACTCGCGCACTTGTTACCACCTTCGCCCTTTCACTGTCACACTGATACACTACACTATCCGGGACACACGCACGTTGCGTGGCCGGGCACGCGCAGCTGCCGGGCGCGCCGCCTGCTGCGGGCATCGGCGTCGCCGCCGCCGGCGAGAGCGCGGGGGCGCAGCGCCAGCGCGCGCGCCTCCACGCGAACACTCCGAGACCTGCTGCTACCACGCCGATTATACAGTAGATCGCGGTGTAATGATGAATATCATGGGGTGACAGACTGTCAATTAACAATCCGTTTTCTTTCATGATCTTGATTTTGTCCTCAATTGTTTTAAGCTCTCGATCGCTCTCTATACTGGAGTCATTCAAGACATCTTGAGGAATAGACACGTTTATTACGTGATTTATGGATGCAATGACTGGTGAGTATAGGTTAGCGCTGATACTAACATCGCTCGTTCTTTGTTGATGAGCAATTACTTCAAAGTTATCTGATTTGATTATGCAGCCATAATCTATAGTTATAAGTCCGGAGTGAGTCAGTTGATGCGCGGTAACTTGATCTCCACATACTGTTCGTAGGTTACATTGACCGCAGCAAAAATAAATATAATTGTTGATAGAGTGGCTTTCTATCCAAAGATTTTGACAGGGATCGACGTTGACTTCACATGCTGATGCCTTTGATAGGCAGAAGTCTTTATCTCTGCTTAGTTTGTAAATAGGAGAATGAATGTAGCACAAGTGTACGTTTGTCACTAGGCAGGAATCGATGATATTCTCTGTTAAGATGATGTAAGCATCTTTTTTCAGGTTTACAGCTATGAAATCTGATACTGGTTTAATTGATAACATTGTGTTGTTGTGTTTCACCGCAGGGATTGGTATAAGCTTGAATATTTCATAGGTGTCCCTGCTTATCAAAGGTATTTGTACCTCAAATATTGAGTAATTCTTAAGCATTCTTGCTTTGACTCGTAGAAGCTTAAAAAGTTGTGCAAGATCGGTATGAATATTTTCTACAGGTAAGGTGACTTCAGTAGACAAATGAGTAGCTATAGTGCTCAGCTGATCCTGTAATTGTTCGGCGGTTATTAAATGTGGATTGAATCGCCCATGATAGATGTCTGTGATTGTATCCACTAAAGCGTTCTGTAAATCTTTCAAGTCGCGTAGTAGATTGCTTGTGACTATAGCTCCCATAGAAACTTCATTTGCCCTCGAAAGATTTTGAGTTTCAACCTTTAATACTTCTAATGTATTTTCGATGTTTGAAAACTGTTGATGAATCATTTTATGTTGTTTGTGCATTGTAGCCTCTGTCCTCTTTAAGAGACTGAATTCTGCTTCTATGACCGAAGTTTGATTTTGCCAAAATGAGACAATATGCTTTTGATTATTACGAAGAAGAGTGATATCTTTCTCGTATTGTTCCGCGAATCGAGCGTCCAATACTCCGAACAAACCGTTTGCTATGTAACCGACACCGTCGATAAGACCTCGTCGCCACCTGTTCGCTGGCCTTGCAAAATGCTGACTGAGTAACAAATGATTATTGTAATCGAGTTCACTGTACCCGTGACGTAATTGCAATAATATTATGTCACAATGTGATTGTGCTTTAATTGTGCTGCATGTTTGTTCTAGCGATATGATACTTTTGTTAAGTGCCGTAATTCCTTCCCAATAAGGGTCTAAATCGTAGTATATGATTAATTTCCAGTTGTCCCTTATGATCTGCATATTTGATAGTTTATCGAAGTAAATATGCTGATTACTTCTAAATTGTGTGACGCTAAGTGCGCATTGGGAAGTTGTTATGATGCTGAAAAATAGCATGATTGCTGTAAGCACCGACGTTATATTGTAACGAGCGCCTGCTTTCCTTGTTTCAGACTGCTTATCTCTGTTGAAATCTCCCGAACCCATCGTTTTTGCTTGCTTGATTTGTAAGGATTCATTGTTAACTGGTAGTTTTGATAATTTTGTGATAGGACGTTTCAGTGTTCCGTTTTTGGTTTTTACTGTAACCACGCGAACATGACCATCGGAACCGGGGTGCAGCTCGATGACTCTGCCCATCAGCCATTTTCCCGGCGGAAGATTGTCATCATAAATCATGACAATATCATTCACATTGAGGTTCCTTTTTGCTTGTCTCCACTTACTTCTTTCTGTAATTTGCACTAGGTACTCATTCTTCCATCTTTTCCAGAGATCCTGTACAAATTTTTGTGTAAACTGCCAACGGGTTCTTAAATCCGTTTCAGTCTCGTGTACGGTAACTTTTGATCCACCTGTTAGGAAGTGAGCAGGTGTTAAAAAATCCACATCGTCTGGATCTTCTGATATAGCACATAATGGTCTCGTGTTGAGACAGGCCTCAATCTGTGTAAGCACCGTACATAGTTCCTCAAATGTAAGAATCTGGTCACCAATAACCCTCTTGAAATGATATTTGAAGCTTTTAACTGCCGCCTCCCATAGGCCTCCCGCGGATGGCCATGAGGGTGCATTGAAACTCCACTCGATTTTCATATCTAATACTTCTGCTGTTAGATCTTTGTTTTGCATGATATTCATTAGTGCTTGATATTCCTGTTGTAGTACCTTGTTGGCACCGACAAAGTTGCGACCATTATCGCTATACATGTGACTAGGCGTCCCTCTGCGAGCTGCCATTCTTCTTAATGCTGCTATAAATGAAGTTGTGCTTAGATCACCAACTAGTTCTAAGTGTACTGCCTTGGTGACCATGCACACAAAGACAGCCACATATCCTTTGGTGCACTTAATACCTCGTCCTTTGCTTGCTTTGACGTAGATGTGACCAGTAAAATCTACGCCTGTGTGTGTAAATGGACGTGATGGATTAATTCTGGCCTCCGGCAGGTGCCCCATGATTTGCTGTTGGCAGTCTGGATTTTGCTTGGTCCTTCGAGCCGGATGTCGCATGTGTTCATAACAGTGTAGCAATCAAGTACTGTAAAGCTTTCGCTAGTGACATCAAGTGAACTATCAGTGAAGGTGTTTGTACTGCCAGCAATAGTGCAGTACATAGCAGCAGCAACAATCAGCAGGGGTCAACAGGGATCCGCTTTTGGTGAGCAACAAAGCTCCCGCTTGGACAATCAAGTAAGATCGTTCCATTTAATATCATTTCAACAACATGTCGTCTTTGGAAGACGTTCTCGCCCAACAACAGCAACTACTCAATCAGATAGAGCAAATTTACTCAAACTTCAAAAAGGATGGCTCCGAACGCAAAACCTCGGACTATATACGCCGAAGGTTAGAAAATTTGGATGCATGCTGGCAAGAGTATCAATCGAATCATGTAGGATTGTGCAGCATCGAATATGCCAGATCGCATACTTATTTTACTTCGAAGCAATTTGACACTATGAAGGAGAGATATGAGAAAATCAGAGCAGTTATTCAGAATCATCAGCCAACAGAGGAAAGACCATCAACACCGCTTCTAAAGCCTGCTACTCCTCTAGCTATCTCAAGCACCGTACAGCAACTTTCAGGACACACTTTAAAGAGTCAGGGATCAAACAGCAAGACGGATGAGATGATGAGGAAACAGATAAGCAATTTCAAGGCCTTTGAACATACTGTTTCAAGCATCAACATGGATGCGGTAGCGGAGAAATGGGAATTCGATCATCTGTTGAGTGCGGTAAGGTCTCGCTGGACGAAAATTGATGCCCAGCACTGGGAATTAGACAGTGAACTGGGAGACCGAAATCAAGAGTATCATCAAATGTACCTCAAATACGAAGGCACATACAACGATGCTATCAAAGCAATCAATAAGAAGATGTCGTCCGTTTCACATAGAGAGCATACTACGCCAAAAATAGAAATACCTACATTCAGCGGTAGTTACCATCAGTGGACATCCTTTAAGGATCTCTTCACAGAGGCAGTTCATGGCAACCCTTCATTATCTGGGGCTCAGAAGATGCAGTTTCTCAAGTCTAAAGTGAAAGGCGAAGCTGAGCGTCTCATACAGCACCTCCCGATCAGTTCGGACAACTATATCATTAGTTGGGACATCTTGAGCCATCGTTATGACAACAAGAGGATGATATTTACCTCGCAAATCAACATTTTATTAAATATACCTATTTTACAGCAAGCATCAATTAATCATATCAAACGAATCCATGATACTGCACTTGAAACGATGAACGCCATAAAGACCCTCGGCGTAGACGTGACTTCGTGGGACCCGTTGATCGTGCACATCCTGTGTCAGAAATTGGATTCGGACACATTCAGCGACTACAATGCAGCAATCAAACAACCCCGAGAATTACTCGAGTTGAATGAATTTCTAGCCTTTCTAGAGGGGAAGTTCACGAGCATGGAAGCAAGTTGAAATATGACAAAGACGGCCGAAGAAGTACTTGGTATATTAGAAGATGCGGCTGAGTTACTGAAGAAAACACAAATAAACTTACGAAAATGTCCTAAACACCGTTTGACAAAGGGATTCAATCTAGAATTTAGTGCCTCGAAGAATACTGGAAAACATCAAGAATTAGCGAGAATGACACCAAGAGATAAACGTAATTTGTTGTCGTATTTCGTTAATGAAGAGTTTTTTATTTATGAAGATCTTTATTTGTGTTTGTTGGGTGAATTACGCGATATGTTACAAAGGTAACAAAGAAATCATCGCAAACAATGAACATCGATAACGCGGACGAAGATAACCAACAAACACAGGTGAGACTGCCAAGTATAACGATACCTACGTTTTCTAGAACCTATGAAGACTGGCCTGCGTTTAAAGATTTATATGTTTCGTTAGTGCATGATAACAAGTCACTGAGCAACGTTCAAAAATTGCATTATTTGAAGACTAGCATTAGCGGTGAAGCAGCAACCCTACTTAAACATATACAAGTAACTATTTACAAGCATGGAAAACATTGAAGAATCGTTACGGCAATAGAAGATTGATAGTTAACTTAATGTTGAAGAGATAAGTTTACCAAAAAAAAAATCTACAGTTATTTCTCACTTTTCTGTGTTTTTAAGTCGGTTTTATTTATTTTTCAAAGATTTTTTATTTTTCCATTTTTAGTTGAAAATATCCTACACAATTTGCTATACATTTATTTTACACTAGCTGCTGCCCGCGACTTTGTTCGCGTGGAAATTTTGTCGTGTATGCGTGTTCGATTCCCGGGTTGGGTAAAGTGTTGTTTGGTTATTCCATCAGGAATTATCAGTAGCAGCTACGGAGTCTGGATTTGTGCCCAATTGATGGCAATAGGCTCGCCCCCTATTACATGGGACTTCAACATAACTGGTGTAATGTGGGTGTACGATTAGGTACACATCTGTGCCTAACCCTTCGGGGATTACAGGCGGGATGTGTGTGAGAACTGAAGGCCTGATCAAAATGTGATTATGTGGGTGATGACTACAAAAGGCGTGTTTTTGGGCGCTGTAATTCTGGGCCGCAGAGGTCTGAACGGCGTTGAGGCGACGATATGGCTTAAAAACTGGAACATTATGGTGCCATACGACTTTTTTTTCAAAGTGAACAATCAAACGCCTTGTTGGGCGCTATTTCTTTATTTATTCTAATACCGTCTTGTATACAACATTAAATGAATTGTTTAATGACCGTGTGAGAAGCATGAAGCACCCAAAAGAATGCCTGCCACTTTTAAGGTTTTTCCTTGGAATTTGTTGACCGTCATTGTAAAAGCCAATTTTAAGGGAAATTGCAACTTCTTAAATTGAAATGGCTAGTTATTTGGAATAAAGGGTATGCGGGGAATTAAACCGCTCTCTCCTTTAGCCACTCCTGTAATAATGGTGACTGTTATAATTTTACTGCCCAGCTCTGTGATACGAAGCCTGGTTCCATTGCATAGTCTGGGAGTTAACCCCAGGGAGTTGAGAAATACAACGGGGTAGGCAGTACTATCATCATTAGCCATCACAGGGTCTATGAATGTCGACGCCGACGATCATATCATTTTTTTTTTATTTGATTGACACACTCGTTCTTTGGCGACAGCACTACCCCTCACACAACCACCCTTCATTTTTTATATTAACAAATTTGGAAAAACGTGCATGATGTGATGATGTGGATGTGTGTGCATCCTCTGTAGCCACTGGATGGGAAAATTTTTCGGAAAATAGAATTTTCCCAACTGCGCCCGATTCTAGACGACCCACTCCCATTTGCAGCAGCATATTCGCAAAGACACCTGCTTCGTGGTCGTTGTACAGCTGGACGCACATGTTGCAAGTAAGATGGATCTTTTCGATCCCAGACAACAGTGGCGACGCCTTGAGACATGCGTTTATTTCATCCGCCGGTGTGCCCCTCTCAATAACTTGCAGTATCTGTCTAAAGTCGCCTGCGAGCAAAACGACAACGCCACCCATCAGCGCCTGGTTGCCGCGAATGTCCTGCTAGCTGCGGTTCAACGCCTCTTATGCACTTTAAACTTGCACTGCTGCAAAAGGACTCTCCGACCGCTGTAATGTTGCATGTTGAGGTATCTTCACTTGCAAGATTCAGCGGCAATATGAAAACGGAATGTGCAGTCCGGCCACCGATAAAAGTTGCAGCAATGTCCGAGGGAGCCACAGCCACAGGTATGTGACCGCACGGTTGGCGCAGTGACTGAGCGAATGGCTGCTGCGCTGCGTGTATCGGGTTCGATTACCTCACAGATCACATTTTTGTATGGCCTACAGGGGCTACAGGTAGTGGTTCCGGGTCTGGCTGTTTGTGAGTTTAACTGTCTGTAAACACACCCACGATACAGGAGAAATTCCAAGTGTGGGCCTGGACTGGGGCAAAGTTAAAAAAAAAACTTTAAAGCTGTATATAGCGGTCCTTGAGGAGTTGGGCTAGCAGAAGATTCAGCACAAATGCAATGTGACGGCACAGTTGGCGCAGCGGCTGAGCGATTGACTGCAGTGCTGCGTGTCGCGGGTTCGATTCCCGCACGGAACAAATTTACAACGTCGTTGGTTTTATCTAATTTTATTTTTTGTTTTTATTTTAAAGTTTTTAGAGATTTTTTTCGGCCACTGAAAATTGGTCAATTATTATTTGTTCATTTATGATTACCTAACTGTCTTTGAATGGTTAAAAAAAACCAAAAGCATATTAATCTACTTTATAATGATTTAAAAATCATAAAGCATTAGAAAAAAACATTCGAAATTGCGAAACCTGGTTTACAGGGAGGTCTGTGAACCGTCAGCCTACCTCGCTTCGCTTCGATGACAAATGGGCTAAAATAGCCGTTGTTTTCTAATGCATTTTATGATAGTTGCCAGTTGGCAACCAGTTGCGGAATATGGACATAATTATTAGCACGATAATCCATCTCTGTGCCAAATATCATCTACATCCGTTCAGCCGTTCTGGCGTGATTGAGTAACAAACATCCATCCATCCATCCATCCATCCATCCATCCAAACTTTCGCATTTATAATAGAAGTAAGATACAAAAGACAGATATGATAAAGATACCTAAATATTTTTCAAGTAACGAATTACGTGTTTTTTTAACAATCAAGACGCTTCAGAAATCATACATTACAATCATCCACCCTCCAACAAAGACAACAAAGACGAATTTATTTTTGTGACCTGACAATAATAGACCTAACCGTAAATAATAGTTGTGCAAAACACAACAAAATAGTTTCAAATTAATTTCAATAACTGCTATTATTTTTATTGGGAGCGATAGGTGAAATTGAAAACATCGAGTCTGACAGCACCTGTGGACAGCACACAACGACGTTGTCAGTTCAGAACACCATCGAACGGCCAGATTCAAACATGAGGAAAGAGATTTCACCAATGATTTAACTTTATTCATAAGAATTAAAATAAAATAAAAATAAATTAAAATATTATACATAAAAAAGAGAAAATAAATAATAATAATCTCTATCAAAAAAATTACAAAAAATATAAAAAATTTACGGGGGATCGAACTTGCGACGTGATGCACGTAAAGCGGTCATGAAACCGTTTCTCTATTTGCTTCGCTGACTTATACTTTGAAATAGACGTTGTTACGCATATCATGACTGAAACGATAAACAATTGAATAATACTGACATAATGCAGTATTGCTCATCCCCTTCAGCAAATAGCGTGATAATATATAGCCTAACATTTGAAGAAGCCTATTACAGACATTTGTGCAAAATTTGAACAGGATCTATGCAGTAGTTTTTGCGCCAGGTCGGAACATCGGACCGGATTTTAATTTAATTTTAAGTATGTGTTACCGTCAGGCGGAGTGAGCGCCTTCCCATTGCGCTTGCTGGGCTCCGTGGTGTAAAGCTGCGCGTGCGGCTGGCACACCTGCGGCAGCGAACAGTCGCGGCGCAGGCACGCCGCCGCCTGCCGCCGCCGCGCCAGCACCAGCCCTGCAGGTGGACGAGTGAGTAGTGTTTGTGTCGCGCAGGCGCGCGGTGGAGCGAGCGCCAGTACCATGCCGAGCTTACCGGTGAGTGCGGCCAGCAGCACGGCCAGCCCGCCGCCGAGCAGCGCGGGCGCCAAGCCGGCTCGCCACAGCGCCCAAGCACCCGCACCGCCCGCGACTACACTCGCGCCCCCCACGCCCTCCGGCACCACACCGTGCACCTCCGCTGGCACCTCCATTGGCTCGCCCACGCGCTCTGCGAGACAGTTTATAAACACTGTCATAGAAAGCCCGTAGTACCAAACAGTCGGTCATTGCCTTTTATTTTGTCAAAATAGCCGTTGTTTAGTCACAGCAAATACGTAAAAGTGCCAAGGTTAAATTAAAATCTAAAATGACGGCTAATATCCCTTAAAATATTCATTATGGGTAAAATTTCCATGGATAAGCCAGCATGTCGCACCTCCATTGTGTGTGTGCGTGGCGGCGCGGTAGAGCGCGGTGGTGTTGCCGGCGGGCGAGCGCGCCAGCACGCGCACCTCGTACCACGCGCCCGGCCGCAGGCTGCCGGCCTGGGGGAGACCGCGTGGTCAGTGATGGTATTAGAAGATACGCCGCGATGCCGCGGGGAGAGGAGCGCGTGCGGTTACCTCGGCGGCCTCTCCGTCGGTGTGCAGCGACTGCCAGGCGCCCCCGGCGGCGGGGCGCACGGCCAGCGCCCAGGCGGCCACGGGGCAGCGCCCGCCCCACACCAGTAAGTTCAAGCGCAGCGTCGTACTGTTCGCCCACACGAACTCCTTGCCCGGCGGCGGCTTAGCCTCTACGCACAGTACACGCTTTCAAAAAATGCAGCGCATCATCGAAGATCAGCGATTAGAGAGACTACTGAGTGGATGTGAAACTTGAGCGTGCGTCGAGACTGAATAGTGACTCACTGTCGCCTCTGGTACGTGCGACGAGCGGCGCGGAGTGCGGCGACGCGCCCACGGCGTTGTGCGCCTGCAGCGTGACGCGGTAGCGTGCGCCGCACGCTAGCCGCGCCAGCCATAACGACGTGTCGGCGGCCGGCACGCGCCGCGCTTTTGCCCTCGCCGTACCCTCCACACCCTCGTCGCGGGACCACCACACTGTGTATCCTGTCGTATTTGCATGATTAATTGCAATATAACTTATCTGACGTCAATTCGTGTGTGAGCGAGTTAGCTACCTACCGAGTATGTGTGCGCCTCCGTCGTGCGGCTTGTCCCACGAGAGATGCAGCGCGTGCACGGCGGCACTGCGCAGGCGCGGAGCAGGGGGTGCGGGGGCCGTGCGCACGCTCAGGGTCACGCTGAGAACGTCCGAGCCCAGAGCGTTGCGCACTAAGCAAGTGTAGTTGCCCGCTGATGATACATCCACCTCTGAACACAAACGGCACCGGTCACCACTGACGGAGTGCAATCCAGAAACAACGGACAAGTTATAATCAAGAAATACATAATATCCTCACTATGTATAATGAGATCGCCGCCGTCAGTGAGCGTGTGCGCATGTGGTAGCGGCGCCCAGCGCCAGTGCAGCGGGGGCGCGCCAAGCGCGGCGCAGCGCAGGCGCACACGGGAGCCGCGCGCCGCGAACACCGCGCGGCTGAACGACGATATCCTGGCCGATACTGCCGGTTTAATGGAATCGGTAACATCATTTAATATTTAAATATCATTGAAAGCTTTCAGCAAATGTTGGAATGTGATTTCACTAACCCTAATGACATTGCTAATGAATTAAGTAACTATTTTATTGACATAATTGAAAATAAACCACAAACTGACAAACATCCGCCTAATTGTAAGTTTCAAAATTTGACATCACAATCATTATTTATGACTCCCGTTTCAGCATCTGACATAATTAGAATTATCGATGACTTAAAAAATACGAATACTGTTGGTTATGATGGTGTGTCTACCAAAGTAATCAAATATGTAAAACAAATCATATCGCCTCCATTGGCACATAAATTATCAATATTTGTATTTCGGACGGTATTTTTCCAAATAGCCTAAAAAAAGTTATAATTAAGCCAGTATTTAAACAAAATGACAAAACTGATCCAAAAAACTATAGACCAATTGCTAAGATTCCTATAATTTCTAAAATTTTTGAAAAAGTTATTTATAATTCGCTTTACACTTATTTTGAGAAATATAATTTATTTTGTGTGGAACAAAAAGGCTTTCGAAAGAAATGTGGAATAAATATGGCTCTATATGATTTACTTTCCACTGTCATGTCATGTGTTGATAATAAAAATCCTGTTTGTGCTATCTGCACTGACATGAGTAAAGCTTTTGACTATGTAGATCATACACTACTTATACATAAATTACATGTTTATGGTATAAGAGGTAATGTCCTCGACCTCCTAAAATCATACTTTAGCAATAGATACCAATGTACTGAAATTAGTAGATTATGTCCTAAAACTAAAATTGAAACCACTTACATATCGAAACCAAGACTCCTAAGGTATGGCGTACCTCAGGGCAGCGTGCTTGGACCGTTACTTTTCTTAATAGATATCAACGACCTCCCAAAGATGACACAACAAAAAATGGTTCTCTTTGCCGATGACAGCACAGCTATAATAGAATGTACTAATCCCAATAATTATGAAAACTAGATTAATTACTCACTGACAAAAATAATACATTGGCTTAACTGTAACAATTTAGTAATAAATTTAGATAAAACAAAAATCATGCAATTCCATCAACGTCGGGCAAATCCCACTATTAATTTGACTCATAAAAATAAAAAAATAGAATTAGTTAATACTGCTAAGTTCTTGGGTATAATGGTAGACGATAAATTGACATGGAAACCACATATAGAACACCTATGTAACAGACTGAGTAAATCTGCGTACGCACTCTATCAATTGTCTAAAAAGGTAAATATCAGCACGTTACTGACAGCTTATCATGGACTAGTCGCTTCAGTGCTTCGGTACGGAATTATATTTTGGGGACAGACAACTGACAAAGAACTTATATTTAAGATGCAAAAACGCTGTATAAGATCTATGTGTGGATTAAAGACTACTGATAGCTGTGTACCATCCTCCAAATCACTGAAAATACTAACACTACCAGCATTGTATATTTTAGAATCTGCAATATTTATAAAAAGCAACCCCCACTTATTCGAAAAAATGTCTGATAATAAAAGAAAGCCAATACGTGCTCAATATTTGTCACAGTTATGTAATATAAAATGCAAGACATCTTTAATGCAAAAGAGTTTTTTTGGCATTGCGCCAAAGATCTATAATAAAATACCAGACAATATTAAGAGCCATTTCACGTTTTCGTGCAAACATCTAAGACTTTAGTCGCCTAACTTACCATCTTAGGTAACACTCTGGCATTGTTGAATACATTTAAAAAAAAGATTAGTCTTTCGTATTGACACTTCATTAAACACATTTACAAAAACTTGTTTTTTCACTTTGTAGTGATTAATCTCCCACAACTAGTTTACTAAAAAATCATCGCAGAGTCAATTTCAGACTCCTATATCTATCATTAATATCTATAAATTTCACTGAAAAAAATACATAATTATAGTATCAGACATATAATTTTGTCGACACATAATTTACTAGAATATCAATAATTAATAACATTAATTAGTAAAAAAGCAAAGTCTTAGGTCAATTTTTGCGTTTATATCGCTACTTTATCGTGATTTTTTGGTTTGAATAAAGCGTAATTACATTAAAAAAATCATGTCAAAATAAACTATGTTCTTTTACTAAACTAATTCCAAAGTTTTATTAAAATCAATTCATTTAATCAGACATAATATAATTTTTAATAGCACTCTAAATTATAATAAATTACGATGCATAAACGGGCACCGATTAGTACGGCATGAGCGCCCATCGACGAAGGACCTGTGTCAATTTTTCCCGCGTCCCGATTTTCGAGCGCATCTATCGTGAACGCATTTTTATACAATGACTACAACATTTTGATCCTCTTTGTATTTTTATTCATAAGGTATGAAGTTCGTTTATTATTTTGTATATTCGTTTATCAGTAAAGTATTATTTTAGTAGTTTGTAGAATCATTATTATATTTCTATTTTATTAGTTTTAGCAATGGGGCGTAAGGGTTGTGTATACCATTGTCAAAAAATGGAAAAATACAAATTCTGCAGCGTTAAAGAAAGCAACAGAAGCCACGTAGATATTATTTTTATTTGCAATTCATATACAGTTATCGATCACTTAGGTGGAAGCGCCAGGGTAGCCCGCGAAATTCAAATCTTGTAATGGGTGGCGTTACCCGCCTTACCCCATTTAAAGACTATTTCGTGAAAAAGTTAATCAATGGGATTAAATGAGTTTAGAGGGTTGTATTGATGATTTAATGATTAAAACTCTGTAAAGCCATATTTGTTACGATCGCGAATCATATTTTGTCCAACATACAGCCTGACACTCACATGCAAATTCTCTTTCCTTAAGTATATATCGACATGGACTATATAACCGTAATTACAATCTTAAGGATTTGAATACACATATTATTATTTGAGAATAATATGTAATTGTTTCCCTGTTTGTGTTATTTCTATTATATACTTCACATAACATATATTTGTGTCTTTTTTATTACTCTAGAATGCTTCAACAGAATAATAGACTAAACAAATAAATTTTCTTTTTGCATGAATCTCAAACCAAGGTGCATTACGATTGTAATGGCTCAAGATTGTTTAGTCCGTCTCGACAGTCGCGCTGCACTGTTTGCGTTGTGTATGTGTGGATAGCTACGCACACATGCACAATGCTGCGGTCTTTTACCTAAACTCGAGCGTTAAAATTTTGTAAAATGGCTCTTAAAAATATGCCTCTAGTAAAGTTTAAAAAAGCTCTCACATTATTGCTAATTGACAAATGTTATTATAAAATTGAAGACTTTTTAAATGATAATGTTAATTAATATTGAAATTAAGTGTAAACCAACTATTTAATTCATTATGTTAAGATATTTTTTTTTTCTTTTATAATTGATAATTGACTACGCATGTTTGCTCTAAAAATATTTGTATGTCAAAATTGACAAGACATAGCGCACTATTTAGTTCTTAAGATCCATCTATCATAAAACCTATGTTTCACAAATAAATTGATTTGATTTGATTTGATAAAGCCACTACGCGCAGCCATTTAGCTCCGGGTAGCGCTGCACACATAGCCGGCGAGCAGTAAGCGTGCGGTCGTGCAGCTGGAGCAGCGGGTGACGTACGTGCGGGGGCTGGTGCCGCGGTGACGGAGTGGCTGGGCGCACCCGCGCCCGCGCCCGTGGCGGCGCGCACCCAGAACTCGTACACGGTGCGCTCGCGCAGACCCCGCACCTCGCGCCACACCTCAGCCTGCCCGTCCAGCGCGCCGTCCTCGTCCGCTTCCGCATCCACTCGTTGCGCCCACTCGCCACCCATTCTTCGGTACAATAAAGCGGTTAAACACTCCATCGGTTAACCCGAATGAGGGTTGGCGGCGGTGGCGGTTTAGTGAAGTGATAGCAGAGACGTACTTGCCGAGTTCGCGCGTGTAGAGTGTGTAATGCGTGAGGCGGCCGGCGGGCGTGGCGGGCGCCAGCCACGACACGCGCACGGCGGCCGCGCCCGTTGCTTGCGCGCGCACCTGCGCCACCGCCTCTGGCACTGAGGGAGGACACAGCAGCGTGAGCGTGGGAAGAGTATTCGGCCAAATGTTATCGTTACTGGTACTTACCCAAAAATTAAGTCTAATACCAAATTTGATATATTGACACCTATGTAGTACTTTTTTTTGTCAATTATTATCTTTTTTATGATATTTGTAGATGATGAATGTCGAAATGGTGGACAACTTTCTTTCAAAGATGATGGCCGTTTAAAATTGCGAACACACACTCATGGACATTATTGAATGGCGAGAAGAGTGCACCAGTGCGAACTGACCATCCTCGTTGGTGGCGCAGTAGACGGGCGGCGCAGGCGGGCCCAGGCCGGCGTCGGCGCGCGCGCGCACCCACACGGAGTAGTTGGTGGCGGCGCACAGCCCCGTCAGGGCGGCCTCCCCCCCAAGACCCGCGCGCGCCGTCTGCGCCTCGCCCAGAGACCCCACCCCGCTCCATGCTGTACATCACACACACAATGACATGCAAAACTTTTTACAAACTTTTTACATCCACACGAATAAATTTACGCTCAGCGGATTACCTAAGTACTCACCAAAACTAGTAAAATTTCATTTGATCGTAGTTTTTAGGATAACTTACACGAAGAAAAGTGTAAAGGCGCGTAGTGCAGGTCGTATCCACGGAGTGCGTGCGCGTGCGTTGCTGGCAGCGGGGTCCAACGCACGCGCAGCGAGCGCGCCGACAACGCCACGCACGACACGCCGCCCGGCGCCTCCTCCGGCACTGCGGCACAGATCACACGTGTACTCCACGCTGGCGTGCACCACACACAGGTCAGTAATATGGCGGATATAGATACCTCCGTCGGCGGTGGTGGCATACACGGTGGGCGAGTGTGGGCCGGCGCCGGCACGGTTGTAGGCGCGCAAGCTCAGCGCGTAGCGCGCGAAGGGGTGCAAGCTCGTCAGCGTGAGCTCGGCGCTGCTCCAGCCTGCCACGCCCGTGCGGCCGGCTCGCGGGTCCTCCGACCCGTCCGCTTCGGCTGCATCCTCGTCAAAGTGACCCAGCTCGCGCCACGTGGCCACATACCCCAGTAGTTCACCGTTCCAGCTGTCCTGCGGCGGCGCCTGCGAGAGCGTGATGCCTGGTTAGTGCTGTGTGTGATAGCTGCGGCTGAACATTAGCTACCTGCTGGAGTACTCACCGACCACGAGACGTGCAGTTCACCGGGGCTGGACGCTCTCACTCTGACGTTCTGCGGGGATGCAGTTGGAGCTGGCGGAATACATGGATTGTCACAATGTTACAAATATTAATATTTGGTAATTCCTTTCTCTTTCTTTCCTAAAAAATGAGATGAGCTACCTTCTTCTAACGTGGTGAACATCAGGGGTTCGGAGTGCGGCGACAGTCCCACGTGGTTGGCGGCGGTGAGACGCAGGGAGTAGGCGGCGGCTGGCCTGAGCCCCTCCAGCCGCGCGGACATCGTGAGCAGCCCATCTGCGTCCACTCTATGCAAACAAACACCTAGTGAATGAACGATGCCGAACGGGGACGTGATGCACGGTGGCGTGTGAGCTGTATCATCAGTGGGTGAATGAGGGTGTTCACCTGTCGTCGTGGGTGAGCAGCGTGAGGTTGACGGCGTTGCTGCGCGCCTCGGCAGCTGGCAGCGCGTGCAGCGCCGTGTACAACGCGGTGTAGGTGTGGAGCGTGGAGGGCGCGGGCGCGGGCGCGGCCCACACCAGGCGCACCCAGCGCGCACCAACGCCGCCCAGGCGCAGGTGGCGCGGCGCCTCCGGTGGCTCTGTCGTCATACCACAAACTCATGTAAAGAGAGTTCCAGTCAGCACCCGCGGCGCATGGCTAGCAGAGTACCAACCTTCCACGTGCAGATACATGAGCTGGTCGCTGCGGCCGTAGGCGTTGTGCGCGTGGCAGCGGTACTCGCCGGCGTCAGCTCGCTCGGCGGCGCGCAGCGTGAGCGTGGAGCGCAGCCCACCGGCCGCGCGCGCCTCCGTGATAGCCCACCTGACACATAGGCACCGGTGTGAGCACCGCACCAGTACAACCTAGCTCGCTTCGTGTGTCGCAGCACACAGTACCTGTAGGAGGCGAGGTCGAGGCGCGCACCGCGATGCGTCCAGTGCACGTGCAGCGGCGCGTCGCCGAGCGCCAGGCACGCCAGCGCCGCGCCCTGCCCACGCACGCACGAAACGTTGCCGCCCGAGCCCTCGAAGTGTGCCGGCTCTACACATATTCCAAAATAAATTCAATGTAGGGATTTAGTGAAATCCCTGAAGATGTCTTCTTACTAAAAACATTTAGAAAGAATCAAATTAGATTTGTAGGAGTTTCCTCTCTCAAGATCTACCGGTTGTTAGATCCGGTAGTTCAAACCCTGTTCCCGAAGCTGGTGGGCTACTATTTTTATATTTTTTATGTTTTTTTATGTGGGTGTACTATTAGATACATCTCTGCCTAACCCTTCGGGGATTACAGGTGTGATGTTATGTTTTTTTATGTAGTTTTTAGATTCCTTTAAATTTATTCGAATACTTAAAAATGTATTATCATATATACATTTTTAAATACTCCTATATTTAAAAATGTAAACGATATCTGATAAAATGAATAAAGCAAATAATTAAAAAAAAAAACAGTATCTATAGTTGTAACATAGTCTACCCTACTCTTTTTTGGCACTGGCTGGCTGCACATTAGCAAGCTTCCAGGATTCCGGCACCACTCCGGTTTTTAGAGAGAGGCGATACAAGCGCGTCAAGACAGGAGACAACTCTGGAGCACAGTTCTTCAGGACTCTTGCGGGTATTCCGTCAGGTTTCAGGTTCCGTTCACTCTATTTTAGTCAGTTCTTTTCTATTTAACAATGCTAATGATTAACGAACCAAGTTATAATTCTCACTAGTTCAATGTTCGGTGGTCGAACAAGTGAAAAAAACCTGTTGCTCGATGATGGAACTCAATAATTGAAGTCAAGTCAAGATAGCCAAGTATTACTCAATATTGTAGTACATTCATTGTAGATATTACTGCCCCTGAACGAATTTTCATAGCATTTTGTTAATGTTAGACTGTAAGGATATGGAGTTTGGAAGTATGCCAGATGGCACTAAAGAAGTATCTCAAAAAATTGATAAAAATATGTATAAAAAGATTTTTATACATATTTTTATAAATTTTTTGAGATACTTCTCATTGCTGTAGGACGTGGGTTAATTTTGTATGAGCCGTGCTCCTTCTTCTTTATCGTTATAAACTCTATCAGAACTTATCATTATAGTTGTCCCTTACAACCACTTGTACACATACTCGTATGTAGTGTAGCCGGCCGTAGTGGTTTAAATTTAAAATTTTCGTTATCAGCAACCCCGAAAACCATGAAAAGGACAACAATTGCACCGACATTTACATGCGCAACTAAATAAAAAAAACAGCAAAGCGCGAGTCGGCCTCACGCACAAAGGGTTCTGTTGCACCAAGAAATATAATAACAATATTTTAACGCACCGCAAGGCAAAGTCTATCAGCTCATCAGAATAAACACCACAAGTGACGCTCTAAGACATCCCCGACTTCTGTACCAGTTGCGGAAACAATCGTTTCGAATGATTTTAATATTTTCCTTTGCATTTCTTTGCAAGCCATTTATCGGTGCATGTGCTGCCAGAGGCCCTTCGATCCAAACCTTCGTGTAAAGGGCATTACATTACACAGACGTGACATTAGGGCACCGAAACTAACAAATAGGATTATCTGTTTTTCTTCTCTTTTGGTTAAGTTAAATACGCTTAAATTACCTTTAAAGAGAAAAGTCTTCATTGCATACAGCAGTTTCGCCATTTAACGAGCATGATGTATTAGTCCCGGGCAACGCTAATGAAACCTCGCAGGTGGTTTGTTCAGAACTATCATTTTGAGCTCTATTAGTCATTGTAATCATCCCAGACTTGTTTTTCTGCAGCTAAAGCAGGTAAGACTTTCAAGAGCACTTTCAGCAAACTGTTCCGCGCTGGAACTGAGATCAAGGCAACCGTAGTGTTCTCGAGAAAATGTCTCCTAAGCAAACCTGAATCTTTTAAACAATGGAGTCTCAGGAGAGCTTGATGTATCAAATCACAGTGTAAATACTTTTGAAAGCATTATTTCAAACATGTGATGACGTCTTTGATCTCTTTGCTTCTAGGAGAGCATACGCGTTTTTTCTGGCACCGTAGGTATTGTTTATTAATTGTAAGTTGAAAGTATGCGTTTGTGACTGTCTGTCACGTACTCCTAATTATTAAGCAAATATCTTAGTCTTGATTCTTATTTCAATATCATCACACGATATCGGCCACGTGCAAGACATCAAAACCTGTTTATCGAAAATCTCGTTCGCCCTGATTATCGACGGGTCTGAAAGTCTTTTAGAAATGAAACGACACCACGTACTTAGAACGAAGACATTTATTTAATAACTAGATGACCCGCGCAACTTCGTCTGCGCCACATAAGAGAGAGAGAGTCAACCTTAAAAGATAGACATATGCTATCGCGGACTTTTTGTTTGAATTTTTTAAGAGGAACGATTCCGCGAACCGGAAGACGCTGCGTTGGAAGGCCTCCCACTAGGTGGAACGATGACCTGGTAAAGGTTGCAGGGATCCGCTGGATGCGAGACGCACGGGGACCGGTCAATGTGGCGACACTTGGGGGAGGCTTATGTCCAGCAGTGTTCACTGCCCCAAGTTTAGTCTTTCGGCTGAAATGATGATGATGATGATTCCGTCATACATGATTGTTGCGTAACTTTAACCGTTTACGCAGCGCACGCAATGGAAGCTCTTAAATGGAATAAGTTTTCTCTGTTTTTGCAACATTTTTCATTCATGCTACGCTCCTTTTAGTTGTAGCGTGATCTTTTATAACCTATAGCCTTCCTCGATAAATGGGCTATCCAAAACTGAAAGAATTTTTCAATTCGAACCAGCAGTTCCTGAATTTAGCGCGTTCAACCAAACAAACTATTCAGCTTTATAATGTTATACTAGCTTCTGCCCGCGTGGAATACGGGAATTGCCCACGGAATATTACTTCTGGGATAATGAGTAATCTATGTATATAACGGCGGTAGCTTTTGCGGGCAGGAAATGAAGCGACGAGATGGTAACAATGGTATTTAAAAGGGGCACACAACATGTACATACAGCAGACTATCTTATATACTCAACGCGATATGGGGCTCGCGTATACAAGTTTAGGTATACGGCGCCGCGCAGTTGAGCGTGGCAACTCTCTCGTAACCAGGTAGGCCGACTGCCGACGCGAGCGGCGCGCGGCAGCAGGGTGCGGGGGCGCTCGAGCGGGCATGGACGAAGTAAGTTTGGAGTGGTGGCGCGATATTACGTTGTTACACACTCCCCTTCTAGTTCGAACATAGCGCCCTCGCGTTCGGGCTAGCAATCGTATCTACGGGGTCGACCACGTCTGCGCTTTTCCCTAATCGGAACCTCAACATCACCCATGAACGGTGTCAGATGAGAGACATGGTAACGTCCCATGTGCTCACCTTTGACGGTTCCCTCTACCGGGTAAGTAGTGTTACTTACGACTTCTCGTATTCGGTACGGGCCATCCCTACGAGGTATATTTTTTGCAGGCTTCCGGTTATCAATTTTATCTCGCTGGCAAGCAGTGCAGCGTTTGATATAATCTTTGATAAAGGATCTCATACCTGGCCAGAAGTATCGGGTTCTGATGCATTGCAGGGTCCGTTCCGCACCGAAGTGACCTGCTGTAGGGGCGTCATGGAAATCTGCCAGGACAGTCTCCCTCTCATGCTTAGGTACCACGAGACAGGCGGAATCAGCGTCTTCAGAGTCAGGCGCGCACCTGTACAACACACCATCCGACATCAGGTATCGTCTCTCTGACCAGCCCCTCCCCCTAAAGGGATCGTCGGTGGCCTCCAAATCCTCTATAATGTTCTTCAGCTCAGAGTCTTTGAGCTGGTTAGTGCGCACGTCGTCAGGCTTTCTGTGTGGCACATCTACTGTCACTAAGCATACCTCGCAACCACCTGGGTTTTCTTCGCAACAGGCTGGGCGGCTTAGTGCATCAGCAATCACGTTTACGTTCTCTATGACCTCTGCGCGCAGCAGCTTCTCAAGCTCACCGTCTAACAACTGTTTCTTACCTTGCGACATTCTGTAGGGTGGTGAAGCAGTCGGCTCCTGCTTCTCGTCAACCCGAATGCGATGTGCGGCATAAGTTGTAGGGGGTCCATCGGTGGCGAAGCGCTCAGCTCTACTTAAAATGAGCTGGTTGGGCTGCGTTCTCTGGGCCGGTGACAGTTTCGTTCCTGCATCCTCTCTCAGCGCCAGGCTGGTGGAATTGACTTGCGTCAGCTCTTCGCCGCTGGTGGATGTGAGGCTGTATGATTGTACAAAAGTAAACTTCTGCCCAGGGGAATCACGAAAGTACCAACAATTATGTTGGAGGTCCAACA
This sequence comes from Noctua comes, assembly GCA_963082995.1. Taxonomy (NCBI): domain Eukaryota; kingdom Metazoa; phylum Arthropoda; class Insecta; order Lepidoptera; family Noctuidae; genus Noctua; species Noctua comes. The sequence continues at coordinate 148,794 of OY720267.1, forward strand.
ATATACCTGCTCTAGCGATGAAGTCCTGTCCTAGAAGCGTCCTATTATTAGCTTCTGGTATCACTAGGAAATTGGTGGGGATTACGCGTCTCTGAATTGTGACGTTTGTGTGACATACTAACAATTCGCGTACCTGCTGCGTTCCATCGGCGAGACTGAGATTACGGCGCGTTTCCGTGAAAGTGGCACCGCTGTCGAGAAGGATTTTATATAATCCAGGGCTAGCAAGACTCTCGGTGGCACCTGTATCTAACACTGCGACACCTAATAAAGACACAACTCCTATCTTTACTGTGGGGTGCGACAGGTCGGATGCATGGGTGACGGCACTTTGAAAACTCACCTTGTCGGCGGACGGTGTACCTTTACACGTCGGACACTTAGAGAGTATCACCCCTTGTTGCCCGCAGCCGTAACAAGACAATGGCGCGTTATCACTTGATTTCGATTTATTCCTACACCCATCTACCGAATGACCAAACTTTTTACAAAAAGCGCAGCGTGGTCTAACACGTTTCGAATTTGCATCACTACAATTATTCGAACTAGAGTTGGGTGTGGCATGCGAAGGGTTATTTTGAATAACGTTCGCAGTCGGAGGGTTAATGTTTACATTTCGAGATTTCGTAGAACTTTCAATGTTATTTACGTGATGGTGGCTCGAGTTATTATCGCGGGGTGGAATTAATGATTTAGATTGACTTACTTTGCCCAGCGTCTCCTCTACGTACCTTGCTCGCTCGAGTAGACAGTCGACACTACTTACACTATCGCGTGACACTCTTTTGCGGATTCTACGATTTAGAAGGCCGTATACAATATCTAGTTGCATTATTTCCGGTACATTATATGGTATTCGCGACATATTAGTACGCACTCGCGATATATACGAATTGACACTATCACTATCACTTTGTTCTTGTGCGAAGATTTCTCGAAAGATCCGGTGGGCGGGGCGAGGGGCGCCGTACATGAACCGAAGTCGGCGTATCGCGTCGTCCCAGGTCTCCACGGTTGATTTGATGCCTTGCCACCACACGGCGGCTTCTCCTGTCAGCAACATAGGCAAACCTCGAAGAGCGTGTTCGTCGGACACGTTTGCGCACTCTTTGTAGATGAGCACGCTCTAGACGAACGCTTCTAAGATTTCCGCGCCGCGTGCGGCTCCGTCGTAGCGGGCCGTGCACCGGGTGAAGTTACTATGAAGGGTCAGCGTCGGCGATCCAGTGTGTGTAGCAGTGGGATGAGTCGGTCCTGTTGATTCACCGGTTGACGAGCTCGGCGTCGGCGTCATGACGCTTCGCATCACGTTGGATAGTAGTCGCGTGAGTTGTTCTTCGGACATGGAGATCATGTTACCACCCATTGTCGGTGTAGGCGTCACCGCAGTGCTCGTGCTCGCGGGGTTCGCTACCGCGTGGTTTTCTTCGTCACTACTGGAAACATCGTGGTTATCCTTGGATGCGTGTCGGCGTGTTTTCGGCGTCATCTTCTCATCGATGACGCTCGGCAGCGATCCAAAACGATAAATAACGGCAGGGCAATCCAGTAGGTAGAACTCAGTCGCGTGGTTTCAGTTCGCGCTCGCGTCGTCGGAGCACGTGCCACGAGTTGGGCGCAATTTATAACGGCGGTAGCTTTTGCGGGCAGTAAATGAAGCGACGAGATGGTAACAATGGTATTTAATAGGGGCACACAACATGTACATACAGCAGACTATCTTATATACTCAACGCGGTATGGGGTTCGCGTATACAAGTTTAGGTATACGGCGCCGCGCAGTTGAGCTTGCAAAAAAAACTATGCATTTCCGACGAATTTCCCCCCCCTCGGGGGGTTCCAATGACCCTCCCCTCCCTTCCCTCCCCTCCCCCTCCCCCTACCTACATGTACTTATATAAGTGACCTTCCTAATGTACTTTATTGGTTCAAAAAGTAATAGGGTACAACAATAATACTCTGTCACTTAAAATAGGATTTCCTGTGCTATAAATGACAGAAGGAATCGCAGTTGGCCTAAGTAACAATTATAATTTTCAGTCCGTATTTACTTAATTAAAATGTAAATAATAAAAAAGAAGAAAAGTAAACAATTAAAAAATGTTTTAATTAGATGTTACTAAATTTAACATTGCAAATTGATCAAACATGTATGAAATATTTGTGTGAGTGTGTGTGTATGTGCGTGTGTGTGTGTGTGTATGTGCGTGTTTGTGTTTCTGTGTGTGTGAGGTAGTGTGTTGTATTGTGAGCGATGAATAGAAAAGGTAAGAATTTTGATTAGTCGAGTGGGTTGTGATTTGAAAGATCTCAATCAGATAGGCACATAAAATAGTCGTTCTGTTTCTGCGTAATCTAATGATGCGAGAAAGGCTGTTACTGTTTTTTTAAAATTCAAAGATGTTAATTTGTGCAGGGACACTCTTTTACTAATTTTAGTGTATAAACTGGGAGCTGCAATGTAGGAATGACGCTTTGCAAATACTGTATGATGCGGTGTTCTTTGAAAGATGTTATCCTGTCTATGTTTGGGATTATTAATAGATGTAGGTTTTGGAATAGTTGTATGGGCGTACTTAAGGTTGCGTAAGATAAATAGTTGCCGTACAGTAAGAACTCCTATTTCTTTATATAGTAAAGCTGTAGGGTAAAGTCCAGGTTTACTAATAAGGACTTTCAGTACTGCTCTTTGTGACCGTTCAACTGTTAAAAGATGCGTTTTATGAGTCCCTCCCCAGACGGATATGCAATATTCTAGTATGGATTTACATAATGAATTGTAAATGATCTTCAAGGTATTCTTATCTTCTATATGGCGAACCCTTTTAAAAATAGGCATTAACTTTCTCAAGCGATTTGATAGAAGTTCAGTATGAGTATGCCAGTTAAGATTCTCATCAACCCAGACACCTAAATATTTTATTCGTGCGACCTGCTCCAGATGGAGACAGTTACAATTACTAGTACTACTTGCACTAGCTATATCACGACAGACGTGGGCTTTGATTTTCCGTGTCCGTGTAGTAAAGGTAGTTTAGCTTTAGTTATTGAGAAGATTAAAAATTTCGTTTTATAAAGATTTATAGTTAATTTATTCGCATTTAACCATTTAAGCATAGTTTGGAGTCCTGTTTCTGCTAGATTAACCACTTCATCCCAATTATTTCCGTGAAAGACCACTGCCGTGTCGTCAGCAAAAGCTACTATTTTTGCATTATTTAGTTTCATATCACAAAGTTCGTTCACATAAATTAAGAAAAACTGGGGGCCAAGAATGCTACCCTGGGGAACTCCGTATGTGATTTCAGCAGCCCTGCTTGTATGTGAACCAATTCTTATGCGTTGCTGTCTGTTAGTTAGGTAACTAGTAAATAGATCTAATGTTTTTCCGCGAATACCTATATTTTCCATCTTTCTCAATAAATAGATCCGGTATAGAGACAGTTTCAAAAGCTTTCGCGAGGTCCAAGAAGATTCCGATGCACTTACGTTTACTATCTAGAGCCCTAACTACGGTTTCAGTGAGAGTTCTAACAGCGTCCTACATGGATTTACCAGCAATAAACCCATACTGGTTGTTCGATAACATTTCATATTTCATTAGGTATTTGGTCAATCTTTTACTAAGGAGCTTTTCGAGAATCTTGGACATCGCTGGAAGAACAGATATAGGTCGGTAATTTTTGAAACTGTCTCTATCCCCCGCTTTATGAATAGGATGAATGAGTGCGGTTTTAAAATGATCTGGAAAAACTCCTGTTTGGAAGCTAAGATAGACAAATGTAAGTTATATTAGGAGTTAAGACAGGGCTTGCAGCTTTGAGCAATTTATTGGAGATTCCGTCAAATCCCACGGCAGAGTCATCTTTTAGGTTCATTATAATTGCGTGTACTTCTGCATCATCTGTTTCCAATAGCACAAATGAGTTTGTTAAATGATGGGCAGTGATTTGAGGCGAATTATCTTCACTATGTGGTAAGACCTCCGCTAAGTTTTTACTGGCAAAATAATCGTTGATTTTGTTAACCGACTCCTGGGGGTTTTGGCTTATGTTAAGAAGACTTTCGTTTTTAGATTTTTGTTTATTTAATAATGCTATGGATTTGATTACTTTCCAAGTTTGTTTGATGTTGTTTCCGCCCTTTTTTAATTCTATATTTTCGTAGTTGCATTTAACTTTATGAATAATATTTTTACAAAAATTCCTATACCTAGTAAAGACAAGTTGCATTTCTGGATTATTTGGATTGTTTTTCGCTTTAATATGCAGACGTTCCCTGTGCAATGCACCTCAATAATCCAGGCGTTATCCACGGTTTAATTATTCTTTTGCGATGGCTAGTTCGTTTTGTGGTGGAGTTTTTGAGCATGGCTTGTGTTAAAATATGTATTAACTGATCAAGAGCAATATCTACGTTGTTACAGTTATAAACGTGTGTAAAATAAACTTCTTTCAGTTCTGTTGCTATTTTGCAAATTTTAATAGTTTTTTCTCATGCTTAGCACAGTAGTCAAGAAACTTTATTTGCTAGTGCCACGCAAACTGTGTAATGGTCAGTAATAGTAGTAGATATAACCAATGCATTACAAGGAAGAGCAGATTTAATCATGGCATGATCTAGACAATTATGGTTTCGTGTAGGAATTAGATGAGCAGGAAAAAGGCCATGTGAAGCAATTAGGTTTAGATAGTCGTGTGATCTCTAATCATTATCAATGTCTCTGATGCTTATATTAAGGACGCGTTCGCAAAATTGATAGGTATAGAATCGAACTACTACATTGACACGGGTTATACACACAAGTGTACGTACGGCTAACGGCGAGAATCGAAGTCAAGGGAACTGATTTTGATATTTTGAAAGATTCATTTTTTGGTCTCTACAAAAAATATTTATTATTGCTGTTTATATTTTTACGAATTACCTCCGGTCTAGATAACGTGACCTGAAAGTGTACTTGAGACACTGCTACTGGAACTCCTTGACGAGTAGAACAAGGTGAGCCGAGATTGGGCTCGTTTTGTTAGATATGATGAGACCTTACCGCCTGACTTGATGGAGTGACCTGAAGGTGTACTTCAGTGACTGCTACTAGAACTACTCGACGTGTTGAACTAGGCGAGCTGAGTTTGGGCTCGTTTTGTTAGTTATGATGAGACATTACCTCCGGACTTGATGGAGTGACCTGAAGGTGTACTTCGGTGACTGCTACTGGAACTCCTCGACGAGTAGAACTAGGTGAGCAGAGTTTGGGCTCGTTTTGTTAGTTATGATAAGACCTTACCGCCTGACTTGATGGAGTGACCTGAAGGTGTACTTTGGAGTCTGCTACTGGAACTCCTCGACAAGTAGAACTAGGTGAGTCGAGTCGGCGAGAATTGGGTATGTTTGCCTTCATATAGTATTTTTAGAAATACTATAATATGTTAATAAAAGCCAAAAAATGTACCTAAGCTGAACCCGGTATCGTTAAACTTATACTGTCACTTACGGGATATGTTCCAGTATCGTTAATTTTGTGTAAAATGGCTACGTAAGATCGATTTTACATTTTAAAAAACTAAAATTTTCAATAGTTTAGTTACTATTATTTTAAGATTAAGAACCAATCTATACGAGGTAGTTATTAGTTACATTGGATTTTGTTTAGTTATGCCATAAAATGTACCGAAAAACAGCATAATTTTGTCTGTTTTGCAAACGCGCCCTTGATGTCTCCTACAAATACAATGTTAGGGAAAGCTACAAGCGATTCAAGAAGAGTATCTGTCGATCTAAGAAATTTTTCGACATTGTATGATGGTGGCCTGTATAGTATACTGCTACCATTACAGTGTTCGGTTTTAGCTGAATAACTAAGCAGTTTGCATCGTCGAAAGTGGGTTCATACACCAAGGATTCGATGCAATTTTTTATGTATACAACTACACCCTCATTTTGAGTGGCGTGTTTTGTAGAACTGTAATACGTGTAATTATTTATAGAGGGAAGGTTATTATTACTATTTTTAAGCCAACATTCAGACAGAATAATTACGTCAAATTCTACTTGAAGTTCTGTTAAGAGAATTTCCAGCTAAGGCATGTTACAGGCTATGCTTCTAATATTTTGTGATAGAACATTAAGTTTAGTAATGTGAAATATCTTGGTTTGAGATTGGACACCGGTGACACTCATCAAATTATTTATTAGGAATCTATTTAAAGACATAATACTTTGACATAATATTTAATATCAATGTCGCGTTTCACGGGCCAACGCGAAAATCGATGGAATAATAGACACGTCTACCTCAGAAAAATCTTACCTACTTAGTAACAGGTAAATACTCCCGCGCCCCTCACGCCCCGCGCAACACTGCGCGGCATGCGCCCGTCTACCTGAGCTTCAAAGCTCTGACTATATTGGGGGATGATTTTGGAAAAACTGATACACATGTCTCATAATTTTAATTGAAGAGTGAGAACACCAATTTTCGAGTCAATCAACCCAGCAAATATTAAGTTTCACAGAAAATTTAACGGCCCATTTTACCCTCTTAGGAGTGGAATTCCGAAAAACCCTTTTTTAGCGGATACCTACTCTTCATAAAGAATACACCGTCTAAATTTCATGTCTCTAGGACCAGTGGTTTGGGCTGTGCGTTGATATATCAGACAGCTAGACAGGACATTGAATTTTAAATTGGGGGATGATTTTTAGAAAACTGTGATACACGTATCTCATCATTTTAACTGAACAGTATGTACACAAATTTTCAAGTCAATCGAGTCCGAAAATTTAAAAAAAATTTAAACCTTAACAATTATATTTGTACGCCTTTGGGCAAAACATGGAGGATCTACCTATTTATAACACCTCACACTATGTGTAACTTGACCTATGTTCACAAATAAAGCTTTCTGATTCTGATTCTGATTCTGAAAATAAAAAGTTTCAAAGAAAATTCAACACCCCATTTCACCCTCTTAGGGGTGGAATTTCAAAAACCCCTTTCTTAGTGGATACCTACTCTTCACAAAAAATACACCGTGTCAATTTCATGTCTCATCAGTCAGCCAGACAGGACATTGAATTTTAAATTGGGGGATGATTTTTAGAAAACTGTGATACTCGTATCTCATAATTTTAACTGAAGAGTATGTATACAAATTTTTAAGTCAATCGACTCGGTGAATAAAAAGTTTCACAGAAAATTCAATACCCCTTTTCACCCTGTTAGGAGAAGTAGAATAAATTTCATGTCTCTAGGACCAGCGGTTTGGACTGTGCGTTGATATATCAGTCAAAACAAAAAGTCTAGACAAGTCAAATTGAGGGATGATTTTGGAAAAACTGTGATATAAATATCTCATAATTTTAACTGAAGAGTAAGTACACAAATTTTCAAGTCAATCGAATCAGAGAATAAAAGTTTCACAGAAAATTAAACACCCCATTTCACCCTCTTAGGGGTCGAATTTCAGAAAACCCTTTCTTTGTGGATACCTACTTGTCCAAATTTCATGTCTCTATGACCAGTGGTTTGGGCTGTGCGTTGATATATCAGTCGGTCATTTAGTTAGTCAGTCAGGACTTTGAATTATATAAGTATAGATTATATATTATATAGTACAGATTCAAGTAGGTAAACAGTCATGTTAACAGTCATACTCCATCTAGGCCAAAAGTTCTCATTAAGGTGCATGAAATGAGCCGAGACACGATAAATCTGCTGTAAACTGTTGCGGACCTCTTGCAATTGCCTTCCGTCTCCATCGTCAGACCTTTGATGGCAGTCATACTCCAGGCAGGTCTAAAGTTCTCACCAAGGTGTATGCAATGAGCTCAATAACAATATAAATGCTGTAAACTGTTGAGGACCTATTGCAACTGCCTTCCGTTTCCAACGTTAGACCATCGATGACAATCATACTCCAGCTAGGTCTAAAGTTCTCATCGAGGTGCATGAAATGAGCCGAGACACCATATAGGTGCTGTAAACTTTTGCGAACCTTTTGCGACTGCCTTCCGGTTCCAACGTTAGACCTTCGATGACAGTCATACTCCAGCTAGGTCTATAGTTCTCATCAAGGTGCATGAAATGAGCACAAACACGATTTTTCAATTTTAAATGGGACCAACTTTGAGATATACGCTTTAAAAAAAAAAAAAGAAGCATACATTTATATCGTACTTTTCTGTAAAAAGTTATGCATGGTCATACATAATACATAAAGAATAATTTATATACGCATCGAACAATAATCTATACATATAAAATTCAAAGTCCTGACTGACTGACTGACTTATATATCAACGCACAGCCCAAACCACTAGTAATTAATACTACGATACGAATTTAACCAACTTTTGCTTCTATCGGCGGCGCGGCGAATTAATTTAATTTAAGAACACAAAAGCTGCTATTGTGACTAAACTATGATAGTTAGATATATTCCCTCACAAACTTTTTTGTAGGTAATAATGAGTACTTTAATCATGTAGTACATCATTTTTAAGTATCATCAACAGTTTTCTCAGCGTACGCCAAATAATGAATTTTATAGGCAAAATTTTGCTACTTCGGGTTACATTATTGCAATTTTCTTAAGGATCTCTAATTTTTTTGAAAATAAAATTATAGCCTATGTTATTTCCTGATAATTTTGTTATCTATTGGTGAAAAAAATGGTTCAAATCGGTCCAGTAGTTTCGGAGCCTATTCGGTACAAACAATCGAACAAACAAAAAAAATCTCTTCTCTTTATAATATTAAGTACAGATTACAAAGTTTCGTATACCTCGCGTGGTAACCAAACGATACCTCGAATTTAAATCGACCAACGCTATCTATCGAGGCATGAGGTAACTAATGCTACAAAATTGGTTGAGGTTTCATCATGTTATGCTTATGACGTTAACAAACCTCTACTTTATGGCTTGACGACTTAACGATGAAGCGTCCTTTTTTTCCTTTGAATTGTAAAACAAAATTGCATCACTTGGAAACGCATAAATTCCTTATCTTAAACGGAAGCGGACTAAGGGACTGACAGGCCTAATGGAATAATTAAACAAATTCTTAAGAACAGAACGAACGGGGACCGCCTTTCGCTACACTGTACACACATTTCATGCATACGACATGTACACTGTACACTAACACACCCGACTATTGACGAATGTTGACTTTTATCGCATTCCAATTAGAATAAACTATATTGTTAGTCAGGCCATAATGCCGACTTGTACTCGAATTACGTTAGCTGCGATCGGAGGATTTAAAAAAAACCAAAAATGATTTAACTAAATTTATTTTAAAGTAAAAGAATTACATTGATTATATTAAATCTAAAATTAGCCTACGTGCCTATTCGAAGTATGAATATGGAATGGAATTTTACAGTTTTACAATAATTGAGTAATCTAGGTCTGTGCGACAGAAAGTGCTATCTCAGCTCGCCGTTTCCGTGTTCGTTTAATTGCAGCGTATGTTTCTACAATAAAATTATTGAGTGCTGAGTTGGCGATTCCCCTTATGCAGCTGCGTGTAACATCTCCACCCGCAGATCAGAAATTATTTTAGAACTTTGAGAGAAAATGTTTCTGGGACTTTTCCTCTGGGCGCGCGATCCTCTTCTCTTATTTCAGGTTCTTCGTAAGTATGTCCCTTGGTGTTGGAAGTTTCGCAGCGTTTGCAAAACCATTTATTGCGATAGCCCAGTATAGCAATGATAAGTGCGCCTGCACCTAATAATGCAATGTAGAAGGGTATGGTCGTATGATATATGACATCTGATTGCAGTTGGTTAAGCTGTATCGGCTGACTCGTCATGACATGGTTCTGGATACTGTGTAGTCCTCTTAAGTCGATTGAACTGAGATGAACTTGAGTTAAGGCAGCATGCGGTGTGTCCACGTCGTTGTAGGGAATGTTCATTAGTTTCAAAGGCTGCCCTTGTATTACATCGTTGTCATTGACTATAGTTAGTTCCTTTGTACGGAGATAACAATTGATAGGTATAGTGGCGAGGTAGCTTCCCTGTAGCGTATTGAAGTCTTCTCTCCCACAGACTGATTGCACTTGCGTTGGATTTGGGAATGATATGACGTAATGCTGGTCATCTAGTTTTTCCATCGCTTCCTTTTCCAAAAATACTGATTTAAATTGGCAGGAACTCTTGAGTGCTTGGTTCATGATAAGTTCTTGTATGCAGTCAGTTTTTGTTCGTATTTGATGGGTTATTTCCTTTTCACAGAGATACCAGTTATTAAACTTCGAGCATTCTGCTTCTATGTACACGAAAGAGTTTCCATTAGTTGCTATAAAGGGATAGGTAGGGATAAGGGCTTGACGATTTTTATTGGGTACTATAGATAACTTATATAAATCATAAATGATTTTGGAAATTATAGGAAATCTGAAAACTATAACTATTTGTTTTTCATTGAAATATGATCCGGGCCTGATAATGTCGTAGTATTCTCTGAGCTCTAGACTTAGTATTTCATCCTTACTGTATATTTGTTCTAACCTATTTACCATAGACCTAAGTGTTTCTATATCTATCATAGAATGAACAGTGCTTGACGCATGTATAAACGCTAACATATTCTCTATTCTAACTAATTCTAATCTTAAATCTTCTACATTTTCACTTATAATAGAAATGAGTTGACCAAACTTTGCATAAGTAATTAAACTGCCTGTGGTAAGAGTGTTATTTAACAGTAACTCTAAGGTGCTATTGATTTTACTCTGGTTTTCGACTAACTGTAGTAAAACGTTATTATGCTTAGCCATCCATTCTTTACTGAGACTAATGTGATTATTGAATTCGTTAACTAACTTATTATTGTTAATTTGTAGATTTTTGATAGCGTTTTCATAATTTAAGGCATCTGTGTAATCTAGATTTCCGGTTATGCTTTTAACTACCGATCCGAGACCGTCTATTAGACCTCTCTTTACACGACCGGGCTCTAAAGATTTTAGCTGATTAGATACTTTGCCAATTTTGTTAGTAAGATAACTAATTTGGAACTCAAACAGTGTATAAGTGTCATTACTAAGCCGACTTTTGTATTCTGATATCTGATACTGTAGTGTTGTAATTTGATTTTCAATGTCCCTTAGATTCACGTACTGAAGAAATGTATGATGATGAGTCGTCATTCTCGTCGATCCAAGTTTATAAGGTAGTAAGCCGGGTCCATTGGCCAAGCTTTCAAGTTTTATCTCCGACGCGGTCGTCTCGCGAAGTACCAGCAATAATAGAATCCTGCAACAAGTTAGGTTCCTTAGGGCCTCTTTTTAATCTATTTTTGGCTACAGGGCCACGTTTTTTGGATGTGTAAACGTGTATGGGTAAATCGGCCAGAATGGTATCTTGGGTATATCGCGGTGCTGTTTTTTGCCGACTTGCAGAAGGGTTCTTAATGAATACCTGTTGTTGAGGAACGTATTCTATTTCAGGTTCGCGGTTCTTATTTCTATTTTCTATCAATGCAGTACGATTTAATAAAGAAGTTTCGTTTATGATATTATAAACTTCCTTCATTTGTGCCCTATGGTTGTGAACGTACTGTTGTAATGCTTGTTGCGTAAAATCGATGTCTAGAATGTCGCGGGGGTCAAAGTGACCAGTTAATAAATCGAATGGTCTGCATCTAGTAAAGCTATGTATTGAAGAATTATAACCAATTATAGCATAAGGCATGAGATTTACGATGGGCTCCTCCTTGTGCTTTAGTTTTAATATTCTTATATGTTCAAGGAGAGTTGAGTGGAACCTTTCTATGTTACCGTTATCGTTAGGCGAATGCGGTAAAACTCTATGATGGTTTATCTTATGAAGGCGTGTGAATTCTAAGAAAAGTTGGTTGGTAAATTCTGTTCCGTTATCAGTTACTATAGTTAAGGGAACTCCGTGGTGGGTGCAATATTGTAATAATGATTGAAGTATGCTAATGCCCGTACCATCTCGGAGATGGTATGCTTGTCCGTATTTAGTAAAAACATCTATAAATGTCACATACTTTTCATTATGAACAGTGAATAAATCCATGTGAACTATCTCGAATGGTTTTGTTGCCGGGGGTACAATATTAAACTGGGGTCTAACAGGTCTCCGGTCATATTTAGCTTGCCCACAAATAATGCATTCATTAATGAATTTAGTTATTTGATCCTTCATTTTGGGCCAGTAATACTTTCTTGAAAGGGCTAAATAACATTCAGTAATTCCTCGGTGATTAGTTTTGCCATCATGGTAGTGTTGAATTATCTCCTGCTGACGTAGATAATCTTTAACGTTTTCTAATTCTATCTTAGCTAGTACTAAGTTCATAGATGAACTCTTAAACTTTTCTTGTATGACTGGTATGATGGTATACATGGCGAGAGGTGGATTTATTAAGATACCGGTTTTTACTTTCGGGTTCACATACTCTTTGAGGGCATTAACTACATCTTGTTCTAATTTAGATGATGATATTTGGATTGCTATACGCGTGTGGGTATCAAATGGTTTGGTAATTACTGGTTTTCGTTTAACATCTTCCACTACAGTGAGGCATAATTGTCTATGAAATCTGTTAAGAGGTTCGTCTGTGATTGGGACTTCTAATATAGGATTTTCGAGGCTGGTGTGAACGGTTGCAGTGGATGAATTCGTGGATGGCGGGTTTTCTGATGGGTTAGGCATCAATGAACATAATTCGTCTATTATGGTGTTAATATCCTCATTGTGAATCTCCACCCGAGATAAGGCGTCAGCGTTTGTATTTGATTTGCCTTTCTTATAGATAACGGTGAAATCGTATTCACTAAGTTTCAGCCTCCATCTAGTTAATCGCGAATTGGGTTCTTTAAGGTTCATCATCCACTGTAGAGGTTTATGATCCGTCAGTACTTTAAATTTACGACCAAACAAGTAAGGTCTAAAATACTTGGTGGCCCAAACTATAGCAAGAAGTTCCTTTTCTATGGTGCTATAGTTAAGTTCACTTTCATTTAGGGTTCGGGATGCAAAACACACAGGTTTGTCGGAACCTACAGGTCCTTGAGATAGAACGGCACCAATTGCAACGTTCGAAGCATCTGTCGTCAATATGAACTCCTTATTAAAATCGGGATACTGTAGTATGGGGTCATTTGTTAAGAGAGTTTTGCACTTTTCAAAACTGTTAATGTAGTCGGAGTCTAATATCACTTTTCTACCTTTTTTCAAACATGCTGTGAGAGGTTTCGTAATTTTTGCAAAATCCGGGATAAATTTACGATAGTAACCTACAAGGCCTAAAAATTGCTTAATTTCTTTTGGAGTTTTTGGAATGGGGTATTTTTCTATGGCTGTAATTTTATCTGGATTGGGTTTTATTCCTTCACTACTTATAATGTGTCCAAGATAACCAGTTTCATGCTTTAAGAACTCGGATTTATCCATTTGGATCTTAAAGTTCGATTCCCTAAGTCTATTGAAAACTTTCTCGAGATTCGTCATATGCTCTTGTAGTGACGTGGAAAAAACGATGATGTCATCAAGGTAGACCAGGCATATGTCATTCTGGAGACCTCTGAGGACATTGTCCATCACTCTTTGAAATGTGGATGGTGAATTCTTAAGTCCCATGGGCATTCGAAGAAACTCGAAATGTCCATGCTCGACATTGAAAGCTGTTTTTTGAATATCCTGAGGGTCCATTTCCACCTGGTAGAAACCGCTAGCCAGGTCTAGAGTGGTGAAGTACTGGCACCTACCTAGTTTGTCAAGAACATCGCTAATGTTCGGAATGGGATATTTGTCGTTGATAGTTTTTTCATTGAGTTTCCTAAAGTCGACTACTAAACGCCATTTTTGTTTGCCTGAGGCATCCATTTTCTTGGGGACCACCCAAATGGGTGAACTCCATGCTGAGTCTGAAGGCTTTATTATTCCCTGATCTAACATTTTTGAAATCTGTTCCCTAACCTCCTGGCGATGGATGAATGGGTATCTATAACTTTTTGTATAAACCGGGACTTCATCTGTAGTCTTAATGCGATGTTTTATTTGATTAGTAAAAGTTAGTGCTTCGCCTTCGATGTAGAACACGTCAGCATATTTCGAGCAAAGAGCTATAAGGTTGACTTTTTCTTCCTCGTTTAAATGATCTGTTCGTAATCGCGCCGTAACCTCTTGAACTCGCTTGGTACAATGTTCGGTACGCATGCACTCGATATTAAATAAACTCGCGTGCACTGGTCGGTCAAGTGATAATACAATATCATTCGGGCTCGTATTTTCTATTTCCAAGTAGCCGCGATTATTGTCCACGATAGTAAGGCACTCGCGTACAGTACAATTACATATAGTCTGTTCACTTACTAATGCCGCACCGTTTGGAGTGTCGATCGGTATTCTAACTAATTTTGAAGATTGAGCAGGTATGATGTCTTCATACAAGTTAACATTATAGGAATTATACATACGGATGGGATTGGATGATGTGCGCGTTATTAACCTCTGATCTTTTAGGTCTATCTTAGACTCCCATTTAGTTAGCAAATCTAAACCAATTAAACCATCGAAATAATCATGAAAACGGTATATAAATAACTTGATAAACTCTGGATCGTTAAATTCTGCAAAGCAAGGTAAATTTATAGAATAATTATTTCTACTAACCGCGTGTACATTGGTAACTTCAAACGGGTCATAATTTAAGGGAAAATTTGGGAAATATTTTTCTACAGCCTCCGGGCTTATAAAAGATTGATTCGCGCCAGTATCAACTAGTAATTTTAGAGGTGGTTCTGCTATTAGTATATACGGCAATTGACGCTGAGTTTGGAGATTTAATTCTATTTTAACTTTTTTGATTTCCGATCCTCCTGAAAATCCTGACTTGGACCTGCCTGAGGTTCAGACGAATCTGCCATATTCCCTTGAACACTTAAATCGCTTAAAGTCGGATCATAGTTGCACTCTAATGCAGCGAACGGACTATAATCGTGGTAAGTATTATCGTAATTAAAACAGACCGGCTCGTAATAGTACTCCGTCGGGTAATATGAGCTATCGTATGACGCGCACTCATTCATGTTCATCTCTCGATGTTTAAAATAATTAGTTGGTGGCGGATTGCCTGAATTTTGCCAATTATGACCAGATAACATGGGTCTAGGAGTAAAAGGTTGTACTCCACTCATAGGTTTAGGACCTTGATTTTGATTTTGCGCCGGATTGTTTCTAGGGGGCAAACGGAACATGTTACTTTGAGCGTTATAAGTTTGAGGTACCGCACGGAATATTTGCTGTGTACGATTAGGCATGCGATTTTGTGACTGCTGATTAATAAAATTGGGATTAAATCTAAACGGTTGTGGCGGTGGTAGTTGGTTGGGTCTAATTCCTATGGGATTGGGCCAGTTGGGAATTGGTACTGCGAAATTATTATTACGTGGAGGGACTGGATTGGTATTTGTATGAGGTGTTGCAGGGTTAGAATTTTTTTGCGCAGTGGATTTTGAGACCTCACTACGTTCCTGTAAATACATAACGTTAAGTTCTTCCTGTACATATTCAAGGGCTTTTTCGATGGTATCGGGACGCATACACCGTATGCGGGACCCTAATGGTTCCTTTAATCCTTTAACAAAAGCCTGCATAGTAACTTTTTTGTACAGTGTACGTTTCGCTTCAACTGTGGTAGAAATTTGTTCGTGTAATGTTACATACGTCATCATCGTACTAAACAAAGTTTGGCATTCCTCATAAAATTCCTGAGGTGTTTTATTTCCCTGCGTAGCTAAAGAAAGGTCTCTATACAAAGCCGTTTCATCCCGTTGATCGGAAAAGTTATTGATTAAGGCCGTTCTAATCCCTAGCCAACTTTCAGGTATGCCGTTGGAATTGATGGTACAAGCGGCAGAGCCTTTTATTTTATTTAAGATGCCATTTAATAAGCATAAGTTGTTTAACTCGCTACCTGGGGCATTACTAACGTACTGAGTCACTATTTGATCGCATATTCTAACAAACCTAGTCAATACATTTGGGTTCCCATCGAACTCCGGGACCATACGAAGGGTCTTGAAAATTGTATCGGGGTCGTGGGCCATATTTAAACTATTTATACTACTATTTAAATTATCTTCTCTATCACTATTTAAATCTCTACTGTTATCTATAGCACTCCAGCGAGCCGTACGTGATGAGGGCTCCTGGGAGTTAGAATTTTTCGGGTGAAAAATCTTGGAAGTTGGGTGGTACTAGGACTAAATAGGAAGCAACACAGGAACAATTCAAGTGTACTTACAACAATTTCATCTCTGGTTCTCTTGTGAATCGAAGTCTGGATTCTCCTTCCGGAACTGCAGCTGGACCGTAGATTCGGATATTCGGCGCCGGGGCTCGATAGCCACCCAGGCGATTCGCGTACGCGGATGTCGATATTAGAGATCCCTAAGCTCGCGAACCGGCCCGCGAATATCCTACCGACTGCGCCAATTACGTTAGCTGCGATCGGAGGATTTAAAAAAAACCAAAAATGATTTAACTAAATTTATTTTAAAGTAAAAGAATTACATTGATTATATTAAATCTAAAATTAGCCTACGTGCCTATTCGAAGTATGAATATGGAATGGAATTTTACAGTTTTACAATAATTGAGTAATCTAGGTCTGTGCGACAGAAAGTGCTATCTCAGCTCGCCGTTTCCGTGTTCGTTTAATTGCAGCGTATGTTTCTACAATAAAATTATTGAGTGCTGAGTTGGCGATTCCCCTTATGCAGCTGCGTGTAACACTCGTAATACAAATCAACCAAACGTTGTTGATGAGTATTGCTTCCTATAATGGTCTAGCTCAGAAACATTGCTTAGAGATTGTTGGCGCACATTTCTGGTAGCTGGGGGTAGGTTTAATTAAGTGATAGTTACGTTCTAAGGAACGCTAGGGACCGTGTCTCGTTAAAACTAACCCCGGCCACTGGTAGGTCTATTGCTGAATCGACACTATTTAGCGAGACACGCAACCACGACCTGAGGCAGAGTAATAACCACTTCGGCGTCCATCTGGAACATTATGTTGTTGTCCTATGGTGAATGCTGCCTATACCTATAATGTGCATATTATATACCTTTATGTTATTTTTATTGTTTCAAATTAATTCTTAATATGTACTATAACTGTTGGTGTACCAAATAAATAAATCAATAACAATCGCAATATGTTCTGCTACAGACCGAGTCTACGGTTCGCTTGAGCAAATTGTGTTATAAAATAATAATAGGGGTAATCTACCGTTATGGTTCTTAATGTAAGTATGCCTATAAGTAGAAATACTGGAAACCTGTCTTCCTCAATGGCAGCTGACCTCACAACCCACTGCCTTAAGATTTTGAAAAACACGTAGATAGTGCTTAGGGAACGTGATCTGTTAGTGTTCGTAGCAGTGTCCTCAGTAGGACTATGCACTTAGGTCTAACAGTACACGAACGCCGGGCAAGCGTTGTCAAACGGTTCCATGTTGAAACATGGAATCGTTTGCGTTTACGAAACAGCATCTAGTATTTTGGAATCAAATAAATTAACGTAACGAATAAATAAAAACATTCTTAAGAGCCATTTTACAAAATTTTAACGCTCGAATTTAGGTAAAAGACCACAGCATTGTGCATGTGTGCGTAGCTATCCACACATACACAACGCAAACAGTGCAGTGCGACTGTCGAGACGGACTAAACAATCTTGAGCCGTTATAATCGTAATTCACCTTGGTTTGAGATTCATGCAAAAAGAAAATTTATTTGTTCAGTCTATTACGATCTGGAAAAATTGACATAGGTCCTTCGTCGATGGGCGCTCATGCCGTACTAATCGGTGCCCGTTTATGCATCGTAATTTATTATAATTTAGAGTACTATTAAAAATTATACTGTGTCTGATTAAATTAATTGATTTTAATAAAACTTTGGAATTAGTTTAGTAAAAGAACAAAGTTTATTTTGACATGATTTTTTAAATGTAATTACGCTTTATTCAAACCAAAAAATCACGATAAAGTAGCGATATAAAACGCAAAAATTTACCTAAGACTTTGCTTTTTTAATAATTAATGTTATTAATTATTGATATTCTAGTAAATTATGTGTCGACAAAATTATATGTCTGATACTATGTGTATTTTTTTCAGTGAAATTTATAGATATTAATGATAGATATAGGAGTCTGAAATTGACTCTGCGATGATTTTTTAGTAAACTAGTTGTGGGAGATTAATCACAGCATAGTGAAAAAACAAGTTTTTGTAAATGTGTTTAATGAAGAGTCAATACGAAAGACTAATCTTTTTTTTAAATGTATTCAACAATGCCAGAGTGTTACCTAAGATGGTAAGTTAGGCGACTAAAGTCTTAGATGTTTGCGCGAAAACGTGAAATGGCTCTTAAGCACAAGCGTAACGTTTCCTTTTCTCCTAACGTTACCTTTACCAAACATTTTATCATATCGTTGCGTCCTCTTGTCTTATTAGCTTCACACATTATTATTCATATAGTTTTATAAGATTTGATATTATTCATGTAGGTATATTTCTTAACTATGAGTTCCCAATACTAACTTTGCCTTGTATCCCCTGCCTGTCCCCTAGCTTTCAAAGTCGGGACAGGGCTGGAATCCAGTCCTCTTAGCCGGTGGGAAGGCACAATGTTTGGGACGGTCCTTACAAGGCCGTGTGGATGGCGGGGCGTGGCCTTTTCCTCTTCGGGGGAAACCAACATGAATACTAATATTTACATGATTTAGGAAAAACGAAAATTTTATCAGCCTAGGGTAATTTAGGAACAGTCACATGTTGAACGTTTATTTTTTATATTAGTTTGTATGTACGTCATGTCCTTGTGACAAATAAATATTTTTCTTCTATGTATACAAATTCTGTAATCAATT
Organism: Noctua comes; assembly: GCA_963082995.1. Classification (NCBI taxonomy): domain Eukaryota; kingdom Metazoa; phylum Arthropoda; class Insecta; order Lepidoptera; family Noctuidae; genus Noctua; species Noctua comes. The sequence goes on from OY720267.1 coordinate 167,715, forward strand.
CGGTGAAAACCGGGAGCGATCACCGCATGGTAAGAGGCACATTGAACATCAATATAAAGCTTCAAAGGTCTCGACTGATGAAGTCTACGCTCCGTCCAGCACAAATCCAGATCCAAAACCCAGAGAGCTTTCAGCTTGAACTCCAGAATCGTTTCGAGTGCCTAGGAAGCTCTCGAGCTCATGAACTGGCGGCGTGAGATGATTCTGAAGTCTTCAGACGAGGCGTGGAAATACCGGCAGCTCAATAGACGTATCTCTATTAATCCTTGAAACGCGACCTCCGCCGCTTTAATACCGAGCGTATTAAAGACGCTATTGAGCGGAATAAAGGCTCCAAGGTATTTTCAAGAGATCTGGCTATTGGGCAGAGCCAGCTCACGAAACTGAAGAACGACGATGGCAGGATCATATCCGCCAAACCGGAGCTGCTGAGGGAGATCGAGAGTTTTTATGGGCAGTTGTATACTTCAACCAGTAAACCCGTTGCCGTTGTTGTTAGACTGACCCGACACTATACCGAAGACTTTCCGGATGTCAGCCTGTACGAGATTAGGATGGCTCTGAAACAGCTTAAATACAACAAGGCACCGGGTGATGACGGAATTACGGCCGAACTCCTGAAGGCAGGTGGAAAACCGGTACTTAAGGCCCTTCAGAAGCTGTTTGATTCCGTCATACTCGAGGGGAAAACGCCGCAGGCATGGTGCTGGGGTGTGGTGGTCCTCTTCTTCAAAAAGGGCGACAATGCCCGGCTGAAGAACTATAGGCCCATCTCACTTCTAAGCCATGTCTACAAGCTGTTTTCAAGAGTCATCACGAATCGTTTCGCGCGCAGGTTTGACGATTTTCAGTCTCCCGAACAAGCCGGATTCCGAAAAGGATTTAGCACCGTAAACCACATACATACGCTGCGGCAGGTTATACAGAAGACCGAAGAGTATAACCTGCCTCTCTGCTTGGCGTTTGTGGACTACGAGAAAGCCTTCGATTCGATCGAGACTTGGGCTGTACTGCAGTCTCTCCAACGGTGCCAAATCGACTATCGGTACATCGAGGTGTTGAAGAGTTTGTACATAAACGCCACCATTGCAGTCCGACTTCAGGACCGGACCTCGGAACCTATCCTTCTACAGCGAAGTGTGACACAGGGAGACGTCATATCTCCGAAACTGTTCACCGCTGCACTGGAGGATGTCTTCAGGGTTCTGGACTGGAGAGGGCTAGGAATCAACGTCAATGGCGAGTACATCTCACACCTCCGGTTTGCTGACGATATAGTGGTCATGGCTGAGACCATGGAGGACCTCACTACAATGCTCGATGACCTCAGTAAAGCTTCCGAAAGAGTGGGTCTTAAAATGACCATGGACAAAACCAAAGTCATGTTGAATGCCCATGTAACACCCACTCCTATCAAGATCGGAGACTCTACACTCGAAGTTGTAGACGATTATGTCTACCTGGGACAAACAGTCCAGTTAGGTAGGTCTAACTTCAAGAAAGAGATCAATCGTCGAATCCGACTCGGCTGGGCAGCGTTCGGGACGTTGCGTGGTATCTTCTCGTCCAACTTACCGCAGTGTCTGAAGACGAAAGTCTATGACCAGTGTGTGTTGCCAGTGATTACATACGGACCCAAAACGTGGTCGCTCACAATGGGCCTCATCAGAAGGCCCCAAGTCACCCAAAGGGCAATGGAGAGGGCTATGCTCGGAGTTTCCTTGCGTGATCAGATCAGAAATGAGGAGATCCGCAAGAGAACCAAGGTTACCGACGTAGCCCGAAGAATAGCCAAACTTAAGTGGCAGTGGGCAGGGCACATTGCCAGAACGGATGGCCGATGGGGCCGAAAAGTTCTGGAGTGGCGACCGCGAACCGGAAGACGCTGCGTTGGAAGGCCTCCCACTAGGTGGACCGATGACCTCGTAAAGGTTGCAGGGATCCGCTGGATGCGAGACGCACGGGACCGGCCAATGTGGCGACACTTGGGGGAGGCCTATGTCCAGCAGTGGACGTCTTTCGGCTGAAATGATGATGATGATGATGTATACAAATTGTGTTACAAACACTAAACTGATTTAATTATTGAGTTGTTGTTAATTTGAAAGTTTTGATTGACATGCGTTATGTGGGTGATAAAACTCACAAGTTGAATAAAAAAGACGCCTTTGTACACCTGAGTAAATCTATTGCAAGGTGAAAATTTCACCTAGCTGAAAATCTTTCAAGGTGAAATGAGGAAGCCCAAAAATTTACTTTATTTACCCGGATGATATCAAGGTCAAGATCCTAATACTAATTATAACTAATATTATAAATACGAAAGTAAGTTTAGTTTGTTTGTTACGTTTTCATGCCTAAACCAAACCGATCATCCTAAAATTTTGTATACAGGGTGTAAACAGACCCTTCACATAGCCGTCAACCGAGCATTCTGTACATCACACTAAGTAACTTTACGCAAAAATTATTGCTGGGAATCGACTTTTTTTTTTGGGGTGAAAAATCATGTTTTACGGTAGGACTCGATGGAAAGGAAGCAAAACATTGTGCTGATGGATGGATTGAATAGTTTGGGATCGTGGAGATGTGTAAAGTAAAAATCTTACATTAAAAACATGTATTTAAAAAAAAACTTGTGAAAAAGTTGGAACTTTAACCTCCAATATCTCCGTAACTAGAAGGTTCCCAGGTATGGTCTAGAACAAAAAAATGATCGCAAAGACGGGGAGCACAAAGTGCCTTTCGGTTATGTTAAGGGCCTATTTACAGCCTTTATACGTGGTCAGGTGATAGATAGATACAGAAATGGACATAGACTTGGACCTTTCATCACGAATCAATGTAATGTTCTCAAAGAAAACAACAATAACGTTCTTATGATAATAGATGGCGCCACGTGTCTTTCGAATTATGATTAGTATGTTTTTGATTGGTGTCTTTTGATTGATTATTGATATTTATTACAAGCAGAGTACAACCCGAATTGATTGTCAAATCCTAAAGGAGATCATTTCGGCTCCATACATTTTAGGGCCTTTTCTGAAAGTCACTTTCGAAAAAAAATGGTACACATTGTTAGAACTAGCCATTTGGAGCAATAGTTAATACGGCGCAAAAGTTGTATGATTGCTCTGAACCAAGTTATGCACTTGGATGATTTGTCATTTTCATACATTCATTGATTTCTGAAAGTGCTGTGAAACATAAAATAATGATTGATATTACTAGAACTAATTATCTGAAACAATTGTCATTATAGCGCGAAAGCTGTAGAATCATCATTGTTCTGTTATACGAGTTACAAACCTGTCATTTTGATATTATTATACACAAAAAAATGAATGTACTTAATTACAACCGATTTTATGTTATTGTTCTGAATGTTTTGGACATGTCGGGCTGTTAACAAGAATGTTAAATGAAATTGTATAACTTCTGTATTAGAACAGCATAGTGTACCATATAGTAGGATAGTGTAGTAAAGAAAAAAACAAAATACTGATTCATGTTGTTTATGTTTAGTAATTGCAAAAAAGATCACTATTATAGTCTTCTAATTATCATTTAATGTTACTTTTTCATCTTCCAAACCTTGTGCCGGTAGACATTATGTCCTCATGCCGTGCGAAAACGATATACCACACGATAGTCATGGTGTGTGAACAACACCCTATTGTCCATTTGCCTATCGGACATAAGCAATAACAATGCGGAATAGCTTGACTTCCACGAAGTGTTGCTTCAGCTGCAATGTACAGATAATACGTTTTTGACGCAATATGCCTGATTACTGTAAGACTTTCAATGTATGAATGTATCATTATTTTATGTTTCCCAGCACTTTCAAAAATAAATAAATGTATGAAAATGATGAATCATCGAACCCGTATAACTTGGTTCAGAGCAATCCTACCACTTTTGTGCCATAATAACTATTGCTCCAAATGGCTAGTTCTAACAATACGTGCCATTTTTTTTTGCTGCACTTTCAGAAAAGGCCCAAAAAATAGTATCTCCTTTACGCGAGCGAAGCCGTGGGCAAAAGCTAGTAGCTAGCAGTAGTGTCAAAATTCATAGCTCGAACTTGATTTGTGACATTCCTCTGTTCCATTGCGTCAAAAACAGCATCATGTATGTTTGCCCCCGCTCCTGCAGTGAGATTGGGTGCAATTTTTAGCAACAATTGCCTTCATTACCTGTTATATCAGGCAATAATTTTACATCCCAATTACAATGTTAACTGTTACACGTGCACGAGAGGGGTTTGGAAGGTTTCTTTAATATTCACACTGAATTCCACCAAAATAGCTTTTTTTTCTGGCTCGTCCAATTAAGCTCCGCGAAATAGGAGGTGAAGCAGGATTGCAACCAAGTGCGGCAGACAACGGAATAATCAGTCGCACTGCTTCTAGATCGGTTATTTAGTTACGGTTGAGAGCGCTGCTAACATGTGTAAAAATACCACTAGTCAATGACACACTGTCACTGGCAATGGTAGCGCTGTTTGTTTTTGGTAAAGTCACTACAGAATACTCTTTTTTTAACCTTCTTCTCCACACCTCTAGGAACTCAACAAAACAAGTCTCATGAAAATCCGACCCCTATAAACTTCGTTCTACCTTTTATTTATTTATTATCTATTAATCCACCCATACGTGTACCTCATACATCTTCGAATTATAGGCAGAACAGTTATATTGTGCGCGCAAGCAGAAATTTCAATGACATATGCAAGGAATATGATTTAGATCCATTTACAACTAGTGTGAATTCGGCCAGAACGTGCCTCAAATGCTTCAAGTAGCGGTAGGTTGTTTTTATTATTTTACTATTTTCTCTAATAATTTAGTCATATAATTGCAAGCCAAGTATGTATATTCTTCTTACTTTGATTAAAGCGGTGTGTTTCCTGTTTTTGTGCTCACACCATAATTTTTTATTCTAAGTCTATACGTGAGGATTTGTAATTGGCTTTCTGGTTACTATGGTTTCCTTTTTTGTTTGTTTTTAGTAGCTGTAAGTCCTCCATGTACTAAAATAAATAAATAAATTAAGAAATAAATAAATAAGCAACCCACACTGTTAGTAGATGGTTGATTGAGAAACGACGGGTTACCGTGTACGGTGACGTTGATGTGCTTGATGAGCGGCGGCCCCACTTGGTTGTCAGCGACGCAGCGGTATGGACCCGCGTGCGCGCGCGCCGCGGTGCCCGACACTAACGAGCCGTTGTGCGCGCGAACGCTACCCGCTGCGCCCCACGTACGCCCGTTCGCGCCCCACGCGTCCCCCGCCGCACCCCACGCGCCTGCGCCCACCTGCTCCCACTGCTCCGTGCCCTCGCCACCAAGCGCGCCGGGCGAACCTGTGACACGTGAGCAGTTACACCACTGTACCTAGCGTGACATGATCTCGAACTCGGGACTGATACTGACCGATACGTCTGTACCACGTAATGGAGGGCGCCGGGTAGCCCTTTGCGGCGCACTCCAGCTGTAGAGGCGCGCCGAGCAGCACGGCCGCATCCTGCGGCTCTGTGACCCACGCCGGGGCCACTGTCGAGACAACGTTTTCGTGAGCACAGGCTGCACAGTGCACGTGCATAACTGCACAGTGGTCAGCAGCGCGTGTCGCGCGCACTCACCCTTGACGCTGAGAGTGGCGGTGTAGTTTACGGCGGCGGCGTGGTTAGACACGCGGCACGTGTAGGCGCCGCTGTGCTGCGCCGTCAGGTCCGAGAACATCAGCAGCGAAAACTCGTTCAGGCTCTTCTCTTCAATCTACACAATCACACTTTTTATCACCTCGTCTACATTTCCCGCGTAGACTCAATGGTTATCGGCATTTTTCAGATTTATGTACATCGTCAGCAGCGGGCTGCAATAGTTCAGACCTGTAAGTTAGGTGGTAGCGGCGCGCCATCTTTCAACCACGAGAAGTACATGGGCTTGTCGCCGGACGACACGCCACAAAGAACCTGCACCGAGCTGCCCTCCGTCAGCTCCGACGAAAACATAAACGGCGAAATCTTTGGTGGGTCTACCAACAAAACATAAAAATGTACATAACAGATATTTGCAAGACAATGAGTCACTTCATGTAACGCGGCATGTACTTACTGCGGACTTGTATGTCGACGTCACGGCGTGCAGCAGGCCCGGCGGGCGCGGCCACGGCGCAGGCGTAGGGGCCGGCGTCGGCCGCCAGCGCGGGCGCCAGGCGCAGCGCCGCCCCCCTCGCGCTCACCCGCCCCGCGCCCCCCACCGCCACAGACGCGCCGCGCCGCCACCACGAGATGGAACTGTCACACATCACACTACATCACGACAACTCACAGATCATACAGTGAAGCACATGTGCTGAGAGGCTTTTCAACGTCGTCACTCTCACCAACATTGATATCTGTATTACAAGAAGTATAAAGGCGAGTTTTCATTGCCAACCTTCACTTGAATTTTAGCTTTGCTATTATAATGGTAAAAACGGTTACAACATTAACGGTTTAAATAAATAAACGGTCTGTTTAAATTCTGACCAATTAAGACGTAAATTATTTTATTTATTATTATGACATAGTAATATTTTGTGACCAGTGAAGTTACTTCCTCGTATCATGAATTTAATTAGGGACTAGATTAAATTGTATAATGTGTCCAGAGCCTATCGCTAGTGTATTAGAGGAATCATCCTAGCAAAATGCACCTCTATGGACCTGATCGGATATCCAGCGTAGGGGCAGTAGATGGTGGCGTTGGCGCCGGCCACCACTCGCACGGGGCCCAGTGCGCGGATCGACGGCGGCCCTGGCAACAGAACCAACACTCACATTTATAGGATCTGATCTGAGATATATAAGCACATTTCAGTAGAAAAGAATGACCTCACTATTATCGCACAAAACATAAGGAGCGTTTACTGTAATTTTGATGATTTTGTCTACTCTTAAGTTTGAAACTGATATTATAATTCTGACAGAATGCAGATTAAATCGTAATGGACCTATTACTCAGCTCAGCAATTATCTCTGTCATGCCTCAATTCGCCACATAAACCAAAATGATGTGGTTATCATCTTTGTCAAGAACACATTAAAACCAAAACTTAGAGAAATTAAGTTAGCCGAAGCGTCCTGTCTTTAGCTAGACATACTTAATTACCATATATTAGGTATCTAGCGCTCTCCATCGAACTCTAAAACTGAGATGTTTGTTGACACTCTTAGTACTCACCTGGACACATTGACATCACAAAGAAATAGTAATAGCGGGAGACATAAACATCAATATTAGACTTTCGGACACGAACACATCTTAAGAATTTAAAAACAGAGTAAACTACTTAAATATGCTGTCATTACATGGTATACTCCTAGGGCATATACTTGAGATACTATACCAGAGAAAGAAACTGCCGGGACCACTTTAAGCAAAAGATTAATAAAAAGAAGGTGTCCGTATCCATTGCCATCCTGCACACTACTATCACTGATCACTTCACTACACTTATATCACTGGTATACAACGTTGTATAAACAATCACAATAAACTACAAAAAAAAACAAGATCGACCCACACAATGAAATATTTAAGATTACGTACAGCCGATACAGAAATCATTGTAATAACGTCATTAAAAAACTAAAAACAAAATACGAAAGGGATTTACTTACAAACTCAATCTCAAACAGCAAATTACCATGGAAAAATATTAAAACCATAACGTACACCAACAAATCTAAAAGTGAGAACATCGAACTGATAAATCCCCTATTGAGTCGGCAAATTATGTTAATATTTTTTTTGTAAATATCGGCAAACAACTGGCCCAGCAAATCCAGCCAAGCTTAAATAATAATAGCATCAGTCAGCTCACGCACTATCAACACAACTCAATGAAGTGGAAAGAACATTGATGAGCCTAAAGTCAGATAGTGCTCCTTCCTGGCTGTGATATTATTTCGAAAAGATTTTTAAAGTTCATAAGCAAGGAATGTGTCCCCATTATCAGCCATCTTGCAAACCTCTGCTTTGAGAGACGGCATCTTTCCGGGCCCTCTTAAACAATCGACTATTACCCCGGTTCACAAGGATGGGGGCAGAGACGATGTCAACAATTACAAGCCCATATCTGTACTTCCAGCTATTTCCAAAATACTAGAAAAAATGTTAAACATTAGGCTCCTTAAATATTTAAATAAATTTAATTTACTATCCCCGACGCAACTTGGTTTTAAATTAAAATATGTATTTACACTGGAGATGCTGTAACTGCTCTTAGCTCATTTAAAACTAATCTTCTTCTGGTCTGGAATCTGGTGTGCAACGCGCCCCGAAACCACTAAGTTGTGCCCTTACTAATTACACTTCGTAAAATTAATTATCAGCAGTAAAAACTATATTTATTCCACTGAAATTAAGTGTAGTGAAGTGTTTATCGCCCAATAATTGTTTTAGGTGTATTACAAGCAAAAGTAAACAAAAATAAAACACTCGAAAAAGTGCCGGTCATAGTGACTAATTCGCGTGTGCACGGAATCCTCACGGTTCGCGGTTGTGCGAACTGGTGAACGGCGAAAGTCCTGTGTACGCGCAACTCTGCGCGCTGTCAGTGCTACCAACTCTCCGACGACGCAGAAGCGTTCCAGCGGCAAATAAAGTGTACCAAGTTGCATTGTCAGTGCAATCACGACATCTGTGTTCATAATAACATAGTAACACTACAACATTGACCCACAAGCCCACAACAAAGAGAAAAATGAGTTCACCCAACGACAATATTACCTGTCGCAAACCATATAGTTCAAGTTCGTTAACTAACTTGTCCAACACAACAAATAGTAGCGAGAAAGCCATATTTGATACCACCATGAAGAGTATTAGAGATAGCTTGCACGATAACAGCGACATAATTGATCTACAAGACGAAATAAAAAACTCACGATGCAATTTTCAAGCACCCATAATGAAATTGAAAATTAAAAAATTGAAAACTTCCGGTAAAAATCAGACTTACAAAAAACTGTCAAAACAACTAATACATACAAGAAAATATGCTCAACACCATGCAGGAAAACCATATCATCAATGCACAATAATAAAACTCCTTAGAAACCAAAATAAAGAACGAAGCTGGCTAATCACTAACGAGACAGATATAAATGACCCAGAAATCCATTTTTTGTAGTTCCTATGCACAATTCATGACGTTTATTCAAACTACTCTCATTACTGCCACTACATCAGGACTAACAGCAGCGCAAAAGATCTTCTAACCGACATTGAACTTAAGCTAAAACGCTTCATCGGCATCATGAAATGATCTTTGTAAGTAGGAAGGGAAGGAAAACAGTTACACTAAATACAATAAATGAAAGAACGATTATTTCTTAAACATGTATGTCGCCGCAAGAGCGTCTATCTGCTAAGAATATTAGTTAATTTAATGAATAACCAAATGTCTCATCCATCATAAATTGATCGTGCCATCTGTGGGTTGCAAGTACAATTATTACAATGATCTGTATCGATTGACAGAAGAGATAAGCGCCATCTAATGGTCTCTGTATTAACTAGTACTGAGATAGTTCGTGATAAGATCTTCTGAAGATTTATTTATTAAACGAAAGTCTTTAGCTAGAACTATAGTTAAAATTAAGATAAGCAAATTTGACAATTGGGATTTTAACAATGCTCATTTATCACTAAGATTTGTTTTGAGACAACATTCCACAATATTGTGGAAGATGGCGCCGAATACGATTTTAATGATCAATAACTCAATTTATAATTTGAATCTATAACTAAATCAGTTTCTGTTACTAATTACCAACTAAAAAGTAACAAGATTATTTTACAGAGCAATGTATTAGTGAAAGACCTGTTTGTATTAAATCCTTTGATCTGCCGGAAGCGGTTTTAAGCAAGATCCCATTGTTGTAAAAAAGTAATGAAGCCACTAATTAGTTGTAATTCAATAACGCCTTTGCATTTATGAATATTGGCATTGTTTAATTATTAGAGTAATTAATTGTGAATTATTCTAGTATTGTTTGTAAGTTTTAATGAACTTACTATGTAATAAATTACTGTACTGGGTGTGTGGCACTTCCGCCCACACAGAACACGCGTAGGTACAACGAGAAGTCGAGTTAGCTGGCTCGCGATTAGAAAACAATTGAAGTATGTAATTGAAAGTGGTTTTTGAAGTGAACAATATTACGTTGTGTAAATGAGAACTGTAACACGAATTAAAAGAGTGTGTAAGGAGTTTCTTAGCCCGTTCTTGTCCTTATGAACAATCATGTTTGCGAACGGGTGGCTCAACTTGTAAATGGTTTAATAGAAATAAACGTTTGAAGTTTGAGTCAAGTATTGTGAGTGATTTAAACTACCCAACTACCTATCTACCAACAAAAGAATCATGTTACGCGAAGCGGCGAAGACAATATGGCGGAATGGCGGATGGCTTCGATATTTGGGATTAGTGTTCCTCCTAATCCATTCTCTGTCATAACATGTATTTTATTCTTCAAAAAATATGTTATCCAAAAATAGAGCTGGAACACTAACATTAAAATTATACTACGTCAAAAAGGCAAAGTTTATTCTTATCGGCGTTGGTGAGATTCAAACTCTTAAAATATTCATAATGTTATTCGGAATCTCCGAAAACATGAGTCTGCGCATAAGTGGCGTTAATCTCAAAGAGCAATTGAGCCATCGCACAACAGTCGCACTCGCCATGATCACAACACAAAAAGTCCTGTCTTCAGTAACTGTAATAAACAACACACACGGTGCAGCGGCGTTGGAAGTATGTTTATTTTCAATGGGTTGGCAGCAGTAACGGAGGAACTAAAAGGCTCAACTCGACGCGCAACGTACCAAAACCAGCAGAAATAACAATCTGTCATACTGTATTGCAAAAATATGACAGACGGGCAAAAAATGTCAAATAAGGTTGTACCCGTACTGATGAACGATCGATTTTTGATCTATTTCCGCAAACCAGCCAGTGGTATTTCACAAATACCACTTGGCGCCCATGCCGCCGTTGACAACCACTGGTATTAGAAATACCAGCAATTACATGTGATTTAGAACTCTGTTATTACTTTACAATATTAGATTAAACTATCAATACAAAATCGATATTATTTTATTTTATGTTGGTAGGTAGGCACATTACCCGCAATAGAAAAAATGGACATACCTATTATTAACAGGCGATAGTAAAAAATGGCGTACTTTACAGTCGGAAACTTAAAAGTACTAAATTATTGTAAAAAAAATAATCCCAATATAAATAAAATCATAGTCTTATTTTAAAAAAATATTTTTATTTTAGATATTTCATGCCGTTCAAGGTTTTGAGACACAAGTCATTTATCAAGAGTTCTGTCCATGGGCAATCTCCTTTGAAGTCATCAATATCAAAAAATGGATCATCATTCCCCATAAAATAGAATGTTGTGCGATAAAACTTTCTTCCCACCCTATCATCATTACTTGTATGTATAGACCGCCAAATAATAAAAGGATAAAATAAAGTCGTGTTTTGATAATTTGGACATGATGTTAAAAGAAAGAACAATGTTCAAAACGTCCCCACCCTTGTAGCACTTTAAAACCTATGTTTATCGAAGGGCTATAGTCATCTTATGATTTTATTGTATGACAGCGAAACTGAAATGTGCATCCGAAAAAAGTTATATCGACATGAAGAAACCGGAAACAGTCACAATTATGTTGCCGTTTATTATACTTTTTCGACATGATGTAACCATAATAATTACATTTTGGTAAGTTTTTTAATTCAAAACACGTTCACAGTCCAAAGAAGCTAGAGGTGAGCAGGATAGAATAGTTATAATTAGAGAATTTCGTTGGGCCAGCCAGTGCCTGGGACAATATTGTAATAGGCACTGAAAACACCGAATAATCTGTTAATAAAAAGTAAACGGTTTTATTTGGAATTAATAAGGTATTTTTATTTGAAAACTCCTAATAAAACGTCAATGGTTACTTCACAAAAACGATATTCAGCAGAATTCTTCATTGAACTTTTTTCTGCTCCGTGAGCTGTTCCCGTGCGGGAGTCACCATTTAATTCCAAAGAGTTGTTTGAAAACTCCGAACGAAATCATCTCACAGTAATAATTAAACAAAGAAAAGCATCGTGGTCGGTAACATAATTATTATTGTGAGGACTGATTCCGGTTCTTCATGTCGATATAACTTTTTTCGGATGCACATTTCAGTTTCGCTGTAATACAATAAAATGATAAGATGACTATGGCCCTTCGATTAACATAGGTTTTAAAGTGCTACAAGGGTGGGGACGGTGTCCATACATTTTTGAACATTGTTCTTTGCCTAAAGGATAATAAGATCATACTGTGTGGAGATTTCAATATAGATATTTGTAAAAATAGCTAAACCTCTGTCACTTTTCAAAATATACTGCGCAGTTACAATCTGATTTAATACAAATTTTAATTATAGTTACGAAAATATCAAAAAATTTAGAGAATGCCTTCAAAATTTAACGTTTCATGATGTCTTTATGTGCTCCGACCCCAATGCATTGAATGAGTTCCATGACCTCTATAAATTATTCTATGACTTATGTTTTCCAATTAATAAAATAAAAGTTTCGCTAATCAAAACACCAAAGTGGATTACAACGGGACTAAAATAATGTTCCAAACGGAAAAGGGACATGTTATGGGAATATCGAAAGTCAACACCCAGAAAATAAAAATAAACTTAAAACTTACTCTAACAGATTAAAACACATGATCAAGCAAACACAAAAAGCATATAAAAGTAATTTTATAGATGTATTGACAGCGGATGTCGAAAAGATGTACCGTCAAATCGACTTAAATGAGTCTCAGCGGCATCTACAGCTGATATTGTGTAGAGATAAATCGTCAGCGCCTATTAAAATTCTGCAACTCAAAACCTTAACGTATGGAATGGCATCTGCTCCATTAAGTACCAGGTGTCTGTTTGAGCTAGGTAGCCAATGTAGTGATAAGGTTATTGCTGAGGTAATTAAGAATAATTTTTATATGGATGATCTAATAACGGGTGCCCGTTCTGAGTACGAATTAAAGCACATATATTTAGGTGTATCACAAGCTTTGAATGCAGCTTGTTTTCCATTAAGAAAGTTTAGATCAAATTGTCCTAGAGTACTCAATGATAATTCAGAGTCTAATAATTGCCTTACCTTTCATGATGAAGCCACTGTTTTAGGTTTGAAATGGTCACCTTTGTCAGACAAATTACATTTTCCTAGTGGCATTGAAATCCCTAATAAGGCTACAAAAAGAATAATCATTTCTGCTACATGTAAGCTGTTTGATCCGTTGGGATTGGTTGTATAATCAAGGCTAAAATATTATTACAAAATTTATGGGCTCTCAAATTGGATTGGGATGACCCGGTACCAGAACATTGTGCTAAAAAATGGTTTAGTTTATAAAAAAATTACATTTGTTGTCTGATATGGTCTTACCACGCTATGTTTTGGGTGCGAATTTAGATGTTCAAGCGGTGGAGATGCACTGCTTTGTCGATGCATCACAACAAGCCTATGGAGCATGTGTGTATATGTGCTCTACTAATAAGATAGATAATACAGTTACTGTTAGGCTACTATGCGCTAAAACAAGAGTAGCACCAATTAAAACACTTACTATTCCACGATTGATATGTGCTGCCTTAACAGGAGCTGAGTTGTGTGCTAAAGTATTAAAGTCGGTTCCATGCAATGTTAGTAAAATATACATGTGGACTGGTGGTACTTGGATGGTTAAAAACACAAAATAAAGCCTTACAAGCACTTGTGCGTAACCGTGTTCATAAAATAAATCAACTGTCAAAAGAAGTTGAGTGGAAACATGTACATACCAAGCCAAGCCAAACATACTAAGGATCACTTCGATAGCTTTTTGACTAGTTTAAATAATACTTATAATGAAATATCGTACTCACCCAGCATCTCAATTGTGGGAGATCTGAATATTGATATAAAATTGGACAGTAGGAATGACCGTGCATTAGAATACCTAATCCTAAATGCGTCCCATGGACTACTACCAACCCATCTCCTTCCAACTAGAATGGAAAATTGCCTGGATCACATCTTATTAAAAACAAAGGCAAGGGCCACCACGTCGGTATTGGAGTCGCATATTACTGACCACAAACCGATTATTCTTTCAATTTCAAATACAAACCCGACACGGAACAAAATTTTTACTATATCCCGATTAAATCACGAAGCCATTAATACAGAGTTAGAAAACACCGACTTCTCAGATATCTACAATATTAAAGACGCAAATACAGCTATGACTACACTGATTACAAAGATATCAACAGCAATAACAAAACATATAAAACATAATCAATGTTCCGAGAAAACAAAGAACCTTAAAACCGTGGATAACTCCAGGGCTTTTAAAATGTATCAGGCACAGAGATAAACTGCACGTAAAAACTAAGAAGTCACCAGACAATTTAATATTACATGTTACCTATACGCGTTATCGAAATTTCTGCAATATGCTACTGAGAAAATTAAAGAGGACTTATGAGAAGAGTGAGCTTGAAAAGTCTAGGAATAATCCTAAAGCATTGTGGAAAACCATTAAAGAAATAACAAATACTGGTAAAATATGTTCTAGTCCTGTTGAACTGCTCAAAATATGCGACAGTCCTGCATCTTCCCTCAACCATGTCTGTTCTTTCTTCAGCAATATAGGCAAAAGCATGGCTGCAAAAATAATGAACGATCCAAATAAAGCGCGTTCAGACTGCGATGCCATTCATGCTGGTAATTAAAAGACACTGAAGCCGCCTGTCAATTCACTTGCTATACAAAAACTTGACGAACGTGACATAGACACTATTATATTGCAGATGCGCCATGACTGTGCCGTAGGCTGGGATGGAATATCTTCCTCGCTCCTTAAGACATGTCGTCATATTCTGGTATCGCCGATAACATATATCTGCAATCTTTGCATTGAGACAGGAGTTTTTCCAGATTCTCTGAAGAGGGCCATAGTCCACCCAATTTTTAAGGGCGGGAACAGAGGTTGTGTCGATAATTATAGGCCTATTTCAGTACTGTCGTCGCTCTCTAAAATCCTCGAGAAGATTCTTAATCAAAATCTTAAGAAGCTTTCTCGATAAATACAAAATTATAGCAAAATTATAGATAATCAGTACGGCTTCCGGTCTGGAGTTTCCATTGAAGACGCAGTATTGGATTTAACGCAATCAATTGCTAAGACCCTGGACAGTAGAACAAAGTGCCTTGGTATATTCTTGGACCTATCAAAAGCCTTCGACACAGTTTCTGTCCCCAAACTAATTTCCAAGCTAGAGTGTTTGGGTGTACGTGGTATAGCTCTGGAAATGTTCAAGGATTACCTGAGGAATCGCACCCAGCTAGTAAAGATTGGCTCTAGCTACAGTGATGAAGAAGCTGTGCTATGCGTTGTCTCCCAAGGAAGCATTCTAGACCCTACATTTTTTCCAATATACATAGATGACCTTTGTAGAATGTCAATACCAGATTGTAAGATCTATGCAATTATGCAGATGACACAGCGATTCTGGTTGATGGGCCCTCGTGGGTAGATGTGATACGAAAGGCGGAATTCGCACTGTCTGCAATGATGAACTGGCTTGACCTTAACTTACTAACATTAAATCTAAAGAAAACCTACTACTTACCCTTTTCAATCCGGTGCAACACCAAACCTATAAGTAGTTTCACGATAACGGCTCACTCATGCCAGAATCAGTTGATGTTGTGTTCATGCCCTTCTATTGCTAGAGCTGATGGTGTTAAATACTTGGGTGTGCATATAGACGATGGACTAAAATGGGACAAACAACTCGATACACTAGCTAATCGAATACTTCGTCTTATTCACATATTCAAATCTCTCCGAGAATCAGCCAGTATTGACGTCCTCAAAATGGTGTACTATACATTATGCCAATCGATTATTGGCTACTGTATAACTGTATGGGGTGGAGCAGCGAAAACTTATCTTCTGCGTGCAGAAAGGTCTCAAAGGGCTGTACTTAAAGTTATGCTAAGGAAACCCTACAGATACCCTACAACGCAACTTTACGCTGATTGCAAAGTACTGACGGTTCGATAGCTCTTTATTCTCCAATCTGTACTGAGGATACATGTCCATTTACCTCCATCTGATCCAGGGAAGCGTACATATGTTCCCCCAGGTGTACAGTACAAAACCTCATTTGCAAGACGTCAATATTAAGTCATATGCCATCAAGTTTTTAAAAAATGCAGAAAGAACTGAACATAATAGACCTTAATATATCAAATCAAAAACATCTTACTGGCTCATACTGCAGGGCTATATCAAAACAGAATCATTGCTATCATACATCGCTTGAAATCATAGACTTCTTCAAAAAACTACAAACACGACAAATACTCAAACACACATACACAGTTACACACACATACAACGGTACACACTCCCACTCTCTTTCCACACACACACCCACGTTACACACCTCAACACTCTCACAGATTTTGATTTACATCTATTTATAATGGTAAATCGACACACTTTCACTCTTGCAACCTTCAGTTTTGTAAATTCCAATTTTGTCCGATCACTGTCTCTTAAGATACAGGTCTCCTAGTTTAAGAGACAGGGTTCATTATTATTTTTGTATGCATAGACTTTTTGTAGATTTAAATCTTCGGTGCACAAAAACTATATTATTATGCTTATTGTATTCTGCCACCTTGTTCTGAACTGTGTCTGTGTGTATTACTTGGATAAATAAACAATTTTATTATTATTATGTTCCAACAAAATCTAACCCTGCAGGCTTAGCGTCGAGGGGTATTGATCCACAGCATGTGCAGGCAGCATCGTTGTGGTGGGAAGGACCTTCATTCCTAAAGGAAGGTAAATCTAAGTGGCCTACTCAGCCATAGCTTAGCCTTAATAATTTACCCGAAACAAAGGTACTAATTTCAGTTGATGAAACATTAGATAACATTAATTCATTTATTCAATTTGATAGATATTCTAGTTATTTAAAATTAAAAAGATGTTTTGCGTACGTTCTACGTTTCGTACATAATTGTAAAAAGAATACTGTTAAAGTGTTAGGACCTTTGCAAGTTGAGAAACTTGATTGCTCAAACTCAAACTCAAAACTCTTTATTGCATTCATGTGTACATTTAGTTGTTACATATAAGTAAGTAAGTTCCAACATGAAACCCGGTTAGGGCACGGCAACATAATAGATTGGATTAACATTAACATTATTATTAAAGTTCGGTCAGCTAGAGTCATTTGCAAAGGAGATTAAAATAATAAAGGAGGGTAAAGCTTTACATCATAAAAGTAAGTAAATTGTTGCCTTTAAATCCTTTTTGTGATAATAATGGCTTAGTTAGAGTAGGAGGTAGGATAAATAAGTCTGATTGTAAATATGATAAGAAACATCCAATTCTATTGGATGCTAAGCAACATTTAACTAAGTTAATAATGCATGGTGAACATTCTAGATTATTTCATGCAGGTCCCCAGTTACTTTTGTCCTCTGTTCGCGAGAGTTTTTGGCCACTGGGTGGCAGAAACTTAGCTCGTAATATTGTTAAGACTTGTGTGATTTGTACTCGATTGCGAGGACAGCCGATACAGCCTCTAATGGGGGACTTGCCTAGTGTTAGAGTTAATCCAGATTTTCCGTTCAGTACATGTGGGATCGACTTTGCGGGACCATTTATGATATCGTCTAAAAAAGGTCGGGGTGCCCGCGTCACTAAAGCCTACCTCTGCGTTTTTGTATGCCTAGCCACTAAAGCTCTACATCTTTCGAAGTTGTCAGTAATTTAACCACTGAAGCTTTTATATCTTGTTTACGTAGGTTTGTTTCACGTCGCAGCAAGCCTTACGCGATTTATGCAACAACGGAAAAAACTTCGTAGGGGCCAACATTGAGTTGGGGAGAGTTATAAAGGCCAGCCGTCAACCAGTCTCAGATTTCGCGTCAAATGAACAAATTAAAATCATGTTTTGTCCAGCCTACTCACCACACTTCGGTGGAATATGGGAGGCTGGCGTTAAAACCACTAAACATCATTTGAAACACGTTGCTGGTAGTGCCTCCCTTACATTCGAAGAATTGGCGACGCTTTTCGCGCAAATAGAAGCTATTCTTAACTCCCGCCCCATTTCTCCTCTCTCATCTGATCCAACAGACACAAATCCCTTGACCCCTGGGCACTTCCTTATAGGCCACCCGTTGATGTCTGTGCCATCGTTACCGGCTAACTGCATTAGACCCAATAGATACCAGTGCATCGAGCAGATCCGACAGCAATTTTGGGCACGATGGCGCCGAGAGTTCATGGCAGAGCTGCAGAACAGATCAAAATGGAGGAGACATCAGCCACCACTTCAAGTCGGCGTGTTACGCGGCAATTTGGTCGTGTTACGTGAGGACAATCTGATGCCTCTCGACGGGCGCATGGGGCGCGTAACGAAGATATACCCTGGCAATGATGGGATTGTTCGGGTTGCGGACGTCCATACCAACAAAGGTCTCATAAAACGGGCCGTCCACAAAATGTGTCTATTGCCCACGACACTATAGTTGTTGAAATAGTTTCAACGCCGTGGAGTATGTGCACGCCACAGTGTGCACCCGCACTACATGTACATAAAACCATACACAACACTATCTGCGGTGGCGAGAGTCATTTCGCAACACTGCGCGCCGCCCGCTATATTAGCTGCAACGCAAGCCGGCAAGCGACATTACATCACAAATTCACGACGCATAAATGTACGCGTGCAAGAAAAACTTGTAAATGCAAGAAAGTTAATAAAACGTTGATTAAAGAACAGGACTTTCAATGTAAGCCCGTTCAATAGATATTTCTGAAAACAAGAGCAAAGTTACGTGGAGTATAATTAATAAACAGAAAATAAATAACCCAAAAGAAGGAATCAGCAGCATAATGGTAGACAATAAAGTTATAAATAGTCCAGAACAAATAGCCGAATCATTTAATGAATATTTTATTAATCAAATTCAATCTCAGAATGACATTAACTATACTAATACACTGACATTCAACACAAATTCAAACTCAATATTCATGATACCGACGATACCCTCTGACATTATTAAAATTATCCAATCTCTGAAAAATACTAACAGCGCTGGATGTGACGATATAACCACTAAAGTCATTAAAGCTACATCTGTCATTATTGCACCAATACAGTCACATTATCAATAATTGCATTGAGAAATGCGTATTCCCAGAAAGACTGAACCTTTCAGTAATTAAACCCATGTTTAAAAAAGGTGACAGGCAAGATCCAAGCAACTACATACCTAATATTAACTCTGAACTGGACTCAATAAGCGTGGGCAATTCACTGACTTGTAACCCAGAAGACTGCCTTAAGTTTGTTAAGAATTCCGATGACAGTATGAAAATCCTACATTTAAATATACGAAGTATAAACAAAAACTTTGAGCAATTACGGGTACTTTTGCACCAAACAAACATTAGCTTCGATATCATCGTTCTGACCGAATGTTGGCTAAGTAAGGTCACTAACTTACCTATATTACAGGACTTCCAATCATATCGTACAGACGTAAACTCGAACCAGAACGATGGAATCGTAATATACGTGAAACAGAGTCTGCAAGTCACAGTGTGGGAGCCTACGTTTATGGGTGGAAACTGCCTAGTCTGCCAAATAGATGAAAAAAAAATTGCCGTAGTGGTAGTCTATCGGTCCCCATCGCACAGTTCTAGGGAAAGTTTTGATATGTTTCTGGATAGTTTAAATAATATTTACACCAAACTTTCCACATGGCAGAACATTGCGCTAATTGGTGACTTGAATATTGATATTAGCATGAGCAGTAGAAATGATCGAAGTCTAGATTACCTCATACTTAATTCATCGCATGGCCTATTACTATCCCACCTTTTACCTACTAGGCTTGAAAATTGTCTAGACCACGCGTTTATAAAATCTAGCTTGCCTACCACCACACTGGTTATTGAATCACACATCACAGACCATAAGCCTCTTGTCCTTACAATCGCCAGCGCAAGTCCCACTCGCAAATCTTGTCACTATTCTACTTCCGTAAATTATGAGGAAATTAAGCTAGACCTAGAAAACCTCAATTTTACGGTTATTTATCAACTTGACGACCCAAACACAATGATGAACACTTTTATAACTTTGTTAACATCGGTGATTGCTAAACACACCAAATATGTCAAGATTCCAAGTAAAAAAAGGACTATCAAACCCTGGATAAACGCAGGCCTATTGAGGTGTATCCGTAATCGAGATAGAATGCATATTCGTTGAAATAAAGAACCAGATAATCTAATTCTTAAAAAAACTTATACACGCTACCGCAATTTTTGCAATGACCTGCTTAGAAAACTTAAAATTGCCCACGAAAGGAATGAATTTGAAAAGGCAAAAAATAACCCCAAAGCCCTTTGGAACACTATTAAAACTGTTACAAACACAGCTAAAATAAAAACAAGTCCTGTGGAACTACTGAAAATATGTGACAGTCCAAAAGCATCCATGAACGAAGTTGGTAATTTTTTCTGTAATGTTGGGAAAAACTTAGCGGATAAAATTCTATCACAGGATCAGTGTCGCCCAAATATGAATAGTCAGGTTCTTAATATCGATGATAACACCCCACTATCACCCGCCAACTCTCTCGTGCTGTTAGATATTGACGAATCTGAAGTGGAGTCTCTTGTCTCGCAACTACGAAGTGACTGTGCGCTGGGTTGGGATGGTATATCGCCTTTTGTGCTAAAAATGAGCCGTCAGATACTAATAAAACCTTTGACGTACATCTTTAATAGCTGTCTCCGGGCGGGTATTTTTCCGGACGCACTTAAAAAGGCAATTGTGCACCCAATCCATAAGGGTGGGAGCAGAAACTGTGTCAATAACTATAGACCCATCTCGGTTTTGACTGCTCTTTCTAAGATTCTGGAAAGAATTCTTAGTAACCGGCTTAAGAACTTCCTAGATAGACACAAGATCATAGCAGACAACCAGTATGGTTTCCGTTCCGGTGTCTCGACTGAAGATGCAGTACTTGATTTGACACAGTTGGTTGCTAGGAATCTCGATAGGAAAACCAAAAGTCTGGGAATATTTCTAGATCTTTCGAAGGCTTTCGACACAGTTTCTGTTCCCATACTTGTTGCGAAATTGGAGCTACTTGGTGTTAGAGGTATGGCACTGCGAATCTTTAAAGATTATCTGAACAACCGCACCCAAAGAACCAAAATTGAAAATCACTTCAGTGACGAAGAAACCTTATCCTACGGAGTGCCCCAAGGTAGCATTTTGGGTCCTATTTTGTTTCAAATTTATGTAAATGATTTATGCAGAATGTCCCTCCCCAACTCGACGATCTTTGTATATGCCGATGACACCGTGGTTATAGTTGACGGGTCAACATGGGATAGTGTTAAAAGTAACGCGGAATTGGCACTACGTGAAATAATAAAATGGCTTAACTTAAACCTGCTTACCCTCAACTGTAACAAAACATCATATATTCCATTCGCCATTCGTCAGAGTACCGCACCGGACCACACCTTTTCGATACTAGCTCACACATGCTCACAACTGTCATCCTCATGCCAATGACCAACACTCATGCGTACAGATCACGTCAAATAACTTGGTGTTCAAATAGATGCTGGGTTACGCTGGAATAAACACATTGATGCCCTAACCTCGAGAACGCTGAGACTCATACATATTTTCAAGTCCCTTAGAGCTTCTGCAAACCTTGATACCCTCAAAATGGTGTTCTATGCTCTGTGTCAGTCCGTTCTTGGGTACTACATCAGTGTATGGGGCGGTGCAGCTAAAACAACTTTTCTTAGAGTGGAGAGAGCTCAGAGAGCAATACTGAAAGTGATGCTACGAAAACCTTATCGCTATCGGACAACTCAACTCTACTCAGAATGTAAGGTACTAACAGTTCGTCAGCTCTTCGTGTTGCAATCCGTTCTGAGAAGACACTCCAGTGTCCCACCGTCTGATCCCAACAAACGAACTAATATTCCTCCGGTTACACAACACAAAACCTCTTTTGCCAATCAACAATACTTCACCTTAAGTTCACTAATCTATAAGAAAATTCATAAAGAACTAAATATTCTAGATTGCAATAAATTTAAATTAAAAGCTAGGGTGATGGATTGGCTTCTTCAACAGGACTATACACACACTGAATCACTACTAAAATACATGGTCTAATATTGCCTTTTTTTGCTTATAGCGCCTACACATAACGCCTCACATTCACTACTCTCACACAAAAACTCACCACACATACATACATCATAAACACATCCCCACACACATTCTCCCATTCACACACACATTCACCCATTCACACACCGGTAACTTGTTATTTTATACTTTTTTCTTTTCCTTTCCTATTTTTTTTTTTTTATATAATGTTTAAATTAATCTGATTGTTAGCACGAACAATAAGTTGGCACAGTCCGCAGTTGTACCTATAATCCATATTTTTAAGTAACCTCACAGCTGAACACTGTCTCTTAAGATACAGGTTATCCTAGTTTGAGAGGCAGGGCTCACAATATCTGTATACAGACTTCTGCAGCATAGTTAGCATCTTGTTAATCAGTGTATACTAATGTATGTTTCTTTGTGACAATAAACAATTATTATTATTGCACTTATTCCGGTCTTCTCTAAAATATTTGAAAAAAGAATGCATAAAAGTATAATAATATATTCCTTTCTAGAAACCAACAAAATAATTAGTTAGCGAACAATACGGGTTCAGGAAAAATAATAGTATTAATTCTGCAATATTATGCGCTTGTGGTTGCATTATTT
The DNA here is from genome assembly GCA_963082995.1 of Noctua comes. Classification (NCBI taxonomy): domain Eukaryota; kingdom Metazoa; phylum Arthropoda; class Insecta; order Lepidoptera; family Noctuidae; genus Noctua; species Noctua comes. The sequence goes on from OY720267.1 coordinate 190,703, forward strand.
ATGGATAAATGTCAAAGGCATTTGACCACGATAGCAATAAAATACTCATAAATAAATTAGAAAAATATGGCATCAGAGGCCAGAGAATTCATTAAGATGTAATGTCATGATATTGGATAAATTACTTAAAGTCATTAAAATACATATAATCACATATAAGTTCGAACTACTATTATCTTTGAGAAACTCTTCTATGCTGTAATGTGTTGAAATAGTAAACATAAATACTTATTAGTAAAGACCTATTTAGTATCTATGGTGCTAGTGTCTTTTACTTATGATTCTGCGTAGTGCTTTGTCATTGTAATACTTTACCGTTCAATAAACGTTGTTAAATTCTTTTATCTCGAGGTATTAATTTCTACAGGTTATGGGCCGTCCCAGATACCTAAATAGATAGAAAATTTAATATTTATTGTTATAAAGTATCGAACAATCGTTAAGACCAAGTAATTTGCGAGTATTTCATCGGATCATCACCCGGAAAAAATGGCTACGTCTAATTTACAAATTGAGAAAAGCCGGTCGGGATAATTATTCCACGTGGAAGTTTGCCGTGAAATCCTATCTCCAATACGAGGATTTATGGGAATGTGTCGATCCTGGCACTGAAGTCGACCTCAAGAAAGATGTAAAAGCAAAGTCAAAAATCATTTTGTTGGTCGAACCAATAAACTTCGTCCATATTGAAAATGCACAAACGTCGAAGGAAGTATGGACGAAATTACAAAATGCATTTGAGGACTCCGGGCTGTCTAGAAGGGTCGGCTTATTGCGGGATTTAATAAATACATCTCTGGATAGTTGTGCAAATATCGAGGAATACGTAAATAAATTAATGAGTACTGCATACAAATTACGAAACATCGGATTTCAAGTTGATGACGAATGGTTGGGGACACTCATGCTGGCAGGTCTACCGGATAATTATAAACCGATGCTCATGGGTCTGGAAAGTCCCGGCATAAAAATTTCATCAGACTTTGTCAAAACAAAACTTTTACAGGAGGTTAAAGTTTCCGAGTCTTCTGCGTTATTTACAAAGCACAAGAAAACCTCTAATAACAATGCCAAGCCAAAAGGAAAAGGCCCTCGCTGTTTCAGTTGTAATAAATATGGACATTATAAAAATCAATGCACAGAGAAGAAAACTAATCATAATAGTTTTTCAGCAGTTTTTTCAGCATACAGTAATGTGGATAAGGGTGACTGGTATATTGACTCAGGTGCCACAATGCACATGACAAGACGTTCTGACTGGATGTATGACATACAAGCATCTCCGATTCAGCAAATTAAGGTGGCTAATAATGATGTTGTCTCCGTGCAAAATGTTGGTAAAGTAAACATTCAAACTATTTTTTGCAAAGATGAGTCTCCGATCCAGGTGAGAAATGTTTTATTTATTCCTGAGCTCAGTGTTAATTTGTTATCAGTTAGTCAATTGACCAAAAACGGTTGTAAAGTAGAATTCACTGACATGGGCTGTAATATATATTATGCCAAAAAAAATCTGATAGCAAATGCCAAACTAGTAAATAATATATATAAACTGAATACCATTACTGTAAATGCTTATGCTGCTTCATTTGAAAATAAGTCAGATCTTATTACATGGCACAAGAGAATGGGTCATTTATACTTGGCTGATGTTAAAAGGTTAGAGACATGTGCTGAGGGTATAACTATTATTAACAAAGATGTTGATACTGTGTGTATACCATGTTGTGAAGCGAAACAAACACGATTACCGTTTCCACATTCTGGTTCGAGAGCAAAAGCTTTACTAGAAATAGTACATACTGATCTGTGTGGTCCGATGGAGACACCATCTGTTGGTGGTGCGAAGTACTTCATAACCTTCATAGATGACTATTCCCGTAAAGTTTATGTTTATTTTCTCAAGAACAAAATGGACATTAAATCAGTATTTCAAAATTTTAAAGAAGAAGTAGAAAACGAATTAGAAAAGAAAATCAAAACTGTAAGAAGTGATAACGGAAAAGAATATCGCAATAAGGTTTTTTCTGATTTTCTAGCAGCTTCTGGCATCAAACACCAGACCAGTACTCCATATACGCCTGAGCAAAACGGCCTAGCAGAGCGGATGAACCGGACATTGGTGGAACGTGCAAAATGCATGTTATTTGAAGCAAAGCTGCATAAACAGTTGTGGGCAGAAGCAGTGACTACTGCTGCCTATGTCGTGAACCGATCACCGTCACGGGTTTTAGCAGAGGTTGAAAATTCCAATAATAATGTTGATAAGGACATACTGCAACCCGTACCGACAAAAAAGCTTGTTAATATTCCTCTAAATGCAGAAAATAATGAGGTAATATCTGATGGTGATAGTTCACAGACTGAGATTCAAGATGAGTCTTCACACTCGAGCACTGACATCTTATGATAGTTGTGGGTTGAATAGAATGACTGATGATGAAACTTATTATCCCAGTTCATCGGTCGATGATACTAGCATTGATAGTATCACAAGAAATATTACTTTAAGATCTCATCAGAGACATAATAATTTCATGTGTGTACAACAGATCTCAGATCCACTTACTGTTCAAGAAGCCTTGTCGGGCTCTGATGCTGAGTATTGGAAAGCAGCAATGGATGAGGAGTATCAGTCTATATTAGAAAATAATACTTGGGAAATTACTACTCTTCCAGAAAACAAACGTCCGATATCATGCAAATGGGTTTTTAAGAAGAAGACTGATGAAAATGGAGAAATAGTGAAATATAAGGCTCGACTTGTAATTAAGGGTTGTTCACAAAAACCTGGGATAGATTATACAGAAGTATTTTCACCAGTAATAAGGTATGCGTCTTTAAGATATTTGTTTGCCTTGGCAGTCAAATTTGATTTTGACATATGTCAAATGGATGCTGTATCAGCTTTTCTTCAAGGCGACATAGAGGAGGAGATATACATGGTACAACCACCACTGTATGGTAATGGCAATGGTAAAGAAGTGTGTCGATTGAAGAAATCCTTATATGGATTAAAACAGGCAAGCAGACAGTGGAACAAGAAGCTTAGTTTTACACTTAAAGGAATGGGTTTATCACAGAATAATGTATCTATTATAAAATTGTGGACAACAATGATATGATTTTTTTAGCTGTCTATGTCGATGATATAATTTTATTTACAAATACTATGGAATCTAAAAATTATATTAAAGATGAGCTTAAAAAACAATTTAAAATAAAGGATCTAGGGGATATAAAATATTGTATTGGTATACATGTGGAAAGAGACAGGAAGAAAGGAGCGATATATTTAGATCAGAAAAAATACATACACGAAGTATTAAATAAATATGGCATGTCTGATTGCAAAAGTGTTAAGATTCCAATAGATCCTAATACAAAGCTCAAAGAGATTTCTGAGGAATCAGGTATATTAAATGGAATTCCTTATCAAGAGATAATTGGATGCTTATTGTATATTTCGCAAATAACAAGGCCAGATATAAGTTTTGTTATAAATATGCTGAGTAAATACAATAATAAACCTGAAATGTCACATTGGATAGCATTAAAAAGAGTCATGCGTTATTTGAAAGGCACTGAAGAATATAGACTGAGCTATAAACAAAATTTGGAGGAAAATATGACTCATGGTTTTTGTGACGCAGACTGGGCAAGCTCAGAAGATGACCGACGTTCCTGCACTGGTTACACATTCTTGTTTCAGGGAGGAGCAATCAGCTGGAACTCTAAACGCCAGCCTACTGTTGCTCTATCGACAACCGAAGCAGAGTATATGTCTTTGTCATCTTGTGTACAAGAGGCTATGTGGCTGAAGCAACTTCAAGAAGCATTTTGGCCTCTACTGAAGAATGAGGCAATGATTATAAACAGCGATAATCAAAGCTCTATCAAACTTTCAGGTTCCGATGGCTATCATTCTAGGACTAAACATATAGACGTGAGGCACCATTTTGTACGTGACAAAATTGTTCAAGGGACCATTGATGTTCAGTATATACAGACGGATGTGATGGTAGCCGATGCTCTTACCAAAGCAACACTATATTCAAAACTGGCTTATTGTGCTACCAAGATGGGGTTTATTTCTGTTTAAGGGAGGATGTTGAAATAGTAAACATAAATACTTATTAGTAAAGACCTATTTAGTATCTATGGTGCTAGTGTCTTTTACTTATGATTCTGCGTAGTGCTTTGTCATTGTAATACTTTACCGTTCAATAAACGTTGTTAAATTCTTTTATCTCGAGGTATTAATTTCTACATAATGTAACAACATTTCTCCAATAACAATGACTTCAATTTTCTCTTGAATTCATTAGGATTCATAGAGTTCTTAAATTACAGTACAGGCAATTTATTGTAGATATTTACTGATTGCACTCTTGAGGCATGTTTAACGACATTAAGCTTGGGCTGTATGAAATTGGGTAGATCCTTTCTCCGCGTTTTTATTCTGATATGTCTCTGTTCTTCTGTTTCAAACTTATGCATATTTTTAATAAAATGACTAAACAGAACAAGAATATAGAGGCATGGTACTGTGAGAATGAGCAGTTTCTTAAAATGATCTCTACAAGACTCCGTTTGTTGAATGCGAAGCATAGTTCTCAAGGCTCTTTTCTGCATAACAAACGCAGCATTAATATTGTATTGGTAGCTGTTGCCCCAGAACTTTATGCTATATCTAAGTCTAGACTCTATGAGTGCAAAATATACAATTCTGAGGTGAGCAATGGTTAATTCATCTCTAAGACTTCTGAGAGCATAGCAAGCACTACTCATAGTGTTAGTGACCACTTCCAATTCCTTCTTCCAATTTAAAAATTCATCTATTTGTACTCCCAAAAATTTTACATTATCTAACATATCTACTTTATTCCCTAATACATGTACTTTGACAGTATCGTTGTTCTTGACCGCCGATTTAAATAATAAACATTGCGTCTTTTTTAGATTTAGTTTTAGATCATTCATCGTGAACCACTTCTCTAGAGCACATAGGATAAAATTAATCTTCTTTTCTAAATTTTCTATATTGTCGCTAGCTATAATAGCACTTGTGTCATCGGCAAAGACTACAAGTCTAGTATCATCTGAAATACTTTTCATGTAAGCTATCAGATCATTTATAAATATTATAAAGAAGACAGGGCCTAGAACTGATCCTTGTGGTACGCCTTTATTTATTATGACTGTATCTGATTTATGTGGTTTTTCATGCCCTTCCTCTTGAACTGTTTTAATTTCCACATACTGCGTTCTATTATGTAAATAGGATCTGAATAAATTCAACACATTTCCCCTAACGCCATAGAAATCTAACTTATTCAGAAGATTACAATGTTCCACTGTGTCGAACGCAGAACTTAGGTCGAGGAAAAGTCCCGCTACTTTTAGTTTAGCATTTAACTTACCCACTAGATCATCAATTAACGATACATATCTTACGAATCGGCAATAATTTACATGCATCAATAAAATAAGCCCCTCTACAAACACAGAAATTAAATATACTTCTGAACTCGTATAAATTCGACTGTACTTTGTCGGCTTCGCGACTGTCTTTGGTGTTGTTGCGTGCAAACTAGTATAAGCCGTATTATCACGTGTGAGAGCTTATTTTGCTTTGAACATTTATGCGTCGCTGTTACCTTTGTCCGGCTGGATCTTGCGATTCGAGTAGTGCCTACAAGAGACGTCTAGTGTTACTATCGTTTCTCACGTTTTCGAGCTGAATATTTTTTTCATTATTTTAAAATAAAAACATCTTTTTTTTTACTTTTACTCTATACTTCGAAAGTACTCCTTATGGCAAGTTGCCGCGGGAAAACAACCATTATAATTTCTCGGTGTATATGAAGTAGCCAACTATGTCAAAGCAAATCTACATCTATATTAACCACCCAAAGAGCATACGCTACAAAAATACAATATGCATAACACGACACAAAAAAGCCGTTTTCAGTAAATTTTTTTTAGGTATGGCACCCAAAATCTATAATAAATTACCTAAACAAATCATAGATATTACCAATAGAGATCTGTTCAAAAATGTTTAAACGAATTTTTAGTTGCAAAATATTATTATACAATTAACGATTATTTAAATGAAAGATACTAGACCTGTAACATCCGATTTATTATATTAGTAAAAACTTGACTTTGAATTAAATTATATTAGTAAAATCAAATTGTACCTAATACCCGTACAATAATTATATGACATGCACATATTGTTATATTTTATTTTTTATCAATTCGATATTTATATTATTCTGACATTGTGTACTCTTTTGTTATTATAATGAATTATCATAAAAAATGATAATTAGTTGATTATAAGTTTGTATTTAATTTGTACGCTTCAACGCAAGACATAGATGGACCTATGTCTACAAATAAAAATTTCATTTTTATTCATTTTCCTCTTCCCCCCGGACCGCCTCAAGGTGTAGACGTGCTCAATACCCGTATTAGATTTTTAAAAAGTTTTAAAATCAAATTAGAAAACTGTTAAATCGCACATAAAAATAGGAGTGCATCAATCCTGAAGAGGTCGGATCAAGCGACCGGTGAAGAAACAACCACCTCTGTGCGACTTATTACATCTTGCTACTCTCATCGCAATCAACGCTAATAAGGTACGGCGTACTTCTTTAGAACGCAGCTAGTGAGTGAGCGCAAGCGCAAGCAGAGTGAGAGGTCAGTAACTCGCCTCCTTACTCGTCATTAGTCAACTAGCCCCGCCCATTACGTGACACATATCAGGACGAATGCAAATACGGCGATGTGTGAAACCTACGCGGTGACATAGCACCCGCTGTCAGTTATTATCTCCTGGTACTTGTGATCATTTGTTCAATCACAACTAAAAGATATTAACTTAATACCTACTAAAGAGACTTATATTATGCAACAACAATCTGCGGATAAATCTACCTATTTCATTGCTCCCAGAAAGCTGAGATAAATCTCAGCTTTTTAAGTACAAATATCTCCACCTGTGTGCGTGGAAAATACATGTTGGATTAATACTACCTACAGATCCATCTATTGTCTCCTGGTACTCGAAGCGACAGATTTTCCGAAGGTGCTAAACTATATAGTACTGTCTATCAGCCGTGTCACGATAACAATCTTTTGGCAGCGCCGAGAACTTCTAAGTGGCGTAATCTCCTGGTACTCACTATGCAGGAATTGGGCAATAAATCGCTTTCCGAATCTAACATTTCCGAACAAACGGATCAACGTACTCCTGCGCCCCACAGCTTTGTATTTCAACGTGTTAAGAGGCCGACAGGGCTCGAATTCAAAAATGATGAATTCAATGCCTTCAAGGAGGAAATGAAGAACATGATATCAACTATGATGGCAACTCAGCACGAAAATTTACCCCACCTTGATGGAAATTAAAAACACCAATGTTAATATTGAATCAGCAATGGCCGCTCTTTCCGCGCAAAATGACGATCTAACAAAGCAGATTGAACTGCTGGAAACTCAGGCTAAAAAAGATAATTAAAACGTAGTGATCCTGGAGAATAAAATCGAGGACCTCCAACGAGGAAGCCGCAAGGCCAATCTGGAGATAAAAAATGTCCCTAAAGTTGCAAAAGAAAAAAAAAGACGACTTAATAAAAATGGTTCCTTGTTTATCGAACTCCATTGATTGTAATATAGTAACAAGGGATATTAGACATAATTATATCGATTGCAGAATAAACGGTCGAACACTAAAAATAGTACTATTGTACTGGAAATGGCCTCAACACTTCTGAAAACCGAATTCCTTAAGAAAACGAAAGAATTCAAAAGGAAAAGCATGGAAAAAATCTGCGCGAAACATTTAGGTTTTAAATCAGAAGAAAATACTCCAATTTTTGTATCAGAATAGCTGACCACTATAGGTTCAAGATTGTATTTTCTGGCCAGAGATCTGGCAAAAACCAGAGAGTTTAAGTTTTGCTGGACTGCTTACGGCAAAGTTTACGTCAGGAAAGACGAATACTCACCCACTATAATTATAAAAAACGAATATAATGTTCTCTTACCGCAGTGGTTACAGTTGACTGTTTGTATCTATTTTTTATTGAATACCCTAATTTGCTGTAAAAACACTTATAAATTGCTTTGTATAATTATGTTTAGTTATGTAAAACGGCGCTCATTCATACATCTAACTCACACATACAATAGTTCAATCATTAAGTTTAAAATAAGTATCCTAAGGATCACTACCCCACACTACACTCACGCTATATACACAATAATCTTTCACATCACTTACACACCCAGTCGCAATATAGTTATGTAGACATACCTTTCCAACAATTTTTAATTATGGATAACACCCTCCAAGTCTTGAATAAAATTGATAATACAGAGATAGCCCAAGCTTATGAATTCTCACCTCAAAAAGTCGCCAAATTATTAAGAGTGAAACCAACAGATATCACAATAGTGTCACAAAATATAAGAAGTATTTATTCCAACTTCAATGACCTTCAATTTAACCTAGTAAATCTAGAAATTAAAATTGACATAATAATTCTAAGCGAGTGTAGACTAAACCCTAACAAATTAATACCAGAAATACACAACTACTCATCCTACCAAACAACAAACCATTTAAATAAAGCAGAGTTATCCTAAAGTTAAAATCGTCACGCAATACTGGAACTATAGCTATTATCAATACTACTGTAACCGATCACTTTATGACTTTTTTAAAACTATCTGACCAGGAATATATACATAAGAGTACAGTCAAAAAAACTACGGTAAATATAGAGAACGCACTAGAATATTTAAAACAATGTAACCTCCAAAATCTGTTAGACTTAGATGACCCTAATATACTTACCGATCGCCCCATAAATATATTACAAACAAGCCTTATCTCCAGTACTCTAACTAAAATAATTCCTGTGAAACACAGGCTACTTAAACCAAGGATGACCATTGGCTTACTTCGATACATTCGAAATAGGAATGACATGCAAAAAAGGCTTAAGACAGATCAGTATAACGAAATATTAAGAGTCACATACAGAATATACCGTAATTATTGTAACTATATCATCAAAAAACAAAAGCAATCTTTTGATAGACAGCTCTTAACCAAAGCACAGAAAAATCCTAAAAAACTATGGGACACAATTAACACTATAACTAAACGTAAACCTAATAAAACACCAAACACGGAGCTTTTAAATTTAAAACCAACTGCACAGGAGTCTGCAAATGCAGTAAATGAATATTTTTCTAGCATAGGCTACGTTCTCGCCAAGAAATCATTTGGAACACCTCCAGAACACACGCTTTTCATCCTGGCGCAAATGACAACCCCCCTTCATCTTCATTCGTAAATCGTAATCCTATCAACTGATCACACAGGTGTATAGTACTCTAATGACTCTTAAGTCTGATAGCGCCCCAGGGTGGGATGGTATCCCGGTTAGTTTCCTATAGGCAGCCCATGGACTGATTGTTCCAATTATTTCTCATTTGGCAAATTTGTGCTTTGACTATGCGACATTTCCAAGGGCTCTAAAGCTTGCTTTATTAACACCAGTGCATAAGAGTGGAGACAAGACAGACCCATCGAACTATAGACCCATATCAGTATAACCGTCCATCTCCAAAGTATTAGAAAGACTAATAAACTCACGTCTAATGAATTACCTTAATAAAAACAAATTATTGTCACCCAATCAGTTTGGCTTCCGGCGAGGAATGTCAACGGAAGATGCAGCCTTCGCTCTTGCCTCCACTGTAACCAGTAAAGTAGACAGTGGAGACAAGTGCATTACCGTCTTGCTTGACCTCAAAAAAGCGTTCGACACTGTTTCTGTCTCCACTCATCTGGACGTGTTGGAAAGCAATGGTATAAGAGGTCAGCCACTTGCTTTATTCAAGGACTATCTATGTGGGCGAAAGCAAAAAGTCAAAATTGGCGGCACTGTTAGTTTGGTTGAAACTACCACATACGGCGTTGGTCAAGGAAGCGTGCTTGGTCCCACTGTCTTCTTAGTTTATATAAACAGCCTCTGTAATATGAACATAGAAGGAGGGCACATCTACTCATACGCGGATGATACTGCCATAGTGTTTAGCGACACAATTTGGAACAAAGTTAAGAAATCTGCTTAGTCCGGCCTGTCTAGGATAGCATCATGGCTCGACCACAATCTCTTAACCCTAAATAAATCTAAAACCACCTTCATTTGCTTTTCTAAATATAACCTTTCACAACCCTCAGCTGACTTTCAAATAAAAATTCACAATTGCCAGACCCCCTCAAACTCTAACTCTGCTTGCCCTTGCATAGAAATTGAAAAAGTCCAATATACTAAATATCTAGGTATAATGATCGGCCAACGTTTATCTTGGCATTGGCATACTGAACTGATAATGAAAAGAATTCGGGAACTTATCTGGACATTTAAAACACTGCGTTACGTGACTACTAAAAACCTTCTGTTACAAATTTACACATCACTGGCACAGTCGGTACTAGCGTACTGTTTACCAGTTTGGGGAGGAGCAACAAAAACTAAATTCTTAGAACTAGAAAGAGCTCAGAGATCACTACTAAAAGTTATTATTTAAGCCCTTTAGGTTCCCAACTGAAACTCTTTACCTGACTTCTGATGTTCTGACGGTTCGAAAACTTTATGTGCTCCAAGTTATTCTAAAAAAACATAAATCTCTCACCTTTGACTCCATGACTCGACAAGGAAGAAGGAAATACATGATCCCCAATGTTCCTGTTAAATCAACTTTTGCTAAGAGACAGTACGCTAGGCAATCTTCTCACTTATAATATATAACTTTTTAAACAAGGAATTAAATATATATCCACTTTCGTATCGAGACTGCAAAAATGCTCTGACAGAGTGGCTAAAGACAAAAACTTATGACGAGATTGAGAATATACTCCAAACTATATGTTCTTAGATGCATATTAATAATAATCGGTTTTTATTAATGGAGACTACTATTTCTTCACTAGCACATACCCAATGATATTTACATACCATATACTATCATTAAATACACATACACTCACACTCACTCACACACACAAACACACCATTACACACCCTCACACTACAGCGCGCCTTTGATTAAACCTTTATTTTATTTATGTTTTACTTTATATTTTTGATTTAAATCATTTCATTTTCTAATACCTACTGTAATGGAATGTCTATTCAATAGCTTTTTTTTTTTTTTTTTTTTTAACGTGGTAAAATCATCAAATGAGTCCTCCCACCCAGGGCAGAGCGGGAGGGACTGTCAGACTTGTACTGACTAAAATCCACGGTGTCCTTCAGTAGCCCTTTATGTTCCAGGGTCACGGTAATTCTATGAGTCCCGCGACCCCGGCAGGCTTTGGCCCTCTAGAGGGGGGCCCCGTCATTATGCTGACACTCTTTGAGGCGAGCACAACGCGCCGTCGACCCGGGCATGGTCCATGGTCGGACAGCGAGTCGCCCATTACTCGCCGCCCGCATGCCCGCGCCTACGGTGGCCGGAGATCGTCTGCCGACGTCCGGCGCTTCAATAGCTTATACAAATTGTAACTACTGGAAGAGCGGAACTTCCTAAAACAAGTATACTTCTTAATTAAATGGAAATTCCCAGAAGACCAGATGTAAACGTATTCTTAAGTTATTGAAATAAACATTTATTATTTATTGTTATCATTTTCATTTTCATCTTGATAGTGGGGACAAAAATGTCTGACCATCTTCTTAGACCATAAAAAGGCATTTGACACCGTCTCTGTCCCAATCCTGGTGAACAAACTGGAGAAAATAAAAGATTATCTTTCAAATAGGAAGCAGAGGGTCAGGCTGGGGCAATACAGCAGTGATGATACAATGGTATCATATGGCGTACCTTAGGGTAGCGTTTTGAGTCCCAGCCTATTCCTGATTTACATTAATGATATGTAACATGAATTTATATAACGCTAAAGTCTTTTCTTATGCCGATGACACAGCTATTGTATTTTATGGAAAATCCTGGGATGATGTTAAGCAAAGTGCTTCCACAGGTATGACTCAAATTATTAAATGGTTAAATAACAACTTACTCTGAACACCTCAAAATGTGTGTTGTATTATAACCAAGGTCTCACAGACCAAATACTTAGGTATTATTCTTGACCAGAGGTTATCCTGGTATCCCCAACTCGAACAAGTCGTAAAAAGGGTTAGAAACTTGAGCTGGATATTCAAGACACTAAGACACATTGTTCCATCTAAGGCTATACTAGTAGCAATGACTCTTCTAGAAACCTATTAAAATAAATGTATGTCGCCTTGGTGCAATCTGTCTTGGTGTATTATATTATTATACGGGGAGGTGCATCTAAGTCCAAATTTATTGGAGTAGAACGAGCTCGAAGAGATCTGATAAAAATTATGTAATTTAAGAGAACAACGTACCCCGCTTGTAGAGTTTATCAAATTAGTGAGCTGCTTTCAGTGACAAAATTATATATATATTGCACAAATTGTATTGAAAAAAAAAAAACACAAGACACTGCCTTTTGATGCTGGCAATCTAACAAGAAGAAGGAAAGATCTTGTGGCGCATATTCCAAAAACTAAAACCAGTTTTTGTAGTCTGCAATATGACAGGCGTGCATCCCACCTGTACAAATAATTAAACAAAGAACTACATTTACATACCAAAACATAATAATTTTATTATGAATGCAAAAAACTTATAACTAAATGGATTGAACTACTTACATATGAGGAAACCGAGGCCCTCTTGCTACATGCATCGTAACTCTGTCATCCACACGAACACCCACTCACAAAAACACATATACTCCTCACACACTCACACACATACATCACACTTACACCCCACTCACTTATCTCATTTACCACAAAACACAACTTTGTTTGTATAATATAAGATTTCAATTAGCTACAAAATTACATATTTTGCTTTTGTAAATTTTAATTCTTAATTATATAAATTCAAAATTTGGCATATCATTTGCTTATAGTAAAATTACTTTGAAATGTTTTCTTAAGAAAATATGATACATTTTTGGTACACCTCGTAATTTTAAGCTTCGGAGGAGCGAAGTGACCTAACACACAATTTTTGCCTAAAAGGTCACTTCAACCACTTACATAACTTGTGAAAGAAAATAAATTATTTGTATTATTTCCTTTATTTATATTTTTACAAATCATTTACATTTTTAAATATTCCTTACAAAAAATATAAAAAAAAAACATTTAAAAATACATAAAAAATCGTAGCCCACCGGAATCGGGAACAGGGTCCAAGATAACGGCGGTCAGTGCTCCAGAGAGAGGATCCTCCTAACAATACGAGCCGTGTCCAGGAGTACCGCTTTCTGAATCAAGCTAGCTGCCTAACGAGAGCCTCCTCAGGTATTGGTCGAGGCTCTTGGCAATTAAGCCATGGGCTGATACAACTATCGGCAAATGATCGCTAAGTCCACATCCCACATGTCGACAACTTCGCGAGCCAAGTCAAGATTTGTATTATTATTATTTGTATTTTTGTATAGGGGCTGTACCATACTTGGTATGCACTTGACATAAAGCATCAACATTCTCCCACCTTTATCCCAATTTATTTGAGGTCTATTTATATATACAACATTAGTTTTAGTATATGCGAAACCTGAAACACGTGTCTAGTATTTTTAATTAAAAAAATCTATGTACAAAATTTCAAAACTGTATCATGAAAAGTCACAAAGTTATAAGTTTGTTCTGTTACCTGGTTGTCCGCACAAAAACCTGATCACCACGCGGCGCCGCCGCGCGCTCGCCTCCAGTTTCGTCTTTAGCTCATTGATAATAAAAATTTGACAGTAGGTACCTATATGATTGCGATAGGTACTTAGTGTCTCTCGGTGTCCAACTTGGCCTTTTTAAAACCATGTTATATTTTGTCCCAAAAATATAACATGGTTTCAAAAATATTGGAATCGATTCAGTTACTTATTCTGACCAAACTATATTCAGATTTCGCATAATTATACTAAAAATAATGTTGTTTAAATATATTGGGTAATTCCATCATAATAATTAGGGCAGAAAGCGTCGGGTGGTATGAACACGTACCGTATATGTTGAGCCGTGCGGAGTGCTCGGCGTGCCCCAGCGCGTTGGAGGCGCGGCACGTGTAGCGGCCGCCGTCCGCCGCTCCCACTGCGCTTATGTTGAGCGTGGACACCACGTCACCGTTGAGCGCCGTCTCCTCGCTGACGGCGTAGCGGTGCTGCGCGCGGTCGAGCGGCTGCGCGTCCAGCAGCCAGGAGACGCGCGGCGGCGGCGCGGCGGACGCGGCGCAGCGTAGGGACACGCCCCCTCCCGGCCGCAGAGCCTGCTCGATGAACGTGTAGTGCAGCTCTGGCGCAGACTCTACACAATAATAATAAATGTTATTCTGAGAACAGCCTTACCTAGCTGAGCCTCTTACTCTTCTTCTAAGCGAATCGATGGCAAAAACTTTAAACATGTTTGATCGAAAATTCGAACTCCGGTCACTGATGCAGTCATAACTCATACGGTCACCAAAATCGCACAGGTGACTAGGCAAGCAGCGTAAGATGGAAGATGGGACATTGTCTGTGGGAAGATGCTACGTACGCACTTGAGATGAACCCACACAGACACAGACTATGAACTCATATCTGTGGAGATAATCTTTGCTGCAGCCGTTTTATGCCGAATTCTATTTAGAGATTTATAATAGCATCTAAGAACTGCACTGAAAACCTTATTTCTCAGTACCTGCCACGGAGTTTGTGCCCGTTTGATGGCTTGGGACTTAAACATAACTGGTGAATTGTGGGTGTACAGTTGAACCAAGTCTTGTAATTGATTTACAGTTTATATGTGTGGGTGAAGTCATAGTTACGCACACAAACACAAAATAAAACGAGCGAGCTCGGTTTTTATTAGTGTGCGTGTGGCACATCAACTACCATATTCCAATATAATAAAGTCATCATTCACTTATGTATGATACTAAAGGAGATATAATATTTTGCATAATGTTACTATAGCAATTCTGGCACAATAGCTATCATCTTTGGTCACTGAACGAGAAGCCAAGTTCAAATCATGCATGCAATAATATATTCTTTTTCTTTTTGTATTCATTATTTTGTGAAAACATTACTTAAAGTAGATTTATAACGATTCGATCCGGTTCATGGTTGTGTAATGAAGTTTCCAATGTTTGAGACAAACATGGAACTCTCAGGCCTTTTTACCCGACTGCGGCGAAGCCCAAAAGGAGGGTTATGTGTTTGACCTGTATGTATGTATGTATGTCCGTTTCTATGTTCTCTCGTAACTCTTAAACGGTTGAACGGATTTGGATAAATTGTATTAGGTTCGTCTTGGAAGCGCGAGTGTTATTGGCTACATTAAAATAAAGAAACAAAGAAAAATGGTGGATTTCGGGTGCCATATCGTAGAGTTCAAATTATTTTTTTCTTCCTGTACCATCGAGTGAGGTATCAAAATGAAGGGGTTTAAAGGGTGATTACAAATATATACTTAACTTATATGTTTAAAAGTAATTCAAAGTGCCAAATCGTATAAAAAGGGAGAAAAATCGTATACAGGGTTTCCCACGGCTATGCCACACGGAAGGACATTAAATATTGTATATAGATCATTTAATTTTAACTGAAGAGTATGTGCATAAATTTTCAAGTCAATAGATTCCCGAGAATAAAAAGTTTCACACAAAATTCAACGCCCCATGTCACCCTCTTAGGGGTGGAATTTGAAAAACCCTTTCTTAGTGTATACCTACTCTTCACAAAGAATACACCCTCCAAATTTCATGACTCTAGGACCAGCGGTTTGGGCTGTGCGTTGATATATCAGTCAGTCAGTCAGGACTTTGAATTTTATATGTATAGATTTTGTTCAAGAAAATGAATTATAGACAAACTGAACTAAGACGTACCTATTTTTTCAAATATGCATCATGCAAAGATAAGTAAATCAAGTCTTCTAAAAAACAATATTTTCCTTCCGGGTGGCATAGCTGTGGCACGCACCGTATAATAAAAAAAGATTAAATCGTCTGCGAAATCTTTCAAGTTACTAAACTAAAAAGCTGGAAATAAAAAAAGTAATTGAAAAAACTAAAAAGGCCGACTGAAAAAACTGAAAAGCATAAAACAAGCACATTTTAAATTAAACAAAAGTTGGAAGCAGGCGGGGCCCATTACATTTTCATAATTTTATATTCAAATAGGCCCCGCCTGCTTCCAACTTTTGTTTAATTTAAAATGTGCTTGTTTTATGCTTTTCAGTTTTTTCAGTCGGGTTTTTTAGTTTTTTCAATTACTTTTTTTAATCGGATTTTGTTACCAATTTCAAGGGTTATAATTTTAAAACAATCTATCTAAATCAAAAGTAACCTTAGTTAGACCTTATAAAATCAGCTATCTGCTAGTAAAGTTTCGTGAAAATCATTTCAGCCGTTTCGGAGATTAACTGGAACAAACAGACTGACAAAAATTTAAAAAAATGTTTTTTTGTTACAGGTGCCGTTTATATTTCCATATGCATTCATTCAGTAAAAAGCTGTTATTTTGATATTACAAACAGACACTTCAATTTTATTTATGTACCTATTCATACACAATTGTTTACACAAAGTACAAAACTGTTTTACGTCCGTCATCATCTCAGGTCTAGTTGAAAATCAGCGTCGGGCAGTAGCTGCTCGGCAGTTTGCTGAACTGGGCCTATTTAGCATTTTTTTTGTTACGGGCACTTGAGACATTTGCCAAATCAATATGTATTCTTTCTTTCTTTAAAATACTGGTATTCAGGTGCATCAGGTTAGGCTGGAAACCGCCCCAACATAGTTGGAAAAAGGCTAGGCAGATCCTGAGCGCAGTTTTATAACAATCATCTATTAAAACGATATTTTTCTGTCAAGCACAAAACGATTATTGACACCACTACGTGAACTAAATTAAAAGAAAGAATCCACCACTTTGGGGACCAAAATGGATAAGAAATGTCTACATCAGTTTATTAAATAAAAAGCGACAAAATATAATTCCACGACGGGGTGAGGTAGAGGACCTCTCCCCACCCTTCCTCTCCACAATGGAGGTGGGGTGAGCTGTGTATGAGGATAGGAATACAATCAATCTCAATGTAGTGTCGTCTGAGCTGGAGTCGGTATCAATCAGCCATCGACATTTGTGGAAACGTCCTCGCAGCCATTGTGTGCGCCCGCCGCGCCCCTGCGCTGTTCGGGGAGCCCGCACACACAATGCGCGGCCACACCGGGGGCGGGAGCGGGAACGGGCAGCGGGGAGCGGGGGAGGCGATATTAAAGTATCGCTATTCAACGGCATGTCTGGAGAAAATCATCATAATTAAAGTCAACGAACAATGTGCTTACTGTGCAAAATATAAATACTTACACAGATGCAGAAAAACACACAAATTTTGATCTTTTAATAGTATTTTGATATTTCGTATGTTTTGTGTCGTAATTTATGAATACTAACTGTCACTGCACATCTTTGTTCAGTTATTAAGAGACAACAATAAATCCGCTCCTAAGACGACCCACTGACCCAATAAACATTTTTCATAGATGAGTGATGCTTCAAACAATTTGAATTGAAACAAACCATGCCAATAGCGCATATTTGTGGCGCGGGAGTGCAGCGGGCGCGGCGGCGGCTGTGGTTGCACGCGCTAATCTCAGGAACTACTGGTTCGAATTGAAAAATCTTTAATTTTTGGATAGCCCATTTATCGAGGAAGGCTATATATCTTCACGCTGCCACTAGTAGGAGCGGAGCATCAATGAAAAATGTTCCAAAATCGGAGAAAATTTATTTTAAAGAGCTTCCGTTGTGTGCGCTGCGTAAACGGTTAAAGTTACACAAACCAGTAAAGATAGTTTAAGGCATTTAAATAAATAAAATAATAATAAAAATAATGTACGAGGCAATTATTCTTAAAAAGGTAGAAAAAAAAGTTTGCGACAGCACATGCCTATCTTTTAAGGTTGACTAACAATAACCATTTTTATGATTTTAGGTAAAAATTAATGCTTTATTTGCGAAGGTGTTTTTACAGACATATTTTTTTTTCTTTTACGTTATTACAGTATTATTCCTTATCAAAATAAATATGTTAATCATCTTTAGCGTTCAATTGTGACCGAAATTGCGATTTAACTTAGATGGATTTCTTAGGAAATATTATAGAATGCAAATAACTCGTGCAACAAGATACTAAAACAATAACGTCACTTAACCATACTTCCAATACTTTACGAGTTGTGGTTTTAAAAAGAGGATTAGAGGAGGAGATTATTAAATTTATGCATAATTATTGCTGAGGTTTGTATTTGTTTACATTCGCTTAACAAATATGAACTACTAATTAAAATAAATTTCACTAATATGAGTCGGCAAACCTTCGTTATCTATTACTTCTTGTAACCTTCTGCTCATGCTGTTGACTATATTCGCGCATATTTTACTACTTTACGTTTTTTTTTTCTTAAACGTTTTTTCATCGCTAAAAATCACTACATTGTTCTCCCAATCAAAATTGATATATGACCTAACAAACAGTAGTCTGTTTTGTCGGTGCGCAGTGGACAGCAAAGGTGCGCGCTGGCTTGCTGCGACGTAATCCAGCAGAATGTAGGTGATTTCTCACAGTTTGTAAGCACACATTGTGTGCTGTTGCTGTTACGCGGGTTCACAAGAAGGGATCAGCCTTATGCATTGCCACGATGTCGTGGTGTCGAGCCGATAAATTTGCCTTTGGATTTGGCCTGAGATGTACGTCTCCAAAATCCGCATATCGGCGGACCCATAACTGCACGGTTCTCCTCTGTATTTATAATACTTATAATAATATCTCTTATTATAATAAATAAATACTATATTTATATACTATACTAGCTGTTGCCCGCGACTTCGTTCGCGTGGAAATTTTGGTGTGCAAGTGTTAGACTGCCTCGTTGGTCTAGTGGTAGCAAGCGCGACTACTAAGCGTGGGGATCGATTCCCGGGATCGAGCAAAGTGTTAAAAAAAAAGTTTATTTCAATTATATAACGTTGTCACACACATGATTTGGAAATCACCTTTTAAGCCCTTGCTTAAAAGGTGATTAACAACAAAAGCATCTCCTTGATGCTTTTGTTAGGGGGCGTCCATTAATTACGCGAGGTGATTTTTCGACCCCCTCCCCCTTTGGTGGGATGTCGTGAGATTTGGCTTGACCCCCTCATCTCCCTCTTAATCTCGCGTAGTTTAGTGTAAATACGGTAATCTGTGCTTGATTGCGTTGAATTCGCTAAAAGAAAATAATTTGTAGAGAAACATGTTTACTCAATTAAACCGAGTGATATCTGCCGTAGTTATTAATTACCAACCAAAAGGCTTAAAACAAATTTTCATGGTTTGAACTACAGACATGACGATTTTCGATACAAAATTCATCCCCTATTTAACTCGCTTAGTGTTTGAATTTTGAAAAGCACTGAAACACATGGTTTTTAATTTTTAACCAGAATGATAACCACCAATTTTTATGGTTTAAACTACAAAAATGATGATTTTCCATACAAACTTTCATCCTATATTTAACTGCCTTAGAGATGAATTTCGAAAAGCACTAAAACACGTGAATTTTAATTTTTTCCATAATGATAAACACCAATTTTCATAGTTTAAACTACAAAAATAACGATTTTCTTTACAAACTTTCATCCCCTATTTAACTCCCTTAGGGGTTGAATTTCGAAAAACATTGAAACACATTATTTTTAACCAGAATGATGAACACCAATTTTCATTGTTTAAACTACAAAAATGACGATTTTCGATACAAACTTTCATCCCCTATTTAACTCCCTTAGGGGTTGAATTTCGAAAAACATTGAAACACATTATTTTTAACCAGAATGATAAACACCAATTTTCATGGTTTAAACTACAAAGATGACGATTTCTATACAAACTTTCATCCCCTATTTAACTCCCTTAGGGGTTGACTTTGAAAAACACTGAAACACGTGATTTTTACCAGAATGATAAACACCAATTTTCGTGGTTTAAACTACAAAAATGACGATTTTCTTTACAAACTTTCATCCCCTATTTAACTCCCTT
This sequence comes from Noctua comes, assembly GCA_963082995.1. Lineage (NCBI taxonomy): Eukaryota > Metazoa > Arthropoda > Insecta > Lepidoptera > Noctuidae > Noctua > Noctua comes. Next base: position 210,910 of record OY720267.1, read on the forward strand.
AGGGGTGGAATTTCGAAAAACACTCAAACACTTCGTTTATAATTTCTTAACCAGAATTGTAATCACCAATTTTTATGGTTTAAACTACAAAAAAAAATGATTTTCGATACAAACTTTCATCCCCTATTTAACTCCCTTAGGGGTTGAAATCAAAATCAAAATCAAAATCAAAGCATTTATTTCAAATAGGCCAGTTACAGGCACTTTTGAATTGTCGAAACAAAGACAACAATAGCTACAGTCCCAGTCACAAGGCATAAAAACTGTGAAAGTACTGTAGTTGCCCATTCCCTAACGTAGATCTCTATGGAGAAGAACGGGCAAGAAACTCCATGGACACTCTTTTAAATCAGTATACTTTTACAAACTCTTGGTTACATCATTCATGTTCAGATGGTACATTATGTGAGAACGATGTAGCAAGATGTGTACGTTAAAAGTGTCCATAGTAAACAATTCAAAAAAGAAAAAAAAAACAATTCAAATAAGCCGTGGCAACCAAGAGATGACCAGTCACAACTGACAGCGCCCGTTCACGAACATGACGCATGTATCAGCACCATTCAACTCAACCATTTTGAAGGGAACTAAATGATCCGACACACGCGCCACCATCAGCGAGACATTTGAGTGAGCATGACACACTCCTAACCGCCAGGGCACATTCAAGTCAAGAAAAGACGTAGGTTTCCCGCGAATGACAGCTTTCTATTACATAGTACTCACACAATATGGGCTATGCGGCTATATAATACTAAAGAGATTGAATTTATACAAAGCAAAGATAGTTGTACAATCTTCAGCAGCTCCAACATACTATTTAATGCTTCTTCTTCTTAGCGTTTCGATGGCAAAAAGTTGAAATATGCTTAGCCCAAAAACTCAGCCACGTGTACCCCGCTCACTGATGCAGTAAATAAATCATCAAGAGCGCAGGTGATTGGGATATGTAATGCTATTCATTTATGCGTCCCTGTCCTTGTGGAGCAGGACCGGCATTGAGCCAAGCATTTTTATCAACGATATAATCGTCCAACTTGTAATATGCTTGCCTACACAGTGTGCGTTTAATGCATGTTTTAAATTTCGTTTCATTCAGTTCAAGAATACTTTGTGGAATTTTGTTATAGCATCTCAAACAGTACCCCATGAAAGATGAGTCTACTTTAGCGAGTCTGAAGCCTGGCTGAACTAATTGGTCTCTATTTCTAGTACTGTAATTGTGTCTGTCACCTCTTTTATTAAAAAGATGTAGATTTTTTCTTACATACATTATGTTTTCATAGATGTATTGAGAATGTACCGTCATGATGTTAATTTCCTTAAACAGTTCCCTTAGAGAATCACGCCTACGAAGATTATATATGGCTCTGATGGCTCTTTTTTGCAGAATAAATATAGACTCAATGTCTGCAGCCCGTCCCCATAGTAAAATGCCATAAGACAGTATACTATGAAAGTAACTAAAATAGACCAGCCTAGCGGTATCTACATCAGTATATTGACGGATTTTTCTAATAGCATATGCTGCTGAACTTAGCCGCCCCGCAAGAGATGTTAAATGAGAACCCCATTGTAGCCTTGAATCAAGCGTAATCCCCAGGAAAACTGTTTTATCTACAAATTCAAGCTTCTCTTTATTCAATACTATATCACAATCGCTACTTTTAACATTTGGTAAAGCAAATCTTATGCATTTCGTTTTTTTTCCATTTAACACTAAATTGTTTGCTGTGAACCAGTTATGGACCTGAAGTAGGGCATTATTCACGTCATCTAGATTTTGGGCCCGTCTATTTATCTTAAAATAAGGGAAGTGTCATCAGCGAATAACACCATATTATGAGGTTGGTTTTTCAATAAATAGGGTAGATCGTTTATATACACTAAGAAGGGGAAAGGACCCAATATTGAGCCTTGCGGAACCCCCATTTTTACTTTTAAACCCTGTGAATTAACACCATTTATTTGAACTTGTTGTTGTCTATCCTTCAAATAAGATTTCATCAAACTAAGTGCAAGTTTACCTAGTCCGTAATGCTCAAGTTTCAAAAGTAATGTGTCGTGATTTACGCAATCAAATGCTTTGGAGAGGTCACAAAATATTCCTATGGCGTCTTGGGACTCTTCCCACGCAGTAAAAATGTGCTTTAATAAGGTTACACCGGCGTCAGTTGTACAACGTCCCTTGGTGAAACCATACTGTTGATCGTGTAAGATTCTGTTGGTGTTAAAATGATTGAGCATTTGATTCAGCATTACCTTTTCAAAAACCTTGCTAAAAACTGGCAACACGGATACAGGTCTATAATTATTAGTATCTTTACTATCTCCGGATTTGAACAGAGGTATGACTTTACTGTATTTCATTAGATCAGGGAAAACTCCTTGGTCTACACACAAATTAAAAATTAAAGCTAAGCATGGTGCAATAGTCTCAACTATGGATGTACAAAATCTGATAGACATTCCCCAAAGATCTTCGGTCAGTTTGACTTTTATTTGCCGGAAAGCTTTAATAACTATCATAGGGTTTATGTGTTTAAATTTAAATTCAGCCAGGCAGCCAGACACATTCGCCTTTAATAAACCCATTGAGACTTCAGGAGAGGAATTAAGAGCCTCCGTAGTTTTTAACGGTATATCGGTAAAGAAATTTACAAATTCATGAGCTTCTTCCTGATTAGAGCTTTTAGGACCATACGCTGTATCTAATGTGTAGCTAGTGTTACGTATTTTCTTCCTGTTAGTCTCGTTATTTATGACTTTCCAAACTGTCTTAATTTTGTTTTCTGCAGTTTTGATCTTGTTGCTAATGTGCAGGGCTTTGGCAGCCTTGCATGTATTTTTAAAAATATTTGAATACTTAGCAACATACTTGTTAAAAGTGTCAGTGTTTATATAAGGCTTAAGGCCATAAAGCTCAAATAGTCTTTCCCTACTTTTTCTGATACCTCTAGTTGCCCAATCACTAAATATAAATTTAGGGCAAATACATTTTGTCTTCTTTTCAAAAGTTTTGTTGAACTCAGTGTGAACTATTGAAAAGAAATTATCATACAATTGATTTATATTAATATCGTCCATATGATGGCTCATAACGCTTAACTTATTCTGAAGGGAAATATTATACCTATTTAATTTATTAGTAGTTATTGGTCTAAACTGAATCTGAAGTTTTTGCAGTGGAATGTTACACCTAAAAGTTACAGTTTGTCCGCTATGGTCAGACGGCAAACAATTTACTATGGCTTTATCTAAGTAATCACAATTGCAGAAAACATTATCTATACAAGTAGCAGAAGATGGAGTGACTCTCGTAGGTTCTATAAAAATGTTGGTCAAGTCAAATGACTTAAAAAGATTTAATAACCGACTGCTATTAGAATTTTCTTCTAAAATATTGATATTGAAATCACCACAAATAATTATAGATTTATTACTGGCTGCAAGTTTTGCCAGGACATCTTCCATTATTGAATCAAATACGGAAAAGTTTTGATAGTTTGGGGGTCTGTACACACACACAATTACATGCTTATCCAGCTCAACACAGGACAGTTCGACGCACTGTTCAGCCGAGAGACCTACTATGTCATTGCGTTGCTTATATTTAACACAACTTTTCAATAATATTAGGGAACCTCCACGCATCATAGATTTACGGTTAAAGCAGCTACCCTTCTGTTTGTCTTCTGTCTACCTTCTGTTGTCTCACTTCCTAGTTTAAATTAATATTAATATCTGGAGTGAGTCCCGTGACTCCCGTGCCATCACCAGACAATAAAATCCTATTACTAAAATACCCTAATTGAGAATTTTCCACGGTGACATATGGATCCTCCTCAGTACAATTTTTGTAAACATTTATAGCACTAATGCTATATTTATTTAAGGTCACCACCTGTTCCTTAGTAATATTACTAATAGACGCAGTGTTAATAATATAACTAAACTTCGACATACTACTTATGTCTGAGTGAATATTAAAAGCTAATAGCCGAGCTATTTTGTGTCTACATCTAACAGGTAGATACACTTTACCCCGAGTCGATTGAAGTTTATCAACAAAAGTGTTGATATCAAAATATATGTTTGTCACTATAGTGACCTACTAGAAAATGCACATGTTTATTTAACATGTGTATATAATTGTTTTTTCTATAACATAAATTTTCAAAGTATGGAAAAGCACACAATATGATTTTACTACAATTTAACTTTAACAACTCTGAAATCTTCTGAAATCTTGAATTTCGAAAAGCACTAAAACACGTGGATTTATATTTTTTCCCATAATGATAAACACCAATTTTCATGGTTTAAACTACAAAGATGACGATTTCTATACAAACTTTCATCCCCTATTTAACTCCCTTAGGGCTTGAATTTCGAAAAACACAGAAACACATGGATTTTAATTTTTCCCCATAATGATAAACACCAATTTTCATGGTTTAAACTACAAAAATGACGATTTTCTATACAAACTTTCATCCCCTATTTAACTCCCTTAGGGGTTGAATTTCGAAAAGCACTAAAACACGTGGATTTTAACTTTTCCCCATAATGATAAACACCAATTTTCATGGTTTAAACTACAAAGATGACGATTTCTATACAAACTTTCATCCCCTATTTAACTCCCTTAGGGCTTGAATTTCGAAAAACACAGAAACACATGGATTTTAATTTTTCCCCATAATGATAAACACCAATTTTCATGGTTTAAACTACAAAAATGACGATTTTCTATACAAACTTTCATCCCCTATTTAACTCCCTTAGGGGTTGAATTTCGAAAAGCACTAAAACACGTGGATTTTAACTTTTCCCCATAATGATAAACACCAATTTTCATGATTTAAACTACAAAAATGACAATTTTCTATACAAACTTTCATCCCCTATTTAACTCCCTTAGAGGTTGAATTTGAAAAACACTGAAACACGTGATTTTTAACCAGAATGAAACACCAATTTTCGTGGTTTAAACTACAAAAATGATGATTTTCGATACAAACTTTCATCCCCTATTTAACTCCCTTAGGGGTGGAATTTCGAAAAACACTGAAACACGTCGTTTATAATTTCTTAACCAGAATTGTAATCACCAATTTTCGTGGTTTAAACTACAAAAATGATGATTTTCGATACAAACTTTCATCCCCTATTTAACTCCCTTAGGGGTGGAATTTCGAAAAACACTGAAACACGTCGTTTTTAATTTCTTAACCAGAATTGTAATCACCAATTTTTATGGTTTAAACTACAAAAATGACAATTTTCGATACAAACTTTCATCCCCTATTTAACTCCCTTAGGGGTGGAATTTCGAAAAACACTGAAACACATCGTTTTTAATTTCTTAACCAGAATTGTAATCAGCAGTTTTCATGGTTTAAACTACAAAAATGACGATTTTCCATACAAACTTTCATCCCCTATTTAACTCCCTTAGGGGTTGAATTTCGAAATATCCTTCCTTATTCCTTGTCTACATTATAAATCAAACCTCTGTGCAAAATTTCAGCTTTCTAGGTCCAAGGGTTTGGGCTGGGCGTTGATGAGTCAGTCAGTCAGTCAGGACTTCTCTTTTTATTTATATAGATAGATAGATATACACTATGTTTATACAATATACTTAAATATACCTAATTAATATTACTTATAAAAATACAATACAAAATATACAAATCCGTGATTAGACCTGTCGTACTGTATCATGGATCGGAATGCTGGGCTGTGAAGAAGATGGATGAAAGAAGATTGCATGTAACGGAGATGGGAATGTTGAGGTGGATGTGTGGTGTGACAAGACTGGATAACGTAAGAAACGAGTATATTAGAGGAAGTTTAAAAGTTGCGCCAGTTACAGAAAAGTTGAGAGGGAATTGGCTGTCTTGGTATGGACATGTGATGAGGAGGGACGAATCGCTTGTGACTAAAAGAGTGATGAATATAAACGTCGATGGATGGAGAGGGAGAGGAAGACCAAAGAAATGATGGATGGCTTGTGTGAGGAATGATATGAAAGTTAAAGGAGTAAATGATAGCGTGACGGTTAACAGAGGAGATTGGAATAAAAGAACTTGTTGCGCCGACCCCAAGTGACATGGGACAAGGGCAGAAAAATGATGATGAATGATAATAATACAATACATAAATACAAGATACACATTGACATTGGCAAATATTATAATCTATTTTTGTTATTCAAAGGGTTTTTTTTTTCCTGTCTAAGATCTAGATCAAGCTAATTTTAGATCAAGTTAATTTTATCATAATCATCGTACGATTAAAAATAAAAACTATAATTCAGTTATGATAATATTATATTATTTATAATTATGGTAGGTATTGCACTTAAGTTACATTAATTATTTATTCCTAGGTAAACATTGAAAGGTGAGATGAGTTAGTTAAAGTGAAGTAGGTATAATATCAACGTAACATCTAACTGTTACTCACCGATATCATTAGGCGCCTTGCAATTTCACTTCTTCTTAGCGTGTCGTTGACTATTCAAATTGAGTTGCCTAAAATTTGGCGTCGAGTTTGGCACAAAGTGAAAGTGCAAGAAGAAGCGAAGAAGTGAAGTGAAGTGAAGATACATCTTCGCCGTTTTATAGTTCACCATCTTCCTAACGTACTCTCTCTCTCACTCCTGATACATTCATCATCGCTCACTCTTACATTCTGTTTCCCACACTACTGTCGATCAATTAAAACACCTCGAACCAGAAGATGTATGCTGGATTCTATCTCTTTTCAACTCGTGCCTAAAAGATTGATTAAGCCGGGTAAAAAAGTTACGTATCCCTTTTATGCCACACATTTAAACATTTTGAAAGTCTTTTACTCAACCGCCTTACGCCTGTGATCAAACCAAACTTTATCGCTGAGGAAGCCGGCTTTAGGCCAGGAAAGTCGTGCACCAATCATACCCGCAGCTTCACGGAATTCATCGAAGATTATTTTGAGGTAATTAAAGTCAAAGGTATATTAAATTAATAAATAAATAATAAATTCTTACTAGCATTCGTTGATGTTTTGGTAGCCTATGATATAAATGAACATCAAACGAATTTTGCTAAAAGTCAACCACACAAACGTTGTCGTTTTCGTGCACTTTAACGTAATTCTGAGTAACCATCGATTTCAAAGGTAAGACAATGCGAGACATCAGTGGATGTGTAATCTTTACCAATGCGTTTCATAGTAAGTAAGTGATCGGTGGCTGACCTCCGAAGCGCAGCTCGGCGGCGGCCTGCGCGGTGTCGGTGTCGCGGCGCGCTACGCACTGGTACACGCCGCGATGCGCGCGCACTACGCCGCGCAGCACCAGAGCTGCGCCTGCTCCCGCCGCTGCGCCGTTGTGCAGCCACGATAGCGCTGCGCGTGCATCCGACGCCTCGCAACTGAAGCGCACGGTGCTGCCCGCGTCTGCCACCTATCAGAACTCCCTCGATACACTATGTGGACGTATCACGTTGCCCAAGAAAATATTGCGTGAGAGATATTTTTCTGTCCGGGGACATTAGAGGATTATGTCGGACTGCTACCGCTTTAGCCCCGCGGAAACCGACTCATAGCAGGGATAGGTCGCAACTATGAGTTTGGGGTCCGGGAGATATTCTGTTTGCTTTATCACTTTAAACTACAGCAGGATCACGGTTCGAGACTATATTAGTGCAGCTCCAGTTCTGCTAGTTTAAATCAACTTCCTCTTTGTCCAGCGGAGTGATCTGAGCTCGTGCGGCGGCAGCGCGTTGTGCGAGTACTCACGAGCACGGTGGGTGTGACGGTGACGCTGAGCGTGTCCAGCACGTGCAGCGTGGTGTGCGCGGTGGCGTCGCCAAATACGTTGTAGGCCTTGCAAATCCACAGGCCAGCGGCAGCGGGCTGCGCGCGCATGCACCGCGCTGCACCGCCGCCCCAAGCCCAGCCGTCCGCCCCGCCTGCTGGCTGCAGGCGCCCGCCGCGCTCGCGGTACCACCTGCACACGAACATAACTACACTAAGGCACTCGAGGCTGCGTTTACACCAAGTGCGAGGATGAATAGAAAACCATGTTTGTGAAGCTACTAAAATACAATCAGTACCTCTACCATGAGTTTACGCAGCTAAAACTCGCTAGCGTCTCCGTAAATTATTTGTATGAAATATTGTATAGCGCCCCTAGCGGTCACAGAATGAATTAAAATACGTACCACGAGCACTATAGATTTCGATAGGTTAAAAACCTAACGTAATCTATTCGATAGTTACTAACGTCTTTCAGCTGTCGCCATACAAAACGGTACCATGACTCGCTAATTCTACAGACGCTATCGAACAATACGCTTGCGATAGTAGTTACGTTGCTCACTAGCATTTTGTCGTGTGAAATATGTTTACATTAAAATTATATACGTTTTTGAGTGTAATAAAGCGAAAATAATGTCTGCAAGAGCTTATTTAGCATGGAATATGTTAGTGGTCGCTGAATCTGAAGACCAACGACGTGACTTTTACCTAGACTATATTATTTCTATTTTACGTACTAGCAAGCTGTGCCTTTAAATTAAATTTAGTCAAATCATACTCATAACCATTTTTTTGTTTATTTGTTGCATTCCTCACGTCTTTAGTATTGTTAGACACTTGAACTTACCTCACTTATTACACTTTCAAAGTTTCAAGTGGCTTGGAATATCTACCTGAGTTGAGGGGCAACTATTTGGGAATTCTAATACGTTTTAAAATAATTTAATATAAATTAGAAACATACCTATCCATGAACTCTACCAACAATTGAAACTGTGAGACACTGGTCCTCATTTTATTAAAATATAATCCAAATAATCTATTGTTTTAAACTTTCAAACCACACAACGCACTCTGTGACATAAGGTCAATAAACAAAATAATAAATTGAATGGCGAAAGTGACATATTATAAGGAATAAAAATTCAAAAACCACTAAATACCATAAGTAGTCCACTAACCGTCAACTTTTCTATTTTGTCGGTTTATTTTGTGAAATTGACTGTCTTAACATTTTTAGCATAGCGATAACACTACATTTTGAGTTTACGAGCCGTTCTCTCTTCTTATTAGTGAGAAAGAAAGAAACAAAACATAAGTAGTGAAGCATAGACGAAAGTATTCTAAGGAGCAGAGTGAAGTTAGCTAGAGGACACGATCTATCGAGCTTACCTTAGCGCCTGCGTAAGATTCCGTAAATCTCATGGTGCAAGCATTATCGAAATCTATTTGATCCACGTTAGCACGCTAGCGAGTTCAACGCTAGCGCGTCATTTTTCGATGACATCTCATGGTAGAGGTACAGGTAACCTGGGTCATGGAGACTGGAGACTTCTAAAAAAGGAGGAGATTATGTTTTCGACCAGCACCGATTTCTCCGTGATTACTGGTCCAATTGACATTGATTGATTGTATTGTGGAAAACATGGTGAGGAAACCAGCACGCCTGAGAGATATTTCTCGACGGCATGTAAAGCCAAGTCAGAGGCCCATGGGCGGCATAAAACTTTAACACCAGGTTAGGCACTAACCACACGATAAAGAAAGAATGGTCCAATTTAAATGGTTCTTTCGTTGGGTAGAGGAAGCTTGCGCGGTGGTCCCATATAAATTTTATGAACTTTACTTCGGTACTTTCTGAGTTATATACTCTATAATATGCATTTTTTCTTCTTCGTTTATGTGGATGATGTGCAAAGACATTCATAAAATACTACGTGGTGATGTGTCACAGAGCATCATTTATACAATGTGTTTGGCTTCCGGTCACCGATACTTTACGGGTATAATATAAACTCATTTTTATCGACAAATACACCTTTATAAATACTCCTAACTCCACACCCCGCGAATGGCAACCATTTTGTTTTTTTAATCGGCTGATCTAGGGTATGTTCAATGAAATGCTAATATTTTTTAATCTAAGAGACCTAGAGACGTACAAATGATCTTGCAAGGGTAAACACCGAGGCTATCATATTATAACATAAATTTTCCTGAAAAATAAGCAAAAAGAGCCTAAAAAATAAGAAATTACTATTTAAAGGAATCGGGAACTCAAACAAATCAGTAAACATGGTAAATATCCCGTTTCTAGTGTTAATGATAAATTGTATAATATTGTACGAGTGGCTGAAAGTTGCATGTAACTTAATACAAATCTTAATTACGCGTATTGCGGCGCGGGATGGTCGGAGGCGACACAGGGTAGGCACACGGGCTGACCCGCCGGCACGCTGAGCTCACCGCCCGCCGCCACCAGTCGCGGCGCTGACGATGATGCTGCCGCTGCACACACGCACAATTTAGCGACATACACACACATAGGCCCACCTCACATCTGCGGAGGCCGGTAAAGCGACAGCCATCTCAAGAGCCATTGAGTGCCCCTATACGGACATATAACATATTTAACAGGCTCATGTCTATAGTAGCAACTTCAAAATTAAACTAAAGGAATTCCTATTAAATAAGTGTCTGTATGCGGTAGAAGAACTGTAATTGTATTGAATTGTAATTTAGATTTTTAAAATTCTGATTTATTCACGTAACTATAAATGGGACATGCGTAATATCGACGCACTCTTTTACCGCCAACCTGCAAGCATCAAACGACCGCGCGTTAATTGGCATCTCGCAGTTCAGCCTCTGTGGCTGTCTTCTGCTTAACCGGACAAATCCTGTGGATGCCTTGAAATTAAAGCCTCCAGCCAGGGCGTAAAAACTACTTAAAGCTAAGCGACCACACGCTAAGGGCACCCCCTGTGGGGTACGAGCCTCGGCTTAGGGCGTCGCTGGGGGGGGCAGCAAGGGGACAACAGGCTGGATCTGGTTATTTAGGGGCTGATTTATTGCTAATGGCTCAACATCGCGGGCTGGCTCGAGCAAGAGTCGGGGGGGGATTGAATGGGGTAGTCGCGACGGGCCTCGACGGCGAGGTCGGAATGATGGCAATCTGTATTTGTTTTTTCTTAGAGTACTGGTTTCCCTACTGCTCTCCTGGAGGATGGTTGTAGGGTCGTCGGGGGTGGCGAGGGTATGACGGGACGGCGAATTACACTAATACGCGATGGTTCGTATCGGGCGGCCGATGCGATTAGGGGGTTTCTATGCTTTACAGCTTAATCAAAGAAACGCTTAGAGAGGCGTTTCATAAACTGAAGGACGGTAGGCACTTTGAGGTCCAAGTGTAAACTATCATTACGGACGTAAGGACGGGCTCCGGTGATCTTACAGAGGTACCGGTTCTGCAGGATCTGCATCTTATGGATATGACGGGGGTGGGCATGGGCAAATACGACACAAGCGTATGTCATAATGGGACGGATCACTGCGGTGTAAAGACGCAACTTGCACTTGAGTGACAATTTGCTCTTTGCTACAGTCATGTAGTGGAGTCGACCCATAGCGAAAGCAGCACGGTTACGGGCTGCTGTTGTATGGGCCGCGAAAGTCAGATGGTTTTCGAGTATGACTCCAAGGTACTTGGCTTGCTTCTCCCAAGGGATAGGCTTGCCAAACATGGTGATCGGACAGGGGAGGGGGCGTGCATGCCGCACTTTGTCATAGAGCACCGCCTGACTCTTGTCAGGATTCACCTCGACCCTCCACTTGCGGAACCAAGCGCCCAAGACGTTGGCTGACCGCTGCCGCGCTGTAGATAAGAGGCGATGGCATCTCGACTATGCCCGGTGTAGTAAACGGCCGTGTCGTCAGCGAATAGCGCCAACTGGGCCTTTTTACTCTTAGGTATGTCACTGGTGAACAGCGTGAATATGATGGGGGATATAACGGAGCCCTGAGGGACTCCTGCACGAATGGGGTGAGGGGAGGACAGGGCACTCCCTACGCGGTAGCGGAAGGTGCGATTTGACAGAAAGTCTCGTAAGATGAGCACGAGACGATCAGGCACTCCTAGTTGGCTCACTACACAGTGGCGCTACAAGTATTTATAGTCGGCGCACTCCGTACGCCAGGAGACCAAGAAACATACATCTGATCAGTGATTGGCTGATCAATTTTGAGTATGATTCTTAACAGCTACTACATCCTCATATAATTTTGTAAATATAAGAACTAGGATTTTGACAATAAATAATTCTCACTTTGAACCTCAACCGTTTGTTTTATTGTACGCAAACTACCGCGACTAGAGTGTGGAAGTACCCCACAATTGGTGACCCCGAGAAAAAAAATGTCGCAAGAGAAAACCACAAGTGAAGGAAGCAATCCCATGAAGATGGACTCCGAATTAGCTGCCATATCGGTGCAGTCCAGATTGTTACAATTCTGGCGGGAGATTCCACGAGCCTGGTTTATCCAATTCGAAGCTGTCGTGAACCCCTTGAAGACTTCGGACGACCAGAAGTTCCGCTACGTATTACAACAACTGCAAACCACCGATCTTCAACAGCTAACCGACATTTTGTACAATCCACCCGCCACGGATAAACATAATGCAGTGGAAGTGCCCCACAAATTTAATATTGTTATTTTTAATTACTTATCTCAATTTATGCAAATTTATCTTTGGTTTATTACTTTATTGTTATTATTTTTTAAGGTGGCCATAGTGTATGTCCAAATATATTGATAAAATGTGAAGTTATTGTTTTGAAATTGTTGATCACTGTTTTAAGCTTTCACGGTTTACAACTAAACTTATACTGTCACTTACGGGATATCTAAGAACAATCATGGATGATATCCCGTAAGTGACAGTATAAGTGAAATTGTTGATGTAGTTCATGACATTCAAATGTAATTTATTTTAGCGTATGTACTGTAATTTTTGTGTTAAAATTCAGATACAAATGAATTGTTAATGAATAACGACTATGACTATGACTATAGAGCTGCGCGCGGCGGTTCTCTTGGCAGTTTTCCAGTGCCGCAAATAGTCATAGAAATTAAGGCTTTGTTTAAGTTGGTATCTTCTCAGTCTTCGCGCTGCGCCTCCACAGGTGTGCGCTGGGCTGCACATACCCACGCTCCCGAAAACTGACCGGTGACGGTGGAAGCGACGCGCGAAGCAGCTGTAGGCGCTGGCGTTACCCGGACACACGCTGGTGCCACTCTCACACACACACACACATTACTGACCGGTTACGGTAGGCGTGGCGTGAGAGGCAGCTGTAGGCGCTGGCATAACTCACAGACACACACACACAATACTGACCGGTGACGGTGAGCGTGGCGGGGCGCGCGCGCTTGGTGGCGGCGGAGAGCGCATGGCGCGCGAGGCAGCTATAGGTGCCGGTGTCACCCGCGCCCACGTCTCGGATCAGCAGCGTGTTGCCTGCCACCAGGTAGCGCGACTCTGTCACCATACATCTCTCATTATTCATACTCAGGTACACCGCGGGGGGGTGTGATAAGTGTCGGGCGACGCGATGATAGATTTATTAGCGTCGGCCGCCGCTCGCCGTCGCGCCGCGACGTTTTTCTCCGTTTGAAAAGCACTCGCTACGATTTATGTGTATCGGTAATTCCTCTCCTTTATTAAAAACAAAATGTTCCTCCAGAAATCGACGCGCTAGATTGCAACATTCGTAATGTCAAAAAACGTACTTAACTAAACATTATATTATATACATACTATTAAGGCGATAGTCTGAATGTACAAAACTTAGAAATTCATATCGAAAACAAAAACACATCTTGTGTGCGGCGATCTTCCCCTTTGACACCTAGACGTAGATAAATTATTTGAGATGATGCCAAAACTGCTCCACCTACATATTAACTGACTTAAAAAAAAGGAGGTTATTAATTCGACGCTTATATTTATTATTGTTTCTAGGAACCATCATACAAAGACGTAGTAAAAAAAGATTTTTTGAATAGGTATTATATAAAACGGGTGATCATCACCCGTTTTCGAACATTTGTTTTGTCTTTCGCATAATGGAACATGACGTCTTGCCACTGCAAAATTGTTACAATAACTAATAATGAGTTACTGTTTTTCAAGATCTAGGACATTTGCGCGAACAGACCTATCCACGAATAGTCATTTGTGCGACTGATACTTGCGCGACAAACACTTGCGCGATTCGACGTCTTGTGTGAAAATTTCCGAATTTTCTATCATGGGTGTCATTTTAGTGAATTACGGGGTTGGTGATAACGAAAATGACGTCAAAATGGAAATGACTGATGGTGCCGACGAAAATTACCGGTTATTTCGTCATGGGTATCATTTTCGTGATTTCGGGGTCGCTGATAACGAAAATTAGGTCAAATAACAACAGCATGAGAATTCAGCGAGTGAGAAGGCCAGAAAACAATTGACGATATTCCGGAAAAAAATTAACGATATCCCGACGTCCTTTTACCTCGACCGCTCAGCGGTCACTAAGGAAATATGGCAAACGTTTCTGTATATACTCGTAAACTGTAATTTTATGGGTGTTTTGGTATACTAATAATATTGTTTGTACAGTAATTTTAATGTTTTTTTTATTAGGTCGTTTCATTCAACAGTGGCCCTTCGATAAAATCGAACAATAATACTAATCTATTGACAGAAACTATGTATTTTTTGAGAGCAAAAGCCGGGAAATTTGACGATATTATCGGTATTATATAATCGGATTAAGAAAACAAAAGATTTTTTACAAAAAGTAGCGAGCCAACTTTGAAGACAAGGATATAAAGGAATGTATTGGCTCGATAGATTTTGCGATTTAGCCTCTGTTACCTCGGACGGTGTGCGGAAACAGACCTCGGACTCGCGTTGTACGCGAGAGACCTCTTTTCACCGCTAGATTTACGCAACAAGAGCGAGTTTTGTGAACTTTAAAAAAATACATAGTTGTTAAGCATAAATATAACAAATATTATGGTGCACTCAAAATAATTGCAATTCATTAATAATGTTGGTTGATGGTAGTCAAAAAATCATTGTAAAACTGCGCGAATATTTCGACGGGATGTCAATGTGACCGAACTGGGGCCTTAACAAACAAAAAACATTGGTCAGACAAGTCTCGATGTAAATAAATCGACACTTTATCTGATTCACGATTTACATGTGAAGTGCGAGTCAGATTGACAATTTATTAGCGTCGACATTGGTGCATACCTGACGAGGGCGGGTCGACATGCAGCACGGTGTCGCCCTTATACCAGAGCGCCGGGCGTACGAGCGCGGCGTCGCGCGTGGAGGCGCACGTAACTGCCGCTACGCCGCCCGCCGCCGTCACGCCCGCGTGCGCTTGCGCCTCCCACCCCGCCTCCGCCACTGTCACAAAACCACACGTCACCATCGCTTATCGCACACATATAGTCATTGGCGCAGCGCACACCTGCGGAGCTCGGATGCGCGGCGAAGCGTAGATGCGCTTGGTCAGAGCGACTCCGAGCGCCACCAAGAACGAATTGAAAGCCTCCATGCGAAGCAGTACGGGGCGACTGGAGCAGTCGCGTGGTGGCTTTAGACCATAGCAAGCCGTTTGTTGTAATTTATCTTTGGCATGCCATGTTCAACCGTATGTCATATAAAATACGGTAAATGCTTTAGCCCCTGTGTCTCGTGTCAGCCGCTACCTGGCTCAAGCACAACGTTGCGCGACAGCGTCACGCCGTGCACATTTGCGGCGCGGCACCGCACCGTGCTCGCCGCCGCCACCGCCTCGTACGCGCTCGACGGCAGGATCTCCAGCGTGCCGTTGCTGTGTATTCGTCTGCATACAACAAGTCACAAGTAAAGATGAGTTCCTCTCTCCATTATGAAAGGAAAAAATTAATAGGAAAAAATACGAGTAACAAGAACAAATTTGAAAAGTGAAGTGATAATGAAACAATTAAAAGCTTGAAGTCGGTGCATCACCGAGTCGTAACACCAAAACCAAGGACAGGCTGCGCCGAGTCGAGGCGCGGCCAGCGATGAGACCGTTTTTCCGCGGACGCACGGATGCGTCTCAAGTCACTAATAACTCTCGTTTCACGTAACTATCGCCCAGAGAGAAAAGAAGCTATGACAGCATAATTCATCAAACATAAAAGTTTTATTTAGGCCAAATTGAAAATCGGAGATCCTGCATTCGATTTCTAAGGTAGTCAATGGAAATACCCAATAACACTTTCACTTTATTTCATGGGATTTAAACTTTAAATAGTGAAATGTTGGTGTATCATTAGGTACATTTCTGCCTAACCCTTAGGGAGTAAGAATACGTGATTTATATACCGGATGGCTGGCAGGTCCCGCAGCGGCGTGCCGTCGTGCGCGAGCCAGGCGAGCTCCGGCGCAGGACGTCCGCGCGCGGTGCAGCGCAGGCGCACGCCCGCGCCCGCCGCGAACTGCACGCGCGCCGGTGGCTCCTCCACCAGCGCGGGGCCCAGCATCTCCAGATCACCGCAGCACACTGACACACACACAAACACCAAGTACAGAGGGGGTGCGGCGTCTAAATAGAATTGACATGTATTCTATGCTAAACGAATCTGAATATAGAAAACACAAATACCGATTTCTGTTGCCAAATCAAACATTTTTAACTGAAGTAGTTCGGTTTGCTTAGACAAAAAGTTAAATCTTTGAGTACGAAATTGTAGTGAAAAAATGTAGTCTGAACTTGTAACGAAGTAAAGCAATAAACGTAGATTTTTCTTTTTATTGAAGTTCTTCCGGCAACAATCACAAATGTATCCCAAGATGCTAGTCACGGCGGCAACGGGCGGCGGCGGCGCGGAGTCGGCCGGATTCCGCTCACAAACTATGACTAACTTTAAGCCACTTAAAAGTCTAACAGCACAACTTCAGTTTTAAAACCGTTTCACCTAAAAAAAGTCGTTTTTCCGTGGCGGACGGGAGCGATCGGCTGCGACTGGTTTCGACGCGGGGCAGCGGCGGTGGCCGGCGCGCTCCGTCCCGGCCACATTACTTAGCGAAAGTTACGTTCTCCAACATGCAATTCAGTTAAGTTTATTGCCACTTGTTTGTTACAGTTAGTTTCTATTTACTCTCACAATTAGCTGCCACGACTGCGACCAGCCCAGGCTTGCCGACTACCTGTGTAATGTAGCTCACTTTAAGTAAAGGTGTTCGACAGTAATGCTCTGGACTCATTCATTTTCAGTTTGCACTTGTGACATAGAAGAACAACAATCATTACGGGATGATTTGCGGCGACCACCGACATCATTTAAATTTGGTAAACACAAGACAATAGTGTGTCACATCGATCGTAATAATATGTTATTTTGATTGTACACACGCCTGCACGCCAGCACATTAAGCTCGACACCCAACATACCATACCTATAATAATAATAATAACAACCTGTCGAATCACCCGAAAGTTTCGGACTTCTTCCACATTATCATCCACTTTCTCTATCTAAATTCACCTTACATCCTTGGTTCTGACCCGCGTGTAAGGTTTCTTAGGCTCTCTTAAATGAGAAGAAACATAAAGAACAACAAAATAATAATAATAAAAAGAAAAATATGATCTGGAATGACACATGTCACACGTGGGAGTGATATGAAGTTTCGAATGACGTTATTGCAACGCACGCTATTTCGTAAAAAATTAAGAGTGGTACGCCAATTCGAAAACACGTTAGGTCGAAAACTGCTATATCGAATGACGTTATTGCGACGCACGCTATTTCGAAAAACTGTTTGAATGGAACGCTAGTACGAAAGTCTTGGCATTGAAATCCACTATTGCGAATAGCATATTCCAATCTAAATTTGTCCGGGGATCGAATTTGAAACAAGACCAATGAAAAGTATTATTTTAAGCTAGGGATACATAGCTAAATCATAATAAGTACTAATATTAATCATTTATACTTAGTAGTATAGATAAAACTGACACTGAGCGTGTCAGTTTTATCATCGTAGCGTAGATAGTTCTTAGTAATCACTGTGTCGCTAATTCGCCCCCAGACAAATTCAGATTGGAATATGCTATTCGCAGCAGTGGATTTCAATGCCAAGACTTTCATACTAGTGTTCCATTCAAACAGTTTTTCGAATCAGCGTGTTCGCAATAACGTCTTTCGATATAGCGGTTTTCGACCTAACGTGTTTTCGAACTGGCGTACCACTCTTAATTTTTTACGAAATAGCGTGCGTCGCAATAACGTCATTCGAAACTTCATATCACTCCCGTTACACGTACATAAAATTTAAGAATGAAAATAAAATAAGATAATGTTGACCAGAGCAGCAGCAAGGCGTGCACGCCTATCGCCTCCGGACCCGTCGCTCAGCTCCGCCTCGCCACCACCGGAATCCAGCCCCGTCGTGAGTGCTGTGACACCAGCCGTGGCAGTTGCTTCGAGCTCGAGCGACGAGTATTTCTCTCCGCCCACGACGCCACCACCTGTTCGTCGACGGAGAGGACGCCGGCCGCCGGACGGCTTAGAACCTCGAGGCCCACCGGCCTCTGATAGGGTCCCAGCTCTCGGCGGGAGTATGCAACGCATGCGATGGACGCAATCCATTAATGCAAATGTCATGCGCGCATACTATGGGACTACAGAGAGGGGAAACAACCTGACTGCGTACCGTGTTCGGATGCTCTCTCTGTTTCAGGTGCTTGAGCCAGCTGTCAACGTGTCGGCACAACGACTATCGGATCAGGTACGAGTCATCCAGCGTAATCGTATGTTGGATGACACTGTGCTTGATCGCTTGCGGATGGAAATGCAAAGTAGCCAAGTCATTGCCACGCCGCCGCAGGCTGTGGTTCCACCACAGTCTACCATGATATCAAATCGCGATAACGACGTGAGTAATGACATGATTACTAAGTACCCAGTGCAATGAGGAAATGAGGAGTGCTTTGGAGGGTGCTATTCGAGAATATCGGTTCATGCAACCCGACCTTAGACCACGCATACCTCGTTTGCCCATGCATAACAAAAATAGGGCGCTGGTGGCTGTTCTGGATTCGCAGTTGTCAAACTATTTTGACAACTGTGAAGACCTCACCGATGCTCACTCAATCCTGTATTGTGCGGCTGTAGCGGCATGTCGTGTAGCTCATGTCAAATTTTCTGATGACAGAGCTACACGACCTAAACCAGCCGTACTAGCATGGCAGTACAGGATTGAACGACGTATTGGTGAGGCAAGAGCACTCATCGGCAAACTGATCTGCTTCAGGGAGGGCAATACTCGTCCTAGAGTGATGCGTTTTGTGCGGCGGGCATTCTCGGGGACTGATATTAGTCCTCGAGACTAGATGTCCGGTGTCACAGAGCGCATCGACTTCCTGAAGCAGAAAGTGTATGCATGGGCAAACCGTATTCGTAGGTATAAGCGGAGGGTGGACCGATACACTCAGAATCGCACATTCCAAAGAGATGAAAGGTGGGTTTATATGGCTTGGGAGCGACCGGACCAAGGTGTGGCTGACACGCGCCTACCGGATGATGATGCCATGTCTTCGTTCTGGCGCAGCATCTGGTCGGTGCCTGTTAGCCATACCGAGGGTGATTGGACTCGGGAGGTTGAGCGAGCGTGCGATCTAGTACCAGAAATGGGGGCAATCACTATCAGCCCCCAAGACGTAGTTCGTGCAGTCCGTCTGTTGCCAAACTGGAAATCTCCAGGGCCGGATGGGCTGCACAACTTCTGGATTAAATGGTTTACAAGATCGCACGCTCGCCTGGCGATCCTGTTCCAGTCAGCCTTAGAGTCAGGGTCGCTGCCAGAGTTCCTGACAACAGGTATAACCCACCTGCTCCATAAATCGGGTAGTACTGCGGAACCCAAAAATTATAGACCGATTACCTGTCTTCCGACGGTCTATAAAGTTCTTACATCCATTTTGAGAGCTAAAATTAACAAACACATTGATGACAATTCTATCATGTCCGCTTCTCAAAATGGATATAGGAACGGGTCCCGCGGTACTAAGGAGCTACTCCTCATTGATATGGCCATTAGTCAACAGGTTCGCCGTTCCCGAAAGGATCTGTCGACATGTTGGATAGACTATAAGAAGGCCTATGACTCTGTGCCACATACATGGCTCATGAGGGTGCTAGAGTTGTATAAAGTTAATGCAACTCTGCGCACCTTCCTGATGTCATGTATGAGGCAATAGAGGACAGTCCTTCGCTATCCAGGATGTCGGCAAATCCAGAGGAATAGCGAACCGATAAGGATAGAGCGAGGTATATTTCAGGGCGATAGTTTGAGTCCACTTTGGTTCTGCTTAGCCTTGAATCCTCTTAGCACGCTGCTGGAGGATTCAGGTCAAGGCTATCGGTTGAGGAGAGGTGGTCAAGTTATATCTCACCTCCTTTACATGGATGACCTGAAACTCTTTGCCCCCAATGATTTACAACTGATGGAGCTACTGAAGGTAACTGAAACTTTCAGTAGCGCCATCAGGATGGAATTTGGTGTGGACAAATGTGCGGTCATGCATGTAAAGCGAGGCGAGATTGTGGAATCCGTGGGAACCCAGCTCTCGAATTCCTTAAATCTTAGATCCCTCTCAGCAACCGAAACCTATAAGTATTTGGGTATGTCGGAAGCGCTGGGCATCAATGTTGCTGACATGAAGCAATCGTTGAAGGAGCGCTTCTTTGGCCGCCTGAAAAAAGTATTTAATAGTCTTTTATCAGGCGGAAATAAGGTACGTGCCTTCAACGGTTGGGTCATGCCGGTTTTGATGTACTCTTTCGGCATACTCAAATGGACTCAAACAGAACTAGACGCCCTGGATAGGAGGGTCCGTACATTGTTGACGGCATATCGTATGCATCACCCGCGTTCTTCAGTTATGAGATTGTATATCCCGCGGAAGTGTGGGGATCGAGGCTTTTTAAATGCTAAGACTCTCCACAATCGCGAGATATGCAGTCTCAGGGAATATTTCCTTGAAGCCGACGTGGGGATGCATCGAGATGTCGTCGTGGTGGACAAGGGCCTCACCCCGCTTTCCTTGGCTAAAGAGAACTGGCGCAAACCTATAGTGCTTGACACTAATGACCGCATGGAGGTATGGCAGAGTAAGGAGCTTCACGGACGCTTTTTCCGGGCCTTGCATGGACCCGATGTAGACCTATCAGCGTCCGTAGCCTGGCTACGTTCCGGGGACCTTTTCGGAGAAACCGAAGGTTTAGTCTGTGCAATTATGGATGAAGTTATGATGACGAATAACTACCGGAAATTTATTGTGAAGGATGGTACGGTTGACATATGTCGGGCATGCCACCGTCCAGGCGAATCAATCCGTTACATTATTTCCGGGTGTTCTCGTCTGGCTAACGGAGAGTACTTGCATAGACACAACCTAGTAGCCAGGATTATCCATCAGCAACTTGCTCTAAAATACAACCTTGTGGAATCGGAAGTGCCGTACTATAAGTATGTGCCCGACCCAGTTCTCAAAAATGGTAGTATCACATTGTACTGGGATCGATCCATCATCACTGACAGGACTATTGTAGCCAATAAGCCTGATATAATGGTGGTGGATCGATCAGAGCGGCGCGCAATGATTGTTGACATAACGGTCCCGCATGATACATGGTGTTCATCGACCTCGAAAAGGCATACGACCGGGTACCTCGTGAGGTTTTGTGGTGGGCCCTAAAAGAGAAAGGTATACCTGGGAAGTTTGTGCAGTTGATCCGAGCGATGTACAGTCGATCTAGTACCCAAGTCCGGTCTACAGCGGGCACTACCGGCAACTTCAATGTGGCTGTCGGCTTGCACCAAGGGTCGGCTCTAAGCCCTTACCTCTTCCTGGTGATAATGGACGCACTTACGTCGGACATCCAGGAAGAGGCTCCCTGGTGTATGCTGTTTGCCGACGACATTGTGTTGGTTGCCGAGAGTGGCCTAGAGGTCCAGAGCAGATTGGAGGTGTGGTGGCAAAGACTGGAGAATGTTGGCCTGAAAGTCAGTAGGACCAAAACAGAGTACCTATTCTGTGATTTCGGCGGTCTCTCCAGTCCTGTGCCCATAACTCTTGCCGGGACGCCCATACCGATCTGTTCCGACTTTCGGTACCTCGGGTCGTTTGTCCAAGGGGATGGCGAAGTAGACCGAGACGTAACGCATCGGATCAACTCAGGATGGATGAAATGGCGACAGGTCACTGGAACAACTTGTGACCCACGGATGCCCCTCAAATTAAAGGGGAAAATATACAAATCCGTGATTAGACCTGTCGTATGTATGGATCGAAATGCTGGGCTGTGAAGAAGATGGAGGAAAAAAGATTGCATGTAGCGGAGATGAGAATGTTGAGGTGGATGTGTGGTGTGACAAGAATGGATAAGGTAAGGAACGAGTATATTAGAGGAAGTTTGAAAGTTGCGCCAGTTACAGAAAAGTTGAAAGGGAATCGACTGTCTTGGTATGGACATGTGATGAGGAGGGACGAATCGCATGTGACTAAATGAGTGATGAATATAAACGTTGATGGATGGAGAGGGAGAGGAAGACCAAAGAAACGATGGATGGATTGTGTGAGGAATGATATGAAAGTTAAAGGAGTGAATGATAGCGTGACGGTTGACAGAGGAGATTGGAAGAAAAAAACGTGTTGCGCCGACCCCAAGTGACATGGGACAAGGGCAGGAAAATGATGAAAATGATGATGATGAGAACCTCGTGAAAGCCGAGAAAGATAAGCAAATCAAGTATCTTGACTTGGCTCACGAGGTTGTCGACATGTGGGATGTGGACTCAGCGATCATTGTGCCGATAGTTGTATCAGCCCATGGCTTAATTGCCAAGAGCCGAGGCTCTTGGCAATTAAGCCAATACCTGAGGAGGCTCTCGTTAGGTAGCTGGATCAAGGGCTTGATTCAGAAAGCGGTACTTCTGGACACGGCTTGTATTGTTAGGAGGTTCCTCTCTCTGGAGCCCTGACCGCCGGTAGCTTGGACCCTGTTCCCGATACCGGTGGGCTACCATTTTTTATATTTTTAAATGTTTTTTATATTTTTTTTTGTAAAGAATATTTAAAAATGTAATTAATTTGTACATAAATAAATAAAGGATAAATAATAAGAATATAATAATTTTAATATAATTTTTTATTAGAATATTTAAAAATGTATTTAATATGTGTAAAAATAAATAAAGAGAATAATAATAAATCGTTTATATCAGATTCATCCTGAGATTACATTCATATTTGTTAGTAGAATTGCGAGCTTACAGACTAGTGTTAGTAATAATAAATGAATTGGTAACATAATAAAAATAAATAGTTCAATTAAATAACGTGTAAATTTAATAACTACGCTACATTCAATACAGAGAATCGTCGGAAAGGGACTAAGCATCGTGGCATCGGCCAATCACAGTGCGGTAGCGTTTAATGCTTTGCACTTTCACACACAGTCGCACTTATACACACTGACGCACTTTTTTTGCACCGTGTTTTGTCATCCGTCAACCGTTTCAAGTCAACAGTTCCCAAATATCGCTCGGCTGGGATTCAAGATCATTACAAATATTTTTTTGCTGTCGAACTGTGTGAAGTAATATTTATGGCGCCATAATTATCGCCACAACAGTGGCAGCTGCATTTTTTTAAATATTTGTTACTATTGTTAGCTCCTTATATTTATTGATTAAAGATAATTATTCTATACTAGCTGTTGCCCGCGACTTCGTTCGCGTGGAAATTTTGATGTGTATGTGTGAGAAAAAAACGATAACGTATATCATTCCTCAGGATATAATCTATCTCCTTGCCTTTCATTACGAACCAAACAGCTGTTTAGTCATAAAAACGTAACAAACAAACAGAGTTACTTTCGAATTTATAATATTAAAATGGATTATTTTGTTGAGGATATTAGGAATATACTACGAATTCACGTTCCCATGTAATGTTCCCTAATAATGCCAAAAGAATACGCGCTCACGTGAGCGAAGCCGCGGGCACAGCTAGTCCCCAATAAAATGGAACTTTGCATACCTAATTATCAAAATGTGGGTAAACTGGTACACATCTGCGTACCCCCTCAAAGCATACAGGCGTGATGTTATGTTATGGTGTTGTGTAAACAATAAACATCCAAGCGATTGCAGCAATCACGACAGATTTGCTGTCTATGAAGAGTTCCATTGATATCTCCGAAGATCAGCATCACATCTTCATCAAATTTAAACGGGACCACCGCGGAATAATATTTGTCCAAACAAAAAAAGAATCATCAAAATCGGTTCACAATTGGCGAAGAAATCGCCGAACATACAAACAAAAAAAAGAAAACAAAAAAAAAATCCTCCTCCTTTTGGAAGTCGGTTAAAAATCATCTTTATCTATCAAACTTGAACGCGTAAACAAAGTTTCGTGACCGTGCTACTAACCGTTGAAGAGTTCTTTCTTGAGGAGACGATCCTGGACGCAGGATTAAGGAATGTCTGTCATAAAAATGTGTTGTCACCAGAACCAAAGGTGTGTGCAAAATTTCAGCTCAATCGGTTGTACAAAATTGAGTTGCATTCCACCCGAACAAACATAGTACCTTCAACCCCCTTTTTAACCCTTCGGGGGTAGAATTATCAAAAACGCCGAGACGTGTATAAATTAATTTTCAATCGTCAGCCTAAACACAAAATTTGAAGATCCTAACTTCAAAACTGACAGACTTTCATACAAACTTCTATCCCCTATTTTACAACTTTAGGGGTGGAATTCCCAAAAATTCCTTCTTAGTGGAAACCTTCTCTTCACAAAGAATACACTCTCCAAGTTTCATGTCTCTAGGACCAGCGGTTTGGGCTGTGTGTTGATATATCACCCAGTCAGTCAGTCAGTCAGTCAGTCATAGGTATCCACTAAGAAAGGGTTTTTCGAAATTCTACCCCTAAGAGGGTGAAATGGGGTGTTGCATTTTCTATGAAACTTTTTATTCTCTGAGTCGATTGACTTGAAAATGTGTCTACATATACTTCAGTTAAAATGATGAGATACGTATATCACAGTTTTTCAAAAATCATCCCCCAATTTAAAATTCAATGTCATGACTGGCTGACTGATATACTCAATACTCAATACTCAAACTTTATTTGCATTCCACAATGTGTACTTAGGTGGTAAATTAAAAATGAGATCATTATGGACCCTGTCGGGCACAGCAAAAGACAAAGATATAGCAGGAGATAGGAAGCTTTAAAAAAAAAAAAATGAAAAGTAATAATATATCTAAAATAAATCCAATAATAACATAATAAGAATTCTTCTCAGTAGAGCTTCCGAAAGAGTAGGTCTTAAAATGAACATGGACAAAACCAAAGTCATGTTGAATGCCCATGTAACACCCACTCCTATCAAGATCGGAGACTCTACACTCGAAGTTGTAGACGATTATGTCTACCTGGGACAAACGGTCCAGTTAGGTAGGTCCAACTTCGAGAAAGAGGTCAATCGTCGAATCCGACTCGGCTGGGCAGCGTTCGGGAAGTTGCGTGGTATCTTCTCGTCCAACTTACCGCAGTGTCTCAAGACGAAAGTCTATGACCAGTGTGTGTTGCCAGTGATTACATACGGGACCGAAACGTGGTCGCTCACAATGGGCCTCATCAGAACGCTTAAAGTCACCCAAAGGGCAATGGAGAGGGCTATGCTCGGTGTTTCGTTGCGTGATCAAATCAGAAATGAGGAGATCCGCAAGAGAACCAAGGTTACCGACGTTGCCCGAAGAATAGCCAAACTTAAGTGGCAGTGGGCAGGGCACATTGCTCGCAGAACGGATGGCCGATGGGGCCGAAAAGTTCTGGAGTGGCGACCGCGAACCGGAAGACGCTGCGTTGGAAGGCCTCCCACTAGGTGGACCGATGACCTTGTAAAGGTTGCAGGGATCCGCTGGATGCGAGACGCACGGGACCGGTCAATGTGGCGACACTTGGGGGAGGCCTATGTCCAGCAGTGGACGTCTTTTGGCTGAAATGATGATGATGATGATGAAGAATTCTTTAGAAATACACATAGAAATTTTATACATTATTAAATTATATTTTATCGTTTAAATATTCATTAATGTTATAATAGCATTTTTCTGTTAAAAATTGTTTTAGTTTTTTTATAAACATGTTTAATTTTTCTTCTTTTTTATTATTTCAGGTAGTTTATTATATATTTTTATAGACATTACATAGGGGCTTGTTGAGTGTATTTTTAGTCGAGATTGCGGAATGTTTAATCTTGATTTGTGTCGGAGTATGAAACGTGATTGTATATCTTCGCGCTTTGTGTAAAACTCTTGATATTTATGAACAAATTTGCCGGTTTCTAATATGTATATACTGGGGAGTGTTAAGATATTATAATTTTGGAAGTGAGGTTTGCAGCTGTCGGTTTGATTAATATTTTCCAGAATTCTAACAAATTTTTTTTGAAGGATAAATAGTGAGGGTGCATCTGTGCTATTTCCCCAAAGGGTAACACCATAGCTTAGCCATGCATAAGCATATGCATAGTAGGTTGTGAGCGCTGTTTGAAGGTTGGTGGTTTTCTTTATTTCACGTAGAGCATATGAAAAACTAGAAATTTTTGATCTAAGTTTTTGTATGTGGGATTTCCAATTTATATGAGTATCCAAATTGAGACCAAGTAGCGTAAATTCTTTAACAGTTTCTATTTTTTGGTTATTAAAAGTAAAATCAGTATTTAATGGTGTTTTTTGGTGGGGATGAAAGGTTATAAGTTTAGTTTTGGAATAATTTATCGGGAATTATAAAACGAGCGATTAAAAAAAAGCTTTGCGACTGATGATGACATACTGTATTAATAACTTGAGCGGTATGAATTTGAGTAAGCGAAAAATTAACTAAACTAACGACGAATATTGATTAATAATAAAATCCAGAACGAGCTTACAAAAAGTGGATTGTGATAAATCCATTTCATATATTAAAATTTTATCCGAGCGACTACATTACTAAGTGAGCGACTGGAAATACAGAGAGGGCAACTTCAATATTAAGATAGAATCGATTTTTCTAAGTGAGGTTAGGTTAGGTTAGGTTTTTTAATGTGAGCTCCTTATACTCTGCTCATTAGTGTATTTTTCAAAGTGGTTTTTGTATTCGAAACACTTCATTTAAGATAAAATGCCGCTCGATAAAACAAATATTAAGTCGCTCAAATATTATGAAGCAGCTCATTTTGTATTTTAAGTAACTCAAATTAATGTTTGTAAGATACTATTCTGTTGATTTTTCGTCACTTACAGTCAGTCGCTCACTTAGTAATTATATAACCCAAATTAATTAATTTTGACACTTAAAATTGTAATTTACAGTCACTCGTTTTATTGCTACCCATAATTTCGAGGTTGTGTGCGTTCATCCATGTTATGGTTTTAGTGAGGATTGAATTTAGTTCTTCGTTTAGATTTAAATTGTTTTTACATGAGACTAATAGAGAAATGTCATCCGCAAATAATACACATGGCCCTTCTATGATTTTGGGTAGGTCGTTGATATAGATTAGAAACAAGAGACATCCTATTACGCTTCCTTGGGGTATTGAAGCACTAATTGATTTGCTGATAGATCGAACTTTTTCTATTTCTTTTGACGTGTGATAAAAAGGTTCAATTTCTACTGTTTGCTCTCTGTTTTTCAAGTAAGATACAAGCCAATCATGGGCTTTTCCACGGATGCCTATTCCGTATAGCTTGTTAAGCAATATATTAAATTGGACTTTGTCGTAGGCTTTGGTCATATCTAGTAATAAACCGACGGCATATTTCTGAAAAAGTATTTTAAATTGTAGGTCGGTGCTTTCGAAAGGAATAATTCCCAGTATCTTCCTTCGTGTTTGATTGGTAGTTGTTTTGGTTAAACTGGTTATTGCTGTAGTTGCCTTGTGTGATTCGCTCTATTTCTTTTGGGTTGTTGTTGTTTTGCTGGGCTTTGTTAGTTTCATGTTTTATAGTGATTCTTTGTCCCTCAACAAATAATTGGTTATTTCTGATTATCGCAAACAATCCGTTTTTTCGTGCCTTGAGCATTTCTTCTCGCATTAAATGTCTTTCTTTACGTGCATTATCATCTAAATATTCAGAAACAAACAAGCTGGTACCCTGGAGATAGTTACTGTTTTCTATGACATACTTGGCCATCCTCTTACTTATTAACTCGATAACAAGTGGGCGATTATTGTTGTTGTTTCTGCCTATTCTGTACGTGTCTTCTATATATCTGGTCAGGTCCACAGTCATCGTGTCGTAGAATAATTCAATCAGTCTGCTGTGGAGGATGCATTTTGGTTCCTTGTGGAATTCGGCGAATCCGTAGAGAACTATTTTCTTGAGGTTGGTTTCAGTGCAAGTGATATTGGGGGGATTATTCCTAGTTATGAGCTCTTTTATTTCTTTCTTTAGCTTTTCATTTTCTTTTTCCAGATTTTCTATCTTTCTATTTATTGTTCCTATGTCTTCTATTCTTTGGTCATTTAATTTCAGTAGGGCGTCGGTTTTTTGTTCTATATCTACTTTTAAGTTTGTTATTGCTTTGTTGATTTCGCTCTGTATTGTATGTTTGAGTTCCGTTATAATTGAATTATTATTTTCCTTCAGCCGCAATATGATAATTTCGCTCAAATTATCCAGCGTTAATTCTGGTTGGACGTTTCTTTCTTGTGTGTGAAGCGTATCTCCTAGTAAGCTCAGATCCTCGGAATCAGTCGTGAAATTTTGAGAAAGTGTGGTTCTTTTCCTAATGGTTATATTGTTTTCTGAAGGTGTTCGCATCTGCTGGGTTAGCTGTCGATCCTCTAGCCGTATTGGTGTATTTGTGTTGCCTGTTTTGGGTCTTTTGCATAAGCAAGCTTGACATTGCCATGCATTTTTAAGTTGAAATGACTTATTTTAATCGATCAATAGACACATTTGCACACTCTAAGTCATATGTGCTCTTACAGAGTACACAGGTAAGGTTTTCAATTCCTTGTAGTACTTGACTACATCCTGCGCATAGGGAATCCATTTGTAATGTTAGTTATTTTTTCTGTTGTTAGAAGCAATTTTTGTAACCAGTAACGCCCTCTCGGTAGGGTTAGTGGAAATTATTCGGTCGATTGAAGGGCCGGTTGAAGTTAGTTTCTCCAGTCTTACACAGATGGCGTTGTTCTCAGCTGTAACTCAGATGCTTTGCAATTTTTGAATGATTTTATCAGCAGTTTAGATTATAAATCTTTCATGTCCTACCTTTTTTGAGGTCGAGGGCTTCCAGTTTTAATTGCTTTTCATTGCTGAGGCTTCGTTCTTGTTTGGCAGTTCAAACAAAAAATTCCGAGTTTGAAAACAGATATTCGTTAAAAAGTTTTGCACTTGTTTTTGTTAACTTTTCACTAGAATTTCTTGAGTACTGCAACATTCATCACTCTTATCTGTTTAAAACTTTAAATGATTGCACTTATTTTTACAATTTAAGCGTTTTAACTATTTTTAAGGAATTAAGATACACGGAGCTAATGTTTATTTACGCACAGTAGCGCCCTCTCCCCACATATATCAACACACAGCCCAAACCGCTGGTCCTAGAGACATGAAATTTGGAGAATGTACTCTTTGTGGAGAGTAGGTATCCACAAAGAAAGGGTTTTTTGAAATTCCACCCTAAGAGGGTGAAATGGGGTGTTGAATTTTCTGTGAAACTCTCTCGCGGTCGATTGACTTGAAAATGTGTCTACATATACTTCAGTTAAAATGATGAGATACGTGTATCACAGTTTTTCAAAAATCATCCCCCAATTTAAAATTCAATGTCCTGACTGGCTGACTGATACATCAACGCACAGCCCAAACCGCTGGTCCTAGAGATATGAAATTTGGAGAATGTACTTTTTGTGGAGAGTAGGTATCCACAAAGAAAGGATTTTTTGAAATTCCACTCCTAAGAGGGTGAAATGGGGTGTTGAATTTTCTGTGAAACTCTCTCGGGGTCGATTGACTTGAAAATGTGTCTACATATACTTCAGTTAAAATGATGAGATACGTGTATCACAGTTTTTCAAAAATCATCCCCCAATTTAAAATTCAATGTCCTGACTAGCTGACTGATACATCAACGCACAGCCCAAACCGCTGGTCCTAGAGATATGAAATTTGGAGAATGTACTCTTTGTGGAGAGTAGGTATCCACAAAGAAAGGGTTTTTTGAAATTCCACCCCTAAGAGGGTGAAATGGGGTGTTGAATTTTCTGTGAAACTCTCTCGGGGTCGATTGACTTGAAAATGTGTCTACATATACTTCAGTTAAAATGATGAGAAACGTGAATCACAGTTTTTCCAAAATCTTCCCCAATTTAAAATTCCATGTCCTGACTGGCTGACTGATATACCAACGCACAGCTCAAACCGCGGGTCCCAGAGATATGAAAATTGGAGGGTGTATTTTTTGTGAAGAGAAAGTATCAGTTTTTCGAAATTCCTGCCCCTTAGAGGGTGAAATGGGGTGTTGAATTTTCTGTGAAACTTTTTATTCTCGGGGTCGATTGACTTGTGAAAAATTTGTGTACATACTCTTCAGATAAAATCCAGTAAATCCGATGTCCAATCTCAAACCAAGGTATCAATATTTCACGTATCTAATTTAATTGATATTATATCAATTAAATTAGATACGTGAAATATTTATACCTAGGTTTAAACTAATAATTGCAAGTTATAAGCAAGTATCTGTAAATCTATGTATGTATTACAGATAGATACATAAATTACTTATTATCCCAGAAGTAAGATCCCGTGGGCAATTCCCTAACTCCACGCGGGCGAAGCCGCGGGCATAAGCTAGTATTATAATAAAATCGTAAAAATCCAAATCGATGCTCGTTTGTACGGATTGCAAGTTCAGAACCCCACACTTTCACTTTTTGTGATTTGTTTGAATACTTTTTTGATGGTGTTAGATTTCCAATTTTTTTATATTGACATTGTTTGCATTTCCGTTTTTTTCTTCAAATGTTTCTCCAAAAAGTAATAGAGAAGTATGGAAGAAGAAGGCATGCTGCGCCGACCCTAAATAAATTGGGATAACGGCAGGAGAATGATGATAATGATTTCTCCAAAAATTAGTATGGCGAACAGAAGTCTGACAAGTTAACAAATTCTTGCTGTAGTAGAAGTCTTTCCTTCTCGATTTGCAAATTATCAATAACCAGTACGCAGCTTACGCAATTTGGATATAAATATGTCATGGAGAAGTGCTGAATTTATTTTGGAAGTTTATTGTTCTTTTGTTGCTGTAGGCTAGAAATAAATAGAAGTTTTTTTTAAAAAATAAGCCTGGATTTTGAGAAGACCTGTCAATGTAGATAGTTTTAATTTTTTAACGAACGGTCTGCAAGATATTAAAGGATTTAAGCCGCAAATCGCTTTGATAGACTGGTATAGTGGTCGTAAGCGAGCATGAGATCCTGGGTTTGATTCCCGGGTCGGGCAATGTGTCATTGAGTTTTTCCACCAGGAAGTTCTCAGTAAAAGCAACTCGCAAAATGTGGGTGTACTACAAGGTACACCTCAGCTTCAGCCTACGGGTATTACAGGCGGAGTGGTGAACTAACATAACATCACGCCTTTAAGATCGAGCTTCAGTCCTCTGCCTACCGAATGAAAACAATATTCTTAGCAATCTTAATATTGCCTGATAAAATTAAGTCCAGGCTACCTTTTATTAAAATTAACTGAACTAATGTTTTTTCCAAACCAAACAAAATCAAAATTGAACGAATGTAAAAAGCATAAGAGCATAAAATCTGTTGGGTTGTCTATGTTATTGCCCCTACTACAGGGTTGTAAGGTAAAATAGATGACTTGACACTAAATGTACACTCATCTGTTTTCTTATTAAAATATTATGTGATCTCAATTACTGAGTTTCACTTTGTAGGTAGGCCTGGATCGTCGGGCGATGAAAATAGGCACTAGTTATACAATCACTTTTATTCCTTATATAAAATCAATACGCAATTACCGGTAAAATAAAATAACAAAATAGATTGCACAAGTAAGACACTGCACCGAACGCGTAGTACGCCTGTATGATCCCGCCTCGAGTCTCAAATCATATTGCCAAATGCCAGGTAAATCGTCGCTTTACTGCGCGCTAGCACTCGGTGTTGTGTCAGAGTGTCGTGTGATTGGATGTGACGTAGCAGACACAGATAATTCATGTTCAAAGCACTCTTAAACTAACAGCGATATCTATGAAATCGAACTAACACTTATTTAAATATTAAAGCGGGTTCTCTATTGTGTCACCTAACTTTTTTATCCATAATTTAAAGTGCCATAACTTTTTTGTCCTAATCATCATTTGTCCGAATGATAACTTACCCGAACTTAATATCACATAATGTCACATGCCATAAAATTGAAATCCCTAAATATAATCTATACTAATATATATTTTATATATATCTATACTAATATTATAAAGCTGAAGAGTTTGTTTGTTTGGTTGAACGCGCTAATCTCAGGAACTACTGGTTCGAATTGAAAAATTCTTTTAGTGTTGGATAGCCCATTTATCGAGGAAGGCTATAGGCTATATAACATCACGCTACGTAAAAAGAAAACAAGTCAGAAGCGGCGAGTGAAACTGCGGGGCACAGCTAGTAATATTATAAAGTTGAAGAGTTTGTTTGGTTGAACGCGCTAAACTCAAGAACTACTGCTTCAAATTGAAAAATTCTTTTAGTGCTAGATAGCCCATTTATCGAGGAAGGCTATAGGCTATTTATTATCACGCTAATAACTTAGGTGGGTGAGCAATATTGCATTATGTCCATATTCTTCAGCTCTTTGACAACGGTTTGACAACTGACAACTGTCATGGCATGCATTAGAAAAGAACAGCTATTTTAGACCATTTGTCACCGAAGTAGTTAGCCCAAAGGTGTCAGCGGCCGCCCTGTGAACAGTGGTTTGCAAGTTCGAGCCTCAGCTAATTTATTTTGTTTTTGTTTTTATTTCGATTTTTTTAATGCTGTAAGCATGGTGCAAGTTCGATCCCCAGCCACACTCACTTTCACTTTTTGTAAATAGGTATGTTGATTTTTTTTAAACCTTTAAGATTTCCAAATCATTACCAAATAGTATTATACATACTTTTAGTTTTTTTTAACCATTCAAACGATGTTTCATTGTAATCGGTGCTCTCAATCAAAAGATAGTCTGAGTGTCTCCGGGTATTTTTTTTGGTAAAACATCATGCGTGTGTAAATTATAAAACCCATGTGGTCAGATTCAATGCACACATATTGTGCATAACTTAGAGAAGGTTTAAGGTTTCGTTTCATTGTAATCGGTGCTCTCACGGTGCTCTCTATCAAAAGATGTATGACTTTAAAGTGTTCAAGAAGAACTTATATTTATATATGTAACATGCAACGACATCTATTGAACCAAAATGGTACTAATGAATAAAATGTGCTCACAAGATAACTTTTAAATCGACTGGCCAGTTTTTTTTTTAAGTTACGATGGCAAAAGGTACTCTAGATTAAACTTAACTAGAGTATGACTTCTATCGAAGGTCTGACGAAGGATACAAAAGGCAATTGCAAGTGGTCCTCAAGAGTTTACAGCATCTATATCGTGTTTGGGCTCACTTTATGCATCTTGATGAGAACTTTAGACCTAGCGGGAGTATGGCTGTCATCGACGGTCTAACGATGGAGATCAAATCAAATCAAATCAAATTTATTCGTTTCATTACAATAGGGTGTTATAATAAATGGTTAGTTCGCTACATTTTACTCGAGAGTATACAAATAATAATAATAAACTTAGTTGTGTCGAAACCACTGACACACATTTAAAATAAAATAACTCAATTTTACATAATAATACACAATTCCTTACGTACTAACACACAATTTGCAATGTCAATATAATAATAATCTAAATGTTCAATTGATAACTTAAATCTACATTGAAAACAAAAGAAACAGCCATTTTATCAACATCTATCTAAACCAATGAGGAGAATAAAATCGTCAAATTAAATGTAATATTGTAATAATCTAAATGTCAGTGGTGTCCTCCATAAACTCAGCTGTGGAATAATAACATTTCTGAATTAAAAATTGTTTCAGTTTCTTTTTAAACATATTATTATTAAGGTTTTTTATCCGTCGTGGAATTTTATTAAAAATAACTGGAGCCATTCGATAAATACTCTTACGTAGGAGGGCTGTTTTACTGCGATCAACACAGAGAATGTTCGAATCCCTTTTCCTTAACCGTGGATCAGCTGGGGCTCTTATTTTGAAAAGCTGTGGGTTTGTCTTAACAAACACTGCCACCTCACAAAGATGTATAATGACGGCAATGTTAGAAGCTTCAAGGATTCAAAATGTGGTTTACAACTGTCTCTTGAGTGTAGATTACATATAGCGCGTACGCATTTTTTTTGAGCGATGAAAACGTAATTATTGTCTGTCGAGTTACCCCAGAAAACGACTCCGTACCTCAGGACTGAAGGCAGTTGCAAGAGGTCCTCAACAGTTTACAGCAGCTATATTGTTATTGCGCTCATTTCGAACACCTTGATGAGAACTTTAGACGTAGCTGGGGATTATGACTGTCATAGAAGGTTTGACGATGGAGACGGAAGGCAGTCGCAAGAGGTCCTCAACAGATAACAGCATCTATATCGTGTTTGGGCTCATTTCATGCATATTGTTGAGAACTTTAGACCTAGCTGGACTATGACTGTCATCGATGGTCTAACGATGGAGACGCAAGGCAGTTGCAATAGGCACTCAACAGTTTTACAGCAGCTATATTGTTATTGGGCTCATTTCGAACACCTTGATGAGAACTTTAGACGTAGCTGTGTATTATGACTGTCATAGAAGGTTTGACGATGGAGACGGACGGCAGATGAAAGAAGTCCTCAACAGTTATAGCAGCTACATTGTTATTGGGCTCATTTCAAACACCTTGATGAGAGCTTTAGACCTAGCTGTGGAGTTTGACTGTCATAGAAGGTCTGACGATGGAGACGGAAGGCAGTCGCAAGAGGTCTTCAACAGTTAACAGCATCTTTATCGTGTTTGGGCTCATTTCATGCATATTGATGAGAAATTTAGACCTAGCTGGACTATGACTGTTATCGATGGTCTAACGATGGGAACGCAAGGCAGTTCTAAGAGGTCCTCAACGGATTACAGCAGCTATATCGTGTTTGGGCTCATTTCATGCACCTTGATGAGAAGCTTAGACCTAGCAGGAGTAAGACTGTCATCGACGGTCTAACGATGGAGACGGACGGCAGTTGCAAGAGGTCCTCAAGAGTTTACAGCAGCTATATTGTTATTGGGCTCATTTCAAACACCTCGATGAAAACTTTAGACCTAGCTGTGGAGTATGACTGTCATAGAAGGTCTGTCGATGGAGACGAAAGGCAGTCGCAAGAGGTCCTCAACATTATACAGCAGCTATATTGTTATTGGGCTTATTTCATGCACCTTGGTGAGAACTTTAGACCTGCCTGGAGTATGACTGTCATCGACAGTCTAACGATGAAAACGTGAGACTGTCGAGGGAAGCCCTTATTTGAGAAAAACATAAGTAGAATGTTTTAGCGATTAATTAAATTATTTCCGAGAAGTTAAATAGTTACCTACTTGAATCTATACTAATAATATAAACCTCAAAAGTTTGTTTGTTGGTTTGGTTGAGCGCGCTAATTTCAGGAACTACTGGATAGCCTATTTATCGAGGAAGGCTATAAGTTATATAACATCACGCTATAACTAATAGGAGCGGAGCATCAATGAAAAATGTTACACAAACGGGGAAAATTATATTCCTTTTGAAAGCTACCGTTGCGTGCGCTGCGTAAACGGTTAAAGTTACGCAACAATCATGTATGACGGAAATGTTCCTCTTTAAAGTTCTAAAAATATACGTGATAGCATATGTCTATATTTTAAGGTTGACTCGCATTATTTGCGAAGGTGTTTTTGTGAACATGGTACTTACCCTTATCCAAATAAACACGTTATTCATAAGTATTTAATTTTGAACGAAATTGCTCTTACCTCATTTGATTTCAATGAATATCTTAGGAGATATCACAGTTTTAAAATAACTCCGCAGCGAATTAATTTTATCAGGTACCGCGCGCGCATTTTCATTATGTGGAATGATGGGTGTGATGTGCTAGAATTGTACTATAGGTGCCCACGACCCACTCTCTCTAACCCTCTCTCTCTCTTATGTGACGCAGACGAAGTTGCGCGGGTCTGCTAGTATGTTCTAAATCCCTTTTTCATAAATATTACAATCAATAATATACAAAAGACATAAAACCGTTTTCAATAAAAGGTAAAAATCCTAAATTCAAATTACAGAAGTAATGTTTATTTATTATAATAATATTCTTCGGGATAAAAATATTATACATGGACTCAATAAAGCAGTTGATTGTAAACATGTGGTTTTTGTAAGCAAGCAAGCATGCAGCATGCAAGCAAGCACGCAGCATTCAGCATGCAAGCAAGCACGCAGCATGCAACATGCAGCAGGCATGGTTACTGTCACGGCTCCGGCGCTGCGAGGCTCCGGCGGTCCCACGCGAGTTTATCGTCGCAGATGGGTTTAACGCTCACCACCGCAGCTTCGGCTTGCTGGCTGGCTTCGCCGGCCAGCCTCAACCGCGGCGGCGAGTGTCACAACCACTTGCTCCTCAACTCGAGGGCCGCCTCGCCCCTCCGCGTCTACACGATTTTAAATTACACTCTAGGGGTAGAGCAGAAAAGACTGCGTGGAGTCGGATTTACAGCGATTCGTTTCTGTCACTAAGGCTATACGCAGACTTGAGTCACGACAGTTTTAAGACAGACTTGCCTCACATAGACAAGTCTGTCTTAAAACTACAATCGTTAGGCTGAGCGCAGTCTTGAGTCTAGATAGTCTTAAGACAGACTATTGATTCACAGAAAGTATAAAGCCGCGCGAACTTCAAACAAAACGTCTCATAGACAAAATTGTTTAATACCTACTAGAGCTGCAATTCGACAAGTAGGGTTGCCAACTTTTATTAGAATAAATAGAGTATATCTGATTTCAAAGGAGGTAAATAAAGAGTACGGACTTTCAAAATAGAGTATCATTTATTTTATGTTTTTGAAAAGGTATTTTTTTGTACTTTTTGCAGCACATAACAATTTTTCATGGTTTTAAAAGAATTAATAATAATAAATAAAATTTATTCAAAAATATAAGGTACAACATTTACAGTTTTTCTTAAATCTATGTCAAGTTCAGCCATGATCGGGCACGCCGCAATCGCGGCGGTAAGACCCCTCTTTGAGGAGTGGCTGGATAGGCGTCACGGCGTCCTGACCTACCGCGTGACGCAGGTCCTCACCGGACACGGAAGTTTCGGGAGGTACCTGTGTCATATAGGGAAGGAGGAAACGCCTGTGTGTCACCACTGCGAGGACCGCCCGGAGAACACGGTGGAGCATACGGTGCAGGACTGCCCCGCTTGGGCAGAGCACCACCGTGTTCTCACGGCGGCGATAGGCGGAGACCTCTCGCGCCCGGCATTGGTCGAGGCAATGCTGCGGGGTGAGACGGAGTGGTCGCCTCATTCTGCGAAGCAGTCATGCTCGCGAAGGAGGAGGCGGGCCGCGTGAGGGAGAGGACAGCGTCCTCCCTCCACCCCAGCCGCAGTGGTAGATGCCCACGGCGCCGGACGTCGGCATACGATCTCCGGCCACCGTAGGCGCGGGCATGCGGGCGGCGAGTAATGGGCGACTCGTTGTCTGACCATGGACCATGCCCGGGTCGACGGCGCGTTGTGTTCCACGCGCGCCTCAAAGAGTGTCAGCATAATGACGGGGCCCCCCTCTAGAGGGCCAAAGCCTGCCGGGGTCGCGGGACTCATAGAATTACCGTGACCCTGGAACAAAAAGGGCTATTGAAGGACACCGTGGATTTTAGATAGTACAAGTCTGACAGTCCCTCCCGCTCTGCCCTGGGTGGGAGGACTCATTTGATGATTTTACCAAAAATAAAGTTCAGCCATGATGTGTGCCTGAACTAGGTAATCCTGTGTTTCAGGCGATTGGGGGTAACATTAATTGATTAAATAATCACATATCATATTAAACTTATTGGAGCCTTTGTAAAAAAAGGTATATACAATTATATTATATTAACTTAGTTAACTAATTTTTCAGCGTACTCTTTATTTACCTCCTTTGAATTCAGATATACTCTATTTATTCTAATAAAAGTTGGCAACCCTACTTGTCGTAGTGCAGTTCTAGTAGGTATTAAACAATTTTGTCTATGAGACGTTTTGTTTCAAGTTTGCGCGGCTTCATACTTTCTGTGAAGCAATAGTCTGTCTTAAGACTATCTTGAAAAAATTATTATAAACTAGCTGTTGCCCGCGACTTCGTTCGCGTGGAAATTTTGGTGTGCATGTGTGAGCCTGGCTCGTTGGTCTAGTGGTAGCAAGCGCGATTACTAAGCGTGGGGATCGATTCCCGGGGTCGGGCAAAGAGTTAACAAAAAAATTGTTTATTTCAATTACATAAAGTTGTCACACACATGATTTGGAGATCACCTTTTAAGCAAGAAGATGCTTTTGTTAGGGGGCGGCCAATAATTACGTAAGGCGATTTTTCGAACCCTCCCCCCCCCCCTTGGTGGGATGTCGTGAGATTTGGCTTGACCCCCTCATCTCCCTCCTAATCTCACGTGAGATTTATCAAAATGCGTAGTTTAGTATAAATACGGTAATCTGTGCTTGATTGCGTTGAATTCACTAAAACCCAGTTATATCTGCCGTGACCCCCCCCTCTGTCCGTCGTGAGATTGGGTGATATTGGGCGCAACCCCCCCCCCCCCCCTTTAAACGTATCACGTAATTAAGGTGAGTCGGCTCTTTCACTTAACATTAAACAATGTATATGCAAATGAAAAAACACTATGAATAATAGTGTTATTGGGTTATCCCATCAGGAATTTCTTAGTAGCAGCCACGGAATCTGGATTTGTGCCCGGTTGATGACAAACCAATAGGCTCACCCCCTATTACATGGGACTTCAATAAAACTGGCAAACAAAAACAAAAGGCGTCCTTTTGGGTGTTGCAATTCTGGGCGGCAGAGGTCCGAAACAAAATTAAATGGCGTTAAGGCGACGATATGGCTTTAAAAATCGGTGTATTTTGGCGCTATACAACTTTTTTTCAAAGTGAATCTTGTTGGGCGCTTTTTATTCTAATACCATTCTGTATACAAAATTAAATGACTTTTTGCGAAAGCCCTTAGACCTCCATTATAAGTCGGCCCTGTCGCAAAATCCGTTCTTAGCGAACATCTACTAACTATAAACTAACTCACTGCCAAATATTAAGTTTGTAGTACAAAAAGTTAAGGACTTTCATCCAAACTTGCGAGAGTCTTTAGGCCTCCTTAATGCGACCCTGTCGCAAAATCCGTTCTAAACGAACGTCTACTAACTATAAACTACCTTCCTGCCAAATTTCAAGTTTATAGCACAAAAAAATAAGGACTTCCATACAAACTTGCGAGAGCCCTTAGATCTCCTTAATCCAGCCCTGTCGCAAAATTCGTTCTTAGCGGACGTCTACTAACTATTAACTACCTCCCTGCCAAATTTCAAGTTTATACGTCAAGCGGTTTTCGATATTTCGTGATGAGTGAGTTAGTGACCTAGCACAAGGCTTAATACAAATTTTCGTGGTTTGAACTACAAAACTAACGGGTTTGCCATTTATACTTTCATCCCTATTTAACTCCCTTAGGGGTTGAATTTCGAAAAACACTGAAACGTGATTTTTAACCAGAATGATAAACACCAATTTTCATTGTTTAAACTACAAAAATGTCGATTTTCCAAACAAACTTTCATCCCCTATTTAACTCCCTTAGGGGTTGAATTTGGAAAAACACTGAAACACGTGGTTTTTAACCAGAATGATAAACACCAATTTTCATTGTTTAAACTACATAAATGACGTTTTCCATAAAAACTTTCATCCCCTATTTAACTCCTTTAGGGGTTGAATTTGGAAAAACACTGAAACACGGGGTTTTTAATTTTTAACCAGAATGGTAACCACCAATTTTTATGGTTTAAACTCCAAAAATGACGATTTTCCATACAAACTTTCATGCCCTATTTAACTCCCTTAGTGGTTGAATTTCGAAAAATACTCAAACACGTGGTTTTTTTTTACCAGGATGGTAACCACCAATTTTTATGGTTTAAACTACAAAACTGACGATTTTCCATACAAAGTTTCATCCCCTATTTAACTCCCTTAGGGGTTGAATTTCGAAAAGTCCTTCCTTATTCCTTGTCTACATTATAAAGGAAACCTCTGTGCAAAATTTCAGCTTTCTAAGTTCAAGGGTTTGGGCTGGGCGTTGATGAGTCAGTCAGTCAGTCAGTCAGTCAGGACTTCTCTTTTTATTTATATAGATGAACATTCGGAATAATACTCATTATTTAACACAATACTTAGGACATTATGACTTTAGGTCATGTAAAATTGGGAGATTCAATTATTATAGTACTCGATATTATGACAGAATACTTTTAGAACTAAAGAAACAAATTTCGGGATTTTGAACATTATGGTTACTGAAGTTTATAGCAAATGTGTTATGGATAATGATTTTCGGACAAACAATTTTAGGAGAAGAAAGGGAGTACCATTAAAGCGCCGTCATAATATGTATTAAAAAACAGATAACAGTTTTTTTTTTTAAATTAGCTTATTATGTCCCACTGCTGGACAAAGGCTTCCCCCATTCCTTTCCAACTCACCCGGTGTTTTGCCTTCTCTGGCCAATCAGTCAGGAACGAGTCCAAATTGTCACACCAGCGTTTCTTGGGCCTGCCTCGGTGACGTCAACAGTCTTCAGCCATCCACTGTGTGTCTATTCTGGCCCATCCGTTCTGACGCATCCTGGAAATATGACCCACCCATTCCCATTTGAACCTCGCACACTTATCGCCAACATCAGCCATGCCTGTCTTTGACCGTATTGTGGTGTTGCGTATACGATCGGAGATTGATGTTTAAAATGCTAAGTTTAATAAGTTTTTTATTATCTTAGACTAAAATAGAAATATTTTACCATATTTTGTTCTTTTTTGATTTTTCCAGAAGATAGTACATTACGAAAAAAACAGTTTTTATGTTGTCTTGAAAAGTTCTTAAAATGCACATAAGTCGGTTTGGCAAGCGCACCGACAATTTTTCGTTCATAAACTTTGACAATGACTAAAGGATACGCGGTCACGTGAGCGAAGCCGCGGGCAGAGCTAGTACGGACGTAATGCAACATTGCTTAGCCCCTTAAGCTGTAAGGAATATTCCTTACAGGCTTCCTTACATAGATCATTCCCAAATTGTGCACAAATATTTGTGCAAAATTTCTATGCAGTAGTTTTTGCGCCAAGTCGGAACATCGATTTGAATTTTTACGATTTTATTATTTGGATAGAGATATAAATGGTTTGACAGTATACCAAAATGACGCTGAGCAATGGCCGTTCTACATCCGTGAGTTGAGCATACTTCGAAGTGTCTACGCTTTTTAGAGTAGCATTTGAATCTTATACCCCAAAGGGATGCTTGCGCAAAATAGTACCAAGGACAAAGAGCTGTCTCACAGTGAGAACCTAATAATCGGTGTATAGAGCCGTGGTGAGATACCTGAAAGGCTTCGAGGTACTAACCTTGAGAACAGCGCTCCGGCTCGTTCCAGATGCAGGAGTATTGTCTCGAGAGTCCCAACCCATACCATGATGCAGTAGTTTATTATGCTTTGACACAGGGCATCGTAAGGCGGTCCGAAGACTGACTTAGCTTTTTTAAAATAAATATATACTTGCGGACTCGCGATATGAGATTACTAAGGTGAGATTTCCAGCTCAGAGAACCATCTACATAGACTCCGAGATACTTGACAGACTCACAGCTTTTGAGTTGAGGCCAGCCACATTGCGAAGAAGAAGAAGAAAGATCTAAATACGTTTACTTTTATTATAAGAAGAATACTTGAATCCAAGCGTCGTTACGTCGCAGAACCGCTTTTGTTTATCACTTTCTGTGCGTGTCTCATCAGCTTGTACTAAGCGGTTTTTTACTTTTAATATCATGTTTTTTATACTTATATTACTGTATTACTGGTAGCCACGCTACCATCGACTCAGCAGTAGTAACTACTTCAATACTTCAATCTTGTACTTAAGTGTTGAACTTCAACATTAAAAATGATTACATTTAGAGTGATCTGTTCATTATGACCCTAACCACCCAGATTGTATTAGCATGTGCTCGTGCAAACGCATCGTATAAATCCAAACACAAGGTACATGCCCTACACCGTTGAGGAGTTCTTCTGGTGGATTGGGTATCCTGCATGATCCTGGTGATGCCTGCGCATCACATCAAGGTTATCACACTTTTGTAATATCATTGACAAGTTACAGGATTTCAAATTTCAGACAGATCAGACCTGTGGAAGTTGTTTGTATCTTTTCATCAACTAGAAAAGTGATGATGATCTTCAAACGGCTGAGCAGATTTTCTTGAAACATAGCTAAAAAAACTCTGGATTATGACACCTTTCAAACGAGAAAAAACTTAATCAAAATCAGTACATCCGTTCAGGAGCTATGATACCACAGACAGACACATAGATACAAAGGCGCACAGATACACACTTCAAACTTATAACACCCTCTTTTTTTGGTTGGGGGTTAAAAATACATCTTTCTTTTGCTTTTCGTTGCCGTTTCTGTCGTAATTTTTTAGCTTTATTTTTTCAGTTTTAGTTGTCAGCTTTGGTTTTCATTATTGTTCGGGTCGAGCGCGGTATTTTTTGTTCCATTATCATCGGTTAGTTGTTTTTTCTTCAACAGTTCTTTGTACAAGTGAGATTTAGAAAATCGAAACGCACTCGAAGCGCTCCTCGTAATATCGTATACACTTACGAGTAATTAGCAGAAGTGTGAACAGTAGCGGCAGCGGCGGCGTCGGCATGTCGCCGGCGGCCACACCGCGCCGCACCACCCCGCCTAAACACATAACAAGAAAAAAAAATTATGTTCCCTCAAAATCAGTCTTTATTTTGTAAACATAGGTTATAACAGTGTGCAAGATGTTACAGTTTACATATTATTATAGTTTCTCAATGTTTTACCATTATGCGTACAAATATACATTCAAAGGAGGCTTTTGGCAATTCAGCAAAATATTAATCTATCGGCAGTATTAAAAAAGGTAAAACTTTAATTTGTAGTATCAATATCAATTTTAATAAAATGTGTTAGGTAATGTCAGGTAACATACAATAATGTCAATAATAAATAGTTATGATGTTGTGACTGTCTATCATGTACTCCTAATTATTAAGTAAATATTTTAGTCTTGATTGTTATTTCAAATCATCACGTATGGGCCACTTACAAACACATTGAACCTCTATTTTAGGGCTTGACAGGCTGACAAGTTACCGTAATTAATAACGAAGTATCCTTTCTTCCTTTGAATTGTAAAACAATATTGCATCACTTGGAAACGCATAAATTCTTTACTTAATGGGAAAGGCACTAGAGATAACAAACAGCCAAGCCAAGTTAGCTCGGGCTAACTGACAGGCCGAATGTAATAATTCAACAAATTCTTAAGAAAAGATAAAAATATCTGATTTCTAAACGCATTTCTGAATACAAGTGCAACATCTGGTTGCAATTTACTCCGATCTTGGGCGCTCGAAGGGCCCTTAAAACAATTGAGACGGTTGTACAAAAACAGAACTCTTAAACAATTCTGGGAAGGCGACCCAAGCGTGGTGTGTGGAGAAAGGCCAAGGGCTGAGGAAGGGTGGTGGACTTGTGGCAGTGGGTTTTAAATCGCGGAAGGGTCCACACGTGGAGTCGAGCTAAGTCAGGGAGTCGGTCTAAAAACAGTTAAAGAGCTAGGACGTCCTAGGTTAGGTTCGCGTAATCTTGGTACCAAGATGGACATGTCCCAGAGGGCTATCGTAAGAGAGCGATTAGTACTTTAAAAGTTAAATATAAGTAGTAGTAATAAGTCTAGTTAAAGTGAGTGTCGAGGCGCGAGAGAAGACAAGCTGTGGCAGTGGCGAAACTGGTAATGTGTGCAGTACTCTGTAAGTTAGCTGAAGACTAATCCTCTTCAATAAAAAATTGTCCACAGAACTGTTAGAGTCGCTTTTATATTCATGCTGCGAGGATACAAATATTCTTAAGTCAAAAAGCTGTCATCAAAGTAGCGCTGAGACAATAGTAACAACATTTCTGTATTAATATCACATCAAACTAATATTATAAAGGCGAGAATTTGTGTGTGTAAGTATGTATGTGTATATGTTTGTTACTCCTTCGCGCTCAAACGGCTTAACAGATTGGGATGAAATTTGGTATCAAGATAGCGTATATTCTGGATTAACACATAAGTTACTATTGATCCCGGAAAAATGCGGTGTTTCCGTGGGATGATCAAATAAATCAAATATGGTTTTCCCAAATTGTGACTAAAATCGTCTTTGGCGACCAAAAGTACTAGGCTAGCATAAATTCAAGGAGTTGTTTATTCAAACGAGATAGG
This sequence comes from Noctua comes, assembly GCA_963082995.1. Taxonomy (NCBI): domain Eukaryota; kingdom Metazoa; phylum Arthropoda; class Insecta; order Lepidoptera; family Noctuidae; genus Noctua; species Noctua comes. Next base: position 255,536 of record OY720267.1, read on the forward strand.
TTGAGAAGGTAGGACAGGTAGGTAGGTTGGGCTGAGTAGTAAAAAGTATAAGGAGGTAGCACAGTTTACTTTTACCAGCTTTTAGCATCAAATTATCAAGAACATGAAAAAAATGTTCTTGAAAATTTGATTTGATTTTTTTGTGATTTGAATTTGATTATTTTTCCTAAGTTTCAGTTCGTGTACATAAGTGTGCTAACTTTTTCACAGCGGGTAACACCGCGGGCTCATCTAGTAGTACATAATTTACGCTTGAAATTGACTTTTATTATTTACTAGCGACCTCCCCGGCTTCACACGGTTGCAATATATAATTATATATATAAATCTTTCTCTTGAATCACTCTATCTATTACTTAAAACCGCATCAAAATCCGTTGCGTAGTTTTAAAGATCTAAGCATACATAGGGACAGACAGACAGCGGGAAGCAACTTTGTTTTATACTATGTAGTGATATTAATACTTTATTTATTTTACATACACATTTTACATATTTTTAAACAGGAACCTCCTAACAATGCGAGCCGTATCGAGGAGTACTGCCTTCTGAATCAAGCCCTTGATCCAACCATCTAAGGAGAGACTCGAAATATGGTCGTTGAGGCTCTTGGCCATAAGGCCATTGGCCGTTACATCAATCGGCGCAATGATAGTCGAGTTCACATTCCACATGTCGACAACCTCGTGTGATAAGTCGAGATATTCTATTTGTTTCTCTTTCTTAGCTTTCACGAGGTTCTCGTCATGCGGCTTGGTAACATCCACTATCATTACGCGGCGCGCTGATCGCTCTATCAGCACTATGTCAGGCTTATTGGTGACAATAGCCCTGTCAGTAATGATCGACTGATCCCAGTACAGCGTGATATGGTCTTTCTGGAGACCTGGGTCGGACACATACTTGTAGTACGGTACCTCAGATTCCACTAATTTATATTTCAAAGCAAGTTGCTGGTGAATAATCCTGGCTACTTGGTTTTGCCTGTGCAAGTACTCGCCGTTAACCAGGCGAAAATAACAAGAAATAATATGTCTGATGGACTCACCCGGACGGTGGCATGCCCGACACACGACAACCGTCCCATCCTTCATAATATATTTCCGGTAGGTTTTCGTCAACATAACTTCATCCATAATCGCATGGACAAAACCTTCAGTTTCCCCAAAGAGGTCGCCGAAACGTAGCCAGGACATGGACGCTGGAAAATCTACATCGGGCCCGTGAAGAGCCCGGTAGAAGCGCCCGTGAAGCTCCTTGCCTTACCATACTTCCTTGCGGTCATCGGTAGTAAGTACTACAGGTTTGCATCAGTCCCCTTTAGGTATGAACATCTCGGTACATACCCACCTCGGCTTTTAAAAAATATTCTCTGAGACCGCATGTCTCGCGGTTGTGAAGGATCTTCGCGTTTAAAAAGCCTCGATATACATCCCGCGGGATGTACAGCCTGATTGCGGGTGATGCGTCCGACTTGAGGTCAGCAGTGTACGAACTCTCCTATCCAGGGTATCGAGTTCGGTCTGAGTCCATTTGAGTACGCCGAAAGAGTATGTGGCGGAATATCATTTAGACCACCACCTTACAATTCGGAGAAAAACCGCTAACGCTTAATGAGCTTACACCGCGGTCTTAAATCAGGTGATGTTTCGACCACGCAGTTACGCGCGCCGCTGCACGCACGGAGCGCGTGATATTTATACGGGAGCCAGCGAAGAAGACCTTGAGCGGCCGAGCTATTTAATGTTACAATCTAATTTGCTTAATATATTACTTTCAATCATCTTAATAATAACCTTCATTTCTTCGCCTTTCGTTTCTTCATTCTACCTTCTGACTTGCTTGCTATTACCATCATCAATAGCCTTATTATACGGGTACGGTAAAGCGTAGCTGTAAGCATCACGCCTACCCGCTACATTGGTGACCCTCGACTACACAGGATTGAAGACTGCAAGATCCCGGCAAACCGAGAGAAAGAGAGGCCCGGACGAACCGGCATTGTGGTTTGCGCAGCTAGAAGGCCAATTCATTCTGTCAAGAATTACGAGTGACTCGACAAAATTTTATTTCGCATCGACTCAGCTCGAAACCAAATACGCCTTGCAGGTCAGGGACATTATTACCAATCCTCCTGAGGAGAACAAATTTATAAAATTAAAAACAGAACTCATAAAACGATTGTCAGTTTCGCAAGAAAAGCGAATACAACAGCTCCTACTTCATGAGGGATTAGGTGACCGCAAGCCGTCGCAATTCCTGCGACACCTGCAAAGTCTAGCTGGACCATCAGGTGCTGCAGAATTCGTCAAAAGCATTTGGACCAACCGGTTGCCTCAGAATATACAAACAGTAATCGCCTCTCAAATAGCAGAATTGCAGGTGGAGAAATTAGCGGAGATAGCGGACAGGGTATTCGAAATCGTCCCAATGACACCGCAAATCGCTAGCGCTTCCGCTTCTAGTAGCACTGCATCGTCGGATCTGGAGAAGCAGGTGAGCGAACTCACAAAGCAGGTAGCCGCGCTCACTTCACGCTGGAATAGCAGGGAGAGACAACGCTCACGCACACGATCTCGCAATGACCATCGAAGGTATGATCGCTCTAAATCCAAACCGAAACAACCACCACAAAACCACCCACACTGTTTTTACCACTATACATACGGAGACAAAGCTCAAAAATGTAAATCACCTTGCTCGTTCATGGCGGAAAACAGGAAGGGCGGTCGCAAGTAGCGGCCAACGACTGCCCTACTTCTTCAGGCCGTCTATTCATCACTGACCGGTCCTCAAAAATACAATTCCTAGTAGACACCGGCTCAGACTTATGTGTTTTTCCCCGTTCTGCACTCAAAAAACCCTACAAACAATCCAAATACGATCTAGTAGCTGCAAACAACACATTAATTCACACTTACGGCCCTCTGCAACTACAGTTGAATCTAGGACTTAGAAGGAACTTCAGCTGGAGCTTCACAATTTCGGATGTTTCTAAGGCCATAATTGGGGTAGACTTCCTCAGTTTCTACAATCTGTTGGTAGATTGCAGGAATCAACGCCTGATCGATAACCTTACGTCTTTATCAGTGCCTGCCACACACTGCAACTCAGCAGACATTGCTTCACTGAAGGCTGTCATAGGTGACTCAGACTACCATCAAATTTTGCGTGAGTATCCAGAGATAACTCGACCCCCAGGTAGGCAGGTACCGGGTAAACATAACACCTTGCATTTCATCAGGACGACACCCGGCCCACCTGTAGCATGCAAGCCAAGACGCCTTGACCCTTCTCGACTGCAAGCTGCTAAGAAGGAGTTTGAGCAGATGCTTGCAAGTGGAGTAGCACGACGCTCGGAGAGTCCTTGGTCAGCGCCACTGCACCTGGTGAAGAAGAAAGACGACGGTTGGAGACCATGTGGCGACTACAGGGCACTTAACTCGAGAACAATACCCGACAGGTACCCCATCCGCCATATTCAGGACTTCTCCAACCAACTAGCAGGCTGCACCATCTTCTCAACGATCGATCTCGTAAAGGCTTACAATCAGCTAGCCGTCAACCCTGAGGATATCCCGAAAACCGCGATTACTACACCTTTTGGCCTATATGAATTTCCATTCATGACTTTTGGTTTGAGGAACGCGGCTCAAACCTTCCAAAGGTCCATCGACGAAGTTTTACTGGGCCTAGACTTCTGCTACGGGTACGTCGACGATATTTTGGTTTTTTCAGCAACTGCTGAAGAACATAAGGTGCACTTACGCCAATTGTTTGATCGCTTGAAACAATATGGCGTCGTCGTTCACTCAGTCAAGTGCAATATCGGACAACAAGAGGTGACCTTTCTAGGGTACAGCGTCTCTGCTGAGGGCATAAAACCACTTCAGTCCAAGGTGCAGGCGATCCAGGAATACTCCAAACCCAAAACCGTGAAGGAGCTGCGACGATTCTTGGGTATGATGAATTTCTATCGCCGATTTGTCCCGAACGCAGCTCAACTACAAGCGCCATTAAACACAGCCCTTGCTGGCCCTAAGGTAAAAGGTTCGCATCCAGTACAAATGACTCCGGAGATGCAGAAGGCTTTCGACGACTGCAAATCTTCACTTTCAAAAGCAACACTCTTGGCTCATCCACACCCATCGGCGGAGTTGGCGATTGTAACCGATGCATCGAACACAGCTATTGGAGCTGTACTTCAGCAGCGAAAAGGAAAAAACTGGCAGCCATTAGCATTCTACTCTCACAAGCTAAACAACGCTCAAAAGAAGTACAGCCCGTACGACAGAGAGCTGCTCGCAGTGTACGAGGCCATCAAATACTTTCGGCATATGGTTGAGGCAAGAACATTTGCGATCTTCACCGACCACAAGCCGCTTATCTTCGCCTTCAAGTCAAACAGGGAAAGCCTTCCGCCGAGACAGTTCCGATACCTGGACTATATTGGCCAATTCACTACGGACTTAAGTAAGACCTAAGTACCTACCCGGCAGCGAGAACATTGTCGCTGATGCATTATCTCGCGTAGAGGAAGTGTCTGCCGCTATCAATTTTGAGAACCTTGCACGGCTCCAGGACCATGATCCAGAATTACAAGACCTCCTCCTTCATGGTTCAACACTTAAATTGAAGAAAGTAGCATCTACCAACAGTGGAAACTTACCAGTGTATTGCGATACCACCACACAGGTGCCACGTCCATACGTAACGCCAACACTGCGCAGAGACATCTTCAACTCGCTACATAACTTGCACCATCCCGGGAAATCTGCTACAGTGCGACTGGTGACACAACACTACGTGTGGCCAGGGATTCGTAAAGACTGTAGAGAGTGGGCGAGGCAATGTGAACAATGCCAGACTTGTAAAGTCACACGTCACACCAAATCCCCGCTTTCCACCTACCTGACTCCATCCTCCCGATTCTCTCACATTCACCTCGACATCATAGGGCCTTTAACCCCTTCATCTGATTTCAGGTACTGCCTTACCGTCATCGATAGGTTCACCCGATGGCCTGAGGCGTACCCCTTGAAAGACATCACGGCGGAGACCTGCGCAGCCACTCTGGTGACTCATTGGGTGGCCCGTTTCGGCTGTCCAGCACGGGTGACCACCGACCGTGGTCGCCAATTCGAGAGTCACCTGTTCAAGGCTCTCACTGCCTTGTTGGGGGCAGACCACCTTCGCACCACTGCCTACCATCCAGCAGCGAATGGCATGGTGGAACGGCTGCATCGACAGCTGAAGGCCGCCATCATGTGCCACACTTCTTCGCAGTGGACTGAAGCTCTTCCGCTGGTACTTCTCGGCATGCGTAACTCGTGGAAAGAAGATATCCAAGCTACGCCGGCCGAACTTGTCTACGGGGAAGCACTTCAGCTTCCTGGCCAGTACCTATCTTCGAAGGCAGAGTACACAACAGCCGACGTCACCGACTACGCAAACCGACTACGACGTCACATGGCCAACCTCACTCCTAAACCTACTGCGTGGCATACTACATCGCCCTTCTACGTGCCACGAAATCTTCACTCTTCCTCCCACGTCTTCCTTCGGCGAGACTACGTACGACGTGCACTGGAACCACCGTATGCGGGACCCTACAAGGTTTTACAGAGGCACGCAAAATACTTCACGATCGAGATACAAGGGAAGCCAAACAACGTATCGGTCGATCGACTCAAACCAGCTTACACAATGCGTGAAGAGGCTCCGAAGGAAACACCAATCATAACCCCTGACACTACCAACACCACAACTGAAGAGAGAAGGACGAGAAGCGGGCGGCGAGTAAAGTTCCCCGATTTTTATCGACCGTAGTTACGGTCTGGCCAGGGGGAATATGTGGCGGAATATCATTTAGACCACCACCTTACAATTCGGAGAAAAACCGCTAACGCTTATGAGCTTACACCGCGGTCTTAAATCAGGTGATATTTCGACCACGCAGTTACGCGCGCCGCTGCACGCACGGAGCGCGTGATATTTATACGGGAGCCAGCGAAGAAGACCTTGAGCGGCCGGACGACGGCGTGCACACAAGCTTACCTATGCGAGCGCCGAGGACCGACCGGCAGTCGTCTTTGGACTAGCTACCTTACTATTCGGGACGCGCCGCGTAATATTAATATTTTCTGTTTGCTTGGTGCTATTTAATGTTACAATCTAATTTGCTTAATATATTACTTTCAATCATCTTAATAATAACCTTCATTTCTTCGCCTTTCGTTTCTTCATTCTACCTTCTGACTTGCTTGCTATTACCATCATCAATAGCCTTATTATACGGGTTAGACCCGGTAAAGCGTAGCTGTAAGCATCACGCCTACCCGCTACAAGTACATAAAACCGGCGTGACCCAACCGTTGAACGCTCGCACCTTGTTCCCGCCGGAAAAAAGGCTATTTAATACCTTGTGCGCGTCCAAAGAAGCGCTCCTTCATCGATTGCTTCATGTCAGTTACGTTAATGCCTAACGCTTCCGACATACCCAAATACTTATAGCTTTCGGATGAGGAGAGGAATATCAGGTGTATGGAATACGAGAGCTGAATTCCCTCGGATCCCATAATCTCCCCTCACTTTACATACATGACTGCACATTGGTCGACACCAAATTCCATCCTGATGGCGCTACTAAAAGTTTCATTTATTTTCAGTAGCTCCATCAGTCGCAATTTGTTATGGGCAAAGAGTTTCAGATCATCCATATAAAGAAGGTGAGATGACCTGACCATCTCTCCTCAACCGCTAGCCTAGACCTGAATCCTCCAGCAATGTGCTCAGAGGATTCAGGGCTAGATAAAGCTAAAGTGGGCTCAGACTGTCGCCCTGGTATATTCCCCGTTTAATCCCTACAGGCTCATCGTTGCTCTGGATTTGTCGACATCCTGGATATCGAAGAACCGTCCTCAATTGCCCCATACACGACTCAAGGAAGGCGCGTAGAGTTGCATCTGTCTTGTACAACTCCAGTCATGAGCCATGTATGTGGCACCGAGTCGTAGGCCTTATTATAATCTATCCAACATATCGACAGATCCTTGCGGAATCAAAGAACCTGTTGGCTTATAGTCATGTCGATGAGGAGTAGCTCCTTAGTGCCGCGAGACCCATTCCTACATCCATTTTGAGAGGCAGACATAACGGAGTTTTTGTCAATGTGTGTATTAATTTTAGCTCTAAAATGGATGTTAGAAGTTTATAAACCATCGGCAAACACGGGATCGGTCTATAATTCTTGGGTTTCGCGAGACTACCTGACTTATGGAGCAGATGGGTAATGTCTGTTGTTAAAAACTGCGGTAAAGACACAGATTCGTGTGAGAACTACTAAGCCATTTGAGCCAGAAATTGTGTATTCCGTCCGTTCCCGGTGATTTCCAATTCGGTAATGGGCGAACTGCTCTGGCTGCATTTAGTAGTGTTATTAAAATTTGCTCCATTTCTGGGATAGGTTCACACACTCGCTGGACATCATGCCTCCAGTTAGCTTCAGTATGACAGACGGGCACCGATCAAATGCTGCTCCAGAAAGAACTCGTGGCGGCATCATCTGGGTGGCACACGTCTGTCATATTTTGCTCGGGTCACTCCCAAGCTCTGTATACCCACATCTCATCGCTCTGGAACATGCGATTCTATGAGTACCTATCAACCCGCCGCTTATACCGACGAATACGGTTTGCCCATGCATAAGCTTTCTGCTTCAGGAAGTCGATGCGCTCTGTGACACGGGACATGTATTCTTGAGGACTGGTTCCAATCCCCGAGAATGCCCGCCTCACAAAGCGCATCCCACGTGGTCGTGTATTGCCCTCCCTGAAGCAGTGTAGTTTGCCAATGACTACCCTGGCCCCGTCGAGGCGGCGCTAGATTCTGAGCTGCCAGGCTAGTACGGCTGGTTTTGCTCGAGTAGCTACGTCACAATTTGGGAATTTGACATTAGCTAATCGACATGCCGCAACAGCCCCACAGTACAGGATCGAGTGTGTATCAACGAGGTTCTCGCTACTCTGGAATATATTCTTGAGTTGCGAGTCCAAGGCACACACCAGCGCCCTATTTTTATTATGCTTGGGTAACCGTGGTAATCGGGGTATAAGTTCGGTAAAAGTGGATCGATATTCGAGAAGCGCATCTTCCAGAGCGCTCCTCAATCAGTCGTGGCTACTTACCAAAGCAACCCTATCATCTTCCTCTACAACAGCTGGGTTGGATCGCGGCGGGGTTGCGTCAATAGCTGACCCCTGCACCGCGGTTTTGCCGGAGTTAAGACGATACGGTGGCTCAGTACCTCTGAGCGCAGTCTATCAAGTGCGGCGTCGTCCAATATGTGATTACGTTGGATGACCCGCACCTGATCTGACAGTCGTTGGGACGAGACGTTAACGGTTGGTTCAAGTTCAAAAATAAAATAGATTACTGCTTAAAAAAACCAAGTGAAGAAATATGTTATGTGTTCGGTTTATCACCGTTACATTCGTGGATTCGTTTCATCGAATATTTAATTCATCTCGCTTACAGAGTTGACATTTAAAAATGGCAAGTTCGTTTTGATGAAGATGAAATACTATTCGCGGAAAGAAATATATTTATTCAAAATCAATTTAGGTCTAGATTAGGTTTAATTGTTGATAAACCGCGAAGTGGCGGAAGCGGGACGTCTAACGTAGGTAATACCGAGAGAAATTTTTTCATGAATTCAGCTGTAGCTGCTGAAATTACCGGGTTAAATAAGAACTTGATCGACCGTTGTTCTGTTATTTTACAAGCTATGTCGTCTGGTTACAATATACATGTTCATAAATTTAGGAAATATTCTTTAGAGACCGCGTGACTTTTGGTTTATGAATATCCGTGGTATAATCTTCCTGCTTCTGTTCACAAAGTACTTCTTCATGGTCCCGAGATTATGCAAAATGCAATATTATCGATAGGAGAACATTCCGAAGAGGCAGCAGAAACCAACAGTAAACATATCATCATACTCGAAAAATGTCGCGGGAGTTAACAAGCACCGATTTAATTCGTAGACTCATGCTCAGTTCGAACCCTTATATAACCAGTCTTCGGAAACTTCCCCAAAAGAAAAAGAGCTTATATACAAGTGAGGTGCTAGATCTACTACAGGTGTAGTTAATTATTTTGTATTAATTATGTATTATATTTCGATATCAGTCATTTTGTAACTTGTTTTTAGTCTCAAGTTAAGATAGTATATTTTGTTGATTATAGAAAGTTTACTATAATTTTATGATAAAACTATTTAGCCCTAATTAAAACCACATCAATGTTTATCTAATAATTGTCTAGAAAATTTATGAATGTAAAACAGAAATATTTCCCTAAAATCAAAATATTTTATTTCACATAGGCCTCGATGGGCACTTATAAAACGTCGACAAAAAGGTGCACGGTTCGGGTTGGTCGTTTCTTATGGAGAAGAACCGGCAAGAAACTCTAACCAACCAACCACCAACCAACTGTGAACTTCAGCATACGATGAAACATGTCTGCTTACTCCTTTAAGGATTAAAGTCGTGAAGATTTTGTCTCCAGGATTTAGCAAGCAGATCGTTTTCAACTCATAATAACTAATGCGACCAACTTCGGTATACGATGAAACATGTTTGCTTACCCCTCTAAGGATTATAGTCGTGAAGATTTTGTCTCCAGGACTTAGCAAACAGATCGTTTTCAACTCATAAAAACTAATGCAACCAACTGTGAACTTCAGCAAACGATGAAACTTGCCTGCTTGCCCCTCCAAGGATTATGGTCGTGAAGGTTACGCTTATGTTTATCAGTGATTAAGTGTTGAGGGCTTCATACTACCTGTACTATCTTGTATTGCTTTTTTAATAAAAATGAAGAATTCGATTTACTAAAAGTACTATTTATACCCTTTTTTTTTAAGCGATTTCCATCAGCTTTGGTAATTGAAAAGCATCGAACACAACAAGTGTTTTGAGTATCCTAGAATCAACAAAGCTTCTTGGACCAGAGTCTATAGAAGCTTGCCCGATCTCCTTTGATTTACTGCAAATTATACCTTAAACCAGGCCTATAAGAGTCATAAAGGGTATCCTCAGAGTTATATAAGAAAATAACGCATGCGGAAGTTGAACTATGTACTGTATTTATAGAAAATTTAGTAAGTGCTAAAGAGATAAATGTAATTTGGTTTGTTTGTACTTCACTTTCTTGTCGAAACTTGAAACTACAAACTTAGGTCAGTGTGTCGCTGCAATCCTGTGACGGTCCACGCGTCATCGCTTCGTAAGCGCACGAGTACCGCAGAACGTACTTTCTTTGCCCGCCTCGCCGCGCCTCCTTTGAAGTACCCGGCGCCCGCGTTCGCGTGTTTGTGATTTGTTAGTTATCATAAGTGCGAATTGGGCGCTTTATTTTAGTGACAGGACACGCAACATTTTAATAGGTATCGAGTTAAGTAGTTAATTGAATTGTGCGAGATTAGACTCTTAGTTTTTATTGTGTTTTCGTGTTTTTTTGTTTTGTTTGTAGGTAATAATCATGCCTCGTTACATGCATGAAACATAATTACACGGAAAACGCAGAATTATGACGCTGTAACTTAAGTGTGTAATATAGCAGTTGAGAAGTTGTTCAACGAGCGCGCATCCGGCAGCTCTATGTACGCTACGAGCTGCTACGTAATGTCGTATCGTAGCACTTCGTAGCCCGTAGCAGTAGTAGCACATTGTAGCGTATGTAATAGTGATGAACAATATGGTGGTGCTATGAGATTAATACGCACACGGTATAGGTAATAATTGTCTAAATACAAAACTTTACAGAAAGTTAGGCTATAAGATCCCACCTTTGTAACGAAGCAATGTATTGTTGCATTGCAGCAATATAATTATTGCTGTATTGTTGCTTGCTTAAACGTTCAGTTGCTAGCGTTACAACGCTAGCAACTAATCGTCTGATTTCATTTAATTCCCGTTTTCTAAAAGGCTGATCAATTAATCCTAATTTAACAAACAGAGTGCTCATTAATCCTAACTCATTGAAACCGCTGTGATTACTGAAACAGAAACAGTCAATGACATTCACATGGCATGAGATTTAAATTCACGGTGAATTCAGTAGCCTTTGAGAACTTAGGGGTGGGCTTGATGATAATTTCATTATGTATGGAGTCTTCTTCTTATTTATCGTGTGGTTAGTGCGTAACCTGGTGTCAGACTTTTTATGCCGCCAATTCTATCTCCATTATTTATCATGTTGTGTCATGGGCTCTGGCTTGACTTGGATTCGAATGAAGTACTGTAACTTTTTGTAGTAGTGACAAGTGCATTATGTTTACATGCCGATGATGCCGGAATCATTATATTTCTTCCTTGTACTAACCACCGCACCCACGGTGTACGCTACTTGACAATATGTGCGATTTGCACTAACTGCTAATGTAAGTTCGTAGATATTAGTGAAGTATGTGGAGTGCGGAGCAAGTTTGGAGCGGCATCGGCGCGATCCGAATGTGAAGCAAGCGTAATATCAGTTGAGTGCAACTTGCGACTCACGACTTGGTAATGTTCCGGCGAGGGCGGCTCGCGACCTCAGTGCTAGGAGGGGACTAGGGTACTTAACTTTAAGACATTTCTTAAAGTGTGCCTATTGCTTTTTGTATACATATACAGTGTATTTGGTTAAGGATTACCGATACTTTAGGGACATATTATAATAATTATATACTCATTTCTACCAACAAAATATACATGTTTATTTCACTCCTAACCCAACACGCTGCGCACGGTAGTCATTTTGTTTTTTTAATAGAAACCTTTAATAGACATGCAAATGACGTTTTTGAAAGAGTAAACGCCGAGCCTATCGCAATATTAAATAATTTTTCCTGAATAATATGCAAAAAGCGCCTAAAACAATAATAAAATACGAAATTCTACACAACATTTACAATTTTTTTCGTCACTGTTTTAAGCTTTCACGGTTTAAAACTAAACTTATACTGTCACTTACAGGATATCTTCCGTGATTGTTCGTTATTTTGAGCTCCAAATATTTCGAGCCTGTGTGTTTATTTTCCATCCACCCGCATTCTCTAGTCAACCCGCGATCATAGCGCTTGCCCACAAACCCAGGTTATAAAAAAACAGGGTGTTTTTTTACCAAATAAACTTGTATTCTTTAATATTAGGTAAGTACTTACACGAAAGAAGGTTAAGCTTAAGATAAGTAAGATAAAATATGAAAAATTATGCCACATTATTTTTACAAAATTTATTCATGCAAAAATTAGCAAAAAAATTATAGATTAAATTAGCCAATCATAATATTTTTAATGACTGGGTAAAATAGCACTAACCGCCAAATATAATATCGGAAATGTAGCCCAAATGTAAATGAATATTTATTTTTTTAAAGAAACTGACAATCATAACGTCATAACCGGAAGATTCAATCAAGCAAAATTTGATTAATAGTATATTTAATAGCTGTTGCCCGCGACTTCGTTCGCGTGGAAATTTTGGTGTGACGTATTTGTGTGGGACTGCCTCGTTGGTCGATTGGTCGTAAGCGCGACTACTAAGCATGAGGTCTTAGGATCGATAACCGGGTCGGGCAATGTGTAAAAAAAAATGTTCATTTCAAGTACATAAAGTTATCACACACATGATTTGGAGATCACCTTTTAAGCAAGGAGATGCTTGTGTTAGGGGGCGTCCATTAATTACGTGAGGCAATTTTGGCGATTTTCCGACCCCTCCTTCCCCCTTGGTGAGATGTCGTTAGATTTGGCTTGACCCCCTCACTCCCCTCTTAATCTCACGTCAGATTTATCAAAATGCGTAGTCTCTACATATAATAAAATCGTTAAAATCCGGTCCGATGTTCCGACTTGGCGCAAAAACTACTGCATAGATCCTGTTCAAATTTTGCACAAATATCTATAATAGACTTCTTCAAATGTTAGGCTATATATTTTCACGCTACTTGCTTAAGGGGATGAGCAATATTGCATTATGTTAGTATTATTCAATTGTTTATCGTTTCAGCCATGATATGCGTAACAACGTCTATTTCAAAGGATATGTCAGCGAATTCTGTTTGTTGTATTATAAGTCATCAATAAATGTTTGTTGAACACAAAGGGTTGCGAAAGTGATTATATTCCCTTAAACCGGCCCTGTAAAAAACCGGTCCTACCTGACATACATATTGTAACTATATTCTATCTCTCTACCAATTTTTAGGTACAAAAAGCCAAGAATTTCATATAAACTTGCGAGAGCCCTTAGTCCAGGATGTCACAAAATTCTTTCTTAGCTTATGTCTCCTACTCATAAACTGTTCTTGTTAAATTTCAGGTCGGCAGTAAAAAAAAAAACAGAACTTTCGTACAAACTTGCGAGAGCCCTTAGACCTCCTTAATCCGGCCCTGTCACAAAATCCGTTCTTAGCGAACATCTACTAACTGTTAACTACCTCCCGGCCAAATTTCAAGTTTGTAGCACAAAAAATAAAGAACTTTCATACAAACATGCGAGAGCCCTTAGACCTCCTTAATCCGGCCCTGTCACAAAATCCGTTCTTAGTAAACGTCTACTAACTATAAACTACATCCCTGCCAAATTTCAAGTTTGTAGCACAAAAAAAGAAGGACTTTCAAACAAACTTGCGAGAGCGCTGAGACCTCCTTAATCTGGCTCTGTCGCAAAATCCGTTCTTAGCGAACGTCTACTAAGTATAAACTACCTCCTTGCCAAACATCTTTATAAGTCAAGCGGTTTTCGATATTTCGTGTTTAGTGAGTGAGTGACCTTTCGCTTTTATATATTTAGATTAGGTTTGCAATAAATATTTCTAGCCGAAACCGGTCAACGTTCAAGCAATTTAATTTTATAGCAAGCCAAAATCAAAAACATAAGATTCAATCACAAAATACCATATTTGTTCAACTATCGTAGTTAAAAAAAACATCTAAATCAACTAGTCATTTGTTTTAGACAGTTTTTATATTTAATCAAAAAGTATTTAAGTCAGCCTACAAAATGATATCAAAATATTGACTCTACACCAGTTATTTTAAGAATTATAGCCATTTGAACATTGCGCTATCCCCGCGCATAGACTCCACAATGTCGTAGGCACCCCATTCTTGGTTTGATCAGGTAGTTAAGACATCAAATTTACGAGTGGTGGTAAGATGGTAGAAAGTTAAGTGAGCACACTGTTGTACTATTTTTATGGAGCGCCAAGATGATGGACTATGTCAAGCTTGATCCTCTCCCAATTTGCAAGATCTATAGCACAAGCGTTAAGATGTCTTTGAACTCGTCCTCTTAGCGTAGATGTTGACCACCTGCACCTGATTCCGTTTACAATCCGCCATCTCAGAGTAAAAAACTACTTTGAGAGAATGGTGGTCCTCCATGCGAAGAAAGTGCCTACAACATCTAAGTTGGCGCTGCATAATTAGAGCCTCCATATATTTCGGAACGGCGCAAAACCTCTGTATTAAAATTCAAATTCAAATTCATTTATTATTATTAACTTAAACAACAGAATACTGACAGGTTTAACAGCGAGTCCCAAACTAGGCATGGCCTGTATTTTGGTGACCCAGACAGTTCACAAAGTTAAAAAAAAATTACAATGTTAGGGACAAGGTCCTGCCACTTAATGCTCAAGATCGAGCAGAGACACCGTAAATGTGTCGAATTGATGTCTGCTTTATAGAGGCACCATGTCATGTTAAAGTATAATTAGTGTCCTGTAAACATACATTTTTGTCTGCAGCTTCAGATCATGGGATCTCCAGACGTGGTCAGGTAGCCGTCCAAAGTTCACAGCATCATTTGAAATGCGCGATGGTACCTCCGAAGTTAGGGTATTTTCATGCCTGATGTTGCTTCTAAGATATTTAAAGTCGTAGTAGATTTAGTGTAGCTTTATCAGCTTCAAAGCCCCGTGGTGGTTGTTTAAGGTCTTGGAAGCACTAAGGACTATGTTATCCTATTTACTTCCGAGTCGGTCCGTTTAACCTCTTGGCCACATACTACACGCTACGTTGAGACATTTCTAACGAAACTAACGATTGCGGAATAATCAAATGAAATGAAAGAAATTGCTTAGATCATTTCACGAGTCACTGCGATGTGACGAGCAGAGTAGAGGTACTCACACGAAGGAAACAAGTGGCGTGCGCGCGACCGCGCGTGTTGCTTGACGCAAGTGGCGTCGCATGAGCTCGTGAAAAGACCGGAACACCTCAATAACAGATTCAATGTTAAAAATATTTCTATAGAGAATGATCCGTGCGAGCACGCGGACACTGGGCTCGTGCTCGCACCTCGCTGTTTTAAAAACCCAGTCCACACAAGTTGTCCTTTACTATCTACTAGTATCGGAAAATCTGAATACACATTTGAATATAGGAATATTTTAAAATGTGTTGAATTAAGTGTAAGCAGTACTTCTTGACACGGGGGGTATCGTTAGGAGGTTCCTCTCTCAAGAGCCCTGACCACCGGCAGCTTGGACCCTGTTCCCGATGCCCGTGAGCTACTATTTTTTATATTATTAAATGTTTTTTTTTATATTATTTGAAATTAAATATTTAAAAATGTAAATAGTAATGTGTTTAAACGAATAAATTATTATGAAGGACGGGACGGTTGATGTGTGTCGGGCACGCCACCGTCCGGGTGAGTCCATCAGACATATTATTTCTGGTTGTTCTCGTCTGGGTAACGGCAAGTACTTGCACAGGCACAACCAACTAGCCAGGATTATTCACCAGCAATTTGCCTTGAAATATAAACTTGTGGAATCTGAGGTACCGTACTACAAGTATGTGCCCGACCCATTTCTCGAAAAAGATTATGTCACGCTGTACAGGGATCAGTCTATCATTACTGACAGGACTATTGTCACCAATAAGTCTGACATAGTGATGATAGCGAGCCACGTAATCGATTTTACCGTCCCGCATGACGAGAACGTCGTGAAAGTAGAGAAAAAGCGGTTAGACCAAGGGCTTGATTCAGAAGGCAGTACTCCTCGATACGGCTTGTGCGGTATTGTGAGGAGTTTCCTGTCTTTGCAGCCCTAACCACCGGTAGCTCGGACCCTGCTCCCGACACTGGCGGACCACTGTTTTGTTATCTTTTTTTTTGTATCTTTTTATTTTAAGGAATACTTAGAAATGTAATAAGATAAGAACGTACGAGTAAATAAATAAAAGAAAATAAGTGAAAATAATTATTAGCTTCAATTAATGATGTAAAATTAAATAAGTCGATCATCGGTCCGAAAAAAGAAGAAGAAGTAATAATTACCTAATTTAGAAGTTTGTTTTGATACCCTAGGCTCGAATTGGTATTTGGAACTGAAGAAAATTACATTAATCCTTGAAGTAAAGTCATTTGTTATTATCTGCATTATCTAGCTTACTGCTTAATACATTATTACTTCAAGAACAAAACAATACCTCAAGAGTAATCCAATCCAGTGAACAACCTGTCACATGGCGCGCACTTATAACGTCACGAACAACTTTGAACACAACACAAGAAACTTGTAAACTGTTGTCTGAGGCAACAGTCCGTGCGGCAAGTTACGCGGTGACTGGCGCGCAGCAGCGGAGGGGGCACGTTGCGCACGCTCGCCGTTTCAGCGCCGAGTGCGGCCAGCAACGCGAGCTCCAACGGGCTACGTGCTGCCTCGCGGGTAATTACCCAGTACCCACCAATTGTATCGCGTTATTGGCTGTTAAATGATTTAATCAAGTCGTAATCACTGCCCGCAGGTATCTGCTAAACAAAGAGATAGACAATTTCTACGAAGGTGCTACGACATTGCTACATTGCTACGCTGCTACGTGAGTTGTGTACCACAGTTTGTGCTATGGAACAATACGGGATAAGACAATAAATTGGAAACAATAGTGTGATCATTACATTTGTTGTGTTGTTTGTGTCACCTCCGTCGCTGACTACATACTTGAATTTTATTGTTTGTTGTTTATCTCGGTGCACCACTCTCATTGTTGGAAAACTTGAGTTGTTATTGATTTACTTTTGTTCCTATGATAAATTATCAAGCAGTGAGTAGTCACTTAAGGCAGATAACGATGATGATTCGTACGAATTGAAGTCTTCCAAGAGATAATTTCAGCTGATCAAACAGAGAACCAGAGGAACTTGCACACAACTTGAGGCAGAACTTGTGTTGTCGGATAGGATTGAGTAAAGTGGCGTCGGAGACATTCATCGAAGTTAAAGATTTCAACTACTGATAGAGGGCTATGTGGTTTATTGTTTTGAGAGGGACTGACAGTGCCCTCTCATAGAAAGGATGCCTGCGTCCCAGCAATGGGAACATTACAGGTTGATCATTCTTATACCTGAAATCATCACCAGAAAAGAATTAGTTATTCACACTCTGAGCTGCACAGTGCGCAGCTCGCTCGCCAGGTGTGCGGAGCGCTAACATCTCTGTAGTATCCTCTTGTAACTGAGCTAATAGGTTGATAACACAATTTACTTACTATATCACAGGCTCACCACACCACCAAGCCCCCAGTCCGGGGTACGCTTCACCTTCCAGCTTTACGCCATTCGTGGTGACCGACCGTTGTCATTAGTGACAGCTAACTGACTACTTGTGGCTGTGAGACAGTGTTTCTATATCTATTAAATAGATACACTACAATCTCCATCATCACTCTCTCGTACAGCCATCACACGCCATGCTGCCCACATTTGTCGATCGAATACAAACCTTATTATTAATACTAGAAACGGGATATTTCTATGAGTTGTCGATCGAACACAAACCTTATTATTAATACTAGAAACGGGATATTTCTATGACTTGTCGATCGAATACAAACCTTATTATTAATACTAGAAACGGGATATTTCTATGAGTTCCCGATATTTCGGCGCTTTTGCAAGCATCATGATCACGGATAAAATGATGTTATTGCGGTTATTTTTGTATCCAGTTCTAATTACATTATTAATGATCAAGGCAATAATATTTATTTAATTAGTCACTCTAAATTCTCAATTACTCGCTGTTCGTGATGTATTCAATTATAAATTCTAATCAAATGAAGCTCGTAAATAAGCGTTATAAATATTTAAATTGGAAGACGCTCTGCGTCTTCGGGCAAGTGCCGGCGCGGCGGCGCGAGTAGGCGCGGGCAGGCGCGGGCGGGCGCAGGCACGTGCGGGCGGACGGGCTGGCGCGGCGTGCCTTCAAGTGTTCTCTCATTTCACTGTAGCACTAACAAACTTAAAAAAAATTAAAAAGTCATCAAAATGAGAAGACAGACGACAGCGGGTGTGGGGGTGGGGTGGGAGCGAGCGCCGGGCGCGGAACGCGGGGGGAGGCTTCACGTGGAGACGTCGTCCCTCGAGCGTGAAGATACCTGATGAAAAGAAAATGAAACCAAGATGATACAGCTCAAGCACTGTGCGGACTGACGACTCGCGACACAACATTATTCATATTACTAAACCTTTATATCTACCTTCTTCTATCTACATCTATATAAATAAAAAGAAAAGTCCTGACTGACTGACTCATCATCGCCCAGCCCAAACCTTTGGACCTAGAAAGCTGAAATTTTGTATAAACGTTCACTTTATAATGTAGACAAGAAATAAGGAGGATATTCAACCCCTAAGAGGGTGAAATGGGGTGTTGAATTTTCTGTGAAATTCGATTGACTTGAGAATTTGTTTACATGTTCTTCAGTTAAAATTATGAGATACGTATATCACAGTTTTTCCAAAATCATCCCCCAATTTAAAATCAATGCCCTGACTGGCTGACTGATATATCAACGCACAGCCCAAACCGTTGGTCCTAGAGACATGAAAGGACATTGGGGCCTTTCTAACCCGCTTGCCGATTTTTTTAATAATGAAACATATTGTAGTTTTTAAATATTATTACGTACATCCTAAAAAATTTTTTTTTTTAATATCTAATGGGAATGTTGAGAAATTAGCATCGCTTAAAACAAGAAATAGTTTGCACCTTTTGCTAACTCGGTATCACATTTTTTAAAGATGGTCCGGTCCGGTCGTTGGCGCGTTGTTATAGATTATGATAATTAATAAAGGGAAATTATAAGTCTCGCCACAAAATTATTTATTGGCCACGTGATTAAACTTCTAATTTTATAACTAAGCAACGGGAAAATGACATAGCCTCTAATAAACTAATTCGTCTTTTTTACAACGCCATCTAAATATTCTATAGAAAGCGTCAAGTAAAGATCATCAATTTTATTATTGTGATTTGTCCTTCTTATTTATACATTGCCACCTAATTTACTAACTCGGCCACGGATTTTACAGCTCGTCACCATTTTACGTTTTACAGCTTCAACACAATGTCCTCAAAAAAAATTAATTCAAGCTTCCACAGAAAGCATCATTCATTATAAGTTAGCATGTAAAATAATACATCATATTCTTTTATCGTGAAAATAGCCACTGCATGATTTGGCGCGAGTACGCGAAACGACAGAACTCATAAAAATTCGACTCATTAAATAGGCACAACGGTAATTTTAATTAACGGAACAACAAATACTTAGGAATCAAGAGCGAGCGAAGCGAGTTCGGGACTTGGGGCACCCCGACTTTAGGTTAGGTTAGGTTACTTTAAACCCTGCAAACAGAAATAGGAGCCCCGCGCAGCGCTGCAGCGGGGCTACGTCGACTACGCCTATTACAAAATATTGATATTATTTACCTTGGACTATAGGTGAATTTTTGCACTAAAAACTTACGAGACTACCCAAAAAAATAGCTTAATACTTTGTGACTGGTTTAGAATATTTACTATAAAGTGATATTTAGATGAAACGTGATTTTGCCGAAAAGAATCAAAATATGTATTAAACGAAAAATTTATAAATGATTAAATATCAACATTTGTAAAGCGAAGCGTTTGCCAAAGGAATGCGTGTAAAGTGATTGTTTGTAAAATGAAACATCAGCGGAATACGTTGTTTGTGAAATAAATAGTAAATGAAACGTTGGTTGTAAACTAAAAATTTGTGAAAGGAGTTTAGGTAAAACATTAGTGAACCGGCCAATATACTATTTGATGACATTTTTAGCAAAATTTTGACGATCAATTAATATGGGATGAGTTACATTTTAAACGTACTGAGTTAAAAAATTAGAAGCTAAATAAATATATTTTTTGATGTCATTTAATAGTAGTTTAGAAGTTTACTGTTAGAATGCATGTTACAAATTTAGATGCTAAAAAATAACCATCATGCTGAGTTGTATTTAGAGTGGTTTACATAGACGATAACTAGTGGCTAGGATAGTATTATTTAGATGCTCGTTAATTATTGTGGCTGACTTAGTAATTTAGAAGTCAACTTAAATTTTTGGAGGCGAATAATGCCATTAAAAAGAAGCCTGTTTAATTAGCACCCATTAATAAATAATGATCTATCTATATGAATAATTGTATTTTTTTTCTTTTATCAAACTATCTACGTTAAAGGTCAAATAATTCTTATAAAAATAAATAAAGGCAACGTAATCTACTCATGGACTAATAAATAGTAATAAAAACTATAAGGGGCCGTCTTCACGAGCGAGAGAATCGCGGCGATAATATCGTCGTGCCACGTATTTCTATACACTCTCTTAAGGGCCGTCTCCATGAGCGAGAGAATCGCGGCGATATTCTCGTATAGAAATACGTGGCACGACGATAATATCGCCGCGATTCTCTCGCTCGTGGAGACGGCCCTTAAGCAATAAGCTTATTAATATCGTAAAACTTAAAAAATTCTATTGAGATATAAAATATTTCTTGGATATCTCAATATTCTCATTACTCACAATTATGCGCCTCACGCTGTTGTATCTATATATCTCAGGCTTTAAAATAAGGTATAATTTGTTAATGTTTGCCGTTGGTAATTTTTCCATACATAAGGTCCCAATGTCATAAACCGACTTCCAAAAGGAGGAGGTTTTCAAGTCGAGTGATTTTTTTTTTTTTTTTTGTGTTTATGTTCAGCGAGATCTTCGCCAATTGTGAACCGATTTTGATGATTCTTTTTTTGTTTGGAAGAATATTATTCCACGGTGGTCCCATTTTTTATTTGGTGAAGATCTGATGGTGATCTTCGGAGATATCAATGGAACTCTTCAATAATAGACAGCAAAACTGTCGTGATTGCTGCAATCGCTTGGATGTTTATTGTTTACACAACACCATGACATAACATCACGCCTGTATGCTCTGAGGGGGTACGCAGATGCGTACAGTACACCTACATTTCAACAGTTAGGTATGTTAAGTTCCATTTCATTGGGGATAAGCCTATTACCATGACATGTATTGTAAACGGTGCACAAATTTTTCACCAAAACTCCTTTGACAATTTTGAAAAAAGGAGAAATTTCTATATGTTCACTGATTTCTCCGCCAATTGTAGACCGATTTTCATAATTCTTTTTTTATTCGAAAGCCTATACTCCTGAGGTAGTCTATTGTCACCTACTCAGAATCTCATAATGGGATCCCAGGGAAATCGAGGGCAACCCTCAAAGTTTATAGGCACATACAATGTTTTTCATATACTCTCCAACACAATTCAGATATTTGTGCCTGGTAATCATCATCTCATGTTGCTGAGCTGATGATGGAAGGTATAAGTCAGAATCAGATGACGGAATCCCAGAAAAATTAAGGGCAACCCTCAAATTTTATGGGCATTGTTTGAATCAGTATACTTTCCATGTGGTCCTATGGTCATCATGTCAGGATCTAATGATGGGATCTTAGAGAAATCGAGGGGACTCTCCAAATTTTATATTATCGATATCTTCGACAATTGTGAACCGATTTCGATGTTTTTTTTTTATTTGGATGAATATTATTCCGCGGTGGTCCCGTTTAAATTTGGTGAATCTGATCTTCGGAGTTATACAATGGAACTCTTCAATAGTAGACAGCAAATCTGTCGTGATTGCTGCAATCGCTTGGATGTGTATTGTTTACACAATATCATAACATAACGTAACGGCTGTATGGTCTGATGGGGTGCGCAGAAGCGTACAGTACACCCAGATTGCGACAGTTAGGTATATTAACTTCCATTTTATTGGGGATAAGCCTATTACTATAAAATGTATTGTTAACAATGTAAAATAAATGTATAGCAAATATTGTTTCAAGCTTTCACGGTTTACAACTAAACTTATACTGTCACTTACGGGATATCTTCCGTGATTGTAATGAACAATTACGGAAGATATCCCGAAAGTGACAGTATATGTATAGGATATATTTCTATAGGATTCTAATATCCTATACAAATATTTGCTATACATTTACACTAAAAATGGAAAAATAAAAAAACTTTTTTGCAAAAAATAAAACCGACTTCAAAAACACAGAAAAGTGAAAAATAACAACTTCAGAAGTCGGTGACAAAAAAACTGAATCAAACAAACAAAAGTCACCGAGTTCAGAAGTTATTTTTCACTTTTCTGTGTTTTGGAAGTCGGTTTTATTTTTTGCAAAAAAGATTTGTTTTTGGAGGGTGTATTCTTTGTGAATAGTGCGTATCTACTACGAAAAAGATTTTCGAAATTCCACCCTTTAGCAAATGGGGGGTTGAATTTTCTGTAAAACTTAATATTTTCTGGGTCGATTGACTCGAATTGGTGAACACAATCTTCAATTAAAATTATGAGACATGTGTATCAGACATGTATAAATCTATGTATGTACTAAATATACATAGATTACTTATTATCCCAGAAGTAAGATCCCGTGGCCGTGGCCGTGGGCAATTCCCGAGCTCCACGAGGGCGAAGCCGCGGGCATTAGCTAGTTTTACATAAAAGCTCTAAAGTCTTTTTATTTAATCATTTTAACGAGACGCCCTGTAGCCTGGCGGTGTGCAGCCTCCATGAAACACTAGGACGTGCGGCAGGGGCAGGGCGCTGTCTGGGAGGGGGGGGGGGAGGTAGCAGGCTCTATAGAAAATGTAGCGACAACTTCGTAATCTGCTGGAAGTCCTCGCTAGTTTACGAACATACGCGAAACAAAATATGACTTACTACTTACCAAAACTATGTATTGAATCAGTCGTTGGAATCTAAAGTCACTGATATCGACTGCTGAACAAATAGACCTTTGGGTGATACTGTAGAGTACCTCGTGAATTGTAAATGTTCGCTATCAACTTTCTTGAGCGAATATGCCAAACTTCTTGAATGCTTTGACCGACGCGATGCTTTCCGACGCGGAATCGCGCGCTACAGTTGAACTTTGGCTATAGCTAATAGCTACTAATTAAATATAACTGCGATATATATTTCACCTAGGTTTAAATCAAGTGATTTTAATTAATTAAGATCAGATCGTAAGCTTAATTTTAATGTTATAGTACCTAACTGAGTCCTGGCACTGTATGTCCGTGACGAGTTCTGCCGACGTGACACTACAATATAATTCAGTCCAAAGTTCATTCCTTCCAACACAAAAGAAAAGTAATCAACACGACGGGGCTCTGCGCTAAACATCGCTGTATCTATGACGCAGACAATCAGACGTACTGTACACTGCCGGCTGCTGAAAGATTACGCGTGTTGTAACGCATTTGTTCTGTTTGCGGAATTTAAGCGCTGTATATTTTACGACAATCTTAATTGTATCGCCGTACACTCGGGCTTGTATATACGATATGTCGAGAAAGGTTCTCAGACGATTGTGCAGCGCAACGCGGCGTGTTGCCGTGCGGTGGGCGAACGCAGACATATCGCTGGTTTATTAACGCGATAAGTAATGAGGCGAGCAGTCTCCGCCACCCGTCCGACAACGCTGCTCTCACCGAATATTCACGACGCTGTGTCCCGCGACGGCACTGAGAAAGAACTGCAATGTTCTCTAGAGACGAATTCACGACAAAGTACAGACATCATGAAAATATTTTTCGCGGGTAGGTGTATAAAAAAGACAGACGTAACTCTAGTATTGATTTTATATTTAAATTAGTGATTTGCAGTATTTTCACTAGTTTTTTATATATTACCAGTGTTTCGCCTATACACAACGGGTACTCACGTTTGCAGCACGTTTATGTGACTCAAGCAAGCTCAAGGAGTTTCGCACCATCAGGGAGCTGATCTTCAGCATGCTGAGTCTACTCAGGAAACAGATCAGCGAGTGTGCCAGACAGGTCGACAGGTTGGAGACCAGACATCGGCGGAAGGCACTCATTTTACAGGGCATAGCAGAGGTTGAAGGAAAAGTCAGCAGCGCAATGATCCTGGAGGTGATTAGCAAGAAGCTGTCCCTCAAAACTATCACTGCATCCTCCATAAATGTCTGCCACAGACTTGGCGTAGTCAAAAAGGATCGTCATAGGCCCATCCTGGTCAAGTTCTCGAGCTATGACGACAGGTCGGCGGTCTGGAGAGCGAAGACAGGGCTGAAGGGGTCATCCATCTCCGTCAAGGAGTTTTTGACTAGGACCCGACAATCTATCTTTGGGAAGGCGCGGCACCACTTCACTATGCGATCGTGCTGGACTCAGGACGGTGTCGTTATTAAAGCCCCCGATGGAAGCAAACATAAGGTGACATCATATGATGAACTGAGCCCGCTGCTGGTGAATATCCCGGGGTTCAAACGTCTGCAGATAGCCTGAAAAACAAGACTCGTTAGTTATGGTATCAATTCTCAATTATTATAAAACACAGCATTCACGCATCAGGCATCAATTTAGTCATTAGGATTTTCTTACCGTATAGTTTGCTTTCTTCTATTGTTTGATTATGATTGTTTTATTATAACCTTTATTTACTTTTCTCTCGTAATTTGGCATTGTAGTACAGTATTAGTTTCTGTTCTCTTGTTCTCTTTCTCCTCGTACGTCTCTGAGTTGACAATTTACAAGTAACGCATACTTTGCAATTTTTACCCTCAATAGGACTTACATTTTCGCTTTTTTTTTTGTTTCTCTTTTTGCCTTGTATGTTTTATTGACAACGTGTTGTCAGTCAGAGTAAACGTCATAAGTGACGTATTCTGAGTTCGGATACGTTCACGAAAATATAATGTCTGTTCTTATGTAAATAGATGCTGTTGAATACTTGAAGGGTGCGTTCCAAATACCTTTATCTTTGCTACTTTTCTATATTTTATTTTGTAATGTATTCACTGTCTGTAATGATGATGTTAGCTGGCGGGTGGTGCAGAGATGCAAACGTCCTACCAGTATTTCGTGTAGTTCTCTTTTTACCCAACTGCGGCGAAGCCCAAAAGGAGGGTTATGTGTTTGACTTGTATGTATGTATGTCCGTTTCTATGTTCCCTCGTAACTCTTATCCGTTAAGAGTTACGAGGGAACATAGAAACGGACATACATACATACAAGTCAAATACTAAAATTATGAAAATGGAATGGGCCCCGCCTGCTTCCAACTTTTGTTTAATTTAAAATGTGCTTGTTTTATGCTTTTCAGTTTTTTCAGTCGGGTTTTTTAGTTTTTAGTATATATTTATATTAATTTTTATTTAGTATTTATATCTGTTTTTATTATATTTATAATCTACTAGCTTATGTCCGTAGCTTCGCCCGCGTGGATTTTAGTAATTGTCCCATGGGATCGTATACCAGGATAAAAATTATTCTGTGTTAATCTAAGTTACAACCCATCTGTGTGCCAAATTTCATCCAAATCTGTTTTGTAGTTTTTGCGTGAAAGAGCAACAAACATTCGTCCTCACAAACTTTTGCATTTATAATATTAGTAAGATTTGTATCTATGACAACATTTTCTGATAACGATTCTTTTTTCTCTGCCAACGAATCTACTGCCTCTTCTGATGATGATAGCTTTTGTTCTGTTACGGAAACCCTTGGTGAACTTTTACATCATAGATTCAACCAAAATACTGCCCGGCTGTCTAATTTTTGTCAAATAAATGCTCAAAGCATTCCAAGTCACAACAATGAGCTGTATGAAACTTTCTCGAACCACGATGTCCACGCCGTTCTGATTTCGGAAACCTGCCTAAAACCTGAACTTTTATCCACCACTTACCCTCTCCCAGGATTCGGCCTGTTACGGAATAACCGAGTCATAGAGAGAGAGAAGAAAGGGGGTGGTGTAGCTATATAATCCGTACAGACTTTCTTTTTAAAATTCTCTCTACTTCTTCCTGTAATGATTCGGCTGAGTTTCTTTTTCTAGAGGTTTGTGTCAAAGGAGCAAAAATCGTTCTTGGTGTTGTGTATTTTCCCCCTCACTTGATTACTTCACCGAATTCGAATCGGTCCGAGAATCTTTAGGTTCGGAGTACGCACATCACATCGTCATGGGGGATTTCAACACCAATCTCCTTGCCCACAACTCCCATCGATCCCGTAAACTTCTCCATCTGGTCGAGTCAGCTAGTATGCATGTGTTGCCTCTCCAACCAACTCATCACAACACTTCCGATGATGATACTTGGCTCGACTTAATCCTCATCTCCAATACTTCCCTAATCTCCTCACATGGTCAACTTGACGCTCCTGGTTTTTCCCATCACGACCTTATTTTTCTGTCCTATGTCCTTAAACCTCCTAAACCCAAACCTACCTTCCAGTACAGGCGTGCCTTTGCGCAGATGAATAGTGAAAAGCTGTCACAAGACGCTTCCAATATTGACTGGACACCCCTGGAGAAAGCCACTACAGTTGATGATAAAGTTACAGTTAGTTATTTTTTTTAATAATGTTGTATTTAACCCTTCGAACACTAACAGCAAAAAGCCCTGTATTGGCGGCGACATCTACTTTTATACCCGTCAAATCATAATCATAATAATACTAATCAAAGATGGCCGCCATAATAAACCAATAATTTTAAAACTTCATTACATAATTTAGCAATATAGTATGTATTTATTTGTAATATTAATGTTTAATCGGATAAAATATGAACATCAACTGATAGTTCAGAGAATTGATTAAAACTACTAGATATTTTGAAATTGCAAGATAAGATCTAGGAAACATTAGAAATATCATTTAATTATTACAAATTGATTTATTAGCAATATACAGTAAATAAACATTTCACTTGATTATTCAAATATCACAACTATCTTTCGTTTTGAAACTAAGGCTTTTTAGCCACAATGGAAACTATTTCTATAAAATATAACAGATAATTATATATATGTCGCATCATGGGTGGCCGAGATGCGAAGCATCGGGTCTTCTTCACGATCCGACATAGCTTTGCGTAAATGTGGGCACTGTCGTGGGCACTCGAACGAAAGATAATTTAAATCAAAATAACTTTATTTAAACTAACGATTTCAACAAGAAACAAACACGTGCGTTGGTACTGAGCGTCTGCCAAGACTGTCTGAGTTCGACTGTCGCCACACTCGATTCCTTCTCCAGTCCTCGCTGCATCCCCTCTACCGACGATCGTGTCCAAGCGGTAGGGCGCGCTTGCGTTTCCGGTAACGATATTATTAGTTCGCAAAACTAATTGTTAGATGGCGCTGCTTGTTGCACCTTGGCGCCATCAATCCACGACACGGCCATCCCTGACTAGCACCCGTCCTCGGGTGTAGTACCTGTGGACAAAATGTGCTCAGAGAGTAACTAGCTCGGCTATCCTGCCAATAGAAACAAAGGTTGATTTTAAATGGTACTTTATTTCTTCTAAATCTAAGTACAATAATCAACTGTCATGATTGACAATGGCCTGTTATTAAGGCTTCGTACACAGTGCTTCCTGCACAACATCATTCATTGGAAAAGGTCCGATCAACAAGTTATAAAACAGTAATTCTAACAATCCTCTTACTCTCTACCATAATAATCATAAGCAATGCATACTCAACTCATGAAACTTTCTTTAATCTGTGCACCAACACAGGCCAGAATCGTACCAACGATTCTTTACAAATCTAGCGCAATATGTGCTACAACACATGAAACGCTCTGTGCACCAACACAGACAGAAATCGCACCAACGATTCCTTGTAGACCCATCGCCACATGTTACTCATGAGGTGCGGTCTTAAGTTTCGAGTTTGAGCGTACAAGCCATTCTTAATCAGATTTGGTCTCACTACCACTGTCATCACCTATGACATCTAATTCTCGAGGAACTTGGTGATCGGGGATCTTCCTCACACGATCATGGGGGTATTTGTAGGTTCGCTTAGAGTCAAGCGCCCTTAGTAGGTATCTATCCCCATCTAACACATCAATAATTTTAAATAGGCCTTTGAATTTAGGATCTAATTTCGTTTGATTCCTTTCCTCATTTTCAATTAAAACATAATCATTGATAGCTAACTTAGAAACCTGAGCCTTATTTTGGTCAAATCGATTTTTATCATAATTGGCATTCTTTTCAATATTCTGTGTCGCGTGCTCTCTAATCTCATCTAAATTAACATCAGTTACATCATCGTCAACGGTCACTAAACTAAGCGGTCGTGCTACCCTTCCTATCATCAACTCGAGAGGGGTAGATTTAGTCACCCTATTAACAGTAGAGTTCATAGCCAACTGAACTTCTCCTAATGCGTCCTGCCAAGAGCGGTCACGACTAGTCTCTACAGCTGTTAACATACTCTTGAGGGTACTCATTACCCTTTCGACCTGACCATTTGCGCGACTGCCTCCAGTAGCTATCAAATGCAACTCTATATTGTTAGAAGTACAGAAACTAGAAAAATCTTTGCTAGCGAAACAACGACCTTGATCTGCTATTATGCGTTTCGGTGCACCAAACAGAGCTATACAGAACCTAATAGCACAAATACTACTGTTAGTGTCTATGTTAAGAGAGTGACGAAGTAGCACAAATTTGGTGAAAGCATCTATGATGACAAACACGTACTCCTTGATGTCGTTCTTACCAGACAGTTTACCAGAAGCGTCAATATGAATTGTGTGCCATGGGATATTGAACTTAGGAATTGGGTGAAGTTCTGCCTGAACTTTACCCGAGTGAGGCTTTGCTACTTTACAAGTGATACAATTGTCAACAAATTTTCTCACGTATTTTGACATGCCTTCGAACCAATAGTGTTCGTAAATCTTTTCGAGAGTTTTCTCCCATCCCAAATGCATGACAGACTCATGGACGTTATTAATTACAGACCACCTAAGCGATCTAGGTACAATAGGCAGACATCGAGTGCGTCCGTTACGCTGAATTTTACGATACAGAATGTTTTTGCGAATTTCGTAAGTTTTGCGAGTTTCCTCAGGAAAAACTTCATTACGAAGATCAGACACGATCTTACTGATCTCTTCGTCCTTTTCCTGTTCAGCTTGCAACCAGTTACTAGAAAGCTCAGCTAAATCAACACGCTTTTGCTCTACACGGGTGAAAGCGACTTTAGGTGTGGGGAGAGGATTCCTAGACAAGAAATCTACATGGCTCATTCTACTGCCTTCACGATAAACAATATCAAACTCAAATGACTACATGTAGGCCCACCAACGATGAACT
Source organism: Noctua comes (assembly GCA_963082995.1). Taxonomy (NCBI): domain Eukaryota; kingdom Metazoa; phylum Arthropoda; class Insecta; order Lepidoptera; family Noctuidae; genus Noctua; species Noctua comes. The sequence goes on from OY720267.1 coordinate 285,082, forward strand.
CGTGGAGACAAGTCAGTTTTGCTTTTAGAAGCTTTAACAGAACTGCAGTCTGTCACCACGGTAAACTTACGACCTAGCAAATAATGTCGAAAATGCTTTATGGCGTTAAAGACAGCTAACGTTTCTAATTCAAATGAATGAAACTTCGATTCGGCTGGGGACGTACGACGACTATAATAAGCAACCACATGTTGTTTCCCATTAATCTTTTGAATAAAAATGGCCCCATACCCTTCAGCACTCGCATCGGTATGTAACTCGATTGAATGTGCAGGATCAAATATCGTTAGAACTGGCTCACTAGTTAAGTAAGAAATTATTTTCTGACGAATAGCCTCATGACTTGGCTCCCAACCAATGGATCTATTCTTGCCACTTGTTAAACGAAACAGAGGAGCCATCGTTTTTGAGAATTGTGCCACAAATTGTCTGAAATAAGTAGCCAGCCCTATGAACTGTCTCAGCTGAGTGATTGTTTTAGGCGGGGGAAGTCTGGACAAAGCTGCAATTTTATTTGGGTTGGGCCTGATTTGGCCGTTCTCGACAACAAAGCCTAAATATTCAACCCGTCGTTTAAGAAATGAGCACTTACCAATATTCAGGGAAAAACCAGCTTTGGTTAATTTATCGAGTACAGTACGAAGACGAACTAAACTCTCCTCCACAGATGATCCTATCACTAAAATGTCGTCGACGTATGTAACAGCATAACTATAAGCAAGATCACCTAATGCTTTCATCACTGCACGCTGATAAACTGAGCTCGCATTCTTCAAACCGAACGGCATGGTCAAATATTCCCACTGACCGTCAGGTGTGACGAATGCAGTGCGCTCTATTGATTCAGGATGCACTGGAATCTGATGATAGCCTGATAACATATCAAGACACGTGAACCATGTAGCCCCTCCTAACCTAGATACAAGATCCTCTATCAAAGGCAATGGAAACCTATCCGACACAGTGTTGTCGTTCAGTTCCCTGAAGTCGACACACATACGATCTGAACCGTCCTTCTTTTTAACCAGCAACACTGGACTAGAAAAAGGCGAACAACTTGGTCTAATAATACCTGCTTCCTCTAATTCACGGACTTTAGCAGTAACAGTCTCGCGTTCAATAGCACTAAGTCTATAAGGGCGACGATTAACCGTACGACTAGGATCTACAAGCCTAATTTGCAACTGTCCTGTTATGACACGGGATCTAGAAACACCACTAGAAAACGAAGAAGAATATTCTGACAATAGATCAATTAATTGGGAACGAAACTCTGACGGAACGTCTGTGTCAACTTTATCGAAATCAATTTGATACTTAGAATCATTCTTGAGTTTATTTGATACATCACATAACCTAACAATCTTATCACGACACAAAACAACACTATCAGACGTCATACTAACGTTAAATCCCTGATCTAAAATCTCACGGCCAATTAAAATATCATTTTTAAGACTACTATCCGGTAAAACATGAAATAATGTCTCTAATCGTAAACCGTTAATTATAACCTCAGATAAAATATGCAAGGTACTTTGCACACTACCATGACCGATCCCGGTTAAATTTACAAGGTTATTCACACGCTTGCCACTAAACTTTGACGCAATACAATCTTTGATGAGAGAGCATTCGGCACCAGAATCGTAATAAAATGGGTATGACTCACCAGTATTCATCAGCGTACCGCTGGGATTGCTGACATAGCAAACGTCAACGCGTCGTTCACTGCTCGCCGCTGCTGCAGGCGATGCCCCGGAATTGCTTGGTCCACCTGCCGCGCCGGTGCCACCATCACTGTTTCGTGGACATTTTGTAGCAAAATGTCCGGCGTTGCCGCATCGGAAACAGATGATGTCCGAACGCTGCCTTGGTCCTGCAGAATTTGAGGCCGAAGTGGTGGCATTGGGTGCCTTGCCTTTCACCTCACTTCTTGATCGGCAGTCAGATGCTCGGTGACCTGCTTTACCGCAGTTGTGACATTTCAGCGTTGTCGACTGAAACTTAGATCGCTTGAAATCTGGAACAGCGTCGGTTGAGTTACCCGTCGAAGCTTTCCTTTTCAAAAACGAGAACGCTTGAAGTTCACACTGCAGCTTGCTTCTGTTGTTGACTTCAGTAAGTAAATGCCAACCTCTGTATACGCCCATCAAATTGTGTCATATGAGCAAGCACCGTAGATATGGCTATCTGCTCAGCGCTCATGTTTTGCCAGCGTGATGTGAGCGTAGACAACAATCGGGCGGCGTACGCAGCATAACATTCACCTTCCTTAGGCTTGCTACTCATCATTTTAACAAGAGTAGCGGCTGGTGTGTCTACGCAATCGTAACGGGATAAAAACAGGCTTTTGAAGTCACACCATGTTATACCCGCAAACGATACTTGCGCAAGCCAACCTGAAGCACTTCCTTTCAGAGCCTTGCTTAAGGTGATGATCAGAGCACTTCCTTGAAGCGGTACTTCCGATAAGCACAGATCCGCTGTAGTACACCAAGCACGTGCGTCTACATCCGGCTTATCCGGGTCAAATTCAGGCAAAGAAATATGCTTGGTACCTGCTGGGCCCTTGATGGCTTCTATCAGGGACATCATGTTCTGGTTTTGAGCAGCCAGCAGCGTACGAAGTAAATTCTCATCGTGCCGTGACGTCATCGCTCCATTCTCCGTAATTTCTTCAGCTCGAGTGAATCCCAATTCTGATGTCGCATCATGGGTGGCCGAGATGCGACGCATCGGGTCTTCTTCACGATCCGACATAGCTTTGCGTAAATGTGGGCACTGTCGTGGGCACTCGAACGAAAGATAATTTAAATCAAAATAACTTTATTTAAACTAACGATTTCAACAAGAAACAAACACGTGCGTTGGTACTGAGCGTCTGCCAAGACTGTCTGAGTTCGACTGTCGCCACACTCGATTCCTTCTCCAGTCCTCGCTGCATCCCCTTTACCGACGATCGTGTCCAAGCGGTAGGGCGCGCTTGCGTTTCCGGTAACGATATTATTAGTTCGCAAAACTAATTGTTAGATGGCGCTGCTTGTTGCACCTTGGCGCCATCAATCCACGACATATAGTTATTAATTTGGTCGGATATTCTCATAAATATAAGGCTATTCTTAACACATGCATGATTTGAAATTACGACTTCTCGATCAGTGACCAAAGACTATAGCCATTGTGCCAGGATTGATATAGTAACATCATGCAAAATATTGTATCTCCTTCAGCATCATAAGTGAATAATGACTATATATTGGTATATGGTAATTGATATGCCACACGCACACTAATAAAAACTGAGCTCGCTCGTTTTATTTTGTGTTTGTGTGCATAACTACTTCACCCACACATATAAACTGTAAACCAAATACTTGGGTCTTGTGTACATAAGCAATTCTCCCACTTTATTCATAAAACTCCCTCATCAGTCCATTATAATCCGGGTTCAGGCCCAGGCACAGTACCGTTTTTGCTCTCGTTAAAGTGACTTACGATATAAGCCGGGGAATGGAAGACACTAAGGTTACGGTTTTAGTGTTGATCGATTTTTCGAATGCTTTCAATACCGTCAGTCACGCAGTCCTTTTGTCCATTCTCTCCTATCTCATGGTCTCTCCCGAGGTTTTGAAATGGTTTTCTTCCTATCTTCGGGGGCGTCAGCAGTCAGTTCTTGCTGGTGACTCTAACTCCAACTGGCGTAATCTTGAAACTGGCTTCCCTCAAGGCGGTATTTTATCTCTACTTTTGTTCTCAATTTTTATAGATCTCATAACTACCGAACTTCACTGTGCGTATCATCTTTACGCTGATGACTTACAGCTCTACTGTCAGGCAGGTGTTGACAGCTTATCCGGTGCGATCGAGGACCTAAACCAAGAGCTAAGCAAGAATATTTGTTCCGCTAATAATTGTCTTTTACGATGTCCTTCTCACCGCTCTGGTTTTATAAAATCTTCTTTCTTTGTCCAGGCGGTTTTCCTTTGGAATGCGCTCCCTCAGAGTATCAGGACGGTGACCAGTCAGTTCACTTTCAAAGTGAAAGCTCGGGAACATATACACAAGAAGTTGGCAGATTCGTCTCAGAACTGAGGTGTTGTAGTTTTTCTTGTTTATCTCTCTTAACTTTATAAAGTTTGTATGTATATAAATATTTATTCTTATATGTTTTAGTTATAAATATTTTCTGGTCTTTTTTTCTGTTATTGCACCTACTATACAGTATATTATATTGTCTCTGCATCACCCTAAGGTAGACTGGTAGAAAATGCCAATGTCATTAAGTCCGCCTTTGTGCAGTTTTGTTACTTGTGCATAAAGTTTTAATAAATAAATATATAAAATATTCAGTCATTAGTATTAGGACAAGTTTGTCCTACTCTTGAGTTTTCAATTGCATAGCTCTGTCGTTGGCTTCGTCTAAATCTTGGAAGGTGCAGGTGGTTGTGCAAGATGGGCAAGAAAGGAGGTGGCGCATATCCTGCAGAGGGGCTCCACACTGATATTGTACCTATTTGTCTTAAAATGATAACGTTATACGCAATTTGGTTGATGCAGGTCGCTTAGTCTCGATTGGATTCCGTAAAATCCAATCTAATCTAATCAATCTTCGTTCGGTCAGTAAGTCCGGGATTTTATTATAGGACCTTTTTAAGTTCTTTATCTAAATGTAAATATTTATCTAAATAATAAATACCAAGGGTACTAACATGCACAGTTAACATAAAGTATGCAAGCAAAATTTATGTAACCTTACCTAAATACATATTAATGAATGTGTAACACCTGCATGTAACCCTTCTATCACAAATAAAAGATTTGATTTGATTTGTGAATCAATGTGGTTGTGGCATGCAGTAAGTCCGCGCCGTCCCGCAGCGCATCATCTGTTGACAACGAGCGTGTAGTATCGCCAGCTCACCGCTCGAGATTTGCGACGCTACATTCAAGTTACATCGTTTATTCCAGGCGACAATCTCTCCGCGTCAAAAAGGAAAAGGAGCCATTTGACCAAAAGAAATTACCATTTCAGTGGAAGAGTGCACCACTCCCGAACACTTACTAATTCTATTTAGGTACGTATATAAATTGGTGTCCGTATTCTTAATGAAAACGTCCACGAATGACGCCGGCAGCGGCGGCAGCGGGCGGAAGCAGAGCTGGGTGCGAGCGGAGTGGGGCATGAGTGGAGCGGGGCGCGAGCAGAGCGGCCCGCGCCGTTGGGGCTCGTAATGTTATTTAGCGTGAGTGCGCGCTCGGCGAGTGGCCGCTATTCACCGCTCGTGAACCTACCTGTTGTGTACGTGATGGTTTTAGTTGGCTCTTTGTGTTTGTTAATGGATGAAATGATAGCAAAAAAAACACGCGCTAGTGCCGAGTGGAGCGGGCTCCAATGGAAGTCCTCGAGGCGATAGTCTTGTCGTGAAAAACTCAGAAATTCACAGCAAAAACCAAACGTTGCTGAATTTCTAGGTGTGACCTAGTAGTACTTAAATTATTTGAGATGATGCTAAAACTGCTCTACCTACATATTAACCGACTTTTAAAAAAGGAGGTTATCGATTCGACGCTTCTATTTATTATTGTTTCTAGGAACCATCATAAAAAGACGTAATGAAAAATAGTACATTTTGATTTATGTGGGGAAACTTTATAAATGCATTTGAGGCGAAATTAACACCCGAGCTGCAGACGAGGGTGTCATGGAGCCGAGAGCCGAATGAAATAAAATATTAGAACGGAAAGTATTTTTGTTAGAAATTATTAGGAAACTATGATTTAATTTGCTTTTTTACCGGGCTTTGCTTTCGCCAGGTTGAAAAAAAAGCAAAGGATGATGCCGTTTGTGGTGTTCACTAGAAACACTAGTTAGGGTTTAGAATAAAACCACTCAATTATCAGTAAGTAGATGAACAACTTTAAGGGTACGTGCACTCGCTGTCCGGGATAAGGGAGGACTAATCGACACGGAACCGTAAAGCGTCACGCTACGTTTATTAGTATATCACATCTCTTCCTTTTTATATGAAAATATTTATTTCAATTAGACCATTAGAGGTCACTTAAGGAAATGAGTTCATTTCATTTTCCTCATTTTCCCATTCGCTACGGTAGTTTGTATGGAGAAGAATGGGAAAGAAACTCCATACTTACTCTTTTAAAATGTTTTACAAAAATGTGTAGGTTATATTAATTGGTGTAATAGTTATAAAAGTTTAAGTTTTAGTTTTTTTTTTTTTTTTAAGTTTACATATCTGGAATAAAATTCCTTTTATATTACCATATAATATAAATTATGTTGACGTAGGCACACAATATTAAAATTTTAACAATTTCAGATAAATTTATAATGGTAAGACATAATCAAGGTGCTAATATTGTAGGCATATACAATGTTAGGCGTATACATTGTTTCTTTAATTTTTTATAAAATTAGTTTTAAGTACAATAGTTACAATATTTAGCATCATTTAGAATTCAGTCATTCATTCTTTTAAAGTACAATGACAATATTTCCATTTAGAATTTAATTACATTTTAGGTACATACTAGTACCTGCACTATTTAGCATTAAACTTACTTTATTTATTGCATTATGCTTAATTTTAAAATACGGTACGTAACTTTATCTTCCGTTTTGTGATCGATAAATTTCAATTGATCAGTTTTCGTTACTCTTATTTATGTTACTTTATCTTACGTTTTGTGATCGATAAGTTTCAATAGACCAGTTTTCGTTGCTCTTATTTATACCTTCTTTAGGTGTTCCATGATATTCGTCATGTGTCGGTAGTCTTGACCAGTTTCAGCATACCTTATGTTTCAGTACGCTGCGGTGTGGATTAAATTACGGAGGTGTATTATTTTCGTTCATCATGTTCTCTACATGTACTTTTTCTCCAATCCCAATTCTCAATTTGTAACTTTTCTGCTATCTCTGTTTAATAAATCTGTTCAACTTTTGAATGGTTGTATCAACTTCGAGATCTGTTTATGGTTATTTATCTCCACTTCACCTCTGAACGGTGTTGCATAAAACAGCTCTGATGGTGTTTTTCTTTTCTTTTTGTTTAGTTGAGGTGTATTAATATGCATCATTAAGTACTATAACAAATCACCCTTTCAGGCTGATTTTCGCATTGATGAATTCTCAATTGTTTAAGAATATCCCTGATGCTCTTTGGTGAGTAAGAATTCTTTGTCTAGTAGACGACCTTGTATCTTGAATAATTCTTTGTCTAGTAGACGACCTTGTATCTTAGCTCTTTGATGAGTAAGTACTCTTTGTCTAGTAGACGACCTTGTATCTTAGCTCTTTGATGAGTAAGTACTCTTTGTCTAGTAGACCTTGTATCTTAGCTCTTTGTTGAGTAAGTACTCTTTGGCTAGTAAAGGACCTTGTTTGTTCCTTTTTCTATATAGAATGTCTCGAACTCTTGAGACACAAAATTGTCTGTCAAACTTAGATTTTATACTTGCAGGATTCGGTTTAAGAAAAGATTACTTTACCGTGTCCTGTATATGTAGAGAAAAAGAATAATTTAGATTTCAATCTCTTTGTATCGACTGTAATAGTCGATCATCACGAAAAGATAATCTCCACTTGGCAGTGGATTCAAAAATCAAGCTTTATTCCTACAAGCTTCTGAAGGAAATTCACGCCTTTTAACTATACTAGAGGGTTTGGTCTTGAGACTAAACCTATTTACGGCGTCTTTGTTTACCTATATCGGCCAACAGACCTTTGTATGTAGTCTAGCCTTCAATGTCCTAGTTGACAATGCTTCCACTCAGGCATTATTGTTTTCAAATTGAGTTTGGTTGCTCTTTTAAACTGTTTCATGAGTTTCATGTTACTAAACTTCACGTTTAATTATTTATATTACAGCGTCTTTTTTTTAAATTACTATTCTATGCTGCAATATACATTTTAAGGATAATATGGACCAGGTTCTTTTTTATGCTTGCCTTTGAAAGTCCCTTAGGTCACTCTCAAAGTTTACATTTTGTGCAAGATATAACTTAGGCTCAGGCTTATGATCCGTGAAGAGTTCATAATATATTCATCCCAAGCAAATGGTTGTTTTTGTTCTGACAGCAATGTTTTTTCAACGTCTATCAGACTCTTGTTTCCGAAGGACAGGATGATATTTGTTGTTATACTGAATTAGTACAGTTCTTTAACTAACAGAACATGTTTAATTGGCTTTGATATTTTGGGTAGCCAAAAGTATGAATTTAATTCAGGAGGTATAAATCGTTGCCCGAGCAAAAATGTTCAGTACAACTACTGTTTTCTCATAGTACGTTTACTTCTGATTGGGCATCACTTTTAAAATGACAATGATCTTTATTCCCATTTGAGTAAGGTTGCTGTTCTATTGCAGCCACTGACAAATTTGTCTAATGTAATAACAATGATCTTTATTCTGATTGTGTTATGGTTGTTTTTGGGTTGCTGTCAAACGTAAACCGACATTGTGTACTTGAACTTTTTTTTTTTCACTAATGCGAATATGACACTTTGTATGTATACAAAAAAGTTAGTTTACGGTTAACTTAACAATAACAAAACATTATTAATCAGAACTATGTTCTGGCCTTGTTCTTCAAAGCGGACTGAACCATATTTATTCTGGGAATTATTTTATCAGTTATAGGGTTAGATAAATTTATATTGTGTATACCAATTTGAGATCCAATAAATATTACTGGCCATTTGTTTATCTGTGGTCAATTTTACTTTTCATTCTATCTGTTTACTTTTATTGCACTTTGAATAAACAGTGTGCTCGTGTAGCTAACTTAATCAGTTAGTTTTATAATATTTACAACAGTACTTTTCATTCCCACATATCGTCAAGTAAATCTTATAGACATTTGTTTTTGTTTTTTTTTTTTTTTTTTTGCTTTTTGATCTTTTTGCCTAAATGCAAAACTGGCTGTAAATGTCAGCTTGAACTTCTCGAGTGGTCCGAATGTTTGATAACAAAATCTCAGAAATTAAACGGTTTTAGGATTTATTTAACAAAATCTATTTTTGTGTAGTAATTCTACACTCTTAATACTTTAATGTCGTCTATACAGATGACAAATTGTTCGCATAAACCGGTAAAGCTCTTGCTTAGATTTTTATATTATTTTCAACGTGATAAAATGCGTTGCACATTAACCAATTTTGAAATATTGCTCCATCGTGGGCAAGTGATGTTTTTTTATAATAATAGCTCCGTTCGCAGCACGCATATACAAGCAAATATGTTTATCATTAGTTGGTTTTAAATTCGGTACGATCAGATAAACCCAAAACTATGGTTTACTTCCAGGTTTATTGATGTCCATTTTACCAGTTCGTCTTGTTTAATATTTTTCTTTGCTCCATATGAATTGGAACTCGTGTATAAAGCTGACAACTGGAGAAATTGTTTCATAAACAGTGATTTTTAATTTAAAAACTTTGAACTTTGTTATTGACTTAACACCTTTTACTCGAGAATTAAATAAAATGAACCATTTAGCGACCCATGAATGTTCTGTCTGGAGTCGTTTGTTGGTTGTAGCTGGTTGTAGCCTATAAGTTTTGCTTCGTGATCCAAATTCATGACTTGATTTTTTGTCTTTTATCATTTAAATCTACAGTTAGATTCAATGATCATTTTCATGTTAACCTCATCTTTTGCCATTATTGATTCTACTCTAGTCATTTGACGAGAGGTAAACCATTTTCTTTTATTTGCCCTGGTTTTGCTATGGCTCTGGCCTGGTTAAGAAATTTTATGTTTTGGCCGACCAGAGGTAAACACTTTTTCTTTTATTGGACCTTGTTTTGCAATGGTTTTGGTTATGACCTTTTTGCCATCTTTTATGCGAATTGTATGATTTGCAGGGCTTCACTATTATTTGGGCCACTGACTATTATTTGTGATCTTTACTGCCACATCGGAACCAAAGATTAACCTCTCTAGTGAGATATTTGGTTCCATTTGTTGTCAATTTTATTAAGGCTAGGTACTTGTTGCATTTTGTACTCTGACACTATTGTGTATTTATTTAACACGTCAAACACAAAGTACAGAGGCGGACTATTAAGTCCGCATTAGCCACAGGCATTTTCTACCATTATTATATTTTATTTGCAGTTTTAACGATATATAAAGTAATATTTATTTCTATTACTTCGAGGTTGTCGAAGGGGCACTTGGTTAACTTGGTAACTGGAATTTACGAGAAAATGTTCTCGTAGGCTCATTGATTTTATCGAAGATTTCTTTCGATACATCAGGTTTTGATCGAAAATAAATTCTGATTAAAACTGGTATTTACGAAACATTGATCTCGTTGGTACATTTTGAAATTAATTTTTTATCGAATTTGTCTTTCGATAATGTTGTTTGCAAACGAATTTGGTCAACAATATGTAGGTACCAGGTATTTCATCTTTTTTATTTTTTTTTTTTTGTACCTCCATTTTTGATGATTTTAAGCCATTTAATTAATGTCGAAATACAGAGACTTATCAAAATATCATAACTTCATTCCAACATTCGGTTCTGTTTACGAGTGACATTTAGTGATATAATTACTCAGTTCATCGATCCATGCCGCACATCCCTCAGCTTATTGCAGACGCAGATCGCGCATAGGATATTACATAAGTAACAATATACCTAATAACAATTGTTGATGGAAATTGAGACAATTGAGGAAATAAACAGTATTCATCAAATACTGTATTATTTTGTATTATATATATTATTTTGTATTGTAAGTACATAATAATATATTTTAGAATAGTTTCATGTATCCTAGAATAGAATATTCTTAATTAGGTACACCATACAAGTAACATTCTTACAAGAAAAAATTTCACTTAGAGTGACAAAATGGGCGGTCTTATCGCAAAAAGCGATATTTTCAAGACCTAGGTAATTTTTAGTTAAATATTTACAAAGTAAACATAATTACGGAAACAAATCATCATTAATACTGAATTTCGCTATAGTATTTGGTTCGCCCTTATTAAGTACTTGGGACTTAAACATAACGAGCGAAATGTTGGAGTACCTGATAGGTACACTTCTGCCTAATCCTATGGTGATTACTGGCGTGATTTTATGATGACGTTTGTCACTCAATTTCACTTAAATCACCGTCGGGATTACAGGCGCGATGTTATGATGAGGCTTGTTACAAATTTTCACTGAGATCACAGTCACTATTTTTCAGAACTTTTTTTAAAAATAATTTGTTCATAATTTTGTTGCTGACCAATTTCCGTAAGCAAGTACATAATTTCACTTACTGCGCTTTTACTCGTCGCCAATGTGGTGTTCACTAGAAACACTAGTTAGGGTTTAGAATAAAACCACTCAATTATCAGTAAGTAGATGAACAACTTTAAGGGTACGTGCACTCGCTGTCCGGGATAAGGGAGGACTAATCGACACGGAACCGTAAAGCGTCACGCTACGTTTATTAGTATATCACACCGTTAAACAGGCTAATATTAAAAATAGAAAAAAACTGTATTTTTTTGTTTTTGAAGTCGGTTTTATTTTTTGTAAAAAAAAAAATATTTTTCCATTTTTAGTTGTAATATTCTATACAATTAATATTTGCTATGCATTTGTTTTACATTATTAACAAACAAATCTGGTTATACTGTACACATCTGCGTACACCGTCAGAGCATTCAGGCGTTATGTTATGTTACGATACTGTGTAAACAATAAACATCTAAGCGATTGCAGCAATCACGGCATATTTTCTGTCTATTATTGAAGAGTTCCATTGTATATCTCCGAAGATCAGCATCAGATTTTCACTAAATTTAAACGGGACCAGTGCCGCCGAATACTATCCCACCAAAAACATACCTGTTAAAAAGGGGGCCAAGTTCTTATCGGCTAATTGTTCGCCTAAAAAAGGGTTGAAATCCAATCCAATGCCAAGTTTAGATGCACTTTAAAATCGATCATAATCATCTGCATCAATAGCCTAATCCACTGGTAAACATTTGCCATTCCCAAGACTCGCCACCACACCCAGTCATCCGCCTTCAGCATCCAGCCACTACCCGCCACCGTATTCACGTCAACGGTCCATCTGGCCGAAATTCACTTTACCATACACCCAACTTAAAATATGGTATTTTATCTTTTAACAAGTATGTTGCTAAGTATTCAAACATTTTTAGGAAGACATGCAAGCTTGCCAAAGCCCTGCACAGTAACAACAAGATCAAAACAATAGAAAACAAAATTAAAACAGTTTGGAAAGTCATAAATAACGAGACTAACAGGAAGAAAATACGAAACACTAGCAACAGATAAGATACAGCGTGTGGTCCTAAAAACACTTATCAGGAAGTAGCTCATGAATTTGTTTTCTTTACCGATATACCGTTAAAAACTACGGAGGCTCTTAATTCCTCTCCTGAAGTCTCAATTGGTTTATTAAAGGCGAATGTGTCTGGCTTCCTTGCTGAATTTAAATTTAAACACATAAACCCTAGGATAGTTATGAAAGCTTTCCGGCAAATAAAAGTCAAACTGACCGAAGATCTTTGGGGAATGTCTATCAAAGTTTGTACATCCATAGTTGAGACTATTGCACTATATTTAGCTTTAATTTTTAATTTGTGTGTAGACCAAGGAGTTTTCCCTGATTTAATGAAATACTGTAAAGTCATACCTCTGTTCAAATACCGAGATAGTAAAGATACTAATAATTATAGACCTGTATCCGTGTTGCCAGTTTTTAGCAAGGTGTTTGAAAAGGTAATGCTGAATCAAATTTGTCTCATGCTGGAGCGTATACAAAATAAATTTACTAGGTTTCTGTACTTTTTTTTTTTTTACGTGTTAATGTCATCAAATGAGTCCTCCCACCCAGGGCAGAGCGGGAGGGACTGTCAGACTTGTACTGACTTAAATCCACGGTGTCCTTCAATAGCCCTTTATGTTCCAGGGTCACGGTAATTCTATGAGTCCCGCGATCCCGGCAGGCTTTGGCCCTCTAGAGGGGGGCCCCGTCATAATGCTGGCACTCTTTGAGGCGCGCGTGGAACACAACGCGCTGTCAACCCATGGGCATGGTTCATGGTCGGACAGCGAGTCGCCCATTACTCGCCGCTACGGTGGCCGGAGATCGTCTGCCGACGTCCGGCGCCGTGGGCGTCTACCACTGCGGCTGGGGTGGAGGGAGGACGCTGTCCTCTCCCTCACGCGGCCCGCCTCCTTCTTCGCGAGCATGACTGCTTCGCAGAAGGAGGCGACCGCTTCCCACTCCGTCTCGCCCCGCAGCATGGCCTCGACCAATGCCGGGCGCGAGAGGTGTCCGCCTATCGCCGCCGTGAGGACACGGCGGTAGCGGTGCTCTGCCCAAGCGGGGCAGTCCTGCACCGTATGCTACACCGTGTCCTCCGGGCGGTCCTCGCAGTGGTGACACCCAGGCGTTTCCTCCTTCCCCATCAGACACAGGTACCTCCCGAAACTTCCGTGTCCGGTGAGGACCTGCGTCACGCGGTAGGTCAGGACGCCGTGACATCTATCCAGCCACTCCCCAAAGAGGGGTCTTACCGCCGCGATTGTGGCGTGCCCGATAGGTTTCTGTACTTAAAGTGGTATGGTGTATATCCATTTTATCCGTTGAGGTATCCAACCTTGTTTCTTATATGCATGGTGGGATACAATAAATTGGAAACAAGGAGGGACATAGCTCTTGCTACCTATATTTTTAAATTATTGCGTGGCAAGACTTCAAACCCAGGTATACTAAAAGAAAAAATCTGTGTGTGCCCGACAATTATGTATTGCGAAGGCGATGGCCACGTCTATTGGCGGTGCCCAGTAGTAGGACCAATCTACTGAGTAAAGCCCCTGTAACGCGTACCTTGCGTGTACTTAATGACGTAGCAGACACCATAGACCTTTTTACTTGTTCTCTGAGTGAGTTCACAAAAATCACGATGTGCAGAATATGACTTTATGATAAATAATAAAACTGTTATTACGGTCACACTATTGAATTACCTACCCATACCTGTAATGATAGTGATGATGAATTAATAAAAAAACAAATTAATAAAATAATTTCAAAACAGAGAAGTTTGGAAGGAGAAAGCGGAGGCTTTTGCGCAGCAATGGGACACAATTTAGGCTATGAAAAAAAAATCAGTCGACCGTAGGTCGCGGACAACAGCTAGTTCAACATCTGCCTAGCCTTTTCCCAACTATGTTGGGGTCGGCTTCCAATTTAACCGGATGCGGCTGAATACCAGTATTTTACATAGAGCGACTGCCTATCTGACCTCCACAACCCAGTTAGTACTGGGCAATACGATACCCCTTGGTAAGACTGGTTGTCAAACTTTTTGGGCCACTGACTACCTAATGACTGTTAAAGGTCTACAAATGACATGTTTTCCGAGGCACGGAGGAAACTCGGTATGTAATGGGTTCATCACTCATCCACAGACCAACCTAAGCAAGCACGGCTTAACCTAAAGATCGACCCAAGCAGCTGTTATTATTTAGCCACGAGCTCCACAACAACAAGGGCAACAGCTAGTTATATAGGAATAAATGAATAGAAGGTGAGGCTAAGGGTACTGCGGAAATCAATACGGTCTACTCAGTATCTTCAAGGTACACAACACCGCCGCGCCATGTTAGTATGTTTCGCGGTATAAAAGGCACGTTGCCTGCGGCTGTTGTTGGAAAGCGCTCCTAAACCAACAGCGCACTTCGGAAAACAGGACTGCGTATTAGCGCTGAAATAACGAGTGGCTATTTGCTTTATCTAGCTCAGTACCAAAGCCTGAACTATACATATTTAGTGTTACACGTGTGTCCAACCAAACTTTTAACTTATTACCATGTCGAAAGTTTGTGTCGAACATTGAACACTAACAACAACCGAGTGAACGTGTAGCTTGAGTGTTGTAATGTGGTTAACTCCAGAGCACTTCTGATGAATTTCGCGAGGTTAAGCAGGAAAAGCAACTACCCAACCGCGTTTAAACAACAAATAATTGGTTTTTGGTTCATTTTTCTGTGCTTTCGGGAGCACTTCCATCCGTATGTCTTGTGGCTACGTTCCTCATAACTGTGACACAATGGGCAACAACATACTGGATTGGCGATCAATATTACCTATCGTTCTATCTATGTAAATATTATAAGATATAATAAATATTATAAGATATAATATTTACTTTGCATTAAACAGCATACAATTTTGCCTTGCGTTCAATGTTCATGATATCAGACAGCTGACAGACAAACAGACACCAGCGCCTCGCTGTTTATCAATGAGTGTGTGTGTGTACATAAGACCCAAGTATTTGGTTTACAGTTTATATGTGTGGGTGAAGTCATAGTTATGCACACAAACACAAAATTAAATTAACTTGGCTTGCTGTACGAGCCGGTAATATTCATACAGCCGCTCATTATTATTGTGTGAGTAAACATATTGTACCCTACACGGGGTTTATTTTTTTTATCTTTACGCTTGTCGGGTACACTGGTAAAAACAATATAAACGGGTTTACAATAAAGCCCAACATTTTATACTAACTTAACATGGTAACCATAGCCGATCGGTGTAAAGCGCAGGCCATACCGCCAGCTGGCGGGCGGGCGGAGCGGGCGAACGACGCCCTTTTCATACTTCGTTCGGCTCTTTCGATAGTTCGCGGTGTGAACCAAAGTATGAAAACAAGTGAATCGATGCCTCGTTCGCCCGCTCCGCCCGACCGCCAGCTGGCGGTGTGGCCTGCGCTTAAGCGCTTGCGTTAGCTAGTGATCTAACCTCGACGACGCGAGTTCGAACCCAACTGAGGAATTATTTTTGCTACTTTTTACTTTTTGTTTTTTAATAAATTTATTTTGTGGCCAATAAAATTACTCAAGCAAAAAGTAAAAAGTAATTAAATATAACCAATGAAATAATTTGATTTTTTTATTAGATAAACATTGGTATTGTTAGCTTATCGCTTGGGTCATTAGCAAATTATCCGTCTCGTTTCTTCCAATATGTTCCTTCCTTTTATTGGTTGTTTTAAGGTTCAATTTGGTGGGGTGCTGTATGTTAGGAAAAAAACTTGTGTGGCCGATACAATGATTTAATACACTGTTGTTTACCTGTTTTTTTTTTTTTTATTGGTAAGGATTGACGTAAATAATTTAGGTATATAAATTGAATCAAAGTAAAATTAGAGGTGAAGTGAATCAACATATTGTTAGATAGTAAGAAATTATGACAACTTCTAATCGCATAACAATAACATCACTTCACCATACTTTCAATAATTTACGAGTTGTGGTTTTAAAAAAAAGTTTTATACCTACCTACTCATTACTAAGTTTTGTATTTGTTCTAATTTGCTTAACAAATATGAACATTATTTGCATAAAAATAAGATTCATATTCGTCTAATAATTAAAATAAATTCGACTAATAATGAGTCGGCAATCCTTCGTTTTCTATTACTCCTTGTAACCTTCTGCTCATGAGATCTCATAGTTTGTAAGCACACTTTTAAGCGGGTGGACAAAAAGGGATCAGCCTTGTGCCTTGCCACGATGTCGTAGTGTCGAGTCGATGAATTTGCCTTTGGTTTTGGCCTAAGATGTTCTACGTGTCCAAAATACGCATATCGGCGGACCCATAACTGCACGGTTCTCCCCTGTGGATAAAAACAGTATTTATAATACTTATAATAATAGCTAATATTATAATAAATAAACACTATATTTTTTATACTATAAGTACACTATGTTTATTCAATATACTTATATATACCTAATTAATATTACTCATAATAATACAATACATAAATATAAGATATACACTGACATTAGCAAACATTATAATCTATTTTTATTTACGTTATTCAAAGGCTTTTCTTTATATCTGTCTAAAGGCTAGATCAAGCTAATTTTAGACCAAGCTAATTTTATCATAATCATCATACGATTACAAATTAAAAAAAAGAAACTATAATAATTCAGTTATGATAATATATTATTATAACTATGGTAGGTATTGCACTTAAGTGACATTAATTATTTATTCCTAGTAAACATCCCTTTCAATG
Source organism: Noctua comes (assembly GCA_963082995.1). Lineage (NCBI taxonomy): Eukaryota > Metazoa > Arthropoda > Insecta > Lepidoptera > Noctuidae > Noctua > Noctua comes. The sequence goes on from OY720267.1 coordinate 302,189, forward strand.
TTTACTAGGAATAAAGAGAATAGAGGAGTTAGTTAAAGTGAAGTAGGTTTAATATCAACGTAATATCTAACTGTTACTCACCGATATCATTAAGCGCCTTGTAATTTCACTTCTTCTCATCGATACGCTAATCGATAACAATTCAAATTGAGTCAGCCCAAAATTTGGCGACGAGTTTGGCTCTTTCAGTAGCGTCCTGTGATGCATTTCGCAGGAGCAAACAACAGAACAGGCAGGACACGATATAAAGTGTCCCATCGTTTGTTAGGCAGCACCACATTTACACTCACAATTTCACATAATATAGATACGTTTTGCTCATCCAAAACAACGATTTCCACCTCTTTGAACATTGATAAATGTTGCATGGTTGGATCCACAGAAATAAAACCACACACATGCTCAAGAGTAGTAACCAATAAACTCAGTAATGCAAATACTCGTAGATTGACAACTAAGAATGCACATTTTTTACAAATGAAGGTGTTTGAAAACAATATTTTTAAATTGTCGGTAGTTGTTGTCTAAACAGTCAAAATCAAATAGCCTGAGAGTTCAATGTTTGTCTCAAACGTTGGAATCGTTATAAATTCTACTTTAAGTAATGTTTTAACAAAATAATGAATACAAAAAGAAAAAGAATATACTATTGCATGCATGATTTGAACTTACGACTTCTCGTTCAGTGACCAAAGACGATAGCCATTGTGCCAGGATTGCTATAGTAACATCATGCAAAATATTATATCTCCTTCAGCATCATAAGAGTGAATGATGACTATATATTTGTATATGGTAATTGATGTGCCACACGCACACTAATAAAAACTGAGCTCGCTCGTTTTATTTTGTGTTTGTGTGCATAACTATGACTTCACCCTTTACACATATAAACTGTAAACCAAATACTTGGGTCTTGTGTACATGTGAGCGGTGCATACAACACGTGCGTATGCAGTAAGCTCTCTGTACAAAACCTTCAAGATGTGTGAAGTGTCACTGCATTTCCTACCTCCTAACTTTATCATTTATATATTTCATTTTCTGTCCTTCTATTTAGATTCCATAAATATTATGTGTTTGTGTGGCGCTACTTCAACTTGCGCGACAAAGGTGAGGTTTCTTCATTCTTTTGCAATGATTGCTGAGAAATGACACATTATGTACGCCACAAGAGAGGCATCACTGTTAGCAATGTAAGAGGAACTTGCTTCAATCAATTGCAAAGATTAAAGAATTTAGTTTTATTTAGGAGTTTTATTCATCAATGAAGTAAGTATAAATTGCTTTTGAGTTAAATCGCGAAGTTAGTAAGAGATAAAGGCCTAAAAGGTCGTGGTTCAGTAAAATGATCCGCTAAGCGCTATTTATTCACAAAGATTGTGTGATACGGCGGCGGCGGTAACTTCTTTTGAGTAAGACTTTGGAAGTCGCGGCGATAGTGTCAAAGTGCCGACGAGAGGATCAGTGGCTAGAGGCGCGCCCAGCGCCCAGCATCCTGCACCCCGAACCGCTGAAAGGAAATCTCTCTTTTATACTGTTTCGTGGAATCATATATAATAACTGATGAAATCATGTTTATCATGTTTATCTTTTAGGCCACATTTGTGTAGTTTTAATAACTATTATGTTCATCCATCGTTTATGTTATAAGAACTCTGTTATTTTGTCATTCACACGCCATTGCCACTTCTAAATCTGCCATCTCCATGTTTCAGTTGTGTTCATCGTTAATGGACTCATAATGACAACATCGAGCTCATCGAATGCGGGTCTATCCGTCCGGAGAGTCCCGTGTGTCGCCAGTGACACAAGTGACACCCCGACGCACAGATTACTCAATTATCCGCCGCCCAAGTTTTCGCGTTAATTCCACTGCTTCGCTGCTCTCCGGTTTTCACTGTGTCTCAACGTTCCCATCGCTCTCATCACTCCCGGTGCTTGCTGTCTGTTTGTCTCGTTAAATTTTATCTCTATCACTATTCATCATCATCATTTCAGCCGAATGACGTCCACTGCTGGACATAGGCCTCCCCCAAGTGCCGCCACATTGACCGGTCCTGTGCGACTCGCATCCAGCGGATCAATGCAATCTTCAACAGGTCATCGGTCCACCTAGTTGGCTTTCCAACGCAACGTCTTCCGGTTCGCGGTCGCCACTCCAGAACTTTTCGGCGCCATCGGCCATCCGTTCTGCAGCAGCAGTGTGCCCTGCCCACTGCCACTTAAGTTTGGGAATTCATCGGGCTACGTCGGTAACCTTGGTTGCAGATGTCCTCATTTCTGATTTGAAATGGTTGAGTTGTCATGTTCGTGAACGGACGCTGTCATTTGTGACTGGTCATCTCTTAGTTGCCACGGCTTATTTAAATTAATTATTTTATTTTTGCCGCTTTTATTATTAATACTCGAAACGAAAGACAAATCGGTCGACCCTCTTTCTTGTTCGTTTTTTGCACTTAGTAGCGCTGTCACTCACAACTCGATTCTGCTCTCGACACACGAAACTCACTGTGTCCGCTCTTTGCACAGCTGGACCACTGGATTCCAGGCTCTCGCCCATCCTCCCGGTTGAAGTTCCTATATTTGGTAATCTCAATAGCTTCTCTAACCAGTCTAAGAATATAGTGATGACGAGATGACCTGACCGATTTGTCTGCTCATAAACACCCACCCGCAATAACTTCAGTTTATCCGTGATCATAGTGCTTGCAACAGCGCCGAAATATCGGGAACTCATAAAAACAGTAAACATGGTAAATATCCCGTTTCGAGTATTAATAATAAAGTTATTGACCATGATAGCTTAAAATCTTTGCCGCTTTTACCGGACGCGTGATACAAATTTTGTGGAGATAGGTCGTTTAGTATTTTTGACACTCTGTTGGCCACAAAGGTGTTCCACCGATGGGGTGACGAATGTACCCAACAGAGAGCGACTGTCGAATCCGAAAATGCGAATAATATATCACGAAAAACAATGCGGTTTTCACCAGAGGCTACGACATTTTTTATTAGTTGAGCTAACACAAGAATAGCACGAAGCTCAAGACGAGCGAGACCTTCTTAGGAGAGACCTTAGATTTAGCGGTTAACAACTCGGCAATACAGTTATGTATTGCCATCGCTATTTTGGACGTGGAAGTAAATCACTCCCCCGTATGCCATCTCACTGACGTCCGCGAAAGTGAAGATAGTGACCACACTATCGGCGACGATATCAACGTGACGTGGGATTTTTATGTTACCGAGCAAAAAAAGCTCTTCCTTAAAGCGAGTCCACAGTCTGACTATGTTTTCAGGTGGGGTATCATCCCAGCCAGAATCACACAGCCAAAGCTGTTTGATCAGAAGTTTGGCGTACAAGTCAACAAGCGCGACAAATCCCATGACGTCTCATATTTTAGCGACACACGACAATATTGTACGCTTAGTTCAAATCTGAGCGGGAGTACTAACTTTCATGCCGAAGTTGTCCGACGTAGGCGACCAACACAAGCCGATTACTTTATATGGGTCGAATTCATCAAATTCTTTGACAGCTGGCAGGTAATGCGAAGACCGAATCGAATCCAAGACGACTTGGAAATTACTGGTCCATTTAACCAATTCAAATGGACCAGCCTTCATGAGACGTATCATTTCCACAGCGGTGGAAAAGCCCTGGTGTTCCGTGAGAACGGAGTGGACAAAATCGTCCATATTTAAACCTGCAGCAATTTTCGGCCTGGGGGTTAAGAGTCACCGTCATCCTCTGTCAGCTGCTTAATAGTTCGCAGCGCAAGAAAGGGGCTAGACTTGAACCCAAAAACGACACGATTAAATTCATAAACCTAAAAAGGTTTTTGTGGGGAAAAACGATACAAAATGCGTTGGAAACGCCGATCAGATTCTCGGATTGTAATGCTTAGAAACGTCTGACGAATGTCTGCGGACAGAAAGATCGAAAACTAACGACAATATTAAACAGATTCTCTTGTAGGTTTTGCCTGCCATACATGCGAAAAGCGGGTGGTAGTTTTACAACTACCATCGAGAACGACACGAAGTTTCGTTGTGACCTAATCATCTCGGATCACACCATGATGCGGAATTAAATTCGAAATTTCTGAAGAGTTAGAATTTGTTGGTGAAATATAACCCTTTTCTAAATACTCGAGGATGACACTGTCATACGTGACCTTTAATTGTGGAGAAGCTTGCATCTTCCTTTCCAAGCAGTAAAACCGACGTTCACTTGCTTGACGTGAGTTACCAAGAGATTCGACATCACCCTTAAACAAAGCCACCACGTATCGTCCGCCACTATCCCGAGTGGTAGTGCGGTTGTAAAACTCCTCACAAAATTTGTCATCTGAGCTGAGCAGCGGGGGAACATCTACTACCTCCGATTTCCAGAATTTACGGATCGCAGAGTCCAACGGACCAGCGGAACAACAATATGAACCGGTCGTGTTGCTGTCAAAACGAATCGGGACGTCACCTACACTAACATAGCCAAGGACAGTTTCTAATGCGAGAGGCGAGAAATGTGGGACCTGTCCTGGCACCTTGTTTGATAAGAGTAAATGGGGAAAATCTAAGCACCGATCAATACTTGAATCAGGCCTGGAGAAAAATATGTATCGTCTTCTAACAGTAAAGTTTTGAAATCGACCGTAGCAGTTGGCAAACGTTCGGTAATTTTATATACTACCAAAGACTCGATATTATAATTTTATGTTGCGATCGAAACGAGAATGAAATTTAATTTTTTTTGCAACAGGCCGCGCGCATGCCGCGCACTATTTACACGAACCGTTTCGACCGACTTTTGACCCCCCTGTAAATATAAAATTGTACTTACGTAATCATAGACTAGTACTAAAGCAGTATGCCAAATTTCATAGATATAGCTTCAGTAGATCCTGAAATTCATATTTCACACACAGGGTCATCCCTGTGAATATAGCTAATTTTGGCACTGACTGACTCGCTCACTGACCGATAATCAAAAACTTTAGGCCACTTCCAATTGTCCTAGCGTTATGAAATTTGGCACACAGGTCGGGTGTTATATGTAGATTAACACAACATTTTTTAACAAAAAATTAAGAAATTTAAGAAATCGGTCAAGCGTGAGTTGGCTCAATATAATATCGAATTTTTAATAATATATTTATGAACCAGTGATACAATGAGAATACGATGAGGAGGGGGGGGGGGGATTGTCATGTATACATAATAAAAACGTAGGGTCAAAAAAGTTCCCAATCGGAAGTGGGCTGTGCGGCCCATTTTAGCTCGAGCTCAAATTTCAGATGATTTGCCTACAAAAAAAGTTGCTCTGAAACGCAAAATTACTTCTAAGGTTAACAAAGGACGCGGGCGTGGCACAAAAAGCAAAAATAGGTACGATTTCTTGAAAAAAAGTATTGAAATCCCACCAAAAACATATTGTGTTAAAAAGGGGGCCAAGTTCCTATCGGCTAATTGTTCGGCTAAAAAAGTGTTGAAATCCAATCCAATGCCAAGTTTAGATGCACTTTAAAATCGATCATAATCATCTTCATCAATAGCCTGATCCACTGGTAAACATTTGCCATTCCCAAGACTCGCCACCACACCCAGTCCTCCGCCTTCCGCATCCAGCCACTACCCGCCACTGTATTCACGTCAACGGTCCATCTGGCCGAAATTCACTTTACCATACACCCAACTTAAAATATGGTATAGTTGTGAAAATACGTAGGTACACGGGACCCAAGTATTTGGTTTACAGTTTATATGTGTGGGTGAAGTCATAGTTATGCACACAAACACAAAATAAAACGAGCGAGCTCGATTTTTATTAGTGTGCGTGTGGCACATCAATTACCATATTATTATATACCAATATATAGTCATCATTCCCTTATGATGCTGAAGGAGATATAATATTTTGCATGATGTCACTATAGCAATCCTGGCACAATGGCTATAGTCTTTGGTCACTGAACGAGAAGTCGTAAGTTCAAATCATGCATGCAATAGTATATTCTTTTTCTTTTTGTATTCATTATTTTGTTAAAACATTATTTAAAGTAGAATTTATAACGATTCCAACATTTGAGACAAACATTGAACTCTCAGGCTATTTGATTTTGACTGTATAGACAACAACTACCGACAATTTAAAAATATTGTTTTCAAACACCTTCATTTATAAAAAATGAGCATTCTTAGTTGTCAATCTACGAGTATTAGCATGACTGAGTTTATTGATTACTACTCTTGAGCATGTGTGTGGTTTTATTTCTGTGGATCCAACCATGCAACATTTATCAATGTTCAAAGAGGTGGAAATCGTTGTTTCGGATGAGCAAAACGTATCTATATTATGTGAAATTGTGTGTGTAAATGTGGTGCTGCCTAACAAACGATGGGACACTTTATATCGTGTCCTGCCTGTTCTGTTGTTTGCTCCTGTGAAATGCATCACAGGACGCTACTGAAAGAGCCAAACTCGTCACCAAATTTTGGGCTGACTCAATTTGAATTGTTATCGATTAGCGTATCGATGAGAAGAAGTGAAATTACGAGGCGCTTAATAATATCGGTGAGTAACAGTTACATATTACGTTGCTATTATACCTACTTCACTTTAACTAACTCCTCTATTCTCTTTATTCCTAGTAAACATTGAAAGGGATGTTTACTAGGAATAAATAATTAATGTAACTTAAGTGCAATACCTACCATAGTTATAATAATATATTATCATAACTGAATTATTATAGTTTCTTTTTTTTAATTTGTAATCGTATGATGATTATGATAAAATTAGCTTGGTCTAAAATTAGCTTGATCTAGCCTTTAGACAGATTAAAGAAAAGCCTTTGAATAACGTAAATAAAAATAGATTATAATGTTTGCTAATGTCAGTGTTTATCTTATATTTATGTATTGTATTATTATAAGTAATATTAATTAGGTATATATAAGTATATTGAATAAACAAAGTGTATATATAGTATAAAAATATAGTGTTTATTTATTATAATATTAGCTATTATTATAAGTATTATAAATACTGTTTTTATCCACAGGGGAGAACCGTGCAGTTATGGGTCCGCCGATATGCGTATTTTGGAGACGTTGAACATCTTAGGCCAAAACCAAAGGCAAATTCATCGACTCGACACTACGACATCGTGGCAAGGCACAAGGCTGATCCCTTCTTGTCCACCCGCATAAAAGTGTGCTTACAAACTGTGAGATCTCATGAGCAAAAGGTTACAAGGAGTAATAGAAAACGAAGGATTGCCGACTCATTATTAGTCGAATTTAATTTAATTAGTAGACGAATATGAATCTTATTTTTATGCAAATAATGTTCATATTTAAGTAGGTAGGTATAAAACTTTTTTTTAAAACCACAACTCGTAAATTATTGAAAGTATGGTGAAGTGATGTTATTGTTATGCGATTAGAAGTTGTCATAATTTCTTACTATCTAACATGTTGATTCACTTCACCTCTAATTTTACTTTGATTCAATTTATATACCTACCTACTTTGACAAATTATTTACGTCAATCCTTACCAATAAAAAACTTTGTCTTTGTCAAAAAACCAGGTAAACAACAGTGTATTAAATCATTGTATCGGCCACACAAGTTTTTTTTCTAACATACAGCCCCCACCAAATTGAACCTTAAAACAACCAATATAAGGAAGGAACATATTGGAAGAAACGAGACGGATAATTTGCTAATGACCCAAGCGATAAGCTAAGCAAACAATACCAATGTTTATCTAATAAAAAAATCAAATTATTTCATTGGTTATATTTAATTACTTTTTACTTTTTGTTGAGTAATTTTATTGGCCACAAAATAAATTTATTAAAAAATAAAAAGTAAAAAGTAGCTAAAATAATTGCTCAGTTGGGTTCGAACTCGCGTCGTCGAGGTTAGATCACTAGCTAACGCAAGCGCTTACACCAATCGGCTATGGTTACCATGTTAAGTTAGTATAAAATATTGGGCTTTATTGTAAACCCGTTTATATTATTTTTACCAGTGTACCCGACATAAAAAAAATAAACCCCGTGTAGGGTACGATATGTTTACTCACACAATAATAATGAGCGGCTGTATGAATATTACCGGCTCGTACAATGACAGTTACCGACGTGTGCGATGTAAACCAATTAAATTGGCTTGCTGTACTTGGTTAAAAATATCTAAAATTATAATAGTTCTAAATTTGAACTTGGCAGATTAATTTAATTATATAAATAATAAATTTAATTACACAATTAATCAAGTGTTACGTACAGCACGAAAAACCTGCCAAGTTCTAATTTAGAAGTATTATAATTTTAGAAATTTTTAACCAAGTACCTACGTATTTTCACAACTATACCATATTTTAAGTTGGGTGAATGGTAAAGTGAATTTCGGCCAGATGAACCGTTGGTTGACGTGAATATGGTGGCGGGTACTGGCTGGATACGGAAGGCGGAGGGGTGTGGTGGTGAGTCTTGGTAATGGCAAATGTTTACCTGTGGATCAGGCTGTTGATGAAGATGATTATGATCGATTTTAAAGTGCATCTAAACTTGGCATTGGATTGGGTTTCAACCCTTTTTAAGGCGAACAATTAGCTGATAGGAACTTGGCCCCCTTTTTAACAGGTATGTTTTTGGTGGGATTAAATTATACTTTACTGTTTTTATTATATTTTACACTAATAATTAAATTATACGAATATACAAAAATCAAAAGGCTTTATTGAGTTAAAGCTAATTAGTGACTTCATCGTCGCAAGTCTACGCTCCGTCCAGCACAGATCCAGGTCCAAAACCCCGAGAGCTTTCAGCTTGAACTCCAGAATCGTTTCGAGTGCCTAAGAAGCTCAATGAACGAATACAGCGATGAGTTCGTGGAAACTGTACCCACATACGACTGGGTCTAAGTTCTCCAAGACACGTCGTGCACATAAGAACAAAAAACTCTTTGTTCATACTCTCGAGCTCATGAACTAGCGGCCTGAGATGATTCTGAAGTCTTCAGACGAGGCGTGGAAATACCGGCAGCTCAATAGACGTATCTCTAAATTCTTGAAAAGCGACCTCCGCCGCCTTAAAACCGAGCGTATTAAAGAAGCTATTGAGCGGAATAAAGTCTCCAAGGTATTTTCAAGAGATCTGGCTATTAGGCAGAGCTAGCTCACAAAACTGAAGACCGAACATGGCCGGATCGTATCTGCCAAACCGGAGCTGCTGAGGGAGATCGAGAGTTTTTATGGGCAGTTGCACACTTCAACCAGTAAACACGTTGAAAATCTAGCAAACGACCCAAGAGCTAGACTGACCCGACACTATACCAAAGACATCCCGGAAGTCAGCCTGCACGAGATTGGGATGGCTATGAAATAGCTTAAAAACAACAAGGCACCGGGTGATGATGTAATTACGGCCGAACTCCCGAAGGCGGGTGAAAAACCGGTACTTAAGGCCCTTCAGAAGCTGTTTAATTACTTACTCGAGGGTAAAATGCCACAGGCATGCTGCAGGGGTGCAGTGGTACTCTTCTTCAAAAAGGGCGAAAATGCCCGGCTGAAGAACTATAGGCCCTTCTCACTTCTAACTCATGTCTACAAGTTGTTTTAAAGAGTCATCACGAATGGTTTCGCGCGCAGGTCTGACGATTTTCAGCCTCCCGAACAAGCGGGATTCCGAAAAGGCTTTAGCACCGTAGACCACATACATACGCAGCGGCCGGTTATACAGAAAACCGAAGAGCTGCCTCTCTGCTTAGCGTTTGTAGACTACGAGAAAGCCTCGATTGGATCGAGACTTGGGCTGTACTGCAGTCTCTCCACCGATGCCAAATCGACTAACGGTCCATCGAGGTGTTGAAGTGTTTGTACAAAAACGCCACCATGTCAGTCCGACTTCAGCACCAGACCTTGGAACCTATCCTTCTGCAGCGAGGTGTGAGACAGGGCGACGTTATATCTCCGAAACTGTTCACCGCTGCACTGGAGGATGACTTCAAGGTTCTGGACTGGAGAGGTCATCAACGTCAATGGCGAGTACATCTCTCACCTTCGGTTTGCCGACGATATAGTTGTCATAGCTGAGACCATGGAGGACCTCAGTACAATACTCGATGACCTCAGTAGAGCTTCCGAAAGAGTGGGTCTTAAAATAAACATGGACAAAACCAAAGTCATGTTGAATGCCCATGTAACAACCACTCCATCAAGATCGGAGATTCTATACTCGAAGTTGTAGACGATTATATCTACCTGGGACAAACGGTCCAGTTAGGTAGGTCTAACATTGAGAAAGAGGTCAATCGTCGAATCCGACTCAGCTGGGCAGCGATCGGGAAGTTGCGTGGTACATATTTTCTCGTTCAACTTACCGCAGTGTCTCAAGACGAAAATCTATGACCAGTGTATGTTGCCAGTGATTACATCATCATCATCATCATCATTTCAGCTGAAAGACGTCCACTGCTGGACATAGGCCTCCCCCAAGTGTTTTTACAACATCATTACTTTTTACAACAATGTTCCTCTTGCTTAAAAACATTTCCGGCAGACGGGTCTACCATTTTCAACACGCTAACGCCAAGTCTTTAGCGTGAACAGAAAACGCATGTGCGGAAAACGCTTGGATTTTGTCTAGGCCCCAAGGACAGGTCTAATTTAGTAGTTACGTATTAAAATGTTGATACATAGAGTCCGCATTCGTTGTTTGGCTTTCCGCGTCACCATCACTATTTTACAAAGACTTCTTGAATGGAGCACGCTGCAATTGACATAAAGATTTTCCATGTAACAGCAGTTGAACGAGTCGCGCTCAATAAAAGAGAAAATGTTGAATAGTGGTGCGACTGACATACTGCCAATTTGTTGCAGTGAAGTGTAAAAGCGCGTGCCACAGAAAGACAAACAGAAAGTTTACAAAATGTGTGTAAGAGGTCAAAACGTTGGCGTGTAGCAATAAGTCTGTATGCTTAGGATACAGTGGTTGGAACGTATCCAAATACCCAATTCCGGCTCTAAGCCTACTGTAAATCAGTATGCAATGGTCACTTGGATAGTGCAAGTTTCCTAGTGATCGTACACGGGTACATCATAACTTGTTCTTCGCACTGCAAGGAGCCTGCGGGCCTTCTGTATGTCCCTGTACAGTACTGTGGCGCTTGTGTTCAGTATAATATACATGAGAGTATTGTAAGACCACGGAATGTTTATCGCGACAACTAGCTGTTGCCTGCAACTTCGTTCGCGTGGAAATTTTGTCGTGTATGCGTGTTCGATTCCCGGGTTGGGTTGTTTGGTTATTCCATCAGGAATTATCAGTAGCAGCTACGGAGTCTGGATTTGTGCCCGATTGATGGCAATAGGCTCGCCCCCTATTACATGGGACTTCAACATAACTGGTGTAATGTGGGTGTACGATTAGGTGCACATCTAAGAATTTAATTGTCAAGCTCAGGTCGCGGATCGTTCGTGACAACATACTAAGCGCCTACCGTAATGTGAAGAGTCTCAAGTCTGATCAGGTAGGAATATCAGGCGCTACTACTGTTCCTATCTATTTAAATGAACATCTTACCCTAAAAAATAAGGCTTTATTTCGTGAGGCCAAAACACTTGCAAATAAAAATGGATTTAAATATGTTTGGGTCAGGAATGCGACAATACTTGTGCGTGAGCGAGACAATGACAAATCATTTGCGATTCGCTCCGCTGAAGACCTCAAAAGGATCGTTACTAGCGATAAAACCGGTACAGGTGGCACAAATCAACGAATTTAAAGGCACCGCTGCCATTATATTATCTTTTAGCTTACTGCTTCCATGTGATGTTTTGTATGTTCAAACCTACATTTTCCCAGTGCTGTGCATGTATTGCTGTTATTTTTCAATTTCCTCTTATGGCTTGTCTGGAATCTATTTCCTATTGAATAATATTCCAATCCCATGTCTTCTTCAGTTTGATGGGTATGTTTCATGTGTGTTGTTCCTTACTTGTAAACAACTAAAATTATGTTTAAAAAAATTGTTACCTTCATAATTTTACCGGGTAATTGTGGACTGGGCTGCAGGCTTAGGGTTGCTGTTTCAATTGTGTGCTCAGAATATTCTTGTATTATTTCTAATTGTTGCAAACTTTTCAATCAACAACGGCTTCTAACAACGTTATGATTTATTACCAGAACTGTAGAGGGATTCGTACGAAGTTACATACTCTTTGTATGAATATAATGGCTAACTCCTATGATGTCATCATACTGACTGAAACCTGGCTCGTACCCAGCATCCAAGATAGCGAATTTATTGACGATCGGTATATAGTCTTCAGATGCGATCGCGATCGCTCTGCGACTAAAAAACACGACGGCGGGGGAGTTTTAGTGGCCGTGCTTCGTGAGTTACGCCCTACTAAGTTGACAACATGTTTTGTCAACCCGGAAGTCGAACACGTCGTGGTCCAACTGCCTGCTTCCCAGCACAATAAACGCCATATTATCAGTGCTACATACATGCCACCACGAACGCGTGAAGAACTATACGCACAATACTTTAGCATGTTGGAAGGCTTAGTTAACGCTCCTGCCACTGACTCATACTTTGTTGTTGGTGATTTTAACCTACCAGACATCGCCTGGTTGGACCAAGGGAACCATGCAATTGCGCAGGTTTCAAACACAATGGGACGAATATTGATAAATTTTATGAATATAATCAATGGCCTACAATTTAATGTCACTAAAAATCAATTAGGTCGTATACTTGATTTACTTATATCTAATGTAGAATGTCGGGCGGTATCATGCAATGCTTTACTTGATCCTGATAGCCATCACCCAGCTATTTCTGCTTTGACTTGCTTGACTACGCAATACAGTCCCCTGAAATGCCGCACGGTTCATAGACATAACTTTTATAAAGCCAATTACGATGCTATAAACGATGAACTAGGTAAAATTGACTGGGGCACTGCAATCTCTCACCTCGGGTCTGAGCAAGCTGTTAACGTCTTCTATGAGGCACTATACGGTATTATCAAATTGCATGTTCCGTTAACTAAAACCAAAAATACTAGCTTTCCAGTCTGGTTTTCGCCATCTCTCATACGAATCTTTAAAACTAAAGAACGCGCCTGGATTAAATGGAAGACATACAAAAATCAATCGGATTACTTAAATTTTTCTAACTACCGGAAACTTTTCCACGGAGAGTCTATCAAATGCTATAAGAAATACATTGAAGCGGTCGAAGACAGCATTCCTAAGAACATAAAGCATTTCTGGACTTACATCTCATCTAGAAAGGGAAAAGCTAATTATCCGGCCAGTATGTACTTCAATAATATTTCTTCTGACGACCCCACGGACATATGTAACCTGTTTTCATCTTTCTTTTCTTCTGTCTACGAACCCTCTACTTTTGACCCTGAAAAATTTCAGCCTTCTGTTAGCTTTGCAGAGAACTCGTCTTGCATATCCGAAATTTACTTATCTGTGGAGGCTATACGATTGAAGTTAAAATCTTTGGATCCTTCTAAAGGGGCGGGACCTGACGGCTTGCCACCCAACTTCTTCATAAAAACATGTGACGCCTTGTCTAATGCTTTGCATATCATTTTTAACAAATGTTTGCGTGAGGGTGTTTTTCCCACAATTTGGAAACGTGCATTTATTACTCCTGTTCACAAGGCTGGTGATAAGAATAATGTAGAGAATTACCGTCCCATCTCAATCCTTTCCACCTTGTCTAAGGTATTTGAGAGTCTTGTCCACAGCGCCTTGTATCCCCATATTCATCCACTTATTATACCAGAACAACACGGTTTTGTCAAACGTCGTTCCACCGCAACAAATCTGTTAGTGTTTACGAACTACCTCTTTGAAAAAATGGATCAACGAGTTCAAGTAGAAGCTGTCTATACAGACTTTCAGAAGGCTTTTGACAAGGTGGATCATTCACTGCTTTTGGAAAAAATTGCTTACAATGGTATTCGTGGCAATTTGCTGAGATGGTTCGCTTCATATATTTTTAATAGGACCCAAAGAACGGTAGTTAATGGATATGAGTCTGAGCCTGTTGTTGTTAGGTCTGGGGTTCCACAGGGATCCATTTTAGGTCCCCTTCTTTTTATCATATTCATTACAACATTAAAAACTGCTTCAAAAATTCAAAATTTTTAATGTATGCAGATGACATGAAGGTTTATAGATCATGTAAAAATACAGATGACTGCGTACTCCTACAGGATGACCTAGACAGGCTTTATGCGTACTGTATTAAAAATAAACTTTTTCTCAGTCTTCCAAAATGTCATACCGTTTCATTTACTAAAAACAAGAAAACAATACATTACAATTATTATATTAATAGCGCACGCTTGGACAGTGTTGCGAACGTCCGGGACTTGGGTATCACATTGGATTCACGTCTACACTTTGACATACATGTTGATAACATAATAAACAAGGCATCTCGTATGTACGGATTCGTCATGCGATCATCTGGTGACTTTGTGCGGCCCTCTACGTTCTTACTATTATACAAAACTCTGATTCGCTCCCAGTTGGAATACGCCATCCAGATCTGGAACCCTCTCTACGACAAATACTGCTCTAGATTGGAAATGGTACAGAAAAAGTTCTTGCGGTCTATGAACTATAAATGTTTTAACTCCAAGGTTCCATACGTGCAGTTACTGGAGCGATACGGCGTTCTGAGTTTGGAGTCCAGGAGATTGCTTCTGGGTGCAATGACACTACATGGCTTATGTAACAATAAATTCGACTGTATTGAACTCACTAATCAGTTATGCTATAGAGTACCCAGAACTGTTGTCCAGCGGGGGGTGCGCGTACCCCAACTGTTCCATACAGACTTGTGCAAAACTAACGCTGGAGTGCGTGCACCTGTTCGTCGCCTTGTTGAGACGTTCAACACTCACTTTATGGAGCTTGACATTTTTGTTCTCTCCAACCAGACGTTTAAAAAAAAAGCCATAGATATTTTGTCAAAAAAGCAGTAAAGAGAAGGTGATAATTTAATTGAATTATTTTGTATTTTATTTTGAATTTATTATTTTGTATTGAATTATATTGAACTGAATTGTATTATACTGAACTGAATTGAATTATTTTTATTTCAAATATATTGAACTCAATTTTACTGAACTGAATTGAATCGAATCAATAATTTAATAGAATTGGAATTGTAATCATTTGTAATTTATAATTTGCATTTAATCAAACGAAATTAAAATAAGTTTAACTGAATTATGTTGTACTAGATTAATTTAATTAATTTGTAATACATCGAATACAGCTGTCACAAAACACTCTGTATTCTGTAAAATCTACCACAGTCTGTTACTCTTTTGTTAAGACGTGGATATTGGCGTGGGTTACGTGTTTGTGATCTTCAGCTTTTAAGGATTTTTTGTATTTTCCGCAGCATGTAACTGTTTTATGTCCCTAATAAATAAAATAAAAAATAAAATAAAAATAAAATCTGTGCCTAACCCTTCGGGGATTACAGACGGGATGTGTGTGAGAACTGAAGGCCTGATCAAAATGTGATAATGTGGGTGATGACTACAAAAGGCGTGTTTTTGGGCGCTGTAATTCTGGGCCGCAGAGGTCTGAACGGCGTTGAGGCGACGATATGGCTTAAAAACTGGAAAATTATGGTGCCATACGACTTTTTTTTCAAAGTGAACAGTCAAACGCCTTGTTGGGCGCTATTTCTTTATTTATTCTAATACCGTTTTGTATACAACATTAAATGAATTGTTTAATGACCGTGTGAGAAGCATGAAGCACCCAAAAGAATGCCTGCCACTTTTAAGGTTTTTCCTTGGAATTTGTTGACCGTCATTGTAAAAGCCAATTTTAAGGGAAATTGCAACTTCTTAAATTGAAATGGCTAGTTATTTGGAATAAAGGGTATGCGGGGAATTAAACCGCTCTCTCCTTTAGCCACTCCTGTAATAATGGTGACTGTTATAATATTACTGCCCAGCTCTGTGATACGAAGCCTGGTTCCATTGCATAGTCTGGGAGTTAACCCCAGAGAGTTAACCCCAGGGAAATTCAACGGGGTAGGCAGTACTATCATCATTAGCCATAACAGGGTCTATGAATGTCGACGCCAACGATCACATCATTTTTTTTTATTTGATTGACACACCCGTTCTTTGGCGACAGCACTACCCCTCACACAACCACCCTTTTTTTTTTTTTTTTTTTTTTTTTATCGTGGTAAAATCATCAAATGAGTCTTCCCACCCAGGGCAGAGTGGGAGGAACTGTCAGACTTGTACTGACTAAAATCCACGGTGTCCTTCAATAGCCCTTTATGATCCAGGGTCACGGTAATTCTATAAGTCCCGCGACCCCGGCAGGCTTTGGTCCTCTAGAGGGTGGGACACAACGCGCCGTCGACCCGGGCATGGTCCAGGGTCGGACAGCGAGTCGCCCATTACTCGCCGCCCGCAAGCCCGCGCCTACGGTGGCCGGAGATCGACACAACCACCCTTCATTTTTTATATTAACAAATTTGGAAAAACGTGCATGATGTGATGATGTGGATGTGCGTGCATCCTCTGTAGCCACTGGATGGGAAAATTCTTCGGAAAATAGAATTTTCCCATCTGCGCCCGATTCTAGACGACCCACTCCCATTTGCAGCAGCATATTCGCAAAGACACCTGCTTCGTGGTCGTTGTACAGCTGGACGCACATGTTGCAAGTAAGATGGATCTTTTCGATCCCAGACAACAGTGGCGACGCCTTGAGACATTTATTGAGGCGTTTATTTCATCCGCCGCTGTGCCCCTCTCAATAACTTGCAGTATCTGTCTAAAGTCGCCTGCGAGCAAAACGACAACGCCACCCATCAGTGCCTGGTTGCAGCGAATGTCCTGCAAGCTGCGGTTCAACGCTTCTTATGCACTTTAAACTTGCACTGCTGCAAAAGGACTCTCCGGCCGCTGTAATGTTGCATGTTGAGGTATCTTCACTTGCAAGATTCAGCGGCAATATGAAAACGGAATGTGCAGTCCGGCCACCGATAAAAGTTGCAGCAATGTCCGAGGGGCCACAGCCAAAGCTATGTGACCGCACGGTTGGCGCAGTGGCTGAGCGAATGGCTGCTGCGCTGCGTGTATCGGGTTCGATTTCCTCACGGATCACATTTTTGTATGGCCTACAGGGGCTACAGGTTGTGGTTTAACTGTCTGTAAACACACCCACGATACAGGAGAAATTCCAAGTGTGGGCCTGGACTGGGGCAAAGTCAAAAAAAACTTTAAAGCTGTATATAGCGGTCCTTGAGGAGTTGGGCCAGCAGAAGATTCAGCACAAATGCAATGTGACGGCACAGTTGGCGCAGCGGCTGAGCGATTGACTGCAGTGCTGCGTGTCGCGGGTTCGATTCCCGCACGGAACAAATTTACAACGTCGTTGGTTTTATTTAATTTTATTTTTTGTTTTTATTTTAAAGTTATTAGAGATTTTTTTTCGGCCACTGAAAATTGGTCAATTAATATTTGTTAATTTATGATTACCTAACTGTCTTTGAATGGTTAAAAAAAACCAAAAGCATATTAATCTACTTTATAATGATTTGAAAATCATAAAGCATTAGAAAAAAACATTCGAAATTGCGAAACCTGGTTTACAGGGAGGTCTGTGAACCGTCAGCCTACCTCGCTTCGCTTCGATGACAAATGGGCTAAAATAGCCGTTCTTTTCTAATGCATTGTTTGACAGTTGCCAGTTGGCAACCAGTTGCGGAATATGGACATAATTATTAGCACGATAATCTATCTCTGTGCCAAATATCATCTACATCCGTTCAGCCGTTCTGGCGTGATTGAGTAACAAACATCCATCCATCCATCCAAACTTTCGCATTTATAATAGAAGTAAGATACAAAAGACAGATATGATAAAGATTTCAAGTAACGAATTACGTGTTTTTTTAAAAATCAAGACGCATCAGAAATCATACATTACAATCATCCACCCTCCAACAAAGACAACAAAGACGAATTTATTTTTGTGACCTAACAATAATAGACCTAACCGTAAATAATAGTTGTGCAAAACTAAGAACAACTACACAACAAAATAGTTTCAAATTAATTTCAATAACTGCTATTATTTCTATTGGGAGCGATAGGTGAAATTGAAAACATCGACTCTGACAGCACCTGTGGACAGCACACAACGACGTTGTCAGTTCAGAACACCATCGAACGGCCGGATTCAAACATGAGGAAAGAGATTTCACCAATGATTTAACTTTATTCATAAGAATTTATTATATTTTACATCATCATCATCATCATCATTTCAGCCGAAAGACGTCCACTGCTGGACATAGGCCTCCCCCAAGTGTCGCCACATTGACCGGTCCCGTGCGTCTCGCATCCAGCGGATCCCTGCAACCTTTACAAGGTCATCGGTCCAGCTAGTGGGAGGCCTTCCAACACAGCGTCTTCCGGTTCGCGGTCGCCACTCCAGAACTTTTCGGCCCCATCGGCCATCCGTTCTGCGAGCAATGTGCCCTGCCCACTGCCACTTAAGTTTGGCTATTCTTCGGGCTACGTCGGTAACCTTGGTTCTCTTGCGGATCTCCTCATTTCTGATTTGATCACGCAAGGAAACTCCGAGCATAGCCCTCTCCATTGCCCTTTGGGTGACTTTCAGCCTTCTGATGAGGCCCATTGTGAGCGACCACGTTTCGGTCCCGTATGTAATCACTGGCAACACGCACTGGTCATAGACTTTCGTCTTGAAACACTGCGGTATATTTTACATAAAAAAGAGAAAATAAATAATAATAATCTCTATCAAAAAAAATACAAACAATTACAAAAAGTATAATAATTTTACTGGGGATCGAACTTGCGACGTGATGCACGTAAAGCGGTCATGAAACCGTTTCTCTATTTGCTTCGCTGACAAATACCTTGAAATAGACGTTGTTACGCATATCATGACTAAAACGATAAACAATTGAATAATACTGACATAATGCAGTATTGCTCATCCCCTTCAGCAAATAGCGTGATAATATATAGCCTAACATTTGAAGAAGCCTATTACAGACATTTGTGCAAAATTTGAACAGGATCTATGCAGTAGTTTTTGCGCCAGGTCGGAACATCGGACCAGATTTTAACGATTTTATTATAAGTAGAGAGTAGAGATAGAGATAGAGAAGAGAAGAGAAGAGATAAGAATTAGGTTTCCGTGCAAAAAAAAAAAAAAAACCCTTGAAATTTTTAACAAAATCCGATTCAAATAGGGAAGTATCATTTTTAACCGACTTATAAAAAAGGAGGAGTTTCTATGTTCGACTGTATGTATTTTATGTACTTATGTTCACCGATTTCTCCACCAATTGTAGACCGATTTTCATAATTCTTTTTTTATTCGAAAGCCTATACTCCTGAGGTAGTTCCATTGTCACTAAATCAGAATCGGATGATGGAATCCGAGGGAAATCGAGGGTAACCTTCAAATTTTATAGGTACGTACAATGTTTTTCATATACTCTCCAACACAATTCAGATATTTGTGCCTGGTAATCATCATCTCATGTTGCTGAGCTGATGATGGAAGGTATAAGTCAGGATCAGATGATGGAATCCCAGAAAAATTAAGGGCAACCCTCAAATTTTATGGGCATTGTTTGAATCAGTATACTTTCCATGTGGTCCTATGGTCATCATGTCAGGATCTAATGATCGGATCCTGGAAAAATCGAGGGGACTCTCCATATTTTATATTATTGATATCTTCGACAGTAAAATTGTGAACCGATTTCGATGTTTTTTTTTTTAATTTGGATGAATATTATTCCGCAGTGGGCCCATTTAAATTTGGTGAATCTAATCTTTGGAGTTATACAATGGAACTCTTCAATAGTAGACAGCAAATCTGTCGTGATTGCTGCAATCGCTTGGATGTGTATTGTTTACACAATATCATAACATAACGTAACGGCTGTATGCTCTGATGGGGGACGCAGATCAATGCGTACAGTACACCTAGATTGCGACAGTTAGGTATATTAACTTTCATTTTATTGGGGATAAGCCTATTACTATAAAATGCATTGTTAACAATGTAAAATAAATGTATAGCAAATATTTCTATAGGATTGTAATATCCTATACAAATATTTGCTATACATTTACACTAAAAATGGAAAAATAAAAAATCTTTTTTTCCAAAAAATAAACCGACTTCAAAAACAGAAAAGTTAAAAACAACTTTAGCTTCATAAGTCGGTGACAAAAAAACTGAATCAAACAAACAAAATTCACCGAGTTCAGAAGCTAAAGTTATTTTTCACTTTTCTGTGTTTTTGAAGTCGGTTTTATTTTTTGCAAAAAAGTTTTTTTATAAGGTCTGAAGGTCGCGTGCAACAGATAGTAATAGTTTAAAATAAATAAATCAAAGTAATATAATTATGCATTTGCTTACCCGTAGCCAATTTTCGTTCGACCCGTAGTTGTTCGCAGGTCATCCAGCGCTGCGTGGCGCTTTACTGAAAGGCTTGCGAATGTTTGATCTAACTTTATAAGTTCGTCAGTGGAGTATGAGTTTATCAGAGATTAAATTGCTCGTCCGATTCACTTCTGAAAACGAGTAATTTATAGTTTACTCAGCTTTAGACCGCTGGAAACTATTTGAGACGTTTTACCACACGAATGGTAATCTAATGAAATACCTTGCGATGACTGCTGACTTAAACTTTTGAACCCTATCCTCTACCAAACCATTATTGAAGAAGTATTTTGTAACACTTGTTTCCTTCACGTAACTTATTAACTACTAGCTTGTACCCGCGGCTTCGCCCGCGTGGAGTTAGGGAATTTCCCACGGGATCTTACTTCTGGGGTTATAAGTAATCTATGTATCTATCTATAATCTATACATATAAAATTCAAAGTCCTGACTGACTGACTGACTGATATATCAATGCACAGCCCAAACCGCTAGTCTATCTATCTATACATATAAAATTCAAAGTCCTGACTGACTGACTGACTTATATATCACCGCACAACCCAAACCACTGATCCTAGAGACATGAAATTTAGACAGTGTATGCTTTGTGAAGAGTTGGTAACCACTAAGAAAGGGTTTTTCGAAATTCCACCCCTAAGAGGGTGAAATGGGGTGTTGAATTTTCTATGAAACTTTTTATTCTCTGAGTCGATTGACTTGAAAATGTGTTTACATATAATTCAGTTAAAATGATTAGATACGTGTATCTCAGTTTTTCCAAAATCATCCCCCAATTTAAAATTCAATGTCCTGACTAGCTGACTGATACATCAATGCACAGACCAAACCGCGGGTCCCAGAGATATGAAAATTGGAGGGTGTATTCTTTGTGAAGAGTAAGTATCAGTTTTTTTGAACATCAACACCCCATTTCACCCTCTAAGGAGTACTTTAGAGGGTGAAATGGGGTGTTGAATTTTCTGTGAAACTTTTAATTCTCGGGGTCGATTGACTTGAAAATTTGTGTACATACTCTTCAGATAAAATCCAGTAAATCCGATGTCCAATCTCAAACCAAGGTATCAATATTTCACGTATCTAATTTAATTGACATAACTTTAAACTAATAATTGCAAGTTATAAGCAAGTACATTTAAATCTATGTATGTATTATAGATAGATACTTAGATTACTTATCCCAGAAGTAAGATCCCGTGGGCAACTCCCTAACTCCACGCGGGCGAAGCCGCGGGCATAAGCTAGTACATACATAGATTTACATGTACTTGCAATTATTAGTTTAAAGTTCTGTCAATTAAATTAGATACGTGAAATATTGATACCTTGGTTTGAGATTGGACATCGGATTTACTGGAATTTACCAAAAGAGTATGTACACAAATTTTCAAGTCAATCGACCCCGAGAGTAAAAAGTTTCACAGAAAATTCAACACCCCATTTCACCCTATAAGGGATAGGAATTTCGAAAAACTGATACTTACTCTTCACAAAGAATACACCCTCCAATTTTTATATCACTGGGACCCGCGGTTTGGGCTGTGCGTTGGTATATCAGTCAGCCAGTCAGGACATGGAATTTTAAATTGGGGGATGATTTTGGAAAAACTATGATACACGTATCTCATCATTTTAACTGAAGTATTATGTAGACACATTTTCAAGTCAATCGACTCCGAGAATAAAAAGTTTTACATAAAATTTAAAACCCCATTTCACCCTCTTAGGGGTGGAATTTCAAAAAACCCTTTCTTAGTGGATATTTACTCTTCACAAAGAGTACACTGTCCAAATTTCATGTCTCTAGGACCAGTGGTTTGGGCTGTGCGTTGATGTATCAGTCAGCCAGACAGGACATTGAATTTTAAATTGGGGGATGATTTTGGAAAAACTGTGATATACGTATCTCATCATTTTAACTGAAATATATGTAGACACATTTTCAAGTCAATCGACTCAGGGAATAAAAAGTTTCATAGAAAATTCAACACCCCATTTCACCCTCTTAGGGGTGGTATTTCGAAAAACCCTTTCTTAGTGGATACCTACTCTTCACAAAGAGTACACTGTCAAAATTTCACGTCTCTAGGACCAGTGGTTTGGGCTGTGCGTTGATATATAAGTCAGTCAGTCAGTCAGTCAGTCAGTCAGGACTTTGAATTTTATATGTATAGATAGACTAGCTGTGCCCGCGGCTTCGCTAACGTGGTCGTGTATTCTTTTGGCATTATAAGGGAACATTACGATATGGAGTCGTGAAGTTGTAGTACATTCCTAATATCCTCTGCAACATAAATGACTGTCAACTATCTGGTATCTTAGCTCTAAGTTTTGATAGAAATAAAACAAATAATTATCTGAAAACTATTCATTTAAACTGAAACTTGTTAGTACATCTTTAGTTTAAGTATTATATGAACTCATAGTCAAGTTCATCAAAACATAAATCATTCCAAATAAGGCATTGGTATTAAAAAAGGTTGCTAAAATTTGTTTGCACAATGCAATTTTGTCAAAATCATTTTGGCAAAAAGGCAGGATCCCATTAATTTCATTACCTATTTAACTATAGGTCCTTACTAACCTCATGTTTGTCTCCGTCGGGAGCATGTTCAGGTCAATCTCCGAATAATAATAAACATAATATTATTAGCGTAATAGCGTACCGCGCTCTATGCCTTGAATATTATTTTTATGTATTACCTAAGTAAAACAGTACCTACGTCTTGGACAGCAAATCGGGCGCTACTCAATCTCATCTCATTAGTTTTAATAGTTATCCCATTTGTATTACTGAAATATTAGCTATATTTCAGTAATACAATATAATCTTCGTAACTTTAATCTTAATCTCACCCCAACACCGAGCTGAGGTAATAGATAGCATTGGTGTTTGAAACGAATTATTCCCAATAGTCCCCTCTAGCCCTGTCCTCCGGGGTGACAGCTGGGAATTGTCTTCCCAGTTGTCACCGGGGTGACAATTTGCGCCGACTGTTCGCTTTGAAAACTGACTAGAGGGGACAAATGGGAAGTCTGTTTCATGTAATTACCATAGATTTCAGCTTTTTTATTTCTTATGCTACATAGAATCAAATAAAAAAATAACACAATGTCAACAAGCTTACAATATTAGAAAAATATGAACTATTAAGTAAGTAAATAAAAATGTCAAAAAAGTTATATAGAATCAAATTAAAAAAAATCAACATTATGTTTCCTTTAATAGGTACAATCACAGATTATTAACTTTAATTAATACTAATCGTATAATCACAGATAATCACTAAGGATAAAGTTACACGTGGTTATTAGTCGCATGCTTATTTGAAATCTTGCTCATTGATTTTGTGCCTTGCGCCGCAGATGTCATGACACAAAATAGAACGTCCGTCGATCTCATTTGTATTTGTTTATTTCAAGAGTGCTTAGAGAGAGATGGAGGAATGAGATCGATTCGAGTCGTTCGATTTTGTGTCATGCTACCTGCGGCGCAAGGCACAAAATCAATGAGCAAGTTTACAAACAAGCATGCTACTAAATTAGCACGTGTAACTTTACCCTAATATTTACAATGATGTTTTTTGAAACACTAACAATTATATACCTACTAATTATGTACTATACTATAGACATAAACTTAATGTCTAAGTGTTTCCAAAAGATATCCAACAGACATATTCCCATGCAGAAATTCCATCTGCATTTCTTGGATGAATTCGTCCTTGATACTGATACTGTATAGCAATTTGTAGTATTTAGTGCAGATTTGTAAAACTTTGTCTCTACTTTGATGTTTTTGGCCGTTGTTGTCCTTAAGACAATTATTTTATTATAGTATACTAAAACTGTTTTTTAATTCTAAATTAAATTGTTGTGTATTGATTATAAGTGATTCTTTGTTTAATTTTCTTATTTTATCTGTAAATATTCGCTTTCTATGTAATTTCAAATCGAAAAATAGAGTTGCACGTATGGGTCTGTGATCAGAGTTGTATTTAAATTGATTGAGAACTTGAATATTTCTTACAATTTGATTATGTGAGGTCAATATGAAATCGATTTCATTCTTAGTGTTTCCGTTTGGTGAAACTCATGTCCATCTCCGTTGTGATTTTTTGGGGTAGAAGGAGTTGCTAATGTAGAGATCTTGGCATTCGTCCTTGAGTACATCTTGGAATTCGTCCTTGAGTACATATTTTTTCTGACTTTCTTTAAAAAAAAAAATGTTTTTTATCATCGTGTGTCGGACTGTGACCAATGATGCATCCTTTTGTATAATATTAAGAAAATGTACGATATTGGGCATCTTTTTCCCTACTTCCCGATTCAATTTGTTGTGCCACTGCCAGCCCTCCAAACAGTTAGTGGTGCGATGCTGACTTCCGAATACATTCCAAGTTGGTATAAAATCTTCTTTTAACCATTGCTTTGTCATATAGGCTCGAAACTTTATCATGTTCTCGTCTTCTGTTTGCTTCCGTGTGATATATGACCAACCGTTCATAACTACGGATGGTGGTACTAAAGCGAGTACAGCGCTCAATGCCACTTCCTGAATTTTTGCTGGATTGCTCGATTTCGTGATTTCGAGCTCGCGCCCTTTACGCCAAATAGCCTTGTTAAAATGATAGTAACATCCGCTCACTATTACAGATGGAAAAACTTTAGCGATGGCGCTCATAGCTGGTTTTTCATAATCAGTTTTGTATTTTGTGGGATTCCATCCAGGTACTTGGGAATTAATTAAAGAAAATAAAGCCACGTAGGACGATTGTTGACTATCACTCATTAGAGCGTACACAAGTGGCACGATGTTTGTACTGTTCACAGTACTTCCAATATCACCATGTATGTTGTATAGTTGATCAAACGGTCTTGGACAAATTTTAAAGGTTCCATCGCTGTAATAATCCTCAACTGTAAGTAATAACTCTCTTGCTCTATATGAACAAAAGATAATGGTTCGTTTATTATCGTAGTAATAATCTGCCATTAAGAAATCTTCATATCCGGGAATTGAAACCTCTTCTATTTTGTCGCATTGGATTTTATCAACTCCTGCTACCTTATACTGTCACTTACGGGATATCTTCCGTGATTGTTCATTATTTTGAGCTCCCGATATTTCGGCGCTGTTGCAAGCGCCATGATCGCGGGTTGACTGGAGAATGCGGGTGGATGGAAAAATAAATTGTTAAGAGCAGACAAATCTATCTACCCTCTTTCTTTGTCTAAATAATGAACAATCACGGAAGATATCCCGTAAGTGACAGTATATGTGTAAACCGTGAAAGCTTGAAACAGTGTCCTGCTACCTTATTTCTATATCTATACAACGATGATTTGACAGATTTAAAACTTGGCATTTGAGCAATAAGTTGCAGTCCTCTATTTTTGTACGAAGCTACCCTATGGTAGCTTTATAAGTTTGAGGAACTGCTGGGTAATTTTGTGTAGTCAAATCTTGCTTGCATCGGTAGAGGTGTTCGTCGATTTCGTTTTTTGCAAAGTTGGGTGTGCATGTGTGAGCAGTTTCTTCTACAATATTTCTGTCCTGAAAATTAAAAATTCTTTCCATAGCATCTTATATAAATAACTAGCTGTTGGCCGCGACATCGTCCGCGTGGTCCCTAGATAAAATGTATCCTATGTCCTTTTCCTGGTTTTAAGCTACCTCTTCACCAATTTTCAGCCAAATCGGTTCAGCCGTTCTTTAGTTATAAATAGTGTAACTAACACAACTTTCTTTTATACAACGTGTAACAGAATAAACGCAAGACCTCTCGTGTGGTGTCTCAGACCATGAAACTGCACAACTTTTGTTCTAGACTTTTGGAAATTCATAACTTTTTTTTAGTATTACCATACATGTGGATCAGCTGATTGTGTCAAAATATGTTTTTACCTATATTTTGAAATAAAAATTCTAATCTCAGTGTTGCCGTAAATTCCGCAATATTTAAAAATTATATAAAATTAAAAAAACGATTCGTGTTAATATAAGTTAATAATCTGTGATTGTACCTATTAAGGGGCCGTGCACAAAATCAACCGGTTTTGAACAATTTTGATCACTACTTGTGGAAAACACAAGAAGAATTTGAAGTTTCTTTTTTGATATTATTAGAGTCGAATTCTTATTCTTGCAGATAGCTTGAACAAATGTTTAAACTAATGCATGTATTAATGGCAATCACCCATATTCAAAACCCCTTTTCCGCAAAAGTAACAAGCGAGACATGTTTGAGCTTCGCTGAACAAAAACCTACAAAATATTCTGAACATTAAAAATTATTAATAACATCATTATATGGTCTACTCATATATGAACTACAAACATTTTTGACTTCATACGAAATATAGCAGAAAAAAAATGTTGAAAAAACGTAATTTTTGGAAAACGTCTACACAAATAAGAATTTTTATCTTTACATTAAAAACACTTTAAAGAAAAATTACACATTTAAGTTAACTTTGCCTTTAATTTACGAAATGAAGTTATTGTTTATTTATAAAATAAAATTTAGATTCTATTAAAAGGTTACCCTAAAATAAATGTGTAATTTTTCTTTAAAGTGTTTTTAATGTAAAGAAAAAAATTCTTAATTGTGTAGACGTTTTCCAAAAATTACGTTTTTTCAACATTTTTTTTCTGCTATATTTCGTATGAAGTCAAAAATGTTTGTAGTTCATATATGAGTAGACCATATAATGATGTTATTAATAATTTTTAATGTACTCAGAATATTTTGTAGGTTTTTGTTCAGCGAAGCTCAAACATGTCTCGCTCGTTAAAATAAAAATCAAAATCAAAATCAAAGCATTTATTTCAAATAGGCCAGTTACAGGCACTTTTGAATTGTCGAAACAAAGACAACAATAGCTACAGTCCCAGTCACAAGGCATAAAAACTGTGAAAGTACTGTAGTTGCCCATTCCCTAACGTAGATCTCTATGGAGAAGAACGGGCAAGAAACTCCATGGACACTCTTTTAAATCAGTATACTTTTACAAACTCTTGGTTACATTATTCATGTTGAGATGGTACATTATGTGAGAACGATGTAGCAAGATGTGTACGTTAAAAGTGTCCATAGTAAACAATTCAAAAAATAAATAAATAAATAATCAATTCAAATAAGCCGTAGCAACCAAGAGATGACCAGTCACAACTGACAGCGCCCGTTCACGAACATGACGCATGTATCAGCACCGTTCAACTCAACCATTTTAAAGGGAACTAAATGATCCGACACACGCGCCACCATCAGCGAGACATTTGAGTGAGCATGACACACTCCTAACCGCCAGGGCACATTCAAGTCAAGAAAAGACGTAGGTTTCCCGCGAACGACAGCTTTCTATTACATAGTACTCACACAATATGGGCTATGCGGCTATATAATACTAAAGAGATTGAATTTATACAAAGCAAAGATAGTTGTACAATCTTCAGCAGCTCCAACATACTATTTAATGCTTCTTCTTCTTAGCGTTTCGATGGCAAAAAGTTTAAATATGCTCAGCCCAAAACTCAGCCACGTGTACCCCGCTCACTGATGCAGTAAATAAATCATCAAGAGCGCAGGTGATTGGGATATGTAATGCTATTCATTTATGCGCCCTTGTAGAGCAGGACCGGCATTGAGCCAAGCATTTTTATCAACGATATAATCGTCTAACTTGTAATATGCTTGCCTACACAGTGTGCGTTTAATGCATGTTTTAAATTTTGTTTCATTCAGTTCAAGAATACTTTGTGGAATTTTGTTATAGCATCTCAAACAGTACCCCATGAAAGATGAGTCTACTTTAGCGAGTCTGAAGCCTGGCTGAACTAATTGGTCTCTATTTCTAGTACTGTAATTGTGTCTGGCACCTCTTTTATTAAAAAGATGTAGATTTTTTCTTACATACATTATGTTTTCATAGATGTATTGAGAATGTACCGTCATGATGTTAATTTCCTTAAACAGTTCCCTTAGAGAATCACGCCTACGAAGATTATATATGGCTCTGATGGCTCTTTTTTGCAGAATAAATATAGACTCAATGTCTGCAGCCCGTCCCCATAGTAAAATGCCATACGACAATAAACTATGAAAGTAACTAAAATAGACCAGTCTAGCGGTATCTACATCAGTATATTGACGGATTTTTCTAATAGCATATGCTGCTAAACTTAGCCGCCCCGCAAGAGATGTTAAAAATGAGAACCCCATTGTAGCCTTGAATCAAGTGTAATCCCCAGGAAAACTGTTTTATCTACAAATTCAAGCTTCTCTTTATTCAATACTATATCACAATCGCTACTTTTAACATTTGGTAAAGCAAATCTTATGCATTTCGTTTTTTTTCCATTTAACACTAAATTGTTTGCTGTGAACCAGTTATGGACCTGAAGTAGGGCATTATTCACGTCATCTAGATTTTGGGCCCGTCTATTTATCTTAAAATAAGGGAAGTGTCATCAGCGAATAACACCATATTATGAGGTTGGTTTTTCAATAAATAGGGTAGATCGTTTATATACACTAAGAAGAGGAAAGGACCCAATATTGAGCCTTGCGGAACCCCCATTTTTACTTTTAAACCCTGTGAATTAACACCATTTATTTGAACTTGTTGTTGTCTATCCTTCAAATAAGATTTCATCAAACTAAGTGCAAGTTTACGTAGTCCGTAATGCTCAAGTTTCAAAAGTAATGTGTCGTGATTTACGCAATCAAATGCTTTGGAGAGGTCACAAAATATTCCTATGGCGTCTTGGGACTCTTCCCACGCAGTAAAAATGTGCTTTAATAAGGTTACACCGGCGTCAGTTGTACAACGTCCCTTGGTGAAACCATACTGTTGATCGTGTAAGATTCTGTTGGTGTTAAAATGATTGAGCATTTGATTCAGCATTACCTTTTCAAAAACCTTGCTAAAAACTGGCAACACGGATACAGGTCTATAATTATTAGTATCTTTACTATCTCCGGATTTGAACAGAGGTATGACTTTACTGTATTTCATTAGATCAGGGAAAACTCTTGGTCCACACACAAATTAAAAATTAAGGCTAAGTATGGTGCAATAGTCTCAACTATGGATGTACAAACTCTGATAGACATTCCCCAAAGATCTTCGGTCAGTTTGACTTTTATTTGCCGGAAAGCTTTAATAACTATCATAGGGTTTATGTGTTTAAATTTAAATTCAGCCAGGCAGCCAGTCACATTCGCCTTTAATAAACCCATTGAGATTTCAGGAGACGAATTACGACGTTACTTTTGCGGAAAAGGGGTTTTGAATATTGGTGATTGCCATTAATACATGCATTATTTTAAACATTTGTTCAGGCTATCTGCAAGAATAAAAATTCGACTCTAATAATATCAAAAAAGAAACTTCAAATTCTTCTTGTGTTTTCCACAAGTAGTGATCAAAATTGTTCAAAACGGGTTGATTTTGTGCACGGCCCCTTAAAGGAAACATAATGTTATTCTTTTTTTTTTTTTGATTCTATTTAACTTTTTATTTACTTACTTAATAGTTAATATTTTTCTAATGTTGTAAGCGTGTTGACATTGTGTTATTTTTTTATTTGATTCTATGTAGCATAAGAAATAAAAAAGCTGAAATCTATGGTAATTACATGAAACAGACTTCCCATTTGTCCTCTCTAGTCAGTTTTCAAAGCGAACAGTCGGCGCAAATTGTCACCCCGGTGACAACTGGGAAGACAATTCCCAGCTGTCACCCAGGAGGACAGGGCTAGAGGGGACTATTGGGAATAATTCGTGCGTAGTTACGTACTTAGGAAATTGGCCATATTGGTTGTACCTTGGACACTAAACTATTAATTGTGTACCTGCATCATAATGCTGTGATCACACTGCCGCATGTGTTTGTAGCATCAGTCCATAATGATCGCTCCTGGTTCAACTATTTACATAAATTATTAAAAAAAGCATTACCTAGGAAATTCAGCAAACCATTTCACTTATATACCTGTACATAGGAGATTTGACTGCCTTAGGTACCACTCAGGATTAGATTCTGATTTTTCCAGACCATTTCGCTTTCAAAAACTGTGCTCGGAATTCGGCTCCGAGCTCCATACTTCGTGCAGTCGTATTTGAGTCAAAGCCAACTGCAGTACAGTTACAGATGTACGTACAGGCTGGTATAGTGAGCGATAGAAGTGCGGTAGGCATAGGAAATGATCTACGGCTTTGTGGTCAGAAAATATGAAATGATGAATAATGAGAATTGAAATCTCGTGTCGTGAGAGAGTTTAAAAATAGATGGATAAGCCCAAACGTGTAAATCGTAAAATTCGCCTTACCGCGGCAACAGATAGACGTTTTTGTATTGTTTGACACCACAGCGATAGACGTTTTTGTATTGTTTGACACCACAGCGCATGAAGCCATGAACACGCCATAATAGTGGGCTCACACTGGTATGTGTTCTCCGATGAGAACAATCTGCATCAACTATTTAAATGTTTGGCCGAGCTCGTGACACGTAATCTAAATTCAAATTGTATAGGTTTCCACAGATTATGACTCCGCGCATATCATTGTACAAAAGAGACAGGTTAGCAAGGTCGCAGAGAAATTTGTGTTCACAGCCAGGCAGGCAGCACATTTGTGATAAAGTGCCTGTAGCGTGGCTCAGCGTGGCCGTACGTGGCCAGCGCGACCCAGTGTGGAGGGCTGGCGGCTGCGCTCGGGAATGGTCACTGCATTGCATCCGTGGAGAAAACTTCATCCTTCTCGGCACTTGTGAGCATGTAAGTATTGAATTCAAAAGAAGCAACTTTTCAACGTTTCGATCTTAAAGATTAGAAAAGTAGTTTTAAGAATATGAAATCAACCAAGATTAAAATTATGCATTGATAAAATGGCCAATGTGTTAAATTAAAGTAATGAACTAGAATGTACTTCAGTAAAATATTGGGTGAAGAATTTTTGAAGAAGAGTACCACCACACCCCTGCACCATGCCTGTGGGGTTTTCCCCTCGGGTACGACGGAATCAAACAGCTTCAAAAGGCCTTAAGTACCGGTTTTCCACCCGCCTTTAGGATTTCGGCCGTAATTCCGTCATCACCCGGCAAAACAGACAGTCAAAATTTGGTTTGCTGTAAGAAAACCCAATTCTGGGTTAAGCTCGCCATTGTACATAAGCTATATTGTTGCAATTTGTATGTATATTTTTTTGTGTGCAATAAAGAATAAAGAGTAAAGAGTACTTTGTTTTTTTTAAGCTGTTCCAGAGCCATCCTAATCTCGTGCATCCAGATCTCGTCCGGTTTGTCTTCGGTATAGTGTCGGGTCAGATCTCTTGCAAATGCCTTGGAGCCGTTCAATTGCATCTTTAATATGCTGGATTTAAAGATCCGTCTATTGAGCTACCGGTATTTCCACGCCTCGTCTGAAGACTGCAGGATCATATTACGCCGCTCCTGCATGAGCTTGAGAGTATAATGAGAGTTTTTTTGTTCTTATGTGCACGACGTGTCTTGAAGAACTTAGACCAGTATGGACAGTTTCCACGAACTTATCGTTGTATTCGTCCAATGAGCTTCTTAGGCACTCGGAACGAGTCTGGAGTTCAAGCTTTTCAGATTGCAGTAGCTCTCGGGGTTTTGAATTTGGATCTGTGCTGGACAGAGCGTAGACTACATCAGTCGAGACTTTTCAAGCTTGATATTGATGTTCAATGTGCCTCTTACTATGCCTTGATCGCTTCCGGTTTTCAACGAATTGATCGTATAGACAACATTGAACATAATACGCTTCTTGGTTGACATGATGAAGTCAATCTCATTTGAAGTTGCACCATCGGGGCTCTGGCAGGTCCACTTCCTGTGCTCACGCTTTCTAAAGAAAGAGTTCATCCTATAGAGGCCCTCCTTCTCCATAAAACTAGCCCATTGGTGACCCCGGTGGTTCCAACGTCCAACCCCAAATTGCCTAGTTTCGCGTTGAAGTCCCCAATGACAACGGTGAATTGCTTTTAAGCAGCCTCTCTTCGCTGGTCTGTTTTGGCATTCTAAAAAGCAACAAAATAAATATATATGAATAAGAAACTTGGTCGTTAGTATGCAACCCTTATAATAATAGGTCTTACTAACTGCCAAGTACATAACATGTATTTGTTTGCTAATCCAACTGTCTTGCAACGTAAAAACTAGCTATATAGGTAATAACAATACATATACAGTACCTAATTAAAATCTGGTGGGTCATTTTCAATTTTGGTGGCGTGAAAACGCCACCTAAACCACCAAAGTTGAGCCACCAAAATTGGAACCACGCATAAAAAAAATCTTAAAATATAAGGATTTTAAGTTAAAATTAAATGAATGTC
Source organism: Noctua comes (assembly GCA_963082995.1). Lineage (NCBI taxonomy): Eukaryota > Metazoa > Arthropoda > Insecta > Lepidoptera > Noctuidae > Noctua > Noctua comes. The sequence continues at coordinate 335,111 of OY720267.1, forward strand.
ATTGATTTATGGTTCACCCAAATCATTACCTATAGCATGTAGCTTACTACTATAACACTTTAAAATCAACAGTAAATCGATCCACCAAAAATTTAACAATTCTTGTCCCCCGCTCCGCCCAAGGCGAGTACTTATGTTTTTGGAGGGTAATCACCGCACTAATCACACACCTGACACTAATCGCACTAATGGTACGACTGATAGATGCGAAATAAATAACGCGATTGATCGCACACGCACGAAACTTCATGTTATAGTAAGTTGAAAAAGTGCCAGAAAAATTTTGTATTTTGCTTGGACAAACTTTGATCGAGTGTCCTGTGCTTTTAAATAAGATTTTATAATGTGGTTTAATTGTTTTTAGATAATTTGACTAATGCATATACTAACAAAATTGTTTATTTTTTATTGTACCTCAAATTGTTACTTTGGTGAAAGCAATTACATAAAAAAATGGAACTGGGACAAGCCACCAAACTTGAATTTGAAGGCGATTTTTTTTTCCCTGATGATCCCGAACAAACAGGCAGAAAGACAAAAATTAAAAAAAATGTGTTTTAGTATAATGTCGCCGCAAGAGTGTCTATCTGCTAAGAATATTAGTTAATCTAATTAATAATCAACTTATAATGTCTCATCCATCATAATATTGATCCTGCCATCTGTGGGTTGCAAGTACAATTATTACAATGATCTGTATCGATTGACAGAAGAGATAAGCGCCATCTAATCGTCTCTGTATTTACTAGTACTGAGATAGTTCGTGACTAGATGTTCTGAAGATTAATTTATTAAACGAAAGTCTTTAGCTAGACCTATAGTTAAAATTAAGATAAGCAAATATTTGACCATTGGGATTTTAACAATGCTCATTTAACACTAAGATTTGTTTTGAGGCAACATTCCACAATATTGTGGAAGATGTGGCCGAATACGATTTTAATGATCAATATCTCAATTTATAATTTGAAGCTACAACTAAATCAGTTTCTGTAACTAATTACAAACTAAAAAGTAACAAGATTATTTTACAGAGCAATGTATTAGTGAAAGACCTGTTTGTATTAAATCCTTTGATCTGCCGGAAATGGTTTTAGCACGATCCCATTGTTGTAAAAAAGTAATGAAGCCACTAATTAGTTGTAACTCAATAACGCCTTTGCTTTTATGAAAATTGGCATTGTTTCCTTTATTTATATTTTTACAAATTTTTTACATTTTTAAATATTCCTTAAAAAAAAAAATATAAAAAACATTTAAAAATATAAAAAATTGTAGCCCACCGGTATCGGGAACAGGGTCCAAGCTACCGGCGGTCAGGGCTCCAGAGAGAGGAACCTCCTAACAATACGAGCCGTGTCTAGAAGTACCGCTCTCTGAATCAAGCCCTTGATCCAGCTGCCTAACGAGAGCCTCCTCAGGTATTGGTCGAGGCTCTTGGCAATTAAGCCATGGGCTGATACAACTATCGGCACAATGATCGCTGAGTCCACATCCCACATGTCGACAACTTCGTGAGCCAAGTCAAGATACTTGATTTGCTTATCTTTCTCGGCTTTCACGAGGTTCTCATCATGCGGGACCGTTATGTCAACAATCATTGCGCGCCGCTCTGATCGATCCACCACCACTATATCAGGCTTATTGGCTACAATAGTCCTGTCAGTGATGATGGATCGATCCCAGTACAATGTAATACTGCCATTTTCGAGAACTGGGTCGGGCACATACTTATAGTACGGCACTTCCGATTCCACAAGGTTGTATTTTAGAGCAAGTTGCTGATGTATAATCCTGGCTACAAGGTTGTGTCTATGCAAGTTCTCTCCGTTAGCCAGACGAGAACACCCGGAGATAATGTGACGGATTGATTCGCCTGGACGGTGGCATGCCCGACATATGTCCACCGTACCATCCTTCACAATAAATTTCCGGTAGTTATTCGTCATCATAACTTCATCCATAATTGCACAGACAAAACCTTCGGTTTCTCCGAAAAGGTCGCCGGAACGTAGCCAGGCTACGGACGCTGATAGGTCTACATCGGGTCCATGCAAGGCCCGGAAAAAGCGTCCGTGAAGCTCCTTACTCTGCCATGCGGTCGTTAGTGTCAAGCACTACAGGTTTGCGCCAGTTCTCTTTAGCCAAGGAAAGCGGGGTGAGGCCCTTGTCCACCACGACGACATCTCGATGCATCCCCACGTCGGCTTCAAGGAAATATTCCCTGAGACTGCATATCTCGCGATTGTGGAGAGTCTTAGCATTTAAAAAGCCTCGACCCCCACACTTCCGCGGGATATACAATCTCATAACTGAAGAACGCGGGTGATGCATACGATATGCCGTCAACAATGTACGGACCCTCCTATCCAGGGCGTCTAGTTCTGTTTGAGTCCATTTGAGTATGCCGAAAGAGTACATCAAAACCGGCATGACCCAACCGTTGAAGGCACGTACCTTATTTCCGCCTGATAAAAGACTATTAAATACTTTTTTCAGGCGGCCAAAGAAGCGCTCCTTCAACGATTGCTTCATGTCAGCAACATTGATGCCTAGCGCTTCTGACATACCCAAATACTTATAGGTTTCGGTTGCTGAGAGGGATCTAAGATTTATGGAATTCGAGAGCTGGGTTCCCACGGATTCCACAATCTCCCCTCGCTTTACATGCATGACCGCACATTTGTCCATACCAAATTCCATTCTGATGGCGCTACTGAAAGTTTCAGTTACCTTCAGTAGCTCCATCAGTTGTAAATCGTTGGAGGCAAAGAGTTTCAGGTCATCCATGTAAAGGAGGTGAGATATAACTTGACCACCTCTCCTCAACCGATAGCCTAGACCTGAATCCTCCAGCAGCGTGCTAAGAGGATTCAAGGCTAAGCAGAACCAAAGTGGACTCAAACTATCGCCCTGAAATATACCTCGCTCTATCCTTATCGGCTCGCTATTCCTCTGGATTTGCCGACATCCTGGATAGCGAAGAACTGTCCGCCATTGCCTCATACATGACATCAGGAAGGTGCGCAGAGTTGCATCAACTTTATACAACTCTAGCACCCTCATGAGCCATGTATGTGGCACCGAATCATAGGCCTTCTTATAGTCTATCCAACATGTCGACAGATCCTTTCGGGAACGGCGAACCTGTTGAGTAATGGCCATATTAATGAGGAGTAGCTCCTTAGTACCGCGGGACCCGTTCCTACATCCATTTTGAGAAGCAGACATGATAGAATTGTCATCAATGTGTTTGTTAATTTTAGCTCTCAAAATGGATGTAAGAACTTTATAGACCGTCGGAAGACAGGTAATCGGTCTATAATTTTTGGGCTCCGCAGTACTACCCGATTTATGGAGCAGGTGGGTTATACCTGTTGTCAGGAACTCTGGCAGCGACCCTGACTCTAAGGCTGACTGGAACAGGATCGCCAGGCGAGCGTGCGATCTTGTTAACCATTTAATCCAGAAGTTGTGCAGCCCATCCGGCCCTGGAGATTTCCAGTTTGGCAACGGACGGACTGCACGAACTACGTCTTGGGGGCTGATAGTGATTGCCCCCATTTCTGGTACTAGATCGCACGCTCGCTCAACCTTCCGAGTCCAATCACCCTCGGTATGGCTAACAGGCACCGACCAGATGCTGCGCCAGAACGAAGACATGGCATCATAATTAATTAATTATTAGAGTAATTAATTGTGAAGTATAGTATTGTTTGTAAGTTTGAATGAACTTACTATGTAATATATTACTGTACTGGGTGTGTGGCACTTCCACCCGGACAGAGAACACGCGTAGGTACAACGAGAAGTCGAGTTAGTTAGCTCGCGATTAGAAAACAATTGAAGTATGTAATTGAAGGTGGTTTTTGAAATGAACAATATTACGTTGTGTAAATGAGAACTGTAACACGAATTAAAAGAGTGTGTAAGGAGTTTCTTAGCCCGTTCTTCTCCTTATGAACAATCATGTTTGCGAACGGGTGGCTCAACTTGTAAATGGTTTAATAGAAATAAACGTTTGAAGTTTGAGTCAAGCATTGTGTGTGATTTAAACTACCTACCCAACTACCTATCTACCAACAAAAGAATCATGTCACGAAGACAATAATTATAGCGGAATGGCGGATGGCGTCAATATTTGGGATTAGCGTTCCTCCTAATCCATTCTCTGTCTGAACATAAATATATTTTCATTTTCATAATATGTGCATTCAGTAAAAAGCTGTTATTTTGATATTACAAACAGACACTTTAATTTTATTTATTTGGATGTATGTATAGATGATACCTACACTGGTTCGAATTAAATCGGAAACAATTTAAAAATAGTTTATTACTACATATTTTCCATTCTCGACACAACGAATAACATGTGTGTTGTAATGCATTGTTGGAAGTAGTGCACAGAGTGGAGTGCTCTCCAGCAATTTATTCAATTCAGCTGCAGCGGAACAATGTATTGACACGACTCCACGAGACACGAGTGCTATCCGATGCTCCAAGGAGCCGCTTTCAATTATTATTTTCTGTCTGTGGCCGCATTGTTCGGGACACAATTACGTAGATATTGAATATTCTACGATTTCTGCGTCCCTGGTACCGACAGTCGAGAGCCTTGGGATTGCATGCGTCATAGCGGCTAAATTGTTGTTTCTTGAATTGTGTACTCTTAGCTCGGATTCTGTAGCAGTTAAACAATTTGCTTTTCAATTTTCTACGATGTACCAATCAGTACGACGTAAGATTGAATCCTGGGCAAAATTGTAATAAAAACATATAAATTGAAAAGTTGTCAGGAACAAAAGGAAAGGAAACTCGTGCTTTAGGACTTAGAACTAAATCATAAATCTCACTTTAAAACTAAAACGCGACGCCTTACTTATGACCGCTGATTTTAGAGCGAAAATGGGAGGAACAGGGGCATTTCAACCATGCTTTTTTTTTCCAACATTCAAAAGGCCAAGCAAAATTCCAACCCAGCAATAGCAGCGAGGTCGTGGGTAGTAGTAGTAAACTCTCTTGTTCAATAACTGGTTTGTGCAGCGCTGCGAATGATAAACCGGGCCATAACTCAGCCGACTGGCGAGCGGCCACAAGGGCGACAGGCGCGCGCGGCGATCGCGGCACCCTCGCACACGATTAACTCATTAGATTAGTTACTTCATGCTCCGCTGGCAGGAATTGGATCGGCTTTCTCCGGAATCTGAATTAGGTCGAGACGTTTGTAATATTCCCGGCTGTATTATGAAGTTGGCTCTTTGTCGTGGACTTAGGATTGTGTCGAAGTTCGGGATTGGAATTGTACGGGAGATAAGTCGGTTCAATATCGGATTCATCTTTGTCAACTTAATCATTAGGTTTGATAAGATCTGTAAAGTCGTAATTGTTCATTCATACATGTTATAATTGTTGATTCTTGTTCTGTTTATTTTAACATTTTCCATTTTGTTTGTTCACAGTGGAAGTTTAATTCTTTTCTTTATGTCTATCGTTGGTCACAGTCAGTGGCAAGTGAAAAACCCGGAACACACATTACTGACGCTTCGTACGAGTACTACTCGTACTGTCGTATGACGCTCACTTATGCATTCATAATCTTGAGAACACGAGCAATGTGAATGGAGATACTCACTGTTTGTCGACAGAGAGAGAACTCCATAATGCAGTATTCATTATAAATAAGCCACTTTTAATCTAAAGCTACTGCTGAACGACTGCAACTGATACTTTAATAGCGCAGTCACAGTCAACTAACATGTGTATTTTTATTTTATTTTATTTATTTGGCTCACCAATAATTGAATACACTGCTTCAAACATATGAGATACATTCAATAGTCACAGACAAGTGTATCAACCTCTTACAGGTAAGCACATCATGCACTACTTATTTGTCGTTAGGTGCCTACTTAAAATCAGATGAGTACCTAACTACTCATCGCACACAAAAATACATAATTTAAATTAAATTAATATCAAATAAAATGGAAATCACAATCAGCATCAGAATTAAAATCAAAATTAAAATCGAAATTAAAGTCAAAATCAAATCCATATCAAAATTGAAATCTAAATCTAAATCTAAATCTAAGTCTAAGTCTAAGTCGAAGTCGAAGTCGAAGTCGAAGTCGAAGTCGAAGTCGAAGTCGAATTGATAAGGGAAGCTCGCGCGGTGGTCCCATATAAATTGTATAAACTTTGCTTAGGTACTTTATAAGTTATCCTTTATAATAAGCATTTTTTCTTCTTCGTCCATATGGATGATCTGCTGATTCTCTATTTACATTGTAAAATTGTTACTTGACAAGGATTTGTGTGAAATACAACTAAAAAGGGTAAATTATCCCACCAAAAACAAACCTGTTAAAAAGTTGGCCAAGTTCCTATCGGCCAATTGTTCGCCTAAAAAAGGGTTGAAATCCAATCCAATGCCAAGTTTAGATGCACTTTAAAATCGATCATAATCATCATATTTTTTTCTTTTTGTGCCACACCCGCGTCCTTTGTTAACCATATAAGTAATTTTGCGTTTCAGAGCAACTTTTTTTGTAGGCAAATCATCTGAAATTTGAGCTCGAGCTAAATTGGGCCGCAGAGCCCACTCCCGGTCGGAAACTTTTCTGACTCTACGTTTTTTATACGATATTATGTATACATGACAATATTCCCCCCCACTCCTCCTTATCGTATTCTCATTGTATCACTGGTCCATAAATATTATAATAAAAGTTCGATATTCGATTAAGCCAATTCACGCTTGACCGATTTCTTAAATTTCTTATGACATATTTTATACCCCCTCCCCCTCTCCTCTTCGTATTCTCATATCACTGGTTCATAAATATTTTTATTAAAAATTCGATATTAGATTGAGCCAAATCACGCTTGACCGATTTCTTAAATTTCTTAATTTTTTGTTTATCTACATAGAACACACGACCTGTGTGCCAAATTTCATAACGCTTGGACAATTGGAAGTGGCCTAAAGGTTTTGATTACCGGTCAGTGAGTGAGTCAGTCAGTGCCAAAATTAGCTATATTCACAGGGTCATATTTCAGGATCTACTGAAGCTATATCTATGAAATTTGGCATACTGCTTTAGTACTAGTATTTGATTACGTAAGTACAATTTTATCTCTGTTCTTACAATAGGCACTGAGCTACAGGGGGGTCAACAGTCGGTCGAAACGGTTCGTGTAAATAGTGCACGGCATGCGCGCGGCCTGTTGCTGGAACTTGGCCTGCACACTACCGTGCGCTTAGATGCACGGCATGCGCGCGGCCTGTTGCTGGAACTTGGCCTGCGCACTACCGTGCGCTTAGATAAATGTTTTGCAAAAAAAATTAACCGACTTCCAAAAAAAAACACTATAAAGTGGAAAATAACTTTACATCCGGAAGTCGGTTGCAAAAAAGTCAATGAAACAAACAATGTCACCGATTTCCGAAAGAAAAGTTATTTTCCACATTTTTGTGATTTTTTTGGAAGTCGATTAATTTTTTTTGGCTAAAAAAAAGTTTTTATTATTTTATTTATTGCCAGTGGTTCTGTTAGGTGCATACCACATCTTAGTGCAGCAGTTTTCTAATTATTTGTATTCCCTTTAGCTTATAGACCTTCTACATAAGTTATCGTGACCTCGTTTTAGTCATTCCCAAGTAGTTTGGACCACCCACATGGTATAAACTTTACTTACAATTAAATAGTTATATCTGCAGAGTAGGTCAGAACAATCTACTGAACACGTCTGCTACTACCTGCTGAGCGTACCGCGCCTGCTGGCTGTGGGTGAGTGGGAGTCGCCGCCACCAACGCTGTCAGCTGGTAACGTGCCCAAGCACATTACCAGCTGACAGCGTTGAGGAGTTTTTTGATGTCCTTTTATAGTTCGTTGTTAGTTTACTTATTTATGTATATTTATTAGTTTTTAATTAATAATGTATATTATAGTTAGTTATATAATATAGTTAACTCTACTTAATAAACTTAAGATTTTTCAGTAACTGTTATAGATAGAAGAAAAATATATAGTTATAACCACCCAACCAGCAGCAACCTTTTAGTAATTGCATTACGCACACTAGGAGCTCGTAGCACCTGATTAGTAGCGTGTGTGCAGTCTGGAGCGGCCAACCGCAGCACATGCCGGAAACGTGCAGGGCGACCGGGTGCCGGGCGTGCCAATCGCGACCACAAATCAAAGCGTAGCCAATGCAACAATTACGCGCCGTCAAACAGAACCGTTTGAACTCAAACACACAAAGCAATTCGGATCCTGTGGTTAGTGGTGCCACTGTGCCGTTGTACCGCTGTGCCGCTGTGCCAGATACACTCGACAACAGCCTGAAAACATGAGCTAGTCATTATTTAAGGTAGATAAAATACGTGGCACTTAATAGACATGGAACAAAACGACAATAATTATAATGCAGACAGCTATTATATACAGGGTGTAAACAGACCCTTCACGTAGCCGTCAACCAATCAACCAAGCAATCTGTACATCAAACTAAGTAACTTTATGCAAAAATTATTGCTGGCTATCGACTTTTTTTTGGGGTGAAAAATCACGTTTTAAGGTAGGACTCGATGGAAAGCACTCAAAGCATTGTGCTGATGGATGGATTGAATTGTATGGGGGTCGTGGAGGTGTGTAAAGTAAAAATCTTACATTAAATGTATGTAATGTATTTAAAAAAAAACTTGTGAAAAAGTTGGAACTTAGACCCCCAATATCTGCGTAACTAAAAGGTTTCCAGGTGTAGTATACCTATCTATTTAATAGATATAGAAACACTGTCTCACAGCCACAAGTAGTCAGGTAGCTGTCACTAATGACAACTGTCAGTCACCACGAATGGCGGGAAGTTGGAAGGTGAAGCGTACCCTACGTACGTAGGGGCTTGGTGGTGTGGTGAGCCTGTGATATAGTTAGTAAATTGTGTTATCAACCTACTATAAAGTAACAAGAGGATACTACAAGTGGCGACGAGGATAAAGGTCTGAAATTCAAATAATAATACCTTAAGGAAGTTTGCAAGGAGTAGTCGACAATAAAAGAAAAACAAACTTTAGTAAGTATCTACAGTTATCGGACTATTCTTGATACATAATTCATGTAAATTATTATATACTAGCTGTTGCCCGCGACTTCGTTCGCGTGGAAATTTTTGTGTGCATGTGTGAGACTGCCTCGTTGGCCTAGTGGTAGCAAGTGCGACTACTAAGCGTGGGGATCGATTCCCGGGGTCGGGCAGTGTTAAAAAAAAAATGTTTATTTCAATTACATAAAGTTGTCACACATGATTTGGAGATCACCTTTTAAGCAAGGAGATGCTTTTGTTAGTGGGCGTCCATTAATTACGTGAGGCGATTTTTCGACCCCCTTGGTTGTCGTGAGATTTGGCTCGGCCCCCTCATCTCCCTCCTAATCTCACGTGAGATTTATCAAAATGCGTAGTTTCGTATAAATACGGTATATTTCGTATAATTTCGTATAAATCTGTGCTTGATTGCGTTGAATTCACTTAAAGAAAATAATTTGTAGAGAAACATGTTTACTCAATTAAACCCAGTGATATCTGCTGACACCGTGTGAGTCTCTCCCTCGTGAGATTGGGCGCGTCTCCCCTCCCCCCCCTTAAACGCCTCACGTAATTAATGGACGCCCCCTTAGGTGACTCCGCTCTTCCACTTAACATTAAACAATGTATATACAAATGAAAAAATACTATGAATATAATACTATGCTATTGGATTATCCCATCAGGAATTTCTCAGTAGCAGCCACGGAACCTGGATTTGTGCCCGTTTGATGGCAATAAGCTCACCCCCTATTACATGGGACTTCAATAAAACTGGCGAAAAGTGTGTGTACGATTAGGTACACGTCTGCCCAACCCTTTGGGGCTTTAAGGCGTGATGTTATGTTTTGTGTGAGAACTGACTGCCAGATCAAAAGGTGATAATGTACTGATGACTACAAAAGGCGTCCTTTTGGGTGCTGTAATTCTGGGCGGCAGAGGTCCGAAATAAAATTAAACGGCGTTGAGGCGACTATATGACTTTAAAAATTGGTGTATTTTGGCGCTATACAACTTTTTTTCAAAGTGAACTTTGTTAGGCGCTTTTTAATTCTAATACCATTCTGTATACAACATTAAATGACTTTTTGCGAGAGCCCTTAGACCTCCATTAGTCGGCCCTGTCACAAAATCCGTTATTAGCGAACGTCTACTAACTATGAACTACCTCACTGCCAAATATTAAGTTTGTAGCACAAAAAATTAAAGACTTTCATCCAAATCTGCGAGAGCCCTTAGGTCTCCTTAATCCAACCCTGTCGGAAAATCCGTTCTAAACGAACGTCTACTAACTATAAACTACCTTCCTACCAAATTTCAAGTTTGTAGCACAAAAAATGAAGGACTTAAATACAAACTTGCGAGAGCCCTTAGATCTCCTTAAACCGGCACTGTCGCAAAATCCGTTCTTAGTGGACGTCTACTAACTATTAACTACCTCCCTGCCAAATTTCAAGTTTATACGTCAAGCGGTTTTCGATATTTCGTGATGAGTGACCTAGCAAAAGGCTTAATCCAAATTTTCATGGTTTAAACTACAAAACTAACGGGTTTGCCATTTATACTTTTATCCCCTATTTAACTCCCTTAGGGGTTGAATTTCGAAAAACACTGAAACACGGGGTTTCTAATTTTTAACCAGAATGATAAACACCAATTTTCATGGTTTATACTACAAAAATGACGATTTTCTATACAAACTTTCATCCCCTATTTAACTCCCTTAGGGGTTGAACTTAGAAAAACACTGAAACATATAGTTTTTAATTTTTACCCATAATGATAAACACAAATTTTCATGGTATAAACTATAAAAATGACGATTTTCCATACAAACTTTCATCCCCTATTTAACTCCTTTAGGGGTTGAATTTCGAAAAACACTGAAACACGTGGTTTTTAATTTTTAACCAGAAAGGTAACCACCAATTTTTATGGTTTAAACTACAAAAATTACGATTTTCCATACAAACTTTCACCCCCTATTTAACTCCCTTAGGGGTTGAATTTCGAAAAATCCTTCCTTATTCCTTGTCTACATTATAAAAGAAACCTCTGTGCAAAATTTCAGCTTTCTAGGTCCAAGGGTTTGGGCTGGGCGTTGATGAGTCAGTCAGTCAGTCAGTCAGGACTTCTCTTTTTATTTATATAGATAGATAGATGGTTTTGAGTTTCACTTCTCTGTTATTAGCGGATAGATGGCTACAGTGTTGAACTACAATTGCTTTGGAACATGTTGAACTAACTAGTAAGTATTCATAAAACAACCATCAGGTGCTTCGCTTTAACAAGACATGTAATAACTTGGATGTGATTATAATGGTAACCTACTTTTTTTTTTTGGAATAATTATTATTTAAATTCACTTCAAACAGTTTCATCCAATTAAGAAATTACAGACATTTGCTGTAAAATAAGCTGAGGGATTTTTTAAATTTATTTTAGTATGTAGGTGATGGTTATTTGTTACAAAAAAAAAAAGAAAAGGAAAGTAGGTAGCTAGTATGACTCATGTGTCTAATGAGATGATGAGTAATAGAGAAGAGATGGAGATGGAGGAAAAAGACATGCTGCGGCAAACCCTAATTAATTGGGAAAGGGTCATGAGAATGATGAGACTATGACTCGTTGGTCACAAGCGTGGCTGCTTGGTGTGGGGTCCTGGTTTCGATTTCCAGGTTGAGAGGAGCCTTGTTGGGTTTTATTCATTGGCAATTTCTCAGTAGCAGCCAAGGAGTCTAGATTTGAACATAGTTGATGGAAGTAGACTTGCCCGGTGTTGCATGGGTTTTGGACACAGCGAGTTTAGTGTGGATGTGCTATTGTGTGCACCTCTGGGGGAGTGCAGGCTTGATGTTATGTTGTGCTATGTGAAGTAGATTCTATGCAAGCATAATAATAGTGTGAGATAAATGTGTGCAATGTAAAGTGAACATTAAAATAATAATACCAGCCTATTACTTTTTCACTGATGGGCAAGAGTCTCTTCTCATAAAGAGAAAAAGAAGAAAAACAAGTGTTTAAATAATAAGAAAGATACCTAAGTACTGTTCGGGAACGGGCACGCCGCAATCGCGGCGGTAAGACCCCTCTTTGAGGAGTGGCTGGATAGGCGTCACGGCGTCCCGACCTACCGCGTGACGCAGGTCCTCACCGGACACGGAAGTTTCGGGAGGTACCTGTGTCATATGGGGAAGGAGGAAACGCCTGGGTGTCACCACTGCGAGGACCGCCCGGAGGACACGGTGGAGCATACGGTGCAGGACTGCCCCGCTTGGGCAGAGCACCGCCGTGTCCTCACGGCGGCGATAGGCGGAGACCTCTCGCGCCCGGCATTGGTCGAGGCCATGCTGCGGGGCGAGACGGAGTGGGAAGCGGTCGCCTCCTTCTGCGAAGCAGTCATGCTCGCGAAGGAGGAGGCGGGCCGCGTGAGGGAGAGGACAGCGTCCTCCCTCCACACCAGCCGCAGTGGTAGACGCCCACGGCGCCGGACGTCGGCAGACGATCTCCGGCCACCGTAGGCGCGGGCATGCGGGCGGCGAGTAATGGGCGACTCGCTGTCCGACCATGGACCATGCCCGGGTCGACGGCGCGTTGTGTTCCACGCGCGCCTCAAAGAGTGTCAGCATAATGACGGGGCCCCCTTCTAGAGGGCCAAAGCCTGCCGGGGTCGCGGGACTCATAGAATTACCGTGACCCTGGAACATAAAGGGCTACTGAAGGACACCGTGGATTTTAGTCAGTACAAGTCTGACAGTCCCTCCCGCTCTGCCCTGGGTGGGAGGACTCATTTGATGATTTTATAACGTTAAAAAAAAAAAAAAAAAAAGTACTGTTCGGGAAAATTGCAATTTTGAATGGGAATAAGTTGGACTAAGTGAAGAGGCTTGTAAATTAATGAATAAATAAATATGGTTATACAGGTCACTTAGTTACAAGTAGACAACTTTCTCACTATGTAACTTTAATGTGGAGCCAATGTATAAATTATGTATTATATTAATAATTATTATAAAAATCAAAGAAATTAGTTAATTTAACAAAATATAGGTAAACTTAAAATATAATATGTAGCAATAACATATATGTATGTATCTCATTGGTGATGGCTTAGCCCGACTTAGGTCGTGGGTTCGAAACCAGGCAGGCATTTGTGTTGACACTTATCACCAATGCTCAACGGTCAAGGAAAACATCGTGAGAAAACCGGCATGACCTAGAACCAATACTTCGAAGACATGTGACATTTACCACGCACTGTTTTCGCGTGGTCAATGGGCATCCATTAAATTGGAAGCAATGGGCATCCATTAAATTGGAAGCCATGGGCATCCATTAAATTGGAAGCATTGGGCATCCATTAAATTGGAAGCAATGGGCATCCATTAAATTGGAAGCATTGGGCATCCATTAAATTGGAAGCATTGACATCCATTAAATTGGAAGTATTGGGCATCCATTAAATTGGAAGCATTGGGCATCCATTCAATTGGAAGCATTGGTAATCCATTAAATTGGACGAATTGGGCATCCATTCAATCGGACGAAGCATTGACATCCATCAAATTTAATGTATTTTCCTTGGACGACATGAAGTTGTCAGTATTATTGAGGGAGACCGTACTTTGTTAGGGTTACGGTGGAAAAGAAGTAGAGATATTTTATAAATTCTTTCGAGGCTACTGAATTTATATTAAAAAAAAAGAGAAGAAGAGTTCTGTTGCTGTGTTTAGGAGGTACAGGTCTTCAAGACGGGGGACAAGGGAGTCGACGTTTGGACCGACTTGACCGTTATTTTCTACCAAGAAAAACAAGACACATGAAAGAGTATTCCCCGACTCATTAAGCAAAATGAAGGAGATACAGTCGACACCTTTTTAGTTAAACTTTGTGATCAAATTTGAAAATGTAGATTTAAAAAAGTAGATGACCATGTAGATCAGATTGTAGAAGAATCTTCGACATTTGAGTTAAAGAAAAATATTTTTGAGTACGGAGTTACTTTGGACACGTTGGTGAATGGTGATTGAAGCCAATATATTGGAAGCAGTATGTAGTATTAACTACAAGAATATAAACAAGGAGAAAAGGCAACACAAATGAAGTTAATGCAGTTGCAAATAAAAACTACAAGATGCATAAGAGGAAGAATGGAATGCTATAACATGATAATAATGTAAAAATAAAACTAAATCATTTTAAAAGAGTGACCATGGAGTTTCTTGCCGGTTCTTCTTTATAGGAAACGAATAACCCGAACCGTGCACCTTTTCTCGACGTTTTATAAGTGCCTGTTTAGGCCTATATGAAATAAAATATTGTGATTTTGAAGACTAGAGAAGAATACAGATAGCGAAAAACAATTAAACAAGTGGACTAAATGTGGAAATCTCAAGATTTGTCCGGCTAAAGGAAAAAGTGTCACAACTATAGTAAGATAGGGAAACCAATACCAAGGATATTGTAAATCAAAAGAAATTCAAAACTAACGGAAACTCGAACAAAACAAAAACTGTAGGAACTAGATAATAGTAACCGACCACGTCAAGAAAACGCAGTTGTATTCTTTAGATAAAGAGGGAGTACAATATACTTACAAAATTAACGATGATACGGAGGTAGAATGTGATGTACAGGAGTGAAATTAAAGATGCTAATTGATTGGGATTGAAAATTAAATTAGATATCTAACGAAGTTTGGAACTATCTGAAAATTAACAACAAAATTTGTTGCAAAGAGGTTAAAGCATTTTTGTAGCCTACGGCAGTAAAACTCCTTGGTCCAAGGATGTTTTGAACTTTCTATAAAGATAAATGGTAAAAAGGAAACTAGCATCGTAGAATGTAAAAAAAAAAAAAAAAATAGTTTGAGAAACTTAGTGGGTAAGAATAAGGACAAAGTGTACAACTAGGTGTGCTGAAATTGGGCACCAGTGTCAGTCTTATGTAGAAACCTACAAGAAGACTAAAGTAAAAACTCTGGGATCTTACGGACATTATGAAAGTCATCGCTGATGTCGTGAAGCAGTACTAGTACAAACCAAGGACAATGGTTTCGGGATTCGAGCAAACTAGCTGTGCCCCGTGGTTTCACCCGCCATTTCTCTTTCGGTTCCTTAGGGTCGTGGCGTGATGTGAAATGACCTACGGCGTTCTTCAAAATTGGGCTATGTTTTAATTCAAATATTTTGTGTAGAACATAGGTACCTAAACAAAAAGAACAGATGTCAAAAATAAATAAATGAATGCGATGTCTTGTCGTCAACGGCGTATAAAATGTATTAAAACATTCAAAATTAATAAACTAAATGTATATTAAAATTATTGGTGGTTCTAGCCAGAGATTAGCGCGTTCATACAAACAGGCTCTTCAGCTTTATAGTATTGGTATAGATGGAAACAGCAAATTGTGAACGAAGATATAACCAGATAGAGAAAGAAGAAGCCTTTGCTCTTGTCTAGGCTATAGATCAATTAAACATCTTTATGTTTGGGCAGCAATTTGATTTGGTTACCGGTCACAAAATATTAGTTTTTATTTAAATGTCCTTAGTAGGTCACCGACTCACCGCTGACTTCGGGATGACAGTTTGTTAGCAAGGTATTTTAGACTTTTTGTAAAGAATGTAAGATTCGACGGCATTGTAATATTAATACGGTTATCTATTGGCCAGACGAAGGAAAAGTTGAGCGACGAAATAGAGATATAATAAAGCGCTAAATAAATAAAAAACACAAAGATGTCAGGGAAATTCTCTGAAGATCTCATTTTGTATAAATTCAACCCCACGTTCGGTAACGGGGCAGACATTATCAGAACTTTTCTTTAAGAGATGTTATTGAGAAAGGAGACAATAATGAATCAGTAACTTGAATATAATCAAAAAAAAAAAAGAAAAAAAACAAATAAGAAAGGAATAAGGAAATAGGAAGCCGAGATCATACTGACCCAGAGGTTAGAGTAGACGATAAAGTTTATAGAAAATATATGAGAAGGTCTAATAAACTATAAAGCAACTTCAATCCTACTCAACACTTAGTGGAGGCCATCGGAGGAGATGTTCAAATGGGGTAACTGAGTAAACCCCGAGAAGGTAAAGCATTTTCATTAAAACAAATATAATAAGGGAGGGATATAGTGTATCTATTTAATAAATATAGAAACACTGTCTCACAGCCACAAGTAGTCAGGTAGCTGTCACTAATGACAACTGTCAGTCACCACGAATGGCGGGAAGTTGGAAGAAGAAGCGTACCCTGGACTAGGGGCTTGGTGGTGTGGTGAGCCTGTGATATAGTTAGTAAATTGTGTTATCAACCTACTATGAAGTAACAAGAGGATACTACACCAGGTATGCTCTAGAACATAAAATGATCGCAAAAACCGGGAGAACAAGTGCCTTTCGGTTATATTAAGGGGCTATTTACACTCTTTATTACTACAGGTCGGTGGCTGCTGTCATAATTTGACATATTCATTAAATAGTAACCATCGTACCGTCATCTAATTTCCATAATAGCGCCGACATTTAGTTCCCGAGAGAACGGTCTAGGCACAAAGGAAGACGCACTTTAAATGGAAATTGATTACTTAACTCAGATAGGCATCACCCCAATCTTCTGGCCTCCAGCCTTCTGCGAGTACGTCCTCAGACGAGACTCAATTAAGCATCCGTCACAATAGGCATAAAAAGCGTCCTTTTTAAAACAAAACGTTCGTAATATAATTCAGGCTATACCTACTAAAGAGAACGCGACTTCAAAAGACTTTATGAATATTATCTGACTGGTACCTTTTGTTCTGAAGCAAATTGAATGCAGTTGTGAAATGAGTCCACATTCCTTGTCGGCTACACTCGGACCCTGCAGCTGCAGTGCCGCTGAGTTATTTCAAGTATTTTATATGACAGTGCTGCCTTAGTCTGCATTTACTTACAAAGGTATGCAGTTAAAGTCGGCGTGATGCGGGCTGCCGCAGATATATTGCGTCTGTTTTCAATAGAGTAAGTCGGATTACGGTCGGTACCTGATTCATCGATTACGTACTTAATCGTCCGTAACTCCTGAATAGAGAGCTTCGCTTTGATACGCCCACAGTTCATCGATGACGATATTATTCCGCTTGTGAATTGTGTAAGCTTACCAAAGCCGACATTAATTAGCAGCACTGGCCTGGTAACATTGAGAACACAAAAGCAGAAGTTATGAGAATTTAATATTCTCTTTTATTTATTATCTACTCTCTTCGTTTTGTCGACTAACAATTCTCATGAAACACTACGGAGGCAAAAGACAAATCCTTGAGACAACAATTCAATGAAGCGATAAAAAGATAAAATATAAAGAGACAAACGCCAAATGAAATAGAGTACGTAAACATACTCGTACTGGATAAGAAAATAGCTACGTTTTATATTGAGGCCCGTCTTGGTGATGTAACGCAATTGAACATAATGTTCGTACGTGAACAGATTGAAATAAAACCAGCTCGCGGATATTTGCTTATATTCTTAACGTTATCGGGTAACATAACTTCTGTTCGATGCCACTAATTCTCTAGAGTTCAATTTGCAGCTAGGGCTATGTTGTGAAGAGAATTTACATTCTAGAAGACATTATTGAGAAGTAATCCAACCAATTCTTAGACAATAAATTCTATCGCTTTAAATCTCAGGCTACAGGAAAACAATTATGTCTAACTATCGCAGACTTCTACTTATCATAGACTTCTCGCTAGTTGCGGCCAGTTCGTCTCAGTGACATGTTTAGCCATTGTCCGTGTACTAAAGTGAATGTGTGCACAGATTGTGATCGTTAAAAGGTCTCTGCTATCGAGTGGAAGGCCCACAACAGTCGCACAAGCAATCACAGTGGACGACAATCAGTGGGTGAGGGTCGTGCGTGTGTGCGAGCGGGCAGGCCGTGGTCGGTGCAATCAGACCCTGTTTGTGCACACGACTACACGCCTGCTATACCCTATTATTAGCGATGCTTAGATAGACGGACTATTGAAAATGCATTTAGGTCGAATATCATCATTGAAGTCTCACAATGCAATTATTTAAGCCTAGTTCTTCCCTAAACAGGGCGTGTCCTTAGGGCGGCACGGTTGGCGCAGTGGCTGAGCGATTGACTGCTGCGCTTCGTGTCGCGGGTTCGATTCCCGCACGGAACAAATATTTGTAAGGCCTACAGGTAGTTGTTCCGGGTCTGGCTGTTTGTGTATGTGAATTTAAATGTTTGTAAACGCACCCACGATACAGGAGAAATTCCTAGTGTGGGGCAACGTTTTTTTTAAAAAAAAAAAAAAAACAATCATTGTCTAGACTAGGTATTTAGGGACCTTTATTAACCATCTCAATGATAAGCGTCACATACTGGAAAAGACAATCTCTTTGTTTTTGACAGTTCAACAATACCAATAAAACGTTTATTTGCTCGGCAGCTGTAATAACGCAATTAAATTAATGAATTTTCAAAATAAAAGGGGCGCTCATTCCGATTGTTACACAATTAGGTTACAGTCCTTAAATCGAGAATATTATATTCAGTGAGTTACAATATTTCTTCAAAGCCGCTTGGAATAAAAGCGACGACTGCAGAGTCTACAAAGGAACCGCAAGCCGTATTAACTTGAACCGTGTACACATCGCCTGAGGCCACATCTACAAACAAAGAATCGGCTTTAAAGAGTGCAATATCGCGCAAGTGAGGGCTCCCCCGGCGGCATCACGGAACCCTGACCCCCGACACAGCGCGCGATTTGCAAGTACAAGCAGAATCGCGTCTCCACTCTGAACTGCTCTAGAAAACTATGTAGTAAGGCTAGCGTGTGATTTCTTGAGTATCTGTATGGGCGTAGTGTACACGAGCGGTCGATGTAGTTCAATATTCTTGCAGCTATCAATTCATACGAGCAGTGAGCAGTGGATGGCTGAGCACGGTCAACACAAACGGCGTGTATTTATGTTTCTTCGGGGTTGAGACTGTGCGGTGGCTAGCGGGTATGTCCACACCGTGTAATATGTGTACAGAAAATCCATAGAAAAAAAAATAGTATTTTTATGTTAAACTTCCTACACAAATACATTTAAGTGAATCATTATCAGTGCTGAGAACGGAGAAAACTTCACCAGATTCAAGCTTGACGTATATTAGCAGAGCATGTTTTTATTATAGTCCAAAAATAGATGTTTTTCCTGATTCTCTCTGAGAAAATAATACTGGGGTCCCTTCTCATGTGACCTCCATCAAGTGACGAGTCTAATTTTGTCAGATCCCGGCAAACATGCGTTGTTTTAGCTCATTTTCACCTCGGCTCGACCTTCTGTAGGGCACACTCAGTTGCAGTCGTAATATCCGCGCACATCCGTCGGTGCGGATATTAATATCCGGACGGGCCGCATCAATTTCGGCGCCGCGCCGGGCCCCGGCGCTGCGGACCGTTTCAATGATTTACTTTATGATACACCAGCACTTTCCACTTCATATGTTAATCACGGTTCTAAGGAAACGATAGACATAAATTAACGCAGATAAATTGAAAAAAAAACATACAAGGAAATGGGTCATTTAACTTGTAAGTAATAATAAAATATTCACTAGAGACTATTCTAGCGAATGAAACGATTGATTTCAAAGTAGAGCGTAAACTCATGGAAGCTAATTTATATAGAAAACTGTACCGAAATCGTTCAAGAATACGAAATGAGGAAAATAAGCTTAAGACTAATATGCAATTCTAACAGTGAAGTGAAACCTATACATATCTAATGTGACTCGATACATTCATGAATTTATACACGGAGGCAATGCAAGGGCTCTTTACATCATTGATTCAGTGGAGGCCTCCCCCGCGAAGTCGGACGGACGGCGCGGGAGCCGAACGGATGGCGCGGGAGCCGAACGGATGGAGGTGTCGCCGGACACCGTTACGCAAACAAATCGTCATATTATACGCACCGCTTGGTTCACGATATAATTTCGGATTGCGCACAAAGCTGGCATTATCTGCTTGTGTGACATGCTCCAATGGAGAGCTTCTGTTAAATCAAAATATTTTTACAAAACCTTGGTTACATCATTCATGTTGAGATGGTACATTTAGCAAACAGAAGCGAAGATGTTTAAAAAAGACAACGAGGTTCACAAAATAATGAATACAACCGTTTATTCTAACTTGGAACAAAATATCAATCACTGAAACTAACCTAAACCGACACAAATCATAACGAATTCAATTAACACGTAATTGTTTACAATAATAGCGAGTAAGTACACAAAATAGGAAATTATAAATCTTACAGCCCTTTGAGCGATATTCCCAACAGGAGTCTCCCGCGACCAGCGACAATTTGAAGTTGTCACTCATTGCCATAGAACTAATATTAATTATGTGCTACGTAAAACCTCATTTCTTCCTAACAGTACATTATGTGAGAACAATGTAGCAAGATGTGAACGTTAAAAGTGTCCATAGTAAAAACAAAACAAAAAAACAATTTTATTAAAAAATAAAATAATTAATTCAAATTAGCCGTGGCAACCAAGAGATGACCAGTCGCAACTGACAGCGCCCGTTCACGAACATGACGCATGTATCAGCACCGTTCAACTCAACCATTTTGAAGGGAACTAAATGATCCGACACATGCGCCACCATCAGCAAGACATTTAAGTGAGCATGACATACTCCCAACTGCCAGGGCACATTCAAGTCAAGAAAAGACGTAGGTTTCGAGCGAATGACAGCTTTCTAGAACATAGTACCCTCACAATATGGGCTATGCGGTTCATCATCATTTCAGCCGAAAGACGCCCACTGCTGGACATAGGCCTCCCCCAAGTGTCGCCACATTGACCGGTCTCGTGCGTCTCCCATCCAGCGGATCCCTGCAACCTTTACCAGGTCATGATCCCTTCCGGAGATTCTTCGCACCCTTTACCACGTCGTAACCTCGACCGCTACCATAGTCGAGGGTAGACGGGCTGCCGGGTATTAGGGGCCGTTTTTGTGTTGCG
This sequence comes from Noctua comes, assembly GCA_963082995.1. NCBI lineage: Eukaryota > Metazoa > Arthropoda > Insecta > Lepidoptera > Noctuidae > Noctua > Noctua comes. Next base: position 356,220 of record OY720267.1, read on the forward strand.
CTCATCATTAGGGGACTTTTGCCATAATCGCCACGCTTGGCAGGCGGGTTGGCGATCGCAGTACGGTTGTTACAAAACGCACAGAGAACGCTTTTTTTTTTTTTTTTTCGGATGGGAAATCATCAAATGACCTCCCCACTCTGGGCGGAGCGGAAGGGAGTGTCAGACTTGTACTGACTAAAACCCATCCATGTTCCTTCTTTGCCCTTTGTGTTCCAGGGCCACGGTATCTCTTTCGAACAGTCCCGCAGCCCTGGCAGGCAGCGGCCCTTGCAGGCCCCTACATCATTGCTGACATCTCTTTGAGGCGCGCGTGGAACACGAACGCGCCGTCGACACGGCCTGTCGTCATAAGACGGCCGGACGGCGAGCTAGCCCATAGCCAATATAGTTGTACAACATTCAGCAGCTCCATAAATACTGTTTAATGCTATCCACTTATTCTTCGCCTTATAGGGGACCTGACGACCTGCAAGTTGCTATCGCACGTTTGTATTCCAGTTTTGTTAAGGCATCGTACATCTACTACTCAATTCCTACTTTTCGATCTTGTACAATAGTATAAGATCAAAAAGTACCGAATTGTCACAAATTTTGTGGGGAATCTAATTTTAGTTTATAAATAAAATTAGCACTAGCGCTTGCCATAGATGATTGGTACAGCAGTCGTGTGGTTTTAAAACTTAAGGCCCTATCATTCAGAAAATAAAAGAATCAGTAATATTTGACCATTTAGTTTGATACATGACTAGCTTTAGGACATTACACGTGAAATGATCGACTGTAAATGTTTTAGGTCTTTGCCAAAACATTTACTGTCGATTATTCTACATTGAAAAGTATGATGAGCGTGTTCCTGTTGAGACGTTGTCAGTAGATGGATGGTGGCCATCACTGCTCGGTGTCACGTAGACTTGTACAGCAATACCCATCGGACTCGCGGCATTTAAGTTCCTGGCGCGTTTCCAGCGCTCACGGCCGGAGTCGAACCCGCACCACCCACCGCCGCATTTACAATCCGCGCGACCAGTCATGTCGAAAATAACATTTGAAACGAACTGGCTTTGAGAGATTAACCGAAGCCGGGCGATTTTCCATTTGTAAACCGGATTACATCGCTATGGTGAAAAAAGATTTTCAGTTCGTAGGTGTTATCTTATTATCTACGAGTGGAATGTTGGTCTTTGAATGTAACCTTTGTTACGGAAAATGGAAACTTGATTAAATTCATGCAATCAAATAAAAGGGAAAGCCAGTCATAAATCTATTCATTAACGTTAAGTATTAGTGGGTCGTTCGTCGCGATCGTTCAGCTCAAGCTGCACACAGTAACGCGGCAGTTTGTTCCGCCACTCCGGCTGCTCCGTTATTAAACTTTTAATAGAGACAAAACGTTAATTAAAACCGTAATCCGCGTCCAAACGGAGCTTATATTTGTGTCGATTTGGGGTGTATTAAGCGGCATTTACGCGCGACCTCAGCACTCCGCGCCGCGTCGTGCGGTCCCGTGTGGTGGCGTGCGGCGGCGGCGGCGTGCGGTCTCGTGCGAAGCGCGCGTAATGACGTAAAGCGTGTGGTTCAAGTACGACTCGAGACGCATTATTGTTCCACTGACGTTGTTTGTGGTGACGAGCGACGACGACGCGCTCTCGAGCACTCCTTGATATTAGCACTTAATAATGCAAACGAACACAGAATATTTAGGTTAGATAGTATTAGGTAATAAAAGCACATGGAATTTAATAACAGCGCAATTCAGACTAACAGTCTTTCTTTGTGCGAAAAGATTGCGTTCCGATCCAGAGAACCTCGCTGTTTATGAGAGAAATTAATCTATACTAATATTATAAAGACGTAAAATTTGTTTGTATGTAGGGGGTAATCTCCGGAAGTAATGAACCTATATTAATAATTGTTTTACTGGTAGAAAGCTACATTATTCGTGAGTGCTTTAAGCTATAAATTATAAAGATATCACGCAAATTAGCCGAGCTATCAAAATTTTCGCGGACGAAGTCGCGGGCGAAGTGCTAGTTCTTCTATATTTTCTATCCATGTCACGTTTAAATAAAAACTTAATTAACTCGAACTTGCACAAAAAGCGAGGGGGGAAGAAACATAAACAAAAACTATTTAAGCATTATGATTTTGTCAAGTGGGCCTTACCGTTCCATGAGACTTTCAATGTCACCATAATGCGGCTTATTGGTTAATTCAAAGGGAACCACTGTTACTCAACCTTCATATCCAAACAGGCGATTTTAAACATTTTCCGAAACAAACAATTACTTGCTGTATTGCCATCCCTACTAGTACATACGTTGTTTCAAAGCGTGTAGCGTAATGGCAAATGCTAGCGATATGAGTCTTTGTGCATAGCTTATTCAATTGCAAAACAATATCAGAGCGGATCGAGCGTCAAATGATCGCACCGTAACTGATCCGACGCATTACAAGGCGACGCGAATTAGTGCCCACTGCTACAGTATAAAATATACAGTATTTTGACTCGGCCCTGTCTTTGATATAATTACCTACAGCCGGGCGGTACGTTCGCAAGCAACAGGGCTGCTGCACCTGCAGTATTTTAATTTCATCTATTTAGTTGAGTTTTTTTATTAGTCTTGTGATTGTAAATATTTGTTTTTTTTAATGACTTTTGTTGTGAATGAAATAAGAAGTGTTCAATTAAAAATACAAGTTGTGTCTTTTGATAAGTAGATTTAATAACATCATCTCAACGTTAAGTCACGTGGTCAAAACAAACGAATAGAAAATTCGTAGACAAGTTTAGAGTGAATTGCCTATTAAAAAATTACGTATCTACTAGTAGGTATATACTATAAATTATTTTATTGTCTTACCTTTCGGAGTTTCCAGGTAATTTAAAAAATGTTATCTCTGGATGCGTTGTTGAAAAATTAAAGCAACTAAAGACAGAACAATATAGTCTATTATAACTCTTTGCCATATTTAGTAAATACTTGTTCTTACTTCAATCAAATATTCACAAATCGCACGCTTACTGCTTACAAAACCATCGCAACGTTCGTTTGTCAATGCGGCGCATTTGTGACTTCTTGGGTACCGAGTGTGTACCAAACTCGAGGCCTGTAGGTATGACTCGCGTTCCGACCGTTTGTTTTAAGATACACTACTGTAGATATTATTACTGTGCCACTGCCGACCGCGACGTGCGGTCGCGAGCACACACACACGCCACGATACATCGCGAGATGTTCCAAGATATAGGGCGACGTGGATATATAGCGCAATCATACAATTGTGGCTGATCGCGTCTGACTCAACTAATATTTTATTTCCGCTTTCCTCCGGCTAGACACAATACGTTAATTTTCTTATTCAGTATATCGCAACTCGCAGTTCACTACCATAAAAAGAGAAATATTGTTCGACTGGACTAGTGTAGACATAACCTAGGCGCTAAGAGTGCTGCTCAAGTCCTCATTTGACTTACGTAACATAGTCTGGCAGAATTTTTTCGGTAAATGTTAATGGTAAAAATCGTCAGAATAATGTGGTGATAGTTAGCTTGGTGTGTGTCGCCACTAACGCGTTCATTTAATGCGGTTGGGCGTTGCGGCTCGCGCAATCAGCCAATCAGCGCGCTAAACATTTTATATTAACAACGAGAGGCTCAACCGCGCCGGACGCGGTCGCACTGATTATGCAGCCGGTCACAGGTGACCGCCGCCAAGCAACGCATTTGTTTAAATCATTTAATTGCCGTGAGTGCTTTGGTTAATTGGTATTTGATTCATCTGTTTTAATATTCTCTAAAGTGTAAATTCTATAAACCGTAGTGTCTTGACACTGATCAGGTAAAATGTAAGTGACTGCACTTAGGTGTGCTTACTAGAAATGCAGTCCACAAATAGAGGTATTACTTCCGAACTGGGATCTCATTTGCTTTTCATTTGTTTATCTATACGGAACATTCCAAAGTAAATTAATTCCACCGCTCCAGCTGCGTTCTCGTAAGACAAGCAACAAATGCAGTAATCCACTAAACTGCACAGATGCAACATACGTCTCACTAATCCGACCAGACATGCAGGCAATTAATTTTAAAATATCCACACGATTCGATGATCAATCAGGCGAGTCGCACGACACCGCAAGATGCAGCACGCTGCTGCCGGCTGCCGCAGGATGTTGCCCGATGTCGCGCGATGTCTCACGATGTTAAACGATGCCGAGACAACTGTATTAATAGCAGATAGATCCGGACTTATGAGCCAGACAGAATAATAGATTAGGTTCATCCATCAGGAAGCCAGTCCACGACAAAGGCTTGGCACTGGTTGCCTTTTAAACTCGCTACTGTGTCCATAAGGGAATTCAAACCTTACCAGTTTACGATAGAGACTGAATTTGTATGGTACACGAATTGTTTAACGTTTGGTCTAAAATTAAAAAGAGTAGGCATAAATCATGGGAACTTTTCGTGTCTAATGATTTCATGTTAAGTATAGAAAACTCCAGACCAATTCATTTTTACTACCGACTGTTACGAATGGTTAGTTTCCTCGTTTTCCTAATTAGGAGAACGCGAGAAAATGGGGTGCATACCTAATTAGGTTTGCACCCAATTTTGTGGAAACCTATGAAGTTTTCTTGTTTTAATTGGTTTATTTCGATAAACTCACTCGTACAACATAGAAAACGGAGAACAACTCGTATTATAGAAGCTAACTCAGAAACTGCCCTAGCAAAGTTAACCCACCAAAAACATACCTGTTAAAAAGGGGGCCAAGTTCCTATCGGCTAAAAAATATCTAAAATTATAAAACTTCTAAATTAGAACTTGGCAGGTTTTCGTGCTGTACGTAACACTTGATTAATTGTACAATTAAATTTATTATTTTTATAATTAAATTAAACCTGCCAAGTTCAAATTTAGAAGTATTATAATTTTAGATATTTTTAACCAAGTACCTACGTATTTTCACAACTATACCATATTTTAAGTTGGGTGTATGGTAAAGTGAATTTCGGCCAGATGGACCGTTGACGTGAATACGGTGGCGGGTAGTGGCTGGATGCGGAAGGCGGATGACTGGGTGTGGTGGCGAGTCTTGGGAATGGCAAATGTTTACCAGTGGATCAGGCTATTGATGAAGATGATTATGATCGATTTTAAAGTGCATCTAAACTTGGCATTGGATTGGATTTCAACCCTTTTTTAGGCGAACAATAAGCCGATAGGAACTTGGCCCCCTTTTTAACAGGTATGTTTTTGGTGGGATTTAAATACTTTTTTTCAAGAAATCGTACCTATTTTTTTCTTTTTGTGCCACGCCCGCGTCCTTTGTTAACCTTAAAAGTAATTTTGCGTTTCAGAGCAACTTTTTTTGTAGGCAAATCATCTGAAATTTGAGCTCGAGCTAAATTGGGCCGCAGAGCCCACTCCCGGTCGGGAACTTTTTTGGCCCTACGTTTTTTATACGATATTATGTATACATGACAATATTCCCCCCCCCCCTCCTCATCGTATTCTCATTGTATCACTGGTTCATAAATATTTTATTAAAAATTCGATATTCGATTAAGCCAACTCACGCTTGACCGATTTCTTAAATTTCTTATGACATATTTTATACCCCCCTCCCCCTCTCCTCCCCCCCTCCTCTTCGTATTCTCATATCACTGGTTCATAAATATTTTTATTAAAATTTCGATATTAGATTGAGCCAACTCACGCTTGACCGATTTCTTAAACTTCTTAATTTTTTGTTAATCTACTTAAAACACACGACCTGTGTGCCAAATTTCATAACGCTAGGACAATTGGAAGTGGCCTAAAGGTTTTGATAACCGGTCAGTGAGTGAGTCAGTCAGTGCCAAAATTAGCTATATTCACAGGGTCATATTTCAGGATCTACTGAAGCTATATCTATGAAATTTGGCATACTGCTTTAGTACTAGTATATAATTACGTAGGTACAATTTTATCTCTGTACTTACAATAGGCACTGAGCTACAGGGGGGTCAACATTCGGTCGAAACGGTTCGTTTAAATAGTGCACGGCATGCGCGCGGCCTGTTGCTGGAACTTGGCCTGCGCACTACCGTGCGCTTAGATAAAATTTATATGGGACCACCGCGTGAGCTTCTTCAAATTATTTTTTACTAAATAATTTGCATAATTGTTATAGATCTATGTTTCAGTTATATTGAATGTCAAGTTTATGGTGTAAATAGCTATTTAATTAACTCGTTTATAAACTTTGAATGGCAAATAGCTTACCTCATAAAATTTCTTCATGTACCAGTATCAATGTATCTTGGGTAAAGTTTGTTTTCTGATAAATAGAAATTTAAAAAAATAAAACCCAAAACAGTGGTAGTCTTGCCATTTAGTGGTTTAAAATGAGCCCAAACTCGAGGGATTTACTAGTAGCTACTGAAGAATTCCACTTACTATCTCCAGGCTCCATCCTAATACCCTCTATACCAAATTTTAAAAACGGGACTCATCAAAATATTGCGAGTGATCCCAAACTCGGAAGTTTCATTCCTTAACTCCTAACCATTGAGAAGTACTATGGCTTCTATCATCAGCACAACACTATGAAATGGCGATTTTGAGACGACCTGACTTATTCGGTAAAAAAGCTCAAACGCGCTGTACGTCCTACAATATTTCAGGGTATCTCTCGATTTCCCTAGGATCCCATCATCAGATCCTGACTTGGTGTCCGCGTGGTGTTCGGTAACTGTCCCACGGGATCGTACTATCGGGATAAAAAGTCCTATGTGTTATAAATTATCTGTGTGCCAAATTTTATCCAAATCCGGTAAATAGTTTTTGCGTGAAAGACTAACAAACATCCATACATCCTCAAAAACTTTCGCATTTATAATATTATTATAGTAGGAAGTGAGATAAATTTGAACGGTGGTCATACAACATATTATTGGAGTACAGTTCCCACAAGTTATATCGTAGCTCGTCCATAGATTATCTATATGTCGACTCGCGCCTAGGTTCCACGGCATCAGGGGCGTTGCCGCTTCACGGTGTGACATGGCGTAGGTGTTCGAGCAAGAAAACCACACACACTCAATCAATCAATATTGTATTGCGTTGATTAAATCACACGATTACAAAATACTTTAAGGCGGAAGTAGGTGAAGAGACAGTTTCAGAGTGGTGCTCTCACTTCGACGGTTCGATCAAGACTATCCGTCCGAAAAATGGCGCCCAGCCCACTATGACTCTGCCCACGTGATCTAACCACGTGCTTCACCAACTACCGTACAATTCAAATTAACAACTTTTAATCAAAAACCAAACGGATATCCGATATATTATACTAATATTATAAAGAGGACAGATTTTTTGTTTGTTTTTTTGTACCGAATAGGCTCCGAAACTACTAGACCGATTTGAACCATTTTTTCACCAATAGAAAGCTAAATTATCAGGAAGTAACATAGGCTATAATTTATTAAAAAAAAATTAGAGATCCTTAAGAAAATTGCAACAATGTAACCCAAAGTAGCAAAATTTTGTCTATAAAATTCATTATTTGGCGTGCGCTGAGGAAACTATTGATGTTACTTTTATAAAAATGTTGTACTACATGATTAAAGTACTCTTTATTACCAACAAAATGTATATCGATCTATCATAGTAAAGTCACAATAGCAGCTTTCGTGTTCTAAAATTTAATTAGATCGCCGGTAGAAACAAAAGTTGGTTACATTCGTATCGTAGTATTAATTCTTATTTAAATAAATAGTTTTATCATTAAGGGTATTTATGTAGCAGTAAAATACTGAGTGTTAAAGAAGAACTTATCTATATACTTATAATAAATCTGTAGAGAGGTCAATTCTGTACATGAAATATATTTCCAAAATAACTATCAGGGGGTGATTAGGGATCGATACTGATGCCAAAAATGCAATCAGTAAAATTTTTGTCTGTCTGTCTGTCTGTCTGTCTGTATAACCGTTATAGAAACAAAAACTACTCGACGGATTTTAACGAAACTTGGTTCTATATACTTATAATAAATCTGTAGAGAGGTCAATTCTGTACATGAAATATATTTCCAAAATAACTATCAGGGGGTGATTAGGGATCGATACTGATGCCAAAAATGCAATCAGTAAAATTTTTGTCTGTCTGTCTGTCTGTCTGTCTGTCTGTCTGTATAACCGTTATAGAAACAAAAACTACTCGACGGATTTTAACGAAACTTGGTACAATTATTTTTCATACTCCTGAGTAGGTTATAGTATACTTTTCATCACGCTACAATCAATAGGAGCAGAGCAGTGAAGGGAAATGTTGGGAAAACGTGAGAAGTTACTCCATTTTTTAAGCTTCCGTCGCGTGTGCAACCTTAATGGTTAAAGCTACACAGAAATCATGTATGACGGAAATGTTTTCCTTAAAATTATATAAAAAATATCCCACGACAGCATATGTCTATCTTTTATGGTTGACTCACAATATCACGTGTAACTCCCGATAGCTTAGCAGTTCGAAGCTTTCTGATTATATTTGTCTACTCTTACGTTTATAACACTCTCAGTCATCCCTAATTAAAAAAGTTAACATTATTAACTATTCCATAAAAAAGAATCATAGAAATCGGTATAGAAACACCAAAGTTATACATGAAATACGAAAATAATAAGCAATCGCGCGTGAATACTGAATCATGCTATAAGGATTATTTTTGTATAAGGTCCGAGAATCGGTCGCCGCGCTCGACGCGTCTCGCGGCCAAAGGTATAAAAAGGCGAGGCGTCCGAGCGCGAGCTTTTGCCCTGGCTGGAGGCCTTAATTTCAAGGCATCCACAGGATTTGTCCGGTTAAGCAGAAGCCAGCCTCAGAGGCTGAACTGCGAGATGCCAATACAAAAAAAAAAAAAAAGGAATAAAAAAAAAAGTAATAATAAAAAAAAAAAAAAGCGCGAGCTTCATACAATTTTTGCCTGTTGATGCGAATAGACGTTTAGAGCGTTCGACCTTATTGACAGACAATACTTAATTGATATTAACAAACCGTGCTTATCAGCGCGACTTTTAGTCTTTGATAATTTATTTTTAGATTCCTTTTGTTGTTATTTTATAAAATAGGTATTAGTTATTTTGGTAGTGTTTAAATATTCGTTCAAATTACAATTATTAATAGTTTACATTTTATTTCTTTTTAGGTGATGTAGTAGTAGGTACGCATAGATTTTTAGATACTGATAGGTAAGTTTTGGCTAATTTACGTTCACTTTTTTTATACCTATTAGTTTTATTTTCATTTACGTTTTAGCTTTATTTTTATTTGCCTGCATCAATGCCACCTAAAAAACGATTATCTTTATCTCGAAATTCGAGAGAAGCTAAGAGAATGAGAAATAGGCGTTCTCAAGAATCGGCAGAGGAAAGAGCACATCGGTTAAACTTATTGTTATTCTTATCTCAATAAAAGACTATAAAGATATCTTCGGATTCACTTTAAGTGATGCTGATTTTTGTATTACATTACCATCTATACAAGGTGTTGCTTTGCATCCTCGTCAAATTCAAGGAGGTCACTATACTAATGATTCTCGACCCGAATCAATAATAAAATGAGTAGGTATTTTTTTTCTTATTATCGGAAATAGTAAGTGTAACACCACCCGTATTAAAACGCGACCTGTCTAATACTAGCCCTAAACCGCCAATTCATTTCATTCAATAATTTCGTATTCCCTAAACTCCGCCCAACCGCACCCCGGCCCCGCGGTCAGTGCAATAAAAACCGGCGAGCCGTGTGCATGTGCATGCAAATTACGCTCCCCGTGTACTCGTATGTAGTGCAAGATGACGGACAATTACTCCAATGTTGAGTTGGTGGAAATGGTCCGCTTGTATGCCATCAGCGGAGACAGCCTACGTCGAGCCATCCAGCTGTTCGCGGAACTGTTTCCCAATCGGGAACCCCCATCACAGAGCCTTATGCTGGCTGCTACGCAGAGACTGCGAGATCATCGGCAGTTTGACGTTCCAAGGCATGCTCAAGCTCGCGGCAGCGAAGCCCTGCCTGTCGCCTTCGGCAAGTACGCGAGTACTTGAATGAAAGGTTTGGCAACCAGTGGATCGGCCGCGGTGGACCTGTGGCCTGGCCACCGCGTTCTCCGGACCTGACGCCCCTGGACTTTTATTTGTGGGGAGACGTTAAAAGGTTAGTGTACACGGAGGAAGTCACAAGTGTAACAGAATTACGTGCAAGAGTGATCAGTGCTTTCGACACTTTAAAAACGAATGTGTTAGTGTTGCGTAAACTGAAAGATAATCAGCGACGTCGTGCTAGACTGTGCCTAGAGTGTGGTGGTGGAAACTTTGAACAATACCTCCAGGTAACCTAAGTAGGTAATTTATTTATTTGTACATAGACAATCATTTGTAAATACGTTTGCTAAATCAATTTTATTAGTGTAAATAAGTTGATTTCAAATTTTTAACTACGCCAATAATACCTATCAAACAAAATTACCGCCACATGCCTACATAACTAGCACATTTTAGATTTAGTAGATCGGTCTAAGGTGTTTTTGCCGGTCCTAAGCCCGTTAAGTACGAAGGAAAATTTAAAATCAACCAATTTCAATTTCCAAATTCAATCCACAACTAAAAACAAAATCATAACGGTACGAAAACCTTGGGCTGTGTTTACCTACAATGCGTACTCGGCGCATTTAGGTAAATACGAGCGCGCGCGCTTATCTATGCAACAAACAGCTGTGCGCCTCAGGTTATACTTACCTAAATCTTACCGGTAGGTAGTAGGATTGTTACATGTTTTTATTATTAAAATCTAAGATTACCAATTTTAGGATTGTTCATTCAGCAGAATTGCAAAAAAACGCCATAACAAAACTAACATTTTGTTAATCAGCTGATAACCACCGTACTTACAGTAGGTCAGTGAACTTTTCTTTGGGGCACTAGTACTACTTTTATTAGTAAGATTTCCGCATTCTTATGATACTTAAAAATGAATTAATTATTAAGCGAAATTTATGACAATAACGAAAGCGATTTTCGAGTTCGAACTAGGATAAATCATCGCCATTCGGTCACTGTAGGTATAAAGCGCGCACGTGCTATCCGCATGTTTGTGTGTCGTAGTTGTAAGTGGGCGGTGCCTCGCGCCATGAAAGGCGACGGGTGATTCTCCTCTTTTGCGAAGAGCTTCATTCTGAATTAGTGTCAAATTTAAACAACAAAAAAAAACAGCGTTTATTATTATTGACCAGGTTCCGTAATTTATATTGATTATTTACGTCTTTTAAGACAACCTCCTGAATTTTGACGAGGATGCAAAGCAACACCTTGTATAAATAAAATGGTAAACTGACTGACTGACTGGGTGATATCAACACACAGCCCAAACCGCTGGTCTTAGAGACATGAAACTTGGAGGGTGTGTTCTTTGTGAAGAGTAAGTATCCACTAAGAAAGGATTTTTGGGAATTCCACCCATAAAGGGGTAAAATAGGGGATGGAAGTTTATATGAAAGTCCGTCAGTTTTGAAGTTAGGATATTCAAATTTTGTGTTTAGGCTGGCAATTGAAAAATAATTTATACGTGTCTCAGCGGATGAAGGTAAGTAACTATGTTTGTTCGGGTGGGATATTTTTCGACATCCACGCGGGCGAAGCCGCTGGTCATCAATATATGTAAGATACATGCAGCGACATCTATTGAACCAAAATGGTACAAATGAATAAAAATGTGCTCTCATAACTTTAAATTGACTGACCGGCTTTGTTAAAAAATATGATAGCGTACTGTAGATTAGTCTACAAGACGCTGCTTTGAAAATCTACATAGCCTATACCCTGTAGAGTGTGTGTTCAATCGCTTTCCATGCGTTTTGCAATACGGAAGGCAATTGCAAGAGGTCTGCAAGAGTTTACAGCAGCTATATCGTGTTTGGCCTCATTTCATGCACCTTGACGAGAACATTACACCTAACTAGAGTATGACTTTCATCGACGGTCTTACGATGTAGGCGGAAGGCAGTTTCCAGAGGTCCTCAATAGTTTGCAGTGGCTCATTTCATGCTCCTTGATGAGAACTTTAGATCTAGCTGGAGTATGACTGTCATCGACGTTCTACCGATAGCCACGGAAGGCAGTTGCAAGAGGTCCTCAACAGATTACAGCAGAAATAATGTTATTGGGCTCATTTCAAGCACGTTGGTGAGAACTTTAGACCTGCCTGGAGTATGACTGCCATCGAAGGACTGACGATGCAGATGGAAGGCACTTGCAAGAGGTCCGCAACAGTTTACAGCAGCTTTATCGTGTCTCGGCTCATTTCATGCAGCTTGATGAGAACTTTTGACCTAGCTGGAGTATGACTGTCATCGAGTGTGTAAGGATGAAGACTTAAGGATGTCGAGGGAAGCCCTTATTTGGAAAAACATTAGTAGAATATTTAGTGACAATGCCCGGCTGAAGAACTATAGGCCCATCTCACTTCTAAGCCATGTCTACAAGCTGTTTTCAAGAGTCATCACGAATCGTCTCGCGCGCAGGTTTGACGATTTTCAGCCTCCCGAACAAGCCGGATTCCGAAAAGGCTTTAGCACCGTAGACCACATACATACGCTGCGCCAGGTTATACAGAAGACCGAAGAGTATAACCTGCCTCTCTGCTTGGCGGTTGTAGACTACGAGAAAGCCTTCAATTCGATCGAGACTTGGGCTGTACTGCAGTCTCTCCAACGGTGCCAAATCGACTATCGGTACATCGAGGTGCTGAAGAGTTTGTACAAAAACGCCACCATGTCAGTCCGACTTCAGGACCAGACCTCGGAACCTATCCTTCTGCAGTGAGGTGTGAGACAGGGAGACGTCATATCTCCGAAACTGTTCACCGCTGCACTGGAAGATGTCTTCAAGGTTCAGGACTGGAGAGGGCTAGGCATCAACGTCAATGGCGAGTACATCGCTCACCTTCGGTTTGCCGACGATATAGTGGTCATGGCTGAGACCATGGAGGACCTCGGTACAATGCTCGATGACCTCAGTAGACCTTCCGAAAGAGTGGGTCTTAAAATTAACATGGACAAAACCAAAGTCATGTTGAATGCCCATGTAACACCCACTCCTATCAAGATCGCAGACTCTACACTCGAAGTTGTAGACGATTATGTCTACATGGGACAAACGGTCCAGTTAGGTAGGTCTAACTTCGAGAAAGAGGTCAATCGTCGAATCCGACTCGGCTGGGCAGCGTTCGGGAAGTTGCGTGGTATCTTCTCGTCCAACTTACTGCAGTGTCTCAAGACGAAAGTCTATGACCAGTGTGTGTTGCCAGTGATTACATACGGGACCGAAACGTGGTCGCTCACAATGGGCCTCATCAGAAGGCTGAAAGTCACCCAAAGGGCAATGGAGAGGAAGGAGGAAACGCCTGGGTGTCACCACTGCGAGGACCGCCCGGAGGACACGGTGGAGCATACGGTGCAGGACTGCCCCGCTTGGGCAGAGCACCGCCGTGTCCTCACGCGGCGATAGGCGGAGACCTCTCGCGCCCGGCATTGGTCGAGGCCATGCTGCGGGGCGAGACGGAGTGGGAAGCGGTCGCCTCCTTCTGCGAAGCAGTCATGCTCGCAAAGGAGGAGGCGGGCCGCGTGAGGGAGAGGACAGCGTCCTCCCTCCACACCAGCCGCAGTGTTACACGCCCTCGGCGCCGGACGTCGGCAGACGATCTCCGGCCACCGGTAGGCGCGGGCATGCGGGCGGCGAGTAATGGGCGACTCGCTGTCCGACCATGGACCATGCCCGGGTCGACGGCGCGTTGTGTTCCACGCGCGCCTCAAAGAGTGTCAGCATAATGACGGGGCTCCCCTCTAGAGGGCCAAAGCCTGCCGGGGTCGCGGGACTCACAGAATTACCGTGACCCTGGAACATAAAGGGCTACTGAAGGACACCGTGGAATTTAGTCAGTACAAGTCTGACAGTCCCTCCCGCTCTGCCCTGGGTGGGAGGACTCATTTGATGATTTTACCACGTTAAAAAAAAAAATCAAATCAGAAATGAGAAGATCCGCAAGAGAACCAAGGTTACCGACGTAGCCCGAAGAATAGCCAAACTTAAGTGGCAGTGGGCGGGGACATTGCTCGCAGAACGGATGGCCGATGGGGCCGAAAAGTTTTGGAGTGGCGACCGCCAACCGGAAGACGCTGCGTTGGAAGGCCTCCCACTAGGTGGACCGATGACCTCGTAAAGGTTGCAGGGATCCGCTGGATGCGAGACGCACGGGACCGGTCAATGTGGCGACACTTGGGAGAGGCCTATGTCCAGCAGTGGACGTCTTTCGGCTGAAATGATGATGATGATGATGATGAAGTAGAATATTTTAGCGACTAATGTTGTACCTGAAAAGTTTGTTTGTTTGATTTGTTTGATTGGTTGAAAGGGCTAATTTCAGAAACTACTAGTTAGCTAGTCTACTGGTTTTGGATAGCCCATTTGTCGAGGAAGGCTATAGGTTGTATAACATCACGCTACAACCAATAGGAGCGGAGAATCAATGAAAAATGTTGCAAAAACAGGGAAAATTGATTCCTTTTGAGAGTTTCCGTTGCGTGCACTATGTAAACGGTTAAAGTTACGCAACAATCATGACTCCGTGATAGCATATGTCTATCTTTTAAGGTTGACTCACACTCTCTCAAACCCTCTCTCTTATGTGGCGCAGACGAAGTTGCGCGGGTCATCCAGTAATGTATATGACAGTGCGCACCCGCTGTCTGCTCGGCGCTTGTACCGCACTCGCAGTCGGGCAGCAATCACGTGAGTAATTAGAGCGACCGATACGTGCGCGGCATGCGACACACGACCGCTGTGTTTGTACTGCGGCCACCGGCACACCAACCCTCCCTCATCTCCCCACTCAAAGGTCACAGCGCTTGATTAAATTTATATCCTTAATGAAGGTCCCGTTTTGTCAAGCGTCTCATTTTTACTCGACAGCGAAAGGTTTTCCACGCTCCTTAATTTTACAATCCGCGGCATGAACGGTTAATTCAATTAGGTAGAGTATTACGGGCCGGGCCACCGCGTGCCGCCGCGCCGCACCGAAGTGCTGTCGCCAGCGCAAAGTGGTGAACACGATCTGTGTGATGTGGGTCATTCTAATTTTAACGGACGTTGTCCTTCTTTTTTATAAAAAAAAGGGCCACATAAAAACAATGGGTATTGATGCTGAAATCGTTCCGAATAGACCAGCACTTAATAATTACATAATATATCTAAAATACAAGCAAATTAATGGAAATCAAAAGTGGTTCTGTGATTTCGTCTATACCTAAGCGTCTTCACTGAAGGAGTCAGTTTATTAACTTTTTCCAGAATAATGAAAGCTGTTCTGTGAAAACTAATAAAACTCGGTGGAGTCGTTCAGTACGTTTTAAACTCCTCTCAGTGTGTTAAAGATGAGGCGCCGGGTGTTAGCGAGGGTATTGCTCGACTCAGTTCAGTCATGCAAACATAGCTCGCTCCGGCTGCCCAGTCCGCTCGCACCGCTCACAACCGCTCCGGCTGCTTTCGCTCGGCTGCTGGCACAGAACAGCTAACTGAAAATTCTGAAACGATAGACCTTAAAGCTTCCGAAGTGGGTAAATTGATAGTTTCAGTTGACACATCGTTTATATTTCTAGTACTTAGAAGACCTATAATTGCGAACTACGTTTAAAGATTAAATTATTTTCCAAGTACGTTTATTAAATATCGTTTCCGGGTATCATATAATTAAGGATTAATAAGGGAAAATTAATGGTAAATTACCTTCACCAATGACATAAAATTTGCATCTAGAATAACCTATATATCCTCACTTCACTTCGAAAATTGTGTTGGAAAGAAGGGCGGCGAAAGTGGACCCAAAGAATCTAAAAATTAACGAAGCTCCATGCAAGTGTAAATATAAATTAATTAAGAGAATCAAAAGTTATAAATATTTTAATTTACTCAAAATTAAGTAATCGTGCAATTACAAAACGCAACTTTTATCCGATTACGTTCCAATCTAATGACATGTGTTTTTGCTCAAGGTTTTTCTTACTATAAATGGCTCTTTCTCTTCGTTTTTATACATTCTATAATGTACAATATTTATAAACAACATGTAAACTTGATATTAAAACGCCAATTAACAAGGCAAAATCATGTAATAAAAATGAAACTATGGTGATTTCGTAGTATCTCTTATAAAGGAACGTTATCAATGGTGATCGATTGAGTCCCGTCACTACTGTCACTGTAAGATCTGTGATGATCTATTCCAGTGTTTTTCAAAGTGGGGTTATCCTTGTGACCGACGACCCACACGTTCATTAACCAATTTCTCCCATCGTGGATCCGTTTTCTCCATCTGCTCTTCCAGTCTAGCAATAAATCCACTAAACTTATACTGTCACTTACGGGATATCTTCCGTGATTATTCATTATTTTGTGCTCCCGATATTTCGACGCTTTTGCAATGAACAATCACGGAAGATATCTCGTAAGTGACAGTATAAGTTTAGTTGTAAACCGTGAAAGCTTAAAACAGTGTTTGAATAAATCCCCTGTTCGCACCAATCATGGCTTTTGCTCCGTCACTACAAATAGCAGTGCATTTCTTTGCCCAATTGATATTCATATCTTGCGTAGCTTCAAGGAACATGTTATGCAAGCATTGACCTGTAGTATTGGTGGGAAGCGCTCTACAAAAGAGTATTTCTTCCATTGATTTTTCGTTAGATTTAAAACGCACAAAAGCTACAAAATGCGCACAGCCCGAAATATCCGTAAATTAATCAAATTGCAAGGACACAAAAGTTAATTTCTTTTTTATTTTTTTCTACATAAATATCACTTATCCTGCGTTGAATAGTATTGTCAAAGAGAGGTACACTTTTGAGCTTTTCGACCTGTTTGCCAAACATAATCAAAGTGTGAGATTTTTCTGCTTGTCGCGACGGCATCTGCCTTGGTTACACGTATGCACGAATAAACTGTGAATACACGAAATAATATGGGGGTCGTGTCATGAAAAAGGTTGAAAAACACTTCAATTCCATCGTTCGATACGTTTGTATTTTTACGTGGGATTTTATGTTTATCATTGCGATTTTGTGGATTCTCGATGAATTGGCTTTTACATCTTGAACTGACGATAGTGCACCCTGACTTGGAGTACCGCATTCTTCTTTGGACAACGAGTTGCTTTTGATTTGGACTTTGATTTTAACCACTAACATGCGTTGCGTTAATTGCCATTTACGACTTGCGCGCTTACGGAGGCAACGTCTCTCTGATGAAGGTGCTCAAGGTGCTCAATGGATCAAGCCCCGCCTGGTTAGTTTGATAATGAGCTTATGATGAACACTATTAATAATATTTTTCTGTTATTTTGTGTTTTTGACTACTTTTTACTGGTATTGTTTCAGTTAACACCTAATGATGAAGTGTGTGTACCATGCTATTTATTTGAGAGCGCTGAGAGGAGTTACCCTAATGTTGTACCCACAACAAGTACAGAGGAAAGTACACACCTTGTACCTTCTGAACAGAGAGCAAACTATGGATATTGAAAAATGGTGGATAGTGTTTACAGAAGTTCTGCTGATTTTGCACACTTCCCAAGTTCAGTAGAAATACATCCTGTACCTATTACCTATTCTATATTTCATGGCAATCACCCATTTATTTTACGTGCCAGAATTAAATCTGTGCACATAGGAAGCAAGTCCTATTAAACGTATATTGTAGTAGATAGAAGGCTACAGGGGCGAAGTGGTGGTTTAGGCTATTGTTGTCACTGTCCTGTTGGGACATGGACAGCGGGTTGTTGCTTAACCAAAGAGAATCAAAAAGCACAGAGCATCATCCAAAGAGGCCATGTACAACGCGCCATGCCTTTTAACTTGTACTCGGACCGGGTAGGTTGGAAAGGGAATTATCTAAGAGTAGTTTATTCGAATCTTCCTTTATGATTCATTCTAAACATTATTTTTTGATTCATCTATCTATATATATATATATATTACTTATAATAAATCTGTAGAGAGGTCAATTCTGTACATGAAATATATTTCCAAAATAACTATCAGGGGGTGATTAGGGATTGATACTGATGCCAAAAATGCAATCAGTAAAATTTTTGTCTGTCTGTCTGTCTGTCTGTATAACCGTTATAGAAACAAAAACTACTCGACGGATTTTAACGAAACTTGGTACAATTATTTTTCATACTCCTGAGTTGGTTATAGTATACTTTTCATCACGCTACAATCAATAGGAGCAGAGCAGTGAAGGGAAATGTTGGGAAAACGGGAGAAGTTACTCCATTTTTTAAGCTTCCGTCGCGTGTGCAACCTTAATGGTTAAAGCTACACAGAAATCATGTATGACGGAAATGTTCTCCTTAAAATTATATAAAAAATATCCCACGACAGCATATGTATCTTTTATGGTTGACTCACAATA
Organism: Noctua comes; assembly: GCA_963082995.1. NCBI lineage: Eukaryota > Metazoa > Arthropoda > Insecta > Lepidoptera > Noctuidae > Noctua > Noctua comes. The sequence goes on from OY720267.1 coordinate 374,730, forward strand.
TCACGTGTAACTCCCGATAGCTTAGCAGTTCGAAGCTTTCTGATTATATTTGTCTACTCTTACGTTTATAACACTCTCAGTCATCCCTAATTAAAAAAGTTAACATTATTAACTATTCCATAAAAAAGAATCATAGAAATCGGTATAGAAACACCAAAGTTATACATGAAATACACTAATAATATTTATTTATTTTTATTTGCCTGCATCAATGCCACCTAAAAAACGATTATCTTTATCTCGAAATTCGAGAGAAGCTAAGAGAATGAGAAATAGGCGTTCTCAAGAATCGGCAGAGGAAAGAGCACATCGGTTAAACTTATTGTTATTCTTATCTCAATAAAAGTTTATAAAGATATCTTCGGATTCACTTTAAGTGATGCTGATTTTTGTATTACATTACCATCTTCTATATAAATAAAATGGTAAACTGACTGACTGACTGGGTGATATCAATACACAGCCCAAACCGCTGGTCTTAGAGACATGAAACTTGGAGGGTGTGTTCTTTGTGAAGAGTAAGTATCCACTAAGAAAGGATTTTTGGGAATTCCACCCATAAAGGGGTAAAATAGGGGATGGAAGTTTATATGAAAGTCCGTCAGTTTTGAAGTTAGGATATTCAAATTTTGTGTTTAGGCTGGCAATTGAAAATTAATTTAAACGTGTCTCAGCGGATGAAGGTAAGTAACTATGTTTGTTCGGGCGGGTAATTTTTCGACATCCACGTGGGCGAAGCCGCTGGCAGAAGCTAGTTTTAAATAAATAAGCAGACATTCACAGTTAAAAACCTTAATCGTAAGATTTTTAGGTTATCTTTTATAAAGACGTGTATCTCTTTTCTCCCAACTTGTTCGTCTTACTTTCCATTTGCTTTTCTGTTAGTCTTTAGTCGTTTTACAACTATGTATAAGTTTCCATAATGAATGCTACCTCTAAGAATGGGTCCTAAAATACATGGAACCTCGCCAGCCTTCTTTTAAGTTTCTCGAAAAACCAAGAATGTCATTAAATTATTCATAAAATATATTAAAATAATAATGACGAACTTCAAGATTAAGTTATAAGATTAATGGTAGGATCAGTCAGTTTTACAGTTGTAATTGGCGGACGTCAACAAACTCAATTTACACCGAGAAGTAACTCGATTGTGAACTCAAACTTGATTGCGAGACTCTGAAGACGGTCGTCGGTCAGGCCAACCCCGCAATTAGCCCGATTGCTCGGATGACCAGGCGCGATCGTTACTCGACTCTTGACTTCACCCTGCAGTACCGCTAGATACGGAGATAAGATAAACCTACCTTCAAAACTTGGTAAAAAATGTTTCCAACAAACTTATAAATTACGGAACAGACGTTTTGCTTAACTTTCAAATTACAGACTACAAAAGAGTTCTCAAAACAGACTCGAGCTAACAAAAAAATAACAAAAATTAGAGCAATGTTGATCCCCACATTTTGATAAATTCTTCGGATAATGTGGGTTCCGAAACCTCACAAACTGCACTTGAGAAAAGCGGTAGTATTATCGAAGTATTCCCTCTATATCGGCGGTCCGATTACCGTCAAAACTAAATGTATAGGATTCCAGGAACACGGTTATTGCTGCAAGTTCGGAGTCGCAATAACTTCTCAACTTAATATCACTGCAGTCGCTAACCCCCTGAGACAAACTGCGCTGCTTTACTAGCTACTACTTTATTTTATTACCCAACTTTATATACAAGTCGGGAATGTATTTATTTATATACCTATTTTTACGCTGAAGATAAGCTGGCGTTTGGCAAGCCCGTGGAGGACAATAATAAAGTTTAGGCATAATAAAAGTTTTTAAGAATATAAACAGAAGTTAGATATTAAATAGAAATTATTCCCAAAAGCTGCTGTGGCCAGCACGTGTATCATAACCACCTCTTATAAATGAAAATTGCGTGCACAATAACTATTCCAGTTACCATTTCATTTATTCACAAAGTTCATCACAAAGAGGAAACACTTGTAACGAGGTAACGGGATATGAAAAAAGAAATACTGTACAGAGTATTATTCCCGCGGTATCTACGTGTACGTGTCGCCGGCATGCGCCATGTCGCGGCAGTCACAGCTCTCTGCATTCTTGTTCCGTACGGTACAACCGTTGTACAACTTTCCTATGTCCACTGTAATGCGTGCGGCAGATAAAACTTGTACAAAATTGCAACTAGTACGTTCATACATAGAGGAAAATGAATTTTGTTTCAGTAAAATAAAAATAACTAGATAAGGTATTTCAAATACAGGAAGTAAAGGGCGTTGTTGTTATTTACGCATTTTGGAAACCAAATTATGTAAATTGAATAAAAGAGGTGTGCTGGGAAACGACTTTTAGTGCTTTAAAGCAATCGCTTAATATGGGTGCAAAGGTACAGTGGGTTTTTTATTTTTTATTATTAGCCTTGTATGTCCCACTGCTGGGCAAAAGCCTCCCCCATATCCTTCCAGGTATTCTTCTCCTGCGCCACCTCGAACCAGCCTGCGTGATGCGCGTCCAAATCATCTCGCCACCGCTTTCTGGGCCGGCCTCGGCGGCGCTGTCCATCCTCAGGCACCCATTGTGTTGAGACCTTTGCCCAGCGGTCGTTATCCATGCGGCTCACGTGACCCGCCCAATCCCATTTCAGCCTGGCAGCCTTTTTGCCTACGTCTGTGATCTCTGTTTTAGAGCGCAGCGTAGTGTTTCGTATTTTATCAGCTCTCTTTACACCCAGAATGCTGCACTCCATTGCTCTTTGGCAGACTCCAAGGCGGGACTTTTGTGATTCGGTGAGTGACCAGGTTTGAGCACCGTAGGTCAGGACGGGCAGGATACACATATCGATGAGTTTGCGCTTCAAGGAGATCGGCAGATCTCCCTTCATTAGCGTCTTCATGGACCAGTAGCTTTTCCAGGCGTTGTCGATTCGGCGATCGATTTCCCTTTCCTGCCTGTTTTCGAAAGAAACTAACTGGCCCAAGTAAATGTACTCATCGACATAGAGTATTTCCTGCCCATCTACCTCGACCCTACGTTTAGTGCTGTTAGTCATAGCTTTAGTTTTTGACCGATTCATCGCGAGTCCTACCTTGAAGCTAACCGTGCTTAGGCCTTGGAGCATGCTCTGTAGTTCGAGGGCTGTAGGAGCAAAGAGGACGATGTCATCGGCCAATCCAAGGTTAGTCAGCCTCTTACTGCCAACTTCAACGCTTTTGGTCTTCCATGAGGCCGCCAGTGTCTGAAATACCTCCTCGAGTGTACTCGTAAACAATTTGGGAGAGAGCGGGTCACCCTGTTTAACACCTTTTAGTATTTTATAAGAGGGTCCTGCAGAATTCAGTTTAATGTTGGCGGAGCTATTGTAGTATATTATGTTTTTAAGAAGATCGATATACTGTTTCGAGTTCCTGCTTTTGCAAGGATTTGAAGATTTCAGGATGTTTTATGCTGTCGAATGCCTTTGTATAATCTACAAAGGCGAAATATAACGGTTTGTTGAATTCTGAGAATTTTTCCAAAATCTGGTTCCGTGTCTGAAGGTGGTCAGTAGTGGAAAAACTAGGGCGAAATTCGGCTTGTTCTGGTGGCTGATGTTTGTCCAGCTTTTTGTCAATGCGATTATGTATGACTTTAATAAATGCCTTGAGATACACAAACATCTATTAATTTAATTATTGCAATTACCGTCCAATCAGCCTTACATCACAATGTAAGGCTGATTGGACGGTAATTGCCGATATCGCTTTTATCGCCTTTTTTATGCAGATATTATAATGGCACATAGTCTTGAGAGCTTTTCCCGATTGCAAAATGGTGTTGAACAGATTTGTAAGGTGAGGCAACAAGATGGTGGAGCCGATTTTGAGTGCTTTGGTGGAGATTCTATCCTCTCCGGGACTTCTATCGTAGCGCATGGTAGTAAGCGCTCTGTTCACTTCATACCCAGTTATTGGGGCAATGGAATCTGAAAAGATGGTATTCTGCATTTAAAATGGGTTCTGGGTTATTTGAATAAAACATTTTATAATACTTGGTAGCAATTTCCAGGATTTTTGCTCTGCTATAATGTTTTACTCCTGCATCATCGACTAGACAGTGGGCTTAAGAGCATTTAAAGTTAAGTTATGAAAACATTGGAAAACACTATACCGAGGATGGGTGTCTAATACATTGTATATTATAATTACAGATAGTATAATATTACTTGAAATAACGTTCACATAATTGATGATTTCATACGCTATAAAACAAATAACCTAATTTCATGAGATCTAATGTTATATTTCATATAATCTTCTTTTTTTGCTCTAATAACGTTCATTTCATATAATTTTCAATTTGTGTAATGCTCTTTTTATATAACGTTCAGTTAACCTAATTTTTAGCCAAAATTCTGTAATGAATAAGTAAATAATTATCAGGAAACATCATGCCCCTAGTAACCGGCAGCTCATCTACCCTCGACTATGGTAGCGGGCGTAGCAAGGAGTGCGAAGAATCTCCGGAAAGGATCCGGCTGCCCATACCGACGACTTGACCCGGCAACATACAACATGCGTATACTCCGGACCGACGGCGACGAGAAGATAACGGAAGTCGAAGAGGAATTGAGCAGGCTGTGATGGAGTATTGTGGGATTATCTGAAGTCCGAAGTGAGGGGGAGGACACGATAGTTCTGAAATCCGACAACCTGCTCTATTTCCGAGAGGCAGTTTTGTTTGTAGTATTGACCGTCCCAGGGTGGTAATGGGTTTATCGTCCACAAGTCCCTCGTGAATAACGTGGTGAAGATCTAGAGTGTGTGGACCAGGGTGGCGTACCTTATACTCAGAATATCCTAAAGATACTCGCTTAAGGTCATACAGGTCTACGTCCGGACCTCGGCACACCCCGACGACGAAGTGGAGACGTTGTATGAGGATATTTCCAAAGCCTTGCATGGTTTCAAAACTCACTTCACCGTTGTCATGGGGGACTTCAACGCGAAACTGAGCAAACGAGACGGGGATGAGCTGCAGGTGGAGCAATTTGGGGTTGGACGTCGGAACCACCAGGGTCACCAGCTGGCTAGTTTTATGGAGAAGAAGGGCCTCTATATGATGAACTCCTTCTTCAAAATCAAAATCAAAGCATTTATTTCAAGTAGGCCACTTTTGAACTGTCGAAACAAAGTCAACTATGAAATGAAAGTACTGTAGTTGCCCATTCCGTAGCGTAGATCTCGAACTAGAAGACCGGACAAGAAACTCCATGGACACTATTAAATCATACAATTGTTACAAAACCTTGGTTACATCATTCATGTTGAGATGGTACATTATGTGAGAACGATGTAGCAATATGTGCACGTTAAAAGTGTCCATAGTAAAAACAAAAAGACAATTCAAAAATAAAATAAATTATTAAAATAGCCATGGCAACGAAGAGATGACCAGTCACAACTGACAGCGCCCGTTCACGAACATGGCGCATGGATCAACCATTTGAAGGGAACTAAATGATCCGACACACGCGCCACCATCAGCGAGACATTTGAGTGAGCATGACATACTCTTAACTGCCAGGGCACATTCAAGTCAAGAAAAGACGTAGGTTGCCAGCGAATGACAGCTTTCTAGTACATAGTACTCACACAATATTCAAAAAGCGTGAGCACAGGAAGTGGACCTGGCAGAGACCCGATGGTGCAACTGAAAATGAGATTGACTTCATCACGTCAAACAAGAAGCAAATGTTCAATGATGTCTCTGCGATCAATTCGGTGAAAACCGGGAGCGATCACCGCATGGTAATCGAGGCACATTGAAACTGAAGCTTGAAAGGTCTCGACTGATGAAGTCTACGCTCCGTCCAGCACAGATCCAGATCCAAAACCCCGAGAGCTATCAGCTTGAACTCCAGAATCGTTTCGAGTGCCTACGAAGCTCAGTGGACGTATACAACGATTAGTTCGTGGAAACTGTCCATACGACTGTCTAAATTCTTCAAGACACGTCGTGCACATAAGAACAAAAAACTCTCTGATCATACTCTCAAGCTCTTGAAGGAGCGGCGTGAGATGATCCTGCAGTCTTCAGACGAGGCGTGGAAATACCGGTAGCTCAAAAGACAGATCTCTAAATCCTTGAAAAGCAACCTCCGCCGCTATAATACCGAGCGTATTAAAGAAGCTATTGAGCGGAATAAAGGCTCCAAGGTATTTTCAAGAGATCTGGCTATTGGGCAGAGCCAACTCACGAAACTGAAGACCGACGATGGCAGGATCGTATCCGCTAAACCGGAGCTACTGAGGGAGATCGAGAGATTCTATGGGCAGTAGTACACTTCAACCAGTAAACCCGTTGTAAATCTAGCAAACGACCCAAGAGCTAGACTGATCCGACACTCTACCAAAGACATCCCGGAAGTCAGCCTGTGCGAGATTAGTATAGCTTTGAAACAACTTAAAAACAACAAGGCACCGGGCGATGGTGGAATTACGGCCGAACTCCTGAAGGCGGGTGGAACACCGGTTCTTAAGGCCCTTCAGAAGCTGTTTCATTCCGTCATACTCGAGGGGAAAACGCCACAGGCATGGTGCAGGGGTGTGGTGGTACTCTTCTTCAAAAAGGGCGACAATGCCCGGCTAAAGAACTATAGGCCCATCTCACTTCAAAGCCATGTCTACAAGTTGTTTTCAAGAATCATCACGATAACCTGCCTCTCTGTTTAGCGTTTGTGGACTACGAGAAAGACTTCGATTCGATCGAGACTTGGGCTGTACTGCAGTTTCTCCAACGGTGCCAAATCGACCATCGGTACATTGAGGTGTTGAAGTGTTTGTACAAAAACGCCACCATGTCAGTCAGACTTCAGAATCAGATCTTGGAACCTATCCTTCTGCAGCGAGGTGTGAGACAGGGAGACGTCATATCTCCGAAACTGTTCACCGCTGCACTGGAGGATGTCTTCAAGGTTCTGGACTGGAGAGGGCTAGGAATCAACGTCAATGGCGAGTACATCTCTCACCTTCGCTTTGCCTACGATATAGTGGTCATGGCTGAGACCATGGAGGACCTCAGTACAATGGTCGATGAGCTCAGTAGAGCTTCCGAAAGAGTGGGTCTTAAAATGAACATGGACAAAACTAAAATCATGGTGAATGCCCATGTAACACCCACTCCTATCAAGATCGGAGACTACACTCGAAGTTGTAGATGATTATGTCTACCTATTATGGTATTTTGATTGCGGAAGCGATGCATCAGGTCAATGTGCGGTCTTAGGACAACTGATAGCTGTGGACTCGATTTTAAATCATTAAAAATGTTGACTTTGCCCTCTTTATTTATAATAGAAACGGCTTTGTTTGTGAAATGTAATCCAATACTATTTCAAAAATTATCAGAGGTCAGAAAAAATCCATTACGGAGTCAATACGTCAAAAAATTATGTCATGTGAAACGTAAAACCGCACTAATGCAAAAAAGTTTTTTTTGGTATCGCCCTACGCATATTTATTATTTATTTATTTATTATAAACTTACACACTATCTTTACAGGATGACCCCAATACAATAGTGGTTTGACCCCATGACATGTCTATATATATAATAAAGCACCCAATATAAAAACATGATTGTATGTAAAATGTGTAGTGTAATGAACATGATTGTATGTAAGATGTGTATCATGTGTGTAGTGTAAAATTTAAAAGGGCGCTAAAGGAAATTTTAATTACGAAAAGCTATTACTTAATTGACGACTTTCTAAATGATGATTCACTGACTGATTGATATACTTACTGTTACTACCTACTTTTACTCTAATTGACATATTATTGTTATTCAAGTTGGCATAATATTATTCCGTTTGACATTATTAATAATATTTTTTTATTTTTCATTACTTTGACCATATTGACATTTTTTTTTTTTTGTATAAAATTCCAATGACATGCCACTAATTTTAAATTTATAATTGTAAACAAACTATTTGCATGCCCATGTGACGGCAAAATGTGGAGAATCTCATTATAAAAGAACATCTATGCTCCTATTACCCATGTTTGCAAAGAAATAAATGATTTGATTTGATTTGATACCTGGGACAAACGGTCTAGTTAGGTAGGTCTAACTTCGAGAAACAGGTCAATCGTTGAATCCTACTCGGCTGGGCAGCGTTCGGGAAGTTGCGTGGTTTCTCCTCGTCCAACTTATCTCAAGTCAGTGTCTCAAGACGAAAGTTTATGATCAGTATTGTGTTGCCAGTGAGTACATAAGGGACCGAAACGTGGTCGCTCACAATGGGCCTCACCAGAAGGCTCACCCAAAGGGCAATGGAGAGGGCTATGCTCGGAGTTTCCTTGCGTGATCAAATCGGAAATGAGGACATCCGCATGAAAACCAAGGTTACCGACGTAGCCCGAGAAATTGCCAAACTTAAGTGGCAGTGGGCAGGGCACATTGCTCGCAGAACGGATGGCCTATGGGGCCGAAAAGTTATGGAGTGGCGACCGCGAACCGGAAGACGCTGCGTTGGAAGGGCTTCTAGGTGAACCGATGACCTGGTCAAGGTTGCAGGGATCCGCTGGATGCGAGTCGCACGGGACCGGTCAATGTGGCGACACTTGGGGGAGGCCTATGTCCAGCAGTGGACGTCTTTCGGCTGAAATGATGATGATGATAATGAATATTTTACTAAATGATTTTAAATTAAAATGTGCATTATAGAAAATGTTCATTAAACCATGTAAAATTAGATTAAATGAAATTATATCAATAATTCATTATTTCATTTCATCGTTATCTTATATGTATACATATATAAAATGGTAAACTGACTGACTGACTGACTTGGTGATATATCAACACACAGCATAAACCGCTGGTCCTAAAGACATGAAACTTAGAGGGTGTGTTCGATGGAAGTTTATATGCAAGTTTGTCAGTTTTGAAGTTAGGATCTTCAAATTTTGTGTTTAGGCTGACGATTGAAAGTTTATTTATACGTATCTCAGCGTTTTTGGTAATTCTACGCCCGAAGCGTTAAAAACGGGGATGAAGGTAAGTAACTATGTTTGTTCGGGTGGAATCTGGCAACTCAATTTTGAACAACCGACTGAGCTGAAATTTTGCACACAGTGGTTCTGGTGACAATACATTTTTATGACAGACATTCCTTAATCCTGCAGCTAGGATCGTCTCCTCAAGAGAGAACTCTTCAACGGTTAGTATCACGGACACAAAACATTGTAAACGCGTTCAAATTTGATAGATAAAGATAATTTTTATCATGACCTCATCCTGCAGCCAGGATCTTCTTCACACGAAGGAACTCCTCAACGGTTACTAGCGTTTTTAAAAAGGTATTTTCAAGTCAAAATCTATATAAATAAAAAGAGAAGTCCTGACTGACTGACTGACTGACTCATCAACGCCCAGCCCAAACCCTTGAACTTAGAAAGCTGAAATTTTGCACAGAGGTTTCCTTTATAATGTAGACAAGGAATAAGGAAGGACTTTTCGAAATTCAACCCCTAAGGAAGTTAAATAGGGGATGAAACTTTGTATGGAAAATCGTCAGTTTTGTAGTTTAAACCATAAAAATTGGTGGTTACCATCCTGGTAAAAAATTAAAAACCACGTGTTTGAGTATTTTTCGAAATTCAACCCCTAAGGGAGTTAAATAGGGCATGAAAGTTTGTATGGAAAATCGTCATTTTTGGAATTTAATACATAAAAATTGGTGGTTACCATTCTGGTTAAAAATTAAAAACCACGTGTTTCAGTGTTTTTCCAAATTCAACCCCTAAGGGAGTTAAATAGGGGATGAAAGTTTGTATGGAAAATCGTCATTTTTGGAGTTTAAACCATAAAAATTGGTGGTTACCATTCTGGTTAAAAATTAAAAACCCCGTGTTTCAGTGTTTTTCCAAATTCAACCCCTAAGGGAGTTAAAAAGGGGATGAAAGTTTTTATGGAAAACGTCATTTATGTAGTTTAAACAATGAAAATTGGTGTTTATCATGCTGGTTAAAAACCACGTGTTTCAGTGTTTTTCCAAATTCAACCCCTAAGGGAGTTAAATAGGGGATGAAAGTTTGTTTGGAAAATCGTCATTTTTGTAGTTTAAACAATGAAAATTGGTGTTTATCATTCTGGTTAAAAATCACGTTTCAGTGTTTTTCGAAATTCAACCCCTAAGGGAGTTAAATAGGGATGAAAGTATAAATGGCAAACCCGTTAGTTTTGTAGTTCAAACCACGAAAATTTGTATTAAGCCTTTTGCTAGGTCACTCACTCACTCATCACGAAATATCGAAAACCGCTTGACGTATAAACTTGAAATTTGGCAGGGAGGTAGTTAATAGTTAGTAGACGTCCGCTAAGAACGAATTTTACGACAGGGCTGGATTAAGGAGATCTAAAGGCTCACGCAAGTTTGTATGGAAGTCCTTCATTTTTTGTGCTATAAACTTGAAATTTGGCAGGAAGGTAGTTTATAGTTAGTAGACGTTCGTTTAGAACGGATTTTACGACAGGGTCGGATTAAGGAGGCCTAAGGACTCTCGCAAGTTTGGATGAAAGTCCTTAACTTTTTGTGCTACAAACTTAATATTTGGCAGTGAGTTAGTTTATAGTTAGTAGATGTTCGCTAAGAACGGATTTTGCGACAGGGCCGACTTATGGAGGTCTAAGGGCTTTCGCAAAAATTCATTTAATTTTGTATACAGAATGGTATTAGAATAAAAAGCGCCCAACAAGATTGACTTTGAAAAAAAGTTGTATAGCGCCAAAATACACCGATTTTTAAAGCCATATCGTCGCCTCAACGCCATTTAATTTTGTTTCGGACCTCTGCCGCCCAGAATTGCAACACCCAAAAGGACGCCTTTTGTTTTTGTTTGCCAGTTTTATTGAAGTCCCATGTAATAGGGGGTGAGCCTATTGGTTTGTCATCAACCGGGCACAAATCCAGATTCCGTGGCTGCTACTAAGAAATTCCTGATGGGATAACCCAATAACACTATTATTCATAGTGTTTTTTCATTTGCATATACATTGTTTAATGTTAAGTGAAAGAGCCGACTCACCTTAATTACGTGAGACGTTTAAAGGAGGGGGGGGGGTGCGCCCAATATCACCCAATCTCACGAGGGACAGAGGGGGGTCACGGCAGATATAACTGGGTTTTAGTGAATTCATCGCAATCAAGCACAGATTACCGTATTTATACTAAACTACGACCACATACATACGCTGCGCCAGGTTATACAGAAGACCGAAGAGTATACCTATATATACCTGCCTCTCTGCTTGGCGTTTGTGGACTACGAGAAACCCTTCGATTCGATCGAGACTTGGGCTGTACTGCAGTCTCTCCAACGGTGCCAAATCGACTATCGGTACATCGAGGTGCTGAAGAGTTTGTACAAAAACGCCACCATGTCAGTCCGACTTCAGGACCAGACCTCGGAACCTATCCTTCTGCAGCGAGGTGTGAGACAGGGAGACGTCATATCTCCGAAACTGTTCACCGCTGCACTGGAGGATGTCTTCAAGGTTCTGGACTGGAGAGGGCTAGGCATCAATGTCAATGGCGAGTACATCTCTCACCTTCGGTTTGCCGACGATATAGTGGTCATGGCTGAGACCATGGAGGACCTCAGTACAATGCTCGATGACCTCGGTAGAGCTTCCGAAAGAATAGGTCTTAAAATGAACATGGACAAAACCAAAGTCATGTTGAATGCCCATGTAACACCCACTCCTATCAAGATCGGAGACTCTACACTCGAAGTTGTAGACGATTATGTCTACCTGGGACAAACGGTCCAGTTAGGTAGGTCCAACTTCGAGAAAGAGGTCAATCGTCGAATCCGACTCGGTTGGGCAGCGTTCGGGAAGTTGCGTGGTATCTTCTCGTCCAACTTACCGCAGTGTCTCAAGACGAAAGTCTATGACCAGTGTGTGATGCCAGTGATTACATACGGGACCGAAACGTGGTCGCTCACAATGGGCCTCATCAGAAGGCTTAAAGTCACCCAAAGGGCAATGGAGAGGGCTATGCTCGGTGTTTCCTTGCGTGATCAAATCAGAAATGAGGAGATCCGCAAGAGAACCAAGGTTACCGACGTAGCCCGAAGAATAGCCAAACTTAAGTGGCAGTGGGCAGGGCACATTGCTCGCAGAACGGATGGCCGATGGGGCCGAAAAGTTCTGGAGTGGCGACCGCGAACCGGAAGTCGCTGCGTTGGAAGGCCTCCCACTAGGTGGACCGATGACCTTGTAAAGGTTGCAGGGATCCGCTGGATGCGAGACGCACGGGACCGGTCAATGTGGCGACACTTGGGGGAGGCCTATGTCCAGCAGTGGACGTCTTTCGGCTGAAATGATGATGATGATGATGACTAAACTACGCGTTTTGATAAATCTCACGTGAGATTAGGGGGGAGATGAGGGGGTCAAGCCAAATCTCACGACATCCCACCAAGGGGGGGGTTTCGAAAAATCGCCTTACGTAATTATTGGACGCCCCCTAACAAACGCATCTTCTTGCTTAAAAGGTGATCTCCAAATCATGTGTGTGACAACTTTATGTAATTGAAATAAACAATTTTTTTTTTAACACTTTGCCCGACCCCGGGAATCGATCCCCACGCTTAGTAGTCGCGCTTGCTACCACTAGACCAACGAGCCAGTCTCACACATGCACACCAAAATTTCCACGCGAACGAAGTCGCGGGCAACAGCTAACTAATATTTCGGTTATGGTTGGAAACTAACACAACGTAAATCGTTGTTTTTTAATTTTGTTGATTTCCCACAAGGGGATGAAAAGGGGGATAAAGTTTTGTATTGAAGTTCATGAATAAAAATATTAAAGACAAACCGATGGAGTGATTATGCAAGAGAGCCATTTTGACTCCTAAAAACGACAAAACCCCTGCGATCAACGAAATGTTGATAAATACATTCGAAAAGTACGTCGAATATCGAGTGATACCGAAAATGATCCTGCAGTGGTAAATGATTTTCTAGTTAGAAGACATTACAGACCAGCAAATAAACCCTCTGAGGCAAAAAGATGTGATGGTTATGATCATTTTCCAGTGTTTGACGAAATTAAAGCCCGAAGTATGTGTCGGCATGAAACTTGTGGCAGCCGCACGAAGATACGATGCGAAAAATGTGATACTTATTTATGCATCTCACGTGGAAAAGACTGTTTTAAATCATATCACCAAAAGCCATAACTTTGATAGTTCCTTAATGTTTTTAAAATTATATAACTTTGCTAAGTTTTAGAAGTTTTCTTGTTTTGTTGTAAATTATAAAGAAAATTTATGGCCTTTTGTTACCAATGTTGATTTTTTAAGAATTAAGGATTAGGTAGTAAGTTTTATAATGTGGAGTGATACTAGAATGACTGATTAAAGTACTAAGCTCGTAAACAAGTAAACATTAGTTTTATTTTCCATCCAACTATCAAGATAAACGTTCAATTTAAATTACCCTCACGATCGTGAGTAGTCAAGTTGTACCTGTGAAACTCACGATCGTGAGGGTTAACTCCTAGGTTACCTATAAACCTGAGATTTTTTCTAGAATTTTTTCTTAGCTAAGGCTGTATAGAATGCTATAAAAAACATGACGTAGACAATTTCGAAAAAAAAAATCATCGGGTGTAAAGGGCTACCAGTCGAGATGTTGTAATATTGGAGAAGATAGAGACGGAGAATGTTGTGGAGGTACAGGAATATTGTTCAGATGAGGTGAATTTAGTTCCAGTGGGGGAAGAAGATTTGACACTTCAGGAAGATTCACTTGAACAATCAGAGAGCTTGAACACAGATGACAGCGATGAACTGTGTGTACCTAGTGAAAATGATACTTTTACCGACTTTTTAACGACGCCATTATACTCAACAATGTCAACATGACAAGTGGTCCTCGGCGTAGGCAGCAGCCAGACAGATATGGATTTGCAAGTGCTTGTATAGAAGATGACAACATATTCACGGATGAGATATCATTGCAAGAAGCCTTGGAAGGTCCTGAGAAAGCACAGTGGTTAGCGGCAGTGCAGGATGAGTTACAGTCGTTTGAGAAAAATAGTGCGTGGGAACTCGTAGATGTACCAAAAGATGGTACTATAGTGCAGTGCAAGTGGGTTTTGCGAAAAAAGTACGATAGTGAAAACAATATCCGTTACCGTGCTCGTCTAGTCGCAAAGGAATTCACCCAAAAACATGGCATAGACTAAACAGAAACCTTTTCACCTGTGGTGAGACATACAACTCTTAGACTATTATTTGCATTGTCTGTAAAGTTAGGTTTAGATGTTAACCATTAAGATGTAAAGACTGCGTTCTTGAATGGTGATTTAGAGGAAACCATTTATATGAGAATGCCAGATTGTTATAACAGTGATAGTTCAGTTTGTAAAGTATTGAAACTTAAGAAGGCCATTTATGGGCTTAAGCACGCCTCTAGAGCTTGGAACAAAAAGGTTGAAAACTGTTTGATCAGTAATGGTTACCAAAAGTAAAAAATAGAGCCATGTATGTATATAATGGATATTAACAAATGTAAGACCATTGTAACAGTCTATGTCGATGATTTCTTTATATTTTCTAACGATAAAATTGAAACAGATTTTATCTAGTAAGTTTAGCATTAAGGACTAGGATTTAGGGTTAGGTGAAGTTAAGCTATGTCTTGGAATGAATGTAACCTTCAATAAAGATAAAGGATAATAATATGTAACTTTGAGTCAGGAAACTTATTATGATCAACTTTTGAGCTAATTTAATTTATGTGATTGTAAGACTGTTGATACTCCAATGGAGGTCAAACTAAATATAAATAAAGGTCAAGTGGATGTAAATAGACATGTACCCTATTAACAACTAATTGGTAGTTTGATGTACCTCTCAGTCTTAACTAGGCCAGATATTAGATACTCTATAAGTTTTTTAAGTCAATTTAATAATTGCCACACAGAGGAGCATTGGGAATATGCAAAGAGAGTATTAAAATATCTAAAACGAACTAAATGTTATGGAATAAAAAACTGTAAAGAAGGTAATTCAGAAATAACAGGATTGGGCCTTTAATTCTGTAGATAGAAGATCATATACTGGGATGTGTTTTTTATTATCTGATGGTATAATATCATGGGAATGTAGAAAACAGAATTGTCTAGCCCTCTCTAGCACTGAATCAGAGTATATTGGTCTATCTGAGGCATGTAGAGAAGCATTATACCTAAAGAGATTACAATATGAAATAACCAATAAGATGTACACAATCAGTCTGTTCAATGATAACCAGGGCGCACAAAAGCTGTGTGCAAATCCAGTCTTTCAATAAACGTACAAAGCACTTTGATATCAAATATCATTTTTGTCGTGATCTAGTAAAAGACAAAATTGTTAAAGTACTGCATTTGCCAACAGCTGATATGCCCGCTGACTTTTAACTAAAAGACTATGTTCAGCTAAACATTATAAATTTATGTTGCTTCTTGGCATAGTTTGTATAGAATATAAGATTTTAAACTATCATGGTTACTAACATTTCTATTAAAACTAACGGGATATTTACCATGTTTACTGTGTAAGAAAGAGGGTAGATCGATTTGTCTGCTCATAAACACCCACCCGCAATAACTTCAGTTTATCCGTGATCATGGTGCTTGCAACAGCGCCGAAATATCGGGAACTCATAACAAACAGTAAACATGGTAAATATCCCGTTAGTTTTAATAGAATTGTATAGAATAATTTTGTATAAAATTGTTTAGTGAATATTGCGATAAGTGGGGGTGTTATTTTATGTCTATTTCGTATCGACAATATCACACATTACAAATTAGTAGCGGCATCTAGCGTAAAGTATGTACTACTGTATGTTTTCTAAAATAAAGTCAGATCTTGTCTGTGACTCAGCGTTTAATTTAAAGAGAAGACGTTGCGTTGGAAGGCCTCCCACTAGGTGGACCGATGACCTGGTAAAGGTAGCAGGGATCCACTGGATGTGAGACGCACGGGACCGGTCAATGTGACGACACTTGGAGGAGGCCTATGTCCAGCAGTGGACGTCTTTCGGCTGAAATGATGATGATTATTACAAAACAATGACAGTTTCAAATTAATATATCTAACGAAGGTAGTTCACCCATTTGGGGTGCCTCGTTATCAGAGTCCAAGTTTGACATGGTGTGGGTACGAATTAATAGTCTCAACACTAATTGCATTCGTCTATCTGTTCACTTCCAATAACAAAATAGCAAAATCTCAAAAATCAAGCCAATGGAAATGGATTAAAGTACGGAAACGCGGTGAGTTCGATACAGGCTGGCAGAACGACCTCTCGCACTCGCCCCTTACCAAAAAGTGAATATGTCCAGTCAAATGCGTCCAATGTCCAACAATGACAACTGACAATGACAACAATGCCTGCCACGCCTTGTATCGACCTCACCCAAGCACACTGCTTGACGTTTCCGACAAATGATAATAGATGGCGTTATTCTAAATTAACGATAATCAATAGCTATTCTAATAATTGTGACTGTGTTGATTCTGCGACACGACATCTTGACAATTCACACGTCCTCGTGTGAGACATCTGAAACAAGAATTTATGGAAAGTAAAACGTCCCTTGCTGACCAAGACGTCGGGGAATAAAGTCACACAATTCAAACAAAACAATTTTATTCTGATTCACATTCTCATAAAATCTTCTAAAGAAAATCTCAACATTGAAATCAACACTCTTCAAGAATCATCAATTTTCGAAACGATTCATAAAACTTTCAGACCAAATCTAGTATGCAATGCTCTGTTCGGTACCCAGCTTTGTCAAATACAACACATTGCCTCTATCCGGCAAACTAGCGGGACCTCCATCCGGTACTCGAATTCGACACACATCGTATTGCCTCCATCTGGCAACTAGCGGGACCTCCATCCGGTACCAGACTTCAACACATCGCATTGCCTCCATCCGGCAACTATGGGACCTCCTTCCGGTACCCAACCTCAAGACAATACATTGCTTTTATGTAGCGTCTTTGGCGATTCACAACCTTAAGTAAAAACTTTGGCGTGCAGCCACGAACAGCATTGGAATGTATGCAATCTGAGACACTTGCATACTACATTTGCATCTTTTATCCCCTCACTTTTTAAAAACAACAAGGCACCGGGTGATGACGGAATTACGGCCGAACTCCTGAAGGCAGGTGGAAAACCGGTACTTAAGGCCCTTCAGAAGCTGTTTAATTCCGTCATACTCGAGGGGAAAACGCCGCAGGCATGGTGCAGGGGCGTGGTGGTACTTTTCTTCAAAAAGGGCGACAATGCCCGGCTGAAGAACTATAGGCCCATCTCACTTCTAAGCCATGTCTACAAGCTGTTTTCAAGAGTCATCACGAATCGTCTCGCGCGCAGATTTGACGATTTTCAGCCTCCCGAACAAGCCGGATTCCGAAAAGGCTTTAGCACCGTAGACCACATACATACGCTGCGCCAGGTTATACAGAAGACCGAAGAGTATAACCTGCCTCTCTGCTTGGCGTTTGTGGACTACGAGAAAGCCTTCGATTCGATCGAGACTTGGGCTGTACTGCAGTCTCTCCAACGGTGCCAAATCGACTACCGGTACATCGAGGTGCTGAAGAGTTTGTACAGAAACGCCACCATGTCAGTCCGACTTCAGGACCAGACCTCGGAACCTATCCTTCTGCAGCGAGGTGTGAGACAGGGAGACGTCATATCTCCGAAACTGTTCACCGCTGCACTGGAGGATGACTTCAAGGTTCAGGACTGGAGAGGGCTAGGCATCAACGTCAATGGCGAGTACATCTCTCACCTTCGGTTTGCCGATGATATAGTGGTCATGGCTGAGACCATGGAGGACCTCAGTACAATGCTCGATGACCTCAGTAGAGCTTCCGAAAGACTAGGTCTTAAAATGAACATGGACAAAACCAAAGTCATGTTGAATGCCCATGTAACGCCCACTCCTATCAAGATCGGAGACTCTACACTCGAAGTTGTAGACGATTATGTCTACCTGGGACAAACGGTCCAGTTAGGTAGGTCCAACTTTGAGAAAGAGGTCAATCGTCGAATTTGACTCGGCTGGGCATCGTTCGGGAAGTTGCGCGGTATCTTCTCGTCCAACTTATCACAGTCTTTCAAGACGAAAGTCTATGACCAGTGTGTGTTGCCAGTGATTACATACGGGACCGAAATGTGGTCGCTCACAATGGGCCTCATCAGAAGGCTTAAAGTCACCCAAAGGGCAATGGAGAGGGCTATGCTCGGTGTTTTCTTGCGTGATCAAATCAGAAATGAGGAGATCCGCAAGAGAACCAAGGTTACCGACGTAGCCCGAAGAATAGCCAAACTTAAGTGGCAGTGGGCAGGGCACATTGCTCGCAGAACGGATGGCCGATGGGGCCGAAAAGTTCTGGAGTGGCGACCGCGAACCGGAAGACGCTGCGTTGGAAGGCCTCCCACTAGGTGAACCGATGACCTTGTAAAGGTTGCAGGGATCCGCTGGATGCGAGACGCACGGGACCGGTCAATGTGGCGACTCTTGGGGGAGGCCTATGTCTAGCAGTGGACGTCTTTCGGCTGAAATGATGATCCCCTCACTTAAGGTCTAACACCGTCATCATCAGCCGATCTCGTCTCGTCAGTCTCGCTAGAGTCAGGGTCAGAATCTTGTCGTCAAAATTGTCGCTGTCAGGCATTTTTCGAAGACGGTCGTGTGCATATTGTATGTCCGATTTGAATTGAGAGCTTTAAGTACGTACCGGTCTCCTTCTACAACCTCTATAACTTTGAAAGGCCCTTTGTACTTGGGATCGAGCTTCGTTTGGTTTCGTTCTTCACTCTGCAGCAGAACAAAGTCTCCAATAGTAAACGGTTTTAGGTTAGCTTTGGTCTACCAAAGTTAAACTAAAACCGTCAAAACGTAAGTTATCGTAAGCTGAGCCTTTCTCCATATTCTACCTGACGTGCTTAATGTCAATTTCGGGGTTGTGATCAACCACTGATAAGACATCTAAAGGCCTCGCAACCTTCTCAATGAGAAGTTCCAATGAGCTAACTTGCGTGACTCGATTCATTGTGCAGTTGAGAGCCAGCTGCACGTCGGGCAGAGCATCCTGCCACGAACGAGTACTTGTTTCTATGGCAGTGAGCATATTTTTCAATGTGCTCATGACGCGCTCCACCTGGCCGTTGGCTCTCGAACTACCTGTCGCTATGAGATGGAGCTTAATGTTAACAGACTCGCAATAGCCCTTGAAGTCTTCACTGGCGAAGCACCTACCTTGGTCAGCGATTACGCGGTTGGGAGCACGTCACTGAATTTTCCGATGCAAAACACTTGACCGAAGCTCGTAGGTCTTAGCCACATCAAGAGGAAGCTTTCCATCCTTCAAGTCAGACACGGGTTTTGAAAGCTCCCCATTCTTCTGCTGTTCCGCAATTAGCCAGCTGTCATTAAGTTCGGCTAAATTAATTTGTTTGTAGCTTACCTTCTCAAAAGAAGCGCTCTCTCCGACGTCTGGTAATGGATTTCTTGAAAAGAAATCTGCATGAGACATTCGCTTACCGATACGAAGAACAATGTCGAAGTCAAAGGCTTGTAAGAATGCCCACCATCTCTGAAAATGTGGTGTTAAGTCTGTTTTCTTACGGGTGGGCTGCAATGAACTGCAATCGGTCACCACGTCAAAGAAGGCTGGCGAAGTTCCATGTATTTTGGGACCCACTCTTAGAGGTAGCATTCATTATGGCAACTTATACATAGTTGTAAAACGACTAAAGACTAACAGAAAAGTAAATTGAAAGTAAGCCGAACAAGTTGGGAGAAAAGAGATATACGTCTTTATATAAGAAGATAACCTAAAAATCTTACGATTAAGGTTTTTAACTGTGAGTGTCTTCTTAATTTAAAATGAATCAAAAAGTATTAATGTTTAGGATAAATCATAAAGGAAGATTCGAATAAATTACTCTTAGATAATTCCCTTTCCAACCTACCCGGTCCGAGTAGAAGTTAAAAGGCATGGCGCGTTGTACACGGCCTTTTTGCGATGGCAACCTGCTCTGTTGTGACGCCGCGCCGTTCCATTTTCAACATAATGGTTGTCATGAAGATAGCTGCATATGCGGGCAAAACCCTTATTTTCCTTGGGTTTATTGCCATGCAGATTGATTAGAAAAGAACCGGTAGTCTCTGGACAATCATACCTGACTATAAACAGCTCCTTAAAATCGCTCCATTTCATCCCAGGGTAAGATATGGACGCCAGCCATGAGGAGGCTTCTCCCTTGAGTTCGCGGCTCAAGGCAATCATCGACGATGCACCTTGACTATTCGGATCGATAACACACATGTTTGCTGTTGCCAGTCAAGCACGCGGGTCGACAATCCGATTTTCAGGGTCAAAATCCGGTAGGCGAACATCCACACTCGCAAAAGGTGTTTTCATTGCTTGCACGATAGCCACAAAGTTTTTGTTTTGCTGCTCTAACAGAAAACGCCATTTTTTCGTTTCTGTGTCACCTTCAAACGCGCGCGCATTTTCTGTACATTTTTCCTGGCTAGCACTGTCACTTACACCATGTGGGGCGTTTGATTTTCATCCCACTTCTGATAACGAATGTGGTTCACCCATTTGGGGTGCTTCGTTATCAGAGTCCAAGTTTGACATGATGTGGGTACGAAATAATAGTCTCAACGCTGATTACAACCGTCTATTTGTTCACTTCCATTAACAAAATAGCAAAATCTCAAATAATCAAGCCGATGGAAATGGTACTAAAGTAGGGAAATGCGGTAAGTTCGATACTGGCTGGCAGAACGACCTCTCGCACTCGTCCCTCATCAAAAAGTGAAGTATGTCCAGTCAAATTCGCCCAATGTCCAACAATTACAACTGACAATGACAATAACAACAACGCCTGCCACGCTCTGTATCGACCTCACCCAAGCATACTGTTACATTACTTACATTTTGTTTGCGTAACTAATTTGTATATTCTTGTCAAATTACAGCTTTTTAGTACTAAGAGTCTTTGAGCTAAGCTGACACGGACTAACAGACGGACGTGACGAAACGGAATAAGGATTACTTTCTTTGTTGACTACGGAACCCTAAAAATAGCGGAAGCCAAAAAAAGTAAAAACGCAAAATAATGTACAAGTGATATTATAATATCAAACTATATAAAAGTTCTTCACACAACAGATCTCAGATGTGATTTCAGTTCACGTCTGTTGTTGAATGTGATCTAAAAGCATTTTCCTTCCAACAAGGCAAAATCGTTTCGAAGGAAAATTTTACTATATCGACGGAGAAACGATTTTCCCTTATGACGGCCGAAAACTAACTATGTATTCTGAAATCGGAACATAAATGTGAGATGAACCCTTGTTATCTCATTTAATTCTAAGTTCATAAATCTGATCATGGCAGTTCGCGCTCAAGTACTGACAAGTGTCCAACGCATCTGGTTATTGAGTAATCATAGTCAATATGCAAGCAACGTCCACACCTGCGGAAACTGATAGTAGAGAAAAGTAACAAATGACGCAGGTAACGGTGAGCACTAACATTTTACGGTGTAGTATTACATAAAGGTCAGCTCGAGGGCGTACGGGGTGCGAGGGGTGAGGAGGTGCCGCCTGCGACCTGAAGGAGGCTGTAACCCGAGCGAAGCCGAGGTATCGCGTCTCCAATAAAACCAAGTATTGACGTTGCATAATAACTCATAACAGAACGACACAAACGCACTGCGGACCGATGTTCAGAAGTTCCACGAGTCAGGAATCAGAATCAGTCTTACTCTGCGGACGGGTGGTGGAAGCATGTAGTCGACGATAGGCGCGCAGATCGAAGAGTTTTATACAATGCATTAATGACGTAGGCAGCGGCATCCGAACTCAATTACTGAAATCTAACGGAAAGACGCTATCGAGAATGATGCAAAAATAATCCTTCTACACCTTCATGTTTTCGTGATCAAGCGTTGCCCTGACATAACGCTGCTGTAGAGCTCACATAAAGGGTGTAAATAGACCCTTAACATATCGGAAAGGCACTTGTTCTCCCCGTCTTTGCGATCATTTTTTTGTTCTAGACTATACCTGGGAACCTTCTAGTTACGAAGATATTGTGGGCAAAGTTCCAACTTTTTCACAAGTTTTTTTTTAAATACATGTTTTTAATGTAAGATTTTTACTTTACACTCCTCCACGACCCCCGTATTATTCAATCCATCCATCAGCACAATGCTTTGAGTGCTTTCCATCGTGTGGTACCGTAAAACGTGATTTTTAACTCCAAAAAAAAAAAGTCGATTCCCAGCAATCATTTTTGCGTAAAGTTACTTAGTTTGATGTACAGAATACTTGGTTGACGGTTATGACCCTTCACATAATCGTCTGTTTACACCCTGTAGGCACACCCTGGCTGCCTGCGAATGTCGACCCTATGAATTATATCGTAGGGGCCATATCGCCCTAAATAATGTTCCGAATTTTAAAGACGGTATAGTTGGAGTAATATTTAGTCGTGTACTCCGTAGAGTATTTATTATGGATGCTGCAGCTTTAAACAAAAGGAGCTTAGCGTGAAACGGAACCCTGATTAATACCTCGATCGTCCCTTATGAACACCTGGCGCGGGGTAGTGGGGTCGCCTGCTTTATACTTAATCGGAAGTACGCGGTGCACAATGACAGTTTAAACTTAATCATTCCATAGGGTTTGCAAGAACCTTGTCTTGGTTTATTCTGCATGCACAGAAAACTGGGAACCACAGGATTGTGATATGTGGCGAATGCCAAATGGTATTACATTATCGTGATTCATGTAGATATATTTAATTCTCAGGCATTACACATATTTATCAGAACTTTCTGCGAATTTAATCACATGTGACTAATTCAGTTGCATAGAGCAGTGTGTTCTGATCGATCGCGAGCGGTCTGCACAGTGTCCGCTGAGGCATGTGAGCGGATAGGGCAGCGCTCGTGCTCATACCGAGCATGTGACCCGGCACTCGGACCCGTAGCTCTGTGACGCTAACACACGACATATTATTGCCACCACCCGCGATTAATGACTGTGTTTTGCATCGTGCCGATGCATCGAGTATGCTTCTGATACTCGCTCATGAATCTGTGGGTTGCTAAGTGGAAATTATGACTATCATACTTTTCCGAACAGGATAAAGTGAAATTGTAAATATTGTATTCGAATGTTCTCAGTTTAAGGGGCCGTGCACAAAATCAACCCGTTTTGAACAATTTTGATCTCTACTTGTGGAAAACACAAGAAGAATTTGAACTTTCTTTTTTGATATTATTAGAGTCGAATTCTTTTTCTTGTAGATAGCCTGAACAAATGTTTAATATAATGCATGTATTCATGGCAATCACCCATATTCAAAACCCCTTTTCCGAAAAAGTAACGAGCGAGACATGTTTGAGCTTCGCTGAACAAAAAACTACAAAATATTCTGAACATTAAAAATTATTAATAACATCATTATATGGTCTACTCGCATATGAACTACAAACATTTTTGACTTCAATACGAAATACAGCAGAATTTGTTTTTTTGAAAAAACGTTATTTTTGGAATACGTCTATACAAATAAGAATTTTTTTCTTTACCTTAGAAACACTTTAAAGAAAATTTAAAAATTACACATTAATCTTAAGGTAACCTTTTAATAGAATCTAAATTTTATTTTATAAATAAACAATAACTTCATTGCGTAAATTAAAGGCAAGTTAACTATATTATCGACCGCTCAAAATCGTTCCCGTCAGTAATGCGCGGTCTAATCCAATGAAGCCGTTTACACGTATTTTATAAAGAGTGACTGCCTATTTGACCATGACAACCCGCAACTGGAAAACACGGTACTAGAGAATTATTATGTTCTATCCTAGTAATTATACTATTATCCTAGGAATTATAGTGTAGGGGAACAGCATAATAATATAAGTTTATGGCTCTGTTTATTCAATACTAGCGGTTCGTCCCGAATTCGCACGGGTGGACGTTAAATATACGTAAATATAGTCTATATTACTCAGGCGTAATGTAGCATACTAATGGTGAAAGATTTTTTTGAAATCGGTTCAGTAGTTTTGGAGTTTATTCATTACAACCATACAAAAATACAAATCTGTCCTCTATAATATTAGTATAGATTTAGTTTCATCGGTTTCATAAGACGTATACCCGGATTAGATATAGTTGCATTAAAATCATATAACCAATAAAAGAATTAATGCTAACTTCTAATAACCTCTAAAGCTCTGCACATAACCTATATACATGTAATGAAATGACATTTCATTAATTCGAATTTGCCGCGCCTTGCGCCTTTATAAGTTGTCTGTGGAATTGAATGGCGGATGACGGTCAAAAATATTCGGTGCGATTTATTGTTTTAAGAAAACGTGTGGAGAGACAAAATAAAAGGATATAATTGAGGAGGCGATATTAGTGAACTTTAAATGTCGTTTCTTTGTATTTTCAGAGAAACAATTTGTGGTTTATTTTGAAAATCCTCAATAATATTCTTATAAAACGACATTTTCGTTAACTAAAAGAAGATGAATCGGCTGCTATTTGAGTTTACGATAATAGCCGCAAAGGATGGCAAATCTAATGTATTAGCCATAACCTCAATATCAACAGAAGAAGGAAAATGTTATGTTTTACCTGATGAATTGAAGCCGGTGAGTCATCATACATATATTGTTGAATTGGACACTTTCTCAAAAATAAAAAATAGCTTAAAGAAAAGGCACCAAAGTAGAAAAATATGGATAAAACTGGATAAAGATCTAAAGAAAACATATATAGATGAGGAAGGGAATATGCAATTTTTAGATCAATATTTAGAAGAAATAAACACGGAACAACCAGGAGACAAAGACGACAGTTTGAAAAATATCCTGGAGAAATTAATAGAATCAACAACAAAGAAAGAAAATCAACATAACCTAAAACATATATCAGAGAAATTTATTATTGAAAAATTCACAACCAAGAATCCTAATGCAATGCAATGGATAGAGAATTTTGAAAAAGAGTGTGAGCGCTTTAATATAACAAAAGATGAAACAAAAATAGACATACTGAGGTTATTTTTAAAAAAATCTTGCTTGGATTGGTATAGTTCAATGATGATAAAACTAACAGTAAATTCTGAATGGAATGAATGGAAAGGCAAATTCCTAGAAACTTTTAAAAACCGAGGATGGGACATAGTCACAACTGCTTTCTCATTCAAATATAAAGACGGATTGTTAATCGATTATGCTATAAAAAAAGAACGGCTTATACTAGATACAAACAAATCGATAGATCCCAAAACAATGATAGATCTCATCGCAACAGGTTTACCTGGATTTATCTTGAATAAGCTAAACAGAGACGAACTCAAGAATACTACTGATTTGTTCAACGAGATAAGAAAATATGAAGGTATGATGCACAAGAAAAACTCAACTATAATAAAAAATGGTACATTTTCTTATATGAAAAAAAATAATGAGAAGAAGCCATGTACGACCTGTGAATCGTTGGACAAAGGAATTAGATACCATCCGGAGGAGTCATGTTGGTTCAAGAAAAATAAAAATGAATCTGAAAAGGTGTTTAAGGCCAAAAACGTAAATAATAACTCCATTATTGAAGTAGAGATGAACACTGATAAAAAAAACGAGTAAGTACACCATTAATCAAAATCAAGCTATTAATAGAAAATAAATTAGAAGTGAGTGGCATTTATGACTCAGGCTCACAGATCTCTTTAATAAATTCAAGACTGATAAAAGTAAAAGAAAAAAAAGACAATGTGAATATAGCATATATGAAAACGGTTAATGGTGTGAAAAAGACAGATGGCTTGACAACAATAAAAATAAAAATCTTTGATATAGAAGAAGAGGTGGATGTATATATAGTAGAAAATGAAAATTTTGATGATTTTATAATCGGATTAGTTATGATAAAGAAATTCAAATTAACCCAAAATGAGGACTTGCAGATAGAACAAAAGAAAACAATAAATAAAATAAACAGGATGTCTAAAGATAACAGAAATGAAGATAAGAATATAAAACCATATGCAATAAATTTCAATGAACACATAGAAACAGAGGAACTATTGAAAATAGTCAATTTGATACAAATAAAAGATATAGTTGAAGATCAAGAAAAAAATGATACAATAAAAGAAAAGAAACAAGATCTAATATACAAAAATAGAATCTATTATAAAAAAAAAAAGAAACATGAAAAGATTATCCTCTCAGAAGAATTTGGTAAAAAACTTATAAAAAAGGTGCATGAAGATTTATGCCATATTGGGATCAGACAATTGCAGAAAAAAATTAGTCCAATATATACAGCTAAAAACCTAACAAAGAATATCATAAAGATTTGTAAAACATGTGAAATATGTATAAAAAATAAAGCAAGAAGCCAAGGAAAATTTGGATTGATGTCACAATTGGGACCAGCGACAAAACCATTTGAGATAATGTCAATGGATACTATTGGTGGCTTTGGAGGATCTAGGTCAACAAAAAAATACCTACACCTTTTAGTAGACCACTACACTAGATATGCATATATTGCGACTTCAAAAACACAGAATTCAAGTGACTTTATAAATCTAACAAAGAATGTACTAGAAACAGATGACATTGGAATAATTCTGACAGATCAATATCCAGGTATCAATTCAAGAGAATTTAAACAACATCTGAAAGAGAATAATATTAAATTAATTTTTACAGCTGTGAATACACCATTCTCGAACGGCTTGAACGAAAGATTAAATCAAACAATAGTTAATAAAATAAGATGCAAAATAAATGAGAAAAATAATAAGAGAGCATGGACGACAGTGGCAAGAGAATGCATACAGAAATATAATGAAACAGAACACTCCGTTACAGGATTTGCACCAAAATATTTACTGGATGGTACAAATGTCAGCCTACTACCAAATGAATTAAAATCAATAGAAAGGGAAGACAAGTGGATTGCTGATAAAAGATTGGCATTAGAGAATACAATAAAATCCCACAAGTACAACAAGAGAATATTTGATAGAAATAGAAAAATGCAAGAGTTTAATATAGGAGACAGTGTATATGTAGAAAATGGAAATAGACTGAATAGAAAAAAGTTAGACGAATTAAGAATAGGCCCTTTCAAGATAGTAGAGAAAATATCGAACTCCATTTATAGGATCGACACCGGAACCAGAAAAACAGAATCAACTTTATTCCACATAACAAAATTGCAACCGGTCATAATAGATGCTGAAGAAGATGAAGTAGAAGAAAACGAATATGAAGATAACTAATAGGTATAGCGTATAGATATATTATTTAGAATTTTCCCTCTTAGGGGGGGGAGATGTAATGAAATGACATTTCATTAATTCGAATTTGCCGCGCCTCGCGCCTTTATAAGTTGTCTGTGGAATTGAATGGCGGATGACGGTCTAAAATATTCGGTGCGATTTATTGTTTTAAGAAAACGTGTGGAGAGACAAAATAAAAGGAAATAATTGAGGAGGCGATATTAGTGAACTTTAAATGTCGTTTCTTTGTATTTTCAGAGAAACAATTTGTGGTTTATTTTGAAAATCCTCAATAATATTCTTATATACATATTATATATTCTAATTCCGTACAATGTGCATTATCTCAGTACAATCACTTATCCCTTATCAGAGTGCAGTCATTCAATATTTGCAAGAGACAGCTAATTTGTAAGCCCTATTGGGAAAGAAGGTCGAAATCGTAAAATTCAAATTCATTTTGTGAACATGGGGTAAAAATATACAGATGTTAAATAAATAAATGTCAGATACTGGTTCTCTATTGAGTCACCTAACTTTTTTATCCATAATTTAAAGTGCCATAACTTTTTTTGTCCTAATCATCATTTGTCCGAATAATAACTGACCCGAACTTAATATCACATGCCATAAAATTGAAATCCCTAAATAAAATATTTCCTAAATCCGTTTATCATAAATATTACAATTAATAATAAGGACTTATAATAACAGTTATAAGTCCTAAATTCAAATTACATAATGTTTATTTATAATAATAATATTCTTAGGACAAATTTGAATAACAAAGCTTTTGCTATGAACTTCTCTCAGGCGTTACGTAGATACGAGCGGGCAATATTTTTTCTTCTACCGACTTGTTTTGAGATAGTTCACTTGTTATGTAGTTCTATATCTGATTTTGCATTATAATTTTTATTATACATAAATAAATTATAGATGTACTCAAAAAAGCAGATGATTGTGAACATGGGGTTTTCGTAAGCAAGCAAGCATGCAACATGCAGCATGCAAGCAAGCATGCAGTATACAAGCAAGCATGCAGCATGCAAGCAGGCATCCAACATGTAGCAGGCATGGTTTCTGTCACGGGTCCGGCGCTGCGGGGCTCCGGCGGTCCCACGCGAGTTTATCATCGCAGATGGGTTTAACGCTCACCACCGCAGCTTCGCAGCTCGCGGTGGCGAGTGTTACAACCACCTGCTCCTCAACTCGCGAGCCACCTCGCCCGTCCGCGCCTACGCGACTTTCAATTACTCTCTATGGATATAGCAGACAAGACTGCGTGGAGTCGGATTTACAGCGATTCGTTTCTGTTACTAAAACCTAATTTTTAGCAAATGTTTTATGACTAAAAAATTTATTATAAATGAACAGTCGGAATAATACACCTTATTTAACACAATACTTAGGACATATGACTTTAGGACATGTAAAATTAGGAGATTCAATTATTATATTACTCGATATTATGACAGAATACTTTTAGAACGAAAAATAATTATGTTAAACAAAATTTCGGGATTTTGAACATTATGGTTACTGAAGTTTATAGCAAACGTGTTATGCATAATGATTTTAGGACAAAAAAAATTAGGAGAAGAAAGGGAGTACCGTCCATACTATGTCCTTATACAAAATAGCGTAGGAGATCGATGTCAATTATCAAAATAAAAACTAAAAAAATTAAGTTATAAGGTAAGTACTGTAGATATTACAATTTCATGCCAAACACTATATCACACTATGTCAAGTGTATTGTCAATAGCTAACAAAAAAAAATGAATTGGAGCAATTCCATCCCAAGCCGTTTTGTTCTCAATATAGTCTTTAACAGTATAAGGTTTTATAAGTGATTTGAATTTACTAGCGCTGACATTTTGAATGTGACTTAGAAGTTTATTATAAAAGCGTATACATTGACATCTAAACGAGCCACCTATTTTTTGAGCCGTTCCAGGTACAACAAATTTGTGTTCTTCCTAGTATTTATATTGCCCGTATTTTAAACGAATTGTTGGCTTCCGTAGATTTATCAATAATTAAACAAAACATTTACACGAAATGTCACGGCGAGATAGCAAAATGGTGAAAAAAGCTGCAGAATACAGTATGCAAAAGGCTGCCAAGGCTGTTGCGTGTGGTGATGTAAAAAACGGTATTGCCATCCTCATTGTCATAACTGACGGCTGTTGATCGAAAAGACCGTACAAAACTAACTCTTCTGCATTGTCGGGTGCCGCAACGATATTAGATACAAAACTTATTAAACTGCTATACATGGCTATTAAAAATAAGAATTGTGTCGTTTATGACATCAGCATTCAAAACTGAGCTGCCTGCATACCATTAATACTTTAAAAATCATGTCAGATTTCAACAAGTATGGAGCAAGGCGTCATAGTCGAAAGTTTTAAGATTTCAACTGCTGCAAAACGTGATATAAAAAAGGCTCATTGATAGCAGATGGTGATGCACGTTTAAAAATATCATCATCTGCCTAGCCTTTTTCCAACTACGTTGTGGTCCCCCTTCAGTCTTACCGGATGCAGCTGAATACCAGTATTTTACATGGAGCGACTGTCTATCTGACCTCCACAACCCAGTTAGTACTGGGTAAATACGATACCCCTTGGTAAGACTTGATTGTGTGACTTTCGGGCCACGGACTACCTGCAACGACTGTAAAAGATCTACAAATGACAGCCGGGACAAACGGCTTAACGTGCTTTTCGAGACACGGAGGACACTCGGTATGTCACCCATCCACGGTCCAATCTAGGTAAGCGTGGCTTTACCTGAAGATCGACTCGAGTGGCTATTATTATTTAGCCACGAGCACGTTTAAAAATATAGTGGAGGCAAAACATATCCGAAATAACAAGCTCAGAAAATTTAACTTACCGATCACCAGCTCCGGCAAAAAAAGATTATCCTCAGCCGTCAAATATGGAATACGGTTTCGAAAAGGGCAGAATTTGTGAAAAACAGTCCGATGCATATCTTTGTTGACCACAACGTCTGTGAGAACTGTATTTTCAATATGTACACAAAGGAGATCATTTCGGTTCCATACATTTTTGGGACTTTTCTGAAAGTAAAATGGTACGTATCGTTAGAACTAGCCATTTGGAGCAATAGTTAATATGGCGCAAAAGTTGTATGATTGCTCTGAACCAAGTTAAAGTTGAATGTACTCCAATTAATTACAACCGATTTTATGTTATTGTTCTGAATGTTTTGGACATGTCAGGCTGTTAAGACAAACAGCTTCAATTCGTCTTCTGTCAGTCTAGGACACTCATTGAATTGATGGCATTTCGGCTCTTATAGGCTCGAAATGAGCTCTCCTCCTGTTATAATTACTTGTGATAACAAGTTCTGCTAAATGGTTTGGTATGTTTGTTTACCCGTTCATTAATTATACTAACGAAATTGTGTGAGTACAGTCACACAATTTCTTTATTATAATGGTCTAATAATAAAAATGTCACCAGTCAATGGTAAAACCAGTGAAATACGCCTCCATTCAGTGCATCATTTAAAATCTGGTCATCGGAGGTTGTTGCAACGTATGGTCCATCTACCGCAATTATATGTAGTTCCATTGCAACAAACATTTAAACTATCATGGTCACTAACATTACTATTAATACTAACGGGATATTTACCATGTTTACTGTTTACTATGAGTTCCCGATATTTCGGCGCTGTTGCAAGCACCATGATCACGGATAAACTGAAGTTATTGAGGGTGGCTGTTTATGAGCAGACAAATCGGTCTACAACACCGAACAGCGCCGAAATATCAGGAACTCATAGTAAACAGTAAACATGGTAAATATCCCGTTAGTATTAATAGTAACATTTAAACCGCCAACCTACACAGAACGCGATGCCTCGCCAGCGCCAAGCTATAAATGTATAACGAAATATACAGTAAACAGTAGTGATGAGGGTATCGTCATATCGATGAATGAGATTTACTCGCTTTAAATACAGTATTTTTATGTTTGATAGGTAGTTAAAAATTAAGAGTTTCTGATGAAGTCGTGGCGCTGGTGGCACGGAAATCTGGAACTTCTATTGAAGACCGTGGCGGTGAAAAGGTTAAAAGGTTTCTAAACTTGTGATTACTGTAAGACTTTCTCTGAAAAAAGTAATTAGCGCTCTTCTGTAGATATATGTAAGTGCCGTTGAGAATAGAAATCGACTTTCTTTCTTCGATCGAACTGTCACGATTGCCAAATAATCGCTCTGGGACTACTGAGGTTCCTCTGCGCCACTCATGTCTCGTCTCCTCCCTGTCGTCCTTCCGGTCATGTGATCAAATCCGATCCCGCTTCATTGGAAGACGGGGAAGCTGGTCCTCATCCGGATGCCAGGGTGCCCTGCGGACTCTCCGTCCGCATACCAGCCCATTGTGTTGCTCGACGAGGTGGGCAAGCTCTTTGAAACAGTCATTGCCAACCGCCTCGCCGAGCACCTTGCGGGGATGGGCCGGATCTTGCGGAACACCAGTTTGGTTTCCGCAAGGGGCGCTCGACGGTGGACGCCATCATGCGCGTGAGAGCCCTCACAACGGGGGACGCAGTGTCCCGGAGCGGGGTCGTTTTGGCGGTGTCTCTTGACATCGCCAACGCCTTCAACTCCTTGCCCCGGAGCTGCATTAGGGAGGCACTCCGGTATCACCAGGTGCCGACCTACCTTCGTCGTGTGGTCGGGGACTACCTGACGCATAGGGCCGTCATTTATCCCGGTCGGAGCGGAGAATGGAACCGGCGGGAGATGTCGTGCGGTGTTCTACAGGGATCGGTTCTGGGGCCGGCCTTGTGGAACATCGGTTACGTTTGGGTGCTGCGCGCCGACCTCCCTAGCGGCGTCAGCGTAGTTTGCTACGCTGACGACACGCTGGTACTGGCACAATGGAGGTCGCACGAGGCGGCGGCCGAAAATATGACACGCGGGGTTGCGATAGTCGTGGAGAGGATCCGGCAATTGGGTCTCGAGGTGGCATTGCACAACTCCGAAGCCATGTGTTTTCATGGGCCTCGGAATGCGCCACCGTCGGGATCCCTACTGACGGCGGGAGGGGTCTCCATTGGCGTCGGGTCGACGTTGAAGTACCTAGAACACGTCCTCGACAGCCGGTGGAACTTCGTGGAGCATTTCCAACGTTTGGCTCCCAAACTGGAACGGACAAGGGCTGCCTTCAAGCGGCTCTTGCCCAACCTGAGGGATTTAAACGGAGGCTCTGCGCGGGAGTTGTGCGGTCCATGGCACTTTACGGGGCTTCGGTGTGGGCGCGTTCTTTGAGGTGGCAAGCCGCCCACTACCTGAATGCGCCCCAAAAGGTGATAGTCATAAGGCTAGTCCGGGAGTACCGCACGATTTCCGGCGAGGCGGCTAGCCTCCTTGCCAGATTGCCGCCATGGGATCTGGAGGCGATAGTCCTCGCGCGCCTGCACGAAACTCAAATTGCTGCTCAGCGGACAGACCTCTCCGGCGTGATCTCATGGCGACATGGAGAGAGCGACTGTTGCAACCGTGGGCAGGGCACGCCACCATAGTGGCGATAAGTCCCCTCTTTAAGGAGTGGTTACAGAGGTGCCACGGCGCCCTCACCTACCGCCTGACGCAGGTCCTCACCGAACACGTTTGTTTCGGGAGGGTCCTGCACCGAATCGGGCGGGAGAAAACGCCCGGGTGTTTCCATTGCGAGGATCGTCCAGAGGACACGGTGGAGGTCTGCCCCGCTCGGACGGAGCACCGTCGTGTCCTCGTAGTGGCGATTGGCGGCGGCGATCTCTCGCGTCCGGCCCTGGTTCAAGCCATGGTCCGGAGCGAGAGGGAATGGGAAGCCGTCACCTCCTTCTGCAAAGCAGTCATGCTAGTGAAGGAGGTGGTGGGACGTGAGAGGGAAAGAACCTCACGTCTCAGCCGCCGCGGGAGGCCCTGGGCGTCGGGGGTCACGTGGTGCTCCCGGCCAACATAGGCGCGTAAAGGGTAAAGAAGGAACATGGATGGGTTTTAGTCAGTACAAGTCTGACACTCCCTTCCACTCCGCCCAGAGTGGGGGGGGTCATTTGACGATTTCTCATCCGAAAAAAAAAGAGTGGTCGCTTCACAATGACAATTGCTTCGGATCATTAGTTCTAGCAAATGTATCATTATTTTATGTTTCCCAGCACTTTCAAAAATTAATAAATTTTAATGTATGAAAATGATGAATCATCGAACCTGTATAACTTGGTTCAGAGCGGTCCTACAACTTTTGTGCCATAACAACTATTTCTCTAAATGGCTAGTTTTACCTTTTTTGGCCTGACTTTCAGAAAAGCCCCAAAAAAAATGATGTCCTTTTCAAGTCAGTCGATTTCGAGAATATAAAATTTCACAGAAGATTCAACACCCCATTTCATCCTCTTAAGGGCAGAATTTCATTAAAACTCTTTCTTAGTGGATAATTACTCTTCACAAAAATACACCCTCCAAATTTCATGTCTCTGGGACCAGCGGTTTGGGCTGTGCGTTGATATATCAGTCAGCCAGTCAGACCTACATTTTAAATTGGGGAATGATTTTAGAAAAAATGTGATACACGTGTCTCATCATTTTAACTGAAGAGTATGTACTCGAATTTTCAAGTTAGTCGACTTCGAGACTAAAATTTTCACAGAAAATTCAACACCCCATTTCACCCTCTTAGGGGTGGAATTTCAAAAAAACCCTTTCTTAGTGGATACCTACTCTTCACAAAAAATTCACGCTCCAAATTGCATGTTTCTAGGACTAGCGGTTTGGGATGTGCGTTGATATATCAGTTAGCCAGTCAGGACATTGAATTTTAAATTGTGGGATGATTTAAAAAAAAACTGTGATACACGTACCTCATCGCATCGCTCGTTTTATCTGAAGAGCATATTCTTTCACAAATTTTTAAGTCAATCGCACTCGAGAAAAAAGAATTTCACAGAAAATTCAACACCCCATTTCACCCTCTTTGGGGTTGAATTTAGAAAAATCCTTCCTTATTCCTTATTTTACATTATAAAGAGAAACCTCTGTCCAAAAGAAGGGTGGCGAAAGTGGACCCAAAGAATCTAAAAATTAACGAAGCTCCATGCAAGTGTAAATATAAAATAATTATAACTACAATTGTATGAGATATTTATTTAAAAAATATTGAATTTTTAGAGACACGGGAATCAAAAGTTATAAATATTTTAATTTATTCAAAATTAAGTAATCGTGCAATTACAAAACGCAACTTTTTTTCCGATTACGTTCCAATCTAATGACATGTGTTTTTGCTCAAGGGTTTTCTTACTATAAATGGCTCTTTCTCTTCGTTTTTATACATTCTATAATGTACAATATTTATAAACAACATGTAAACTTTATATTAAAACGCCAATTAACAAGGCAAAATCATGTAATAAAAATGAAACAATGGTGATTTCGTAGTATATCTTATAAAGGAACGTTATCAATGGTGATCAATTGAGTCCCGTCACTACTGTCACTGTAAGATTTGTGATGATCTATTCCAGTGTTTTTCAACGCGCTCAGAGCAGTTCCCCTAATGTTGTACCCACAACAAGTACAGAGGAAAGTACACACCCTGTACCTTCTGAACAGAGAGCAAATTGTGGATATTGAAATGGTGGATAGTGCTTACAGAAGTTCTGCTGATTTTACACACTCCCCAAGTTCAGTAGAAATACATCCTGTACCTATTACCTATCCAATATTTCATGGCAACCACCCATTTATTTTACGTGCCAGAATTAAATCTATGCACATAGGAAGCAAGTCCTATTAAACGTATATCGTAGTAGATAGAAGGCTACAGGGGCGAAGTGGTGTATTAGGCTATTGTTGTCACTGTCCTGTTGGGACACGGACAGCGGGTTGTTGCTCTCATGTTATGAGCATATTATGGTATATGGGGTCTGCCAGACACCAGAGCTATATCGCTGCACCAGCTTCCTTTTTAGATAATCTTTTAATAAGATAATATTTTTTTCTATAACACTGTTGAAAAATATTAAAATAAAACATGTAAAAAAACCAATAAACGAGATTTATTACGTCACATTACACATTTTTTAATCAACAAACCCTGCCTTTGAATTGCTATACTCGTACATGCATAGCTAGTAAGCTCTGGCTGTTATAATTTATGTAAAAGTATATCTTCATTCAGCGTAGTAAGAATCGTTCTACTTGACCATAATTCGCTTATAGATCAAAGTCGTAACAACATAGTTTTAATAGTGATTGAACTAATTACTAGGTTAGTAATCAGTATAGTCTCTAGACGCAGTCTGGTAGTTTTATGATTCATTAATTAGGTACAGGCAAAAAATTCGGGTTTTGGCTTAAGACAAGTAAATAATAAGTACATCAGAATATCATCGTTCCGTATGGTGTCGGACGTAAAAGAATAGCACCATCCCATATCTTCCCGTGGGTGTCGTAAGAGGCGACTAAGGGACTTACCAGAGAATGGGCAGCAGCGTTCTCTGCGGTATCTAACAACCGTACTGCGATCGCCAACCCGCCTGCCAAGCGTGGCGATTATGGCAAAACCCCCCCAATGATGAGCGCAACCAAGAAATGGCCCCTAGTACCCGGCAGCCCGTCTACCCTCGACTATGGTAGCGGTCGAGGTT
This sequence comes from Noctua comes, assembly GCA_963082995.1. Taxonomy (NCBI): domain Eukaryota; kingdom Metazoa; phylum Arthropoda; class Insecta; order Lepidoptera; family Noctuidae; genus Noctua; species Noctua comes. The sequence continues at coordinate 410,842 of OY720267.1, forward strand.
ACGGCGTGGCAAGGGGTGCGAAGAATCTCCGGACGGGATCAGGCTGCCTATACCGACGACTTGACCTGGCAACATACAACACGCGTACACTCCGGAACGACGAGAAGATAACGGAACTCGAAGAGGAATTGAGCAGGCTGCGATGGAGTATTGTGGGACTATCTGAAGTCCGAAGAGAGGGGGAGGATACGATAATCCTGAAATCCGGCAACCTGCTCTATTTCCGAGAGGGTGACCGGCAGTCCCAGGGTGGTGTTGGGTTTATCGTCCACAAGTCCCTCGTGAATAACGTGGTGAAGATCGAGAGTGTGTCGACCAGGGTGGCGTACCTTATACTCAGAATATCCTCAAGATATTCGCTGAAGGTCATACAGGTCTACGCCCCGACCTCGGCACACCCCGACGACGAAGTGGAGACCATGTATGAGGATATTTCTAAAGCCCTGCATGGTTTCAAAACTCACTTCACCGTTGTCATGGGGGACTTCAACGCGAAACTGGGCAAACGAGACGGGGATGAGCTGCAGGTGGGGCAATTTGGGGTTGGACGTCGGAACCACCGGGGTCACCAACTGGCTAGTTTTATGGAGAAGGAGGGCCTCTATATGATGAACTCCTTCTTCAGAAAGCGTGAGCACAGGAAGTGGACCTGGCAGAGTCCCGATGGTGCAACTAAAAATGAGATTGACTTCATCATGTCAACCAAGAAGCAAATGTTCAATGATGTCTCTGTGATCAATTCGGTGAAAACCGGGAGCGATCACCGCATGGTAAGAGGCACATTGAACATCAATATAAAGCTTGAAAGGTCTCGACTGATGAAGTCTACGCTCCGTCCAGCACAAATCCAGATCCAAAACCCCGAGAGCTTTCAGCTTGAACTCCAGAATCGTTTCGAGTGCCTAGGAAGCTCAGTGGACGAATGCAACGATGGGTTCGTGGAAACTGTCCATACGACTGGGTCTAAGTTCTTCAAGACACGTCGTGCTCAGAAGAACAAAAGACTCTCTGATCATACTCTCGAGCTCATGAAGGAGCGGCGCGAGATGATCCTGCAGTCTTCAGACGAGGCGTGGAAGTACCGGCAGCTCAATAGACGGATCTCTAAATCCTTGAAACGCGACCTCCGCCGCTTTAATACCGAGCGTATTAAAGACGCTATTGAGCGGAATAAAGGCTCCAAGGTTTTTTCAAGAGATCTGGCTATTGGGCAGAGCCAGCTCACGAAACTGAAGACCGACGATGGCAGGATCGTATCCGCCAAACCGGAGCTGCTGAGGGAGATCGAGAGTTTTTATGGGCAGTTGTACACTTCAACCAGTAAACCCGTTGCAAATCTAGCTAACGACCCAAGAGCTAGACTGACCCGACACTATACCGAAGACATTCCGGATGTCAGCCTGTACGAGATTAGGATGGCTCTGAAACAGCTTAAAAACAACAAGGCACCGGGTGAGGACGGAATTACGGCTGAACTCCTGAAGGCAGGTGGAAAACCGGTACTTAAGACCCTTCAGAAGCTGTTTGATTCCGTCATACTCGAGGGGAAAACGCCGCAGGCATGGTGCAGGGGTGTGGTGGTACTCTTCTTCAAAAAGGGCGACAATGCCCGGCTGAAGAACTATAGGCCCATCTCACTTCTAAGCCATGTCTACAAGCTGTTTTCAAGAGTCATCACGAATCGTCTCGCGCGCAGGTTTGACGATTTTCAGCCTCCCGAACAAGCCGGATTCCGAAAAGGCTTTAGCACCGTAGACCACATACATACGCTGCGCCAGGTTATACAGAAGACCGAAGAGTATAACCTGCCTCTCTGCTTGGCGTTTGTGGACTACGAGAAAGCCTTCGATTCGATCGAGACTTGGGCTGTACTGCAGTCTATCCAACGGTGCCAAATCGACTATCGGTACATCGAGGTGCTGAAGAGTTTGTACAAAAACGCCACCATGTCAGTCCGACTTCAGGACCAGACCTCGGAACCTATCCTTCTGCAGCGAGGTGTAAGACAGGGAGACGTCATATCTCCGAAACTGTTCACCGCTGCACTGGAGGATGTCTTCAAGGTTCTGGACTGGAGAGGGCTAGGCATCAACGTCAATGGCGAGTACATCTCTCACCTTCGGTTTGCCGACGATATAGTGGTCATGGCTGAGACCATGGAGGACCTCAGTACAATGCTCGATGACCTCAGTAGAGCTTCCGAAAGAGTGGGTCTTAAAATGAACATGGACAAAACCAAAGTCATGTTGAATGCCCATGTAACACCCACTCCTATCAAGATCGGAGACTCTACACTCGAAGTTGTAGACGATTATGTCTACCTGGGACAAACGGTCCAGTTAGGTAGGTCTAACTTCGAGAAAGAGGTCAATCGTCGAATCCGACTCGGCTGGGCAGCGTTCGGGAAGTTGCGTGGTATCTTCTCGTCCAACTTACCGCAGTGTCTCAAGACGAAAGTCTATGACCAGTGTGTGTTGCCAGTGATTACATACGGGACCGAAACGTGGTCGCTCACAATGGGCCTCATCAGAAGGCTGAAAGTCACCCAAAGGGCAATGGAGAGGGCTATGCTCGGAGTTTCCTTGCGTGATCAAATCAGAAATGAGGAGATCCGCAAGAGAACCAGAGTTACCGACGTAGCCCGAAGAATAGCCAAACTTAAGTGGCAGTGGGCAGGGCACATTGCTCGCAGAACGGATGGCCGATGGGGTCGAAAAGTTCTGGAGTGGCGACCGCGAACCGGAAGACGCTGCGTTGGAAGGCCTCCCACTAGATGGACCGATGACCTCGTAAAGGTTGCAGGGATCCGCTGGATGCGAGACGCACGGGACCGGTCAATGTGGCGACACTTGGGGGAGGCCTATGTCCAGCAGTGGACGTCTTTCGGCTGAAATGATGATGATGATGACATCAGAATAATGTAACACGACCCGTACCAAAATTATTACCTCCACTGGCACCTGTCAGTTGCCTACTACCAAAAACCAAAGAGAACCAAAAAGCACAGAGCATCATCCAAAGAGGCCGTGTACAACGCGCCACGCTTTTTATACCCTTTTACTCGGACCGGGTAAGTTGGAAAGGGAATTATCTAAGAGTAGTTTATTCGAATCTTCCTTTATGATTCATCCTAAACATTATTATTTTTTGATTCATTTTAAATAAATAAGCAGACATTCACAGTTAAAAACCTTAACCGTAAGATTTTTAGGTTGTCTTGTCTAAAGACGTTTATCTCTTTTCTCCCAACTTGTTCGTCTTACTTTCCATTTGCTTTTTTGTTAGTCTTTAGTCGTTTTACAAGTATGTATAAGTTGCCATAATGAATGCTACCTCTAAGACTGGGTCCCAAAATACATGGAATCTCGCCAGGGTTCTTTCAGCTTGCTAGGTCTAAGGGTTTGGGCTAGGCATTGATGAGTCAGTCAGTTAGTCAGTCAGTCAGGACTTTTCTTATTATTGAAATATTAAGATAAGCCTATTACTTCTGGGATAATAAGTAATCTACGTATCTATCTATAATACATACTTACATAGATTTACATGTACTTGCTTATAACTTGTAAATATTAGTTTAAAGTTATATCAATTAAATTAGAAAACGTGAAATATTGATGGTCTTGGTTTGAGATTGGACATCGGATTTACTGGATTTTATCTGAAGAGTATGTACACAAATTTTCAAGTCAATCGACTCCGAGAATAAAAAGTTTCTCATAAAATTCAAAATCCCATTTCACCCTAATAAGGGTGGAATTAAAAAAAACCCTTTCTTAGTGGATACCTACTCTCCACAAAGAGTACATTCTCCAAATTTAATGTCTCTAGAACCAGCGGTTTGGGCTGTGCGTTGATGTATCAGTCAGTCAGTCAGTCAGTCAGTTCTTTGAATTTTATATGTATAGATAATTTAAAATATTGTGTCTACGCTGTATATGTAACCTAACTAATCTATGGATACGCCGTGAATTTTACATTCATCATTTCAGCCGAAAGACGTCCACTGCTGGACATAGACCTCCCCCAAGTGTTGTCACATTGACCGGTCCCTTGCGACTCGCATCCAGCGGGTCCCTGCAACCTTCACCAGGTCATCGGTCCACCTAGTGGGAGGCCTTCCAACGTAACGTCTTTCGGTTCGTGGTCGCCACTCCAGAACTTTTTGGCCCCATCGGCCATCCGTTCTGCGAGCAATTTGCCCTGCCCACTGCCACTTAAGTTTGGCTATTCTTCGGGCTACGTCGGTAACCTTGGTTCTCTTGCGGATCTCCTCATTTCTGATTTGATCACGCAAGAAAACACCGAGCATAGCCCTCTCCATTGCCCTTTGGGTGACTTTAAGCCTTCTGATGAGGCCCATTGTGAGCGACCACATTTCGGTCCCGTATGTAATCACTGGCAACACACACTGGTCATAGACTTTCGTCTTGAGACACTGCGGTAAGTTGGACGAGAAGATACCACGCAACTTCCCGAACGCTGCCCAACCGAGTCGGATTCGACGATTGATCTCTTTCTCGAAGTTAGACCTACCTAACTGGACCGTTTGTCCCAGGTAGACATAATCGTCTATAACTTCGAGTGTAGTCTCCGATCTTGATAGGAGTGTGTGTTACATGGGCATTCAATATGACTTTGGTTTTGTCCATGTTCATTTTAAGACCCACTCTTTCGGAAGCTCTACTGAGGTCATCGAGCATTGTACTGAGGTCTTCCATGGTCTCAGCCATGACCACTATATCGTCGGCAAACCGAAGGTGAGAGATGTACTCGCCATTAACGTTGATGCCTAGCCCTCTCCACTCCAGAACCTTGAAGACATCCTCCAGTGCAGCGGTGAACAGTTTCGGAGATATGACGTCTCCCTGTCTCACACCTCGCTGCAGAAGGATAGGTTCCGAGGTATGGTCCTGAAGTTGGACTGACATGGTGGCGTTTTTGTACAAACACTTCAACACCTCGATGTACCGATAGTCGATTTGGCACCGTTGGAGAGACTGCAGTACAGCCCAAGTCTCGATCGAATCGAAGGGTTTCTCGTTGTCCACAAACGCCAAACAGAGAGGCAGGTTATACTCTTCGGTCTTCTGTATAACCTGCTGCAGCATAAGTATGTGGTCTACGGTGCTAAAGACTTTTCGGAATCCGACTTGTTCGGGAGGCTGAAAATCGTCAGCTCTGCTTGCGAGACGATTCGTGATGACTTTTGAAAACAAGTAGTAGACATGGCTTAGAAGTGAGATGGGCCTATAGTTCTTCAGCTGCATTGTCACTCTTTTTGAAGAAGAGTACCACCATACCCCTGCACCATGCCTGTGGCGTTTTCCCCTCGAGTATGACGGAATCAAACAGTTTCTGAAGGGCCTTAAGTTCCCGGTTTTCCACCCGCCTTCAGGAGTTCGGCCGTAATTCCGTCATCACCCGCTGCCTTGGTGTTTTTAAGCTGTTTCAGAGCCATCCTAATCTCGTACACTGACATCCGGAATGTCTTCGGTATAGTGTTGGTTCAGTCTAGCTCTTGGGTCGTTTGCTAGATTTGCAACGGGTTTACTGGTTGAAGTATACAACTGCCCATCCTGTATTTAATATCCAGAGTAAGTAACTGTACGCCGAGAGGTTAACTAGCCCGGACAGCGCGGCCGTGTCCAGCGCGCACGGACCCGAGCGGTAACTTTATCCCGTAACGAAGACGTTACGTATCGCTTCACTCGCGGCACTTAACACCGCGCGACAGAGCTGTCAGCTGACGGAGCGTTGGTCACTCTCTCTCTTAAATATTAAAAGTAAATGGTGAGATCCTGTTTCATTTTGAGGTGTCCGTAGCATGTTGTATTTAAACACGCGAAAAGTGTACAGTTCCAAATTCTTAACATAGAAACATCCATACTACTGACTAGCATTCTCATCCTTTCTTATGATGTTTGCAATAAGATATTTATCGACTGCCAGGAGCAGAGCACTCAGGCATATTATGTGTTGACCTAAGCATTGCCTGGACAGGCTTTTAATTCTAGAATGGGTGGAAGGAAATACGCTCAAGACCGACCGCCGACAAGATGACTCCATGCGCTCAAGAAGGCTGTCAGATGCAGCTTGTACCGAACGGTGCACACTGCAGAAGACTGTATGACTTTACAAGTCCTATGTGGTCACGATCCTCAGCATTAAGAAAACGTTTAACTAGAAGAATCAAATCTTGCATTCAGTATCAAGCTGTTATTGTTAAATTACAAACAGACTCTTAAATTTTATTTATTTGTATGTATAGATGATCAAGAGTTAGCGCTGGTCAGGCCATAGCCAGATTTCCCGTAGGTAGTATAGGTAATGTAGTTCAGCGCAGTTAAAGTGAAGCTGATAAGCGAAGTTATACAGTAGTCCACAGATCAGGCATTCAGAAATACTCACTTCATCACCTAAACATAAACTTATCTTCCTGGCGAGGATACGTAATAATCCCTTTACCCTACCTACCCTCCGAAACTGTTCACCACTGCACTCGAGGATGTCTTTAAGGTTCTGAACTGGAGAAGGCTAGGCATCAACTACATTACACACTACATCTCTCACCTTTGGTTTGCGGACGATTTATAGTGGTCATAGCTCAGTAGAGCTTTCGAAAGAAGACAACTGCATAGCTATTCATTAACGCTGCGATTCGATTCAGATTCGGAAAGTCGTATGTCTATCTCGCTCGTTTTCGTAATGCCAAACAAAGATAGATACGACTTGTTGAATCGAAGCGTTTGTGAATGCTGTTGAGATAAGTTCCTTTCCGACATCCCGCCTCCATGCTTGGCTATCACTTTTATACATGGAAAAGTTATACCGGGTGTTATTTTAGTCTTAACCGACTTAGTGACGACGTGTTTGTGTTTTAATCAACATCAAAAAAAGAAGTAGGTTATGTATTCCACCAGCATTTTTCTGTGAATACTAGTCCGATTATCGTGATTCGTTTTATTTGGTAGAGCACGCTCGCGCGGTGGTCCCATATGATTTTTTAACTTTACTTTTTATTTTGCCCTCAATACCAGTTTTCTGGAACAAGGGGATGATTTTATCTGTCTGTCTCTTTGTTCTGGTTAATCTCCGAAACGGCTCGACTTTTACTGGCAGATAGCTGATGTCATAAGGAATCACTTATGCTACTTTTCTTTTAGAAAAAGAAATACTGTTCGGTGAACAAAAAAAAAATCCTTGAAATTGTTATCAAAATCTGATTTAAATGGGTAAGTAATATTTTTTTTAATATTATAATAAACTAGCTTTTGCCCGCGGCTTCGCTCGCGTGGATGTCGAAGAATATCCGATTACTTACCTTCAGCCCCTATTTTAACCCTTCGGGGGTAGAATTCTCTAAAACGCTGAGATACTTATAGATTAATTTTCAATCGTCAGCCTAAACACAAAATTTGAAGATCCTAACTTCAAAACTGACGGACGTTCATATAAACTTTCATCCCCTATTTTACCCCTTTAGTGGTGGCCTTCCCAAAAATCCTTTCTTAGTGGACACTAGTTTCATGTCTCCAGGACCAGCGGTTTGGGCTGTGTGTTGATATATCACCCAGTCAGTCAATCAGTCAGTCAGTTTACCATTTTATATATATATAGATATTGAACTTGGCTCTCATTTCACATTTATGTTTTTGATGGGTTATCATTACTTTTTGTACAGAAATTATTAGTAGATATTCATAGTAGGTTTTCATAATTAAAATTAATACCAAATGGTTTTTGTTAATCTACTGTATTTTCCTACGTTTACGGGGTATTTTGTGGTCTTTTGTGTTATTTTCTACATTTTCTTATACCTTTGAAATGTTCGAATGAATTGACCATTCAGTTATCCGGATTTTTTTATGCGTTTTCTGTTTATACCAAGTCGGGGTGGTATGTCGTGCGCAGTAAATCCCAGTTACTAACGTAATAAATACGAAAGTCGACTATACTCTTAGTTATAAGTACTAAAACTGATATGTGTGGATTAAAAAAAAATTAAGGGTGGTATTCCACTCGTTATCTATTCACGTGAAGACCTTACAATTCACATAAAGACCGGCTGTCATCAATTTTGATTGCTGATTCTTACATTACAGGCTTATATGTAAGTGTTCCTATTAGAATCAATTAATTGAAAAATTAAAATAAAATGATAAAAAATTAATAGTTTCTGATTTATTGCTTTGTCACCCAACTACCTATCTGGATGCCAAATTTGAACTTTCTAGATCATCTGGAACTGGATTAGACTTTTGATCTATAGGTCAGTCAGTGATAAAAATGACGATTTTTGGACGTTAATATCTAAATATCCATTTGAGGTGTGTTTATAAAATTTGGAGTACATTATGTATCTTGCAAGTCTCAATATGTGAACCAAATCTGACATATTTATGTGAATAATTTTTAAGTTATCAGTGGTCAAAAGTGGCACCAAATGGTTCGTGTAATATTACAAGCGGTGCTGCTCGGGTTCTGTTAGCTTGAACTTGGCTTGACACGCTACCGCGTGTCTAGATGCCTTTACGATCTTCGAGTGAAATTTAAAATGGGGTCCGTTCCCGCGCGACGGCGGGGGATAGAGTGAGGTAGGTAGGTGCCGGGGGGGCAAGACAGGATGTCGTTAGTGTAAGATCGGCCGGCGCTTTGTCCCGTCTCCGCCATAAGAGCGAGAGATCACCACTGATACCATACTACACACACATTGGAGATAATTAATTTGTAGATGACATTGCACTCACTATAATTAATTTTCAACAAAAACACATACTTTTGCTTAAAAGCTGGTCCATGACAAAAGACGACGCCATACCAGTCGCACAGTGGATTTTCCGCAGTATATTTATGGTAGTAAGTTGATACGTAATGAATCTGCCGATTGTGAAACCTCGTACATTAGGAGTAATGCCGTCACAGTTACACGCTACGTAAACTGCACAACCGCTACATTCTGCCACGTTTTACTTTAAACCGAGAAGCCACAGCATAAACGATACAATGGTCGTACTGACAGGTACGCGCGATTGTGGCGCGGTCAGGCTGACCGATCGTGTGCGACCCTTGATGTCCTTTGTGAGCGCTCGATGACACGCTACCCTCAAAGGCTTTTAGACGCTCTGAAAACTGATATCACAATAGAAGTACGTACATGTACTCTTTATGTACTGACGATAGACGCGCCATTGTTCCGGTAGTTACAAGTATGTACTTCGTTATGTACGACTTCGAACCTTCGAGTCTCGTCGTCTATAAAATTATATTTGATAGTTTCTACACTTACGTCATGAAAATGTGGAGGAGAGTTTTTTGCATTAAAGATAAAGATATTTTATTTTGCAAATACGGGTACAAGTCAAGGTGTTACATAATTTAAATACAGAAACAGCCATATTTTGCCAATTACAAGGCATGCAAAAGTATAGGGTTTAGGTACAATTAAAATATACATTTACTAATGATACATAATAATATTCTAATTCATAATTCATTAATAAAAATAATCAGTCAATAATAAAATTTAATGTCACAATTTCTAATAGTTATTTAAATGCAATATATGTATATAATAGTCAAACAACTTCTTTCTCCAATAAAAAATCTTCAACCCTATAATAAACTTTGTCTACTAGAAAATTGCTAAGCCTTTTTTTGAATAATGTCAAATTATAGTCCTTCCAACAACTTGGTATTTTGTTATATATCACCGGTGCCATGCAGCAGACACTCCTGCGCATCAGAGTTGTTCTAGCACTAGGGATACACAGGCTACTATTGTCACGCCTATTCCGTGGAAATACGTCAGCCATTCGTGTGAAGCGATCCGGGTTTAATTTTACGAATACTGCCATTTCTAAAATGTATAAACATGGTAGGGTTAATAATTTATATTGTTTAAAATATGGCACTCATCTATCAGTACTTTGCAAATTAAAAATAGACCGAATGCATCTTTTTTGGGCCTTAAATGCAGTTACTTTTTCTGTTGAGTTGCCCCAAAAGATAACTCCGTATCGCAGATGACATTCAACTATACCATAGTACGCAGTAAGGCATGCATCTAGATTACTAATAGCCGATAAGGTATATAAAGCGTATGCAGATGAACTTAGTTTCTTACAAAGTAACTCAATGTGTTGTTGCCCGGTGGACGCCATCATGCGCGTGAGAGCCCTCACGATGGGGGCTGCGGTATCCCGGGGCAGGGTCGTCTTGGCGGTGTCTTTGGACATCACCAATGCCATTAACACCCTGCCCTGGAGTTGCATCGGGGAGGCACTCCGGTATCACCGGGTGCCGACCTACCTCCGTCGCACGGTCGAGGACTACCTGACGGACAGAGCCGTCATCTACCCCGATCACCGGGGAGAATGGAACCGGCGAGAGATGTCGTGCGGTGTTCCACAGGGATCGGTTTTGGGGCCGCTCCTGTGGAACATCGGTTACGACTGGGTGCTGCGCGGCAACCTCCCTGACGGCGCCGGCGTAATATGTTACGCCGACGACACGCTCGTCCTGGCGGAGGGAGAGTCGCACCAGGGGGCGGCCGACCTGGCGACGCAAGCGGTTGCGATGGTCGTTGGAAGGATCCGGCAGTTGGGACTCGAAGTGGCGCTGCACAAAACAGAGGCCATGTGTTTTCATGGCCGTCTGAACGCGCCACGGTCTGAGTCCCACATAACGGTGGGAGGGGTTTGCATCGGCGTCGGGAGGACACGGCGGTGCTCTGCCCAAGCGTGGCAGTCCTGCACCGTATGCTCCACCGTGTCCTCCGGGCGGTCCTCGCAGTGGTGACACCCAGGCGTTTCCTCCTTCCCCATCAGACACAGGTACCTCCCGAAACTACCGTGTCCGGTGAGGACCTGTGTCATGCGGTAGGTCAGGACGCCGTGACGCCTATCCAGCCACTCCTTAAAGAGGAGTCTTACCGCCGCGATTGCGGCGTGCCCGGACCTCAGTTGCAAGGCGGCGGCTGACTTGGCGACGCAAGCGGTTGCGATAGTCGTTGGAAGGATCCGGCAGTTGAGACTCGAAGTGGCGCTGCACAAAACAGAGGCCATGTGTTTTCATGGCCGTCTGAACGCACCACGGTCTGAGTCCCACATAACGGTGGGAGGGGTTCGCATCGGCGTCGGGAGGACGATGAAGTACCTGGGACTCGCCCTTGACAGCCGGTGGAACTTCAAGGAGCATTTCCTGCGTTTGGCCCCAAAGCTGAACCGGGCAGCAGCCACCCTCAGGCGACTCCTGCCCAATCTCAGCGGGCCAAACGCCTCCTGCCGGAGGCTGTACGCCGGTTTCACGCGGTCCATGGCCCTCTACGGGGCCCCCGTGTGGGCCCTGAGCATTCGGACGCGACCACTGAAGCTGGTCGCATGCCAGAGGGTCATGGCTATCCGGATGATCCGAGGATACCGCACGATTGCCGGCGAATCGGCCAACCTCCTTGCCGGATTGCTGCCCTGGGATCTGGAGGCGACTGCCCTCCAGCGCGTCTATGAGTGGCGCGTGGAGGCGCAGCGCCGGGGCGAATCCCTGCTGCCTCGACAAGTCGAGGCGCAGCGGGAAGAGCTCCGGCGCGATGTCAGGGCAGTATGGAGGGAACGACTGTCGCAACTGAGGTCCGGGCACGCCGCAATCGCGGCGGTTAGACCCTTCTTTAAGGAGTGGCTGGATAGGAGTCACGGCGTCGTGACCTACCGCATGACACAGGTCCTCACCGGACACGGTAGTTTCGGGAGGTACCTGTGTCTGATGGGGAAGGAGGAAACGCCTGGGTGTCACCACTGCGAGGACCGCCCGGAGGACACGGTGGAGCATACGGTGCAGGACTGCCCCGCTTGGGCAGAGCACCGCCGTGTCCTCACGGCGGCGATAGGCGGAGACCTCTCGCGCCCGGCATTGGTCGAGGCCATGCTGCGGGGCGAGACGGAGTGGGAAGCGGTCGCCTCCTTCTGCGAAGCAGTCATGCTCGTGAAGGAGGAGGCGGGCCGCGTGGGGGAGAGGACAGCGTCCTCCCTCCACCCCAGCCACAGTGGTAGACGCCCACGGCGCCGGACGTCGGCATACGATCTCCGGCCACCGTAAGCGCGGGCTTGCGGGCGGCGAGTAATGGGCGACTCGCTGTCCGACCATGAACCATGCCCGGGTCGAGGGCACGTTGTGTTCCACGCGCGCCTCAAAGAGTGTCAGCATTATGACGGGGCCCCCCTCTAGAGGGCCAAAGCCTGCCGGGGTCGCGGGACTTATAGAATTACCGTGACCCTGGATCATAAAGGGCTATTGAAGGACACCGTGGATTTTAGTCAGTACAAGTCTGACAGTTCCTCCCACTCTGCCCTGGGTGGGAGGACTCATTTGATGATTTTACCACGATAAAAAAAAAAAATGTGTTGTTGCCAGCTAAGTTTTTTATCTATTTCTAGCCCAAGAAATTTATGTCATTCGTTCTTTATGTCATGTCAGTGGCCATAGAATATGTAACTCATGTAGAAAACTCCCGGCACTGAAGCACCCGCGGCCGGTGTTCCTCTAGCACTGAGTACGTATGAACAACGTTAGCAGATACCGGCGCGTACTGGAGGCAAGTGACAGATATTTGCCGAGAACTACTCTTTAAAACTTGAAAAGTACTTTTGCATCGGGCGAACGATATGATAAAACACAGCAAAGCAAACATGGTAAATATCCCGTTTCGAGTATTAATAATAAAGTTAGTGACCATGATAGTTTAAAATTTTATAACGTTATGATAGTTTTCTACCCACCTAAGTGTCAGTTACAACTACAAGGTGCATCTATCGAGAGACGACGATTTCTCAGAGTCGTCTAACACATGCTGATATGAGTCCGATACGAGGTAGTCTAATGCGACCGACCTGCAGCACCATGAATGTAACTCTAATAAAGTAAATCAGCTTATTGTTACAGCCTACACGACGTCAATGTTCCCGAACAGTTTTATGTCAGCATAAACCGGGATTTTAGTAGGTGTAAGTAAATGTATGGGCCTATTTATCTTAGCAGCGGGTCCCGTACAAAAAGTCAGGTGACGCGTGTAAACTCATATAAGGTAATAGTAAGGCAGCGCCGCGCGCCTCGGGCCCAGCGCAGAGCGGGGACTCAGCTAGGGTTGCCACTCTGCACACCCGACACTCGGTACTTGCAACACTCTCTTATAGCGAACATAAAATATTATTATACAAGACGCGGGATTTTTAAGGAAATAGACACTAAACTTATTTTAAATAAAATATTTTCGTTTCGTATCTACGAAATACAGGACATCATTCTACCAACGAACCATGCAAGAGTACTGAAAGTGAGATTTTTACAGGGAGTTAGTAGGTCCTTACGTAAATACAAAACGGGACGGAGAAAAAAGATAAATCAACCTGGCTGAATCAATTTTTTTCATACTAATCGCATAACGTAGGCCTCGCCTAAATGTTAGTGTGGACAAAATGTTTTATTTTTAACAGACTTCCAAAAGGAGAAGGTTATCAATTCGACAGAATGTTTTTTTTGTGGTTTGTTCAACGATTTCTTCGTCAATTGTGAACCGATTTTGATGATTCTTTCTTTTGTTTGGACGAGTATTATTCCCGAGCATTGGTCCCGTTTAAATTTGGTGAAGATTTGATACTGATCTTCAGAGATTTCAATGGAACTCTTCAAGAATAGACAGCAAATCTGTCGTTGTAACACCATAACATAACATCACGCCTGTATGCACTGAGGGGGTACGCAGATGTGTACAGTGCATCCACAGCCTATTACCATGACATGTATTGTTAAAGGTTCAGTAATTTTTCACCAAAACTCCTTTGACAATTTTTAACCGACTTCAAAAAAATGAGGAGGTTCTATGTTCGACTGTATGTGTTTTTATGTACATAATTATGTTCACCGATTTCTCCGTCAATTGTCGACCGATTTAAAAAATTCTTTTTTTATTCGAAAGCCTATACTCCTGAGGTTGTCCCATTGTCACCAAGTCAGAATCTGATGATGGAATCCCAGGGAAATCGAAGGTAACCCTCAAATTTTATAGGCACGTACAATGTTTTTCATATACTCTCCAACACAATTCAGATATTTGTGCCTGGTAATCATCGTCTCATGTTGCTGAGCTGATGATGGAAGGTATAAGTCAGGATCAGATGATGGGATCACAGGAAAATTAAGGACAACCCTCAAATTTTATCGGCATCGTTTGAAACAGTATAATTTCCATGTGGTCCCATGTTCATCAGGTCAGGATCTGATGTTAGGATCTTGAAGAAATCAAGGGAATTCTCCAAATTATATAGGCACACATTCTCGTAGGCATTTTGCCTGGTAATCATCATTGTGTGTACAATTGAACCAAGTATTTGGTTTACAGTTTATATAGTGGGTGAAGTCATAGTTACGCACACAAACACAAAATAAAACGAGCGAGCTCGGTTTTTATTAGTGTGCGTGTGGCACATCAATTATCATATCCCAATATATAGTCATCATTCACTTATGATGCTGAAGGCGATATAATATTTTGCATATTGTTGCTATAGCAATCCTGGCACAATGGCTATAGTCTTTGGTCACTGAACGAGAAGCCGTAAGTTCAAATCATGCATGCAATAATATATTCTTTTTCTTTTTGTATTCATTATTTTGTTAAAACATTACTTAAAGTAGAATTTATAACGATTCCAACGTTTGAGACAAACATTGAACTCTCAGGCTATTTGATTTTGACTGTTTAGACAACAACGACCGACAATTTAAAAATATTGTTTTCAAACACCTTCATTTATAAAAAAAGAGCGTTCTTAGTTGTCAATCTACGAGTATTTGCATTACTGAGTTTCTTGATTACTCCTCTTGAGCATGTGTGTTATCAATGTTCAAAGAGGTGGAAATCGTTGTTTTGGATGAGCAAAACGTATCTTTATTATGTGAAATTGTGAGTGTAAATGTGGTGCTGCCTAACAAACGATGGGACACTTTATATCGTGTCCTGCCTGTTCTGTTGTTTGCTCCTGTGAAATGCATCACAGGACGCTACTGAAAGAGCCAAACTCGTCGCCAAATTTTGGGCTGACTCAATTTGAATTGTTATCGATTAGCGTATCGATGAGAAGT
The DNA here is from genome assembly GCA_963082995.1 of Noctua comes. Classification (NCBI taxonomy): domain Eukaryota; kingdom Metazoa; phylum Arthropoda; class Insecta; order Lepidoptera; family Noctuidae; genus Noctua; species Noctua comes. The sequence goes on from OY720267.1 coordinate 425,974, forward strand.
GAAATTACAAGGCGTTTAATGAAATCGGTGAGTAACAGTTAGATATTACGTTGATATTATACCTACTTCACTTTAACTAACTAACGTATGATGATTATGATATCTAAAATTAGCTTGATCTAGCCCTTAGACAGATTAAAGAAAAGCCTTTGAATAACGTAAATAAAAATAGATTATAATGTTTGCTAATGTCAGTGTATATCTTATATTTATGTATTGTATTATTATAAGTAATATTAATTAGGTATATATAAGTATATTGAATAAACATAGTGTATATATAGTGTTTATTTATTATAATATTAGCTATTATTATAAGTATTATAAATACCGTTTTTATCCACAGGCGAGAACCGTACAGTTATGGGTCCGCCGATATGCGGATTTTGGAGACGTAGAACACCTTAGGCCAAAACCAAAGGCAAATTCATCGGCTCGACACTACGACATCGTAGCAAGGCACAAGGCTGATCCCTTCTTGTCCACCCACATAAAAGTGTGCTTACAAACTGTGTGATCTCATGAGCAGAAGGTTACAAGAAGTAATGGAAAACGAAGGATTGCCGACTCATTATTAGTCGAATTTATTTTAATTAGTAGACGAATATGAACGTTATTTTTATGCAAATAATGTTCATATTTGTTAAGCAAATTTGAACAAATACAAAACAGTAATAAGTAGGTAGGTATAAAACTTTTTTAAAACCACAACTCGTAAATTATTGAAAGTATGGTGAAGTGATGTTATTGTTATGCGATTAGAAGTTGTCATAATTTCTTACTATCTAACATGTTGATTCACTTCACCTCTAATTTTACTTTAATTCTATTTATATAACTACCTACTTTAACAAATTATTTACGTCAATCCTTACCAATAAAAAACTTTGTCTTAGTCAAAAAAACAGGTAAACAAACAACAGTGTTTTACTCATTCGAACGTCTTATCTGAATAGCTATACACTATGAATGTTTAAAACTAGTTCGTATTAAATCATTGTATCGGCCACACAAGTTTTTTTTTCTAACATACAGCTCCCACCAAATTGAACCTTAAAACAACTAATATAAGGAAGGAACATATTGGAAGAAACGAGACGGATAATTTGCTAATGACCCAAGCGATAAGCAAACAATACCAATGTTTATCTAATAAAAAAAACAATTTATTGCATTGGTTACATTTAATTACTTTTTACTTTTTGCTTGAGTAATTTTATAGGTCACAAAATAAATTTATTAAAAAACAAAAAGTAAAAAGTTGCAAAAATAATTCCTCAGTTGGGTTCGAACTCACGTCGTAGAGGTTAGATCACTAGCTAACGCAAGCGCTTACACCAATCGGCTATGGTGACCATGTTAAGTTACTATGAAATGTTGGGCTTTATTGTAAACCCGTTTATATTATTTTTACCAGTGTACCCGACACGGGTAAAGATAAAAAAAATAAAGCCCGTGTAGGGTACAATATGTTTACTCACACAATAATAATGAGCGGCTTTATGAACATTACCGGCTCGTACAATGACAGTTACCGATGTGTGCGATGTAAACTAATTAACTTGGCTTGCTGTACGTTCAACGATATTTTCGCCAATTGAGAACTGATTTCAATGATTCTTTTTTTATTTGAAAGAATATTACTCGGCGGTGGTCCCTTTGGTGAAGATCTGATGCTGATTTTTAGAGATATACAATGGAACTCTTCAATAATAGACAGCAAATCTGCCGTGATTGCTACAATCGCTTAGATGTTTATTGTTTACACAATATCGTAACATAACATCACGCCTGTAATCCTGTTTGCTCTGAGGTTGTACGCAGATGTGTACAGTACAACCAGATTTGAAACGCATAGCAAATATTAATTGTATAGGATATTACAACTAAAAATGGAAAAATAAATAAAAATTAAAAAAAAAACCGACGTCAAAAACAAAAACCGGCCAAGTGCGTGTCATACTCACACGCACACAGGTTTCCGCAGCATCAAACAAATTCGTAAAAATATTTTGAAGGCTCATTCTAATAATGTTGTATTGTATTACATTCAAAAGCAAAACTAAATTTGTTTTTCATAGTATGGTAATGAAAAACAAAATTACTACCAAAGTTTGATGAAAAAGTCCCATATCTCAAAAACTGTACAATCGGCCAAGCTAAATAGTTTACATCGCACACGTCGGTAACTGTTATTGTACGAGCCAGTAATGTTCATACAGCCGCTTATTGTTATTGTGTGCGTAAAGGTATTCTACCCTACATGGGATTGTTTTTTATTTTTACCCGTGTAGGGTACACGGGTAAAGATAAAAATAAACGGGTTTACAATAAGGGCCGACATTTTATACAAACTGCAGAGTTACCTCTGCATTTTAGCCTTTTTGGTAAAACCTCAACGCCAAATATCTTTTCTTTTAAATTGTCAACTATATTATTCAAAATTAAATATTTTTGACATATTGTTGGATTGCATTTTTTTTCTTCAATTGGTGCATTGATTTTGATTAGAATATACTTTCTTTCGATAAATTACACTGACATTTACATTATAATTATAAAAAAGTTCTGATTATCAGTTTAATGGCTAATAGTACATAATTTATATTATATTTGTGTAACATTTTTCCTGGTACTTATTGTTCATTTTTGATACTTCTTTTGCAAAGTCAATTTTATCGATTTTTCTCTTTCCGGAAGCTCTGTCCTTAAAGAACTGATTTTTCTAACCAAATTATTCATTTGTCTTAGGTATGAAACCAGCGAGTTAAGGTCGGATTTTTGACCTTTACCGTTTACCCTATTCATTTTGAAGAGATTTGCTTCGGAAAACTTTTCTTCCAATGGTTCAGCGATTCAACCCGTCCGGACTCCGAGAACGGAGTTGATCTGCTGAGCGGAGTATATACTTTGGAAACTCAACGTGATATTTTGATCTTATTAACTTTTCTTTCTTTCTAAAATTGAAGTGGCGTGATTTATTATTTAAATTGACCTAGACGAGAAACTCAAGAAATAATCTAAATTTTGTTATCTTTATTTAAATTTCATATCAGTAGCTAAATTTTGTATGTAAATATAATCTTTCCGCACCGTACCGTTCTGTTATAAAAGATTTTTTATCTTCGAGAAGCTTCTCAAAATAAATAGTCTCACTTTTTTTCTTGCTTGCTTGTCAAATGAAAATTTCTAAATTAATTTTAGGTGAAAAGGCAGGCCATTGTACACGAAGTGACGACGACGTCGACGACGTATAATAATATGTTATTGTTGTCGTGTTTGTTTAAACGTTCACTTGCCAAAAATTAGGTTTGCGTTACAATTATTTGTGAAGAGTTTATTTTCTAAATAATAATTTGGCAAATGAAATTATGCGGAAAATTGTTTGGGAAGTGATAATTTGTCAATTTCTTTTTGGCTGCCACCAATAGCAAGATTCCCAATATGATGAGATGCTTATTATTGTTCGGTGATTTACCCGAACACAATGTTATACTAAGATTAAATTGAGAATAAAAGAGTTATTATAAATGTGTATGACGTTAAATAAATAACCTATAAGTAAAGTCCAAATAACGTACTTTTTGAGCAAGATATAATAAATTGCCTTTTTTATCTGCACTTAGGTGGCGCCGCAAATCACAACTAACTTCACGTTAGAGTTGACAAAGGATGCTTCTACTGCCATAGTCAATCTATACATATAAAATTCAAAGTCCTGACTGACTGACTGACTTATATATCAACGCACAGCCCAAACCACTGGTCCTAGAGACATGAAATTTGGACAGTGTACTCTTTGTGAAGAGTTGATATCCACTAAGAAAGGGTTTTTCGAAATTCCACCCCTAAGAGGGTGAAATGGGGTGTTTAATTTTCTATGAAACTTTTTATTCTCTGAGTCGATTGACTTGAAATTGTGTCTACATATACTTCAGTTAAAATGATGAGATACGTGTATCACAGTTTTTCTAAAATCATCCCCCAATTTAAAATTCAATGTCCTGACTGGCTGACTGATATATCAACGCACAGCCCAAACCGCTGGTTCTAGAGACATGAAATTTGGAGAATGTACTCTTTGTGGAGAGTAGGTATCCACTAAGAAAGGGTTTTTGAAATTCCACCCCTAAGAGGGTGAAATGGGGTGTTGAATTTTCTATGAAACTTTCTATTCTCTGAGTTGATTGACTTGAAATTGTGTCTACATATACTTCAGTTAAAATTATGAGATACGTGTATCACAGTTTTTCCAAAATCATCCCCCAATTTAAAATTCAATGTCCTGACTGGCTAACTGATACATCAACGTACAGCCCAAACCACTGGTCCTAGAGACATGAAATTTGGAGGGTGTATTCTTTGTGAAGAGTTAGTATCAGTTTTTTGAAATTTCACCCCTTAGAGGGTGAAATGGGGTATTGAATTTTCTGTGAAACTTTTTACTCTCGGGGTCGATTGACTTGAAAATTTGTTTACATACTCTTCAGATAAAATCCAGTAAATCCGATGTCCAATCTCAAACCAAGGTATAAATATTTCACGTATCTAATTTAATTGATATAACTTTATAATAATTATTGCAGTTATAAGCAAGTAGATGTAAATCTATGTATGTATTATAGATAGATGCATAGATTACTTATTATTCCAGAAGTAAGATCCCGTGGGCAATTCCCTAACTCCACGCGGGCGAAGCAGCGGGCATAAGCTAGTATTAATATAAAATTCGGGAGTTTAAAAAAAATTACGATTGTTCTAGGTACAACACAGTCCAACGTAACACAGGTGGGGGTAATCCTGTACCATAACGGTAGATGGATATCTACAGTGGACATATGAAACACTGATGGATGCAGCACGCTCAATGTCCCTCACGTTTTTTATATTTTTTCTGTCGATATCAAAATCAAAATATTTTATTTCACAAAGGCCTACTATGGACACTTATGAAACGTCGAAAAAAAGGTGCACGGTTCGAGTTGGTCGTTTCCTATGGATAAGAATCGTTACAGTTCATTCACACATAAACATCAACATGAAAATTGGTATTAAGTTAAATAAAATTTCTGTAGATAAATAATTAAATTAATTACGTGATAAATCCCAATCCTAGATGCCCAAAATAGAGCATATAATTATGCTAGTTTTGCAATATCAAAAAGTACGTTGTGTAAAGTACGCTGTTGGGTAAACCGCTCGTGCACTCACGTACGAGCCATTAGCCACTCTGAACTAATTACGAGTGGCCGCTGCGCTGTCGCACCCTGCTCATATTACGGAGCATGAGGCTTTTTCTTGTTTGAGTAAACAGCACAGAAACAATACTGGCTCGCTGATGTCTGACGTAAGTAGTGCGAATGCTGTCGTCGCTTTGGTCTTTACCTAATTTTGTTTTCTCCATTCAACTTAAGGTATATTTTCATAATTTCCTAACATCAATTCCTGAAATTTTACTCTACAAGTTTTTATTTATTTATTTATTTATTTACAAACTCTTATCTACAACTACTATTACAGATCTGCGATCCAATGCGATAGAGTGGCCTTACATTCTAAATCCTTAATCTACATCCTATAAAATTACATACTATATCCTAAATCTTAACCTACATCTAAATAACATATTATAAATATATATTAAGACAGAGAATGGAGTAGGAGGAACGCTAATCCCAAATATCGACGCCACCCGCCATTCCGCCATATTGTCTTCGCGTGACATGATTATTTTGTTGGTAGATAGGTAGTTGGGTAATTTAAATCACACACAATACTTGACTCAAACTTCAAACGTTTATTTCTATTAAACCGTTTACAAGTTGAGCCACCCGTTCGCAAACATGATTGTTCATAAGGAGAAGAACGGGCTAAGAAACTCCTTACACACTCTTTTAATTCGTGTTACAGTTCTCATTTACACAACGTAATATTGTTCACTTCAAAAATCACTTTCAATTACATAGTTCAATTGTTTTCTAATCGCGAGCTAACTAACTCGACTTCTCGTTGTACCTACGCGTTCTCTCTCTCTGTCTAGGCGGAAGTGCCACACACCCAGTACAGTAATTTATTACATAGTAAGTTCATTAAAACTTACAATCAATACTAGAATACTTCACAATTAATTACTGTAATAATTAAACAATGCCAATATTCATAAATGTAAAGGCGTTATTGAATTAAAACTAATTAGTGGCTTCATTACTTTTTTACAACAATGGGATCTTGCTTAAAACCACTTCCGGCAGATCAAAGGATTTAATACAAACAGGTCTTTCACTAATACATTGCTCTGTAAAATAATATTGTTACTTTTTAGTTGGTAATTAGTTCCAGAAACTGATTCAAATTATAAATTGAGTTATTGATCATTAAAATCGTATTCGGCGCCATCTTCCACAATATTGTGGAATGTTGCCTCAAAACAAATCTTAGTGTTAAATGAGCATTGTTAAAATCCCAATTGTCAAATATTTGCTTATCTTAATTTTAACTATAGTTCTAGCTAAAGACTTTCGTTTAATAAATTAATCTTCAGAAGATCTTATCACGAACTATCTCAGTACTAAACACTGTTTCAAGCTTTCACGGTTTACACATATACTGTCACTTAAAAGAAAAAAAAAGATAAGATATCCCGTAAGTGACAGTATATATCTCAGTACTAGTTAATACAGAGACCATTAGATGGCGCTTATCTCTTCTGTCAATCGATACAGATCATTGTAATAATTGTACTTGCAACCCACAGATGGCACGATCAATATTATGATGGATGAGACATTATAAGTTGGTTATTAATTAAATTAACTTATATTCTTAGCAGATAGACGCTCTTGCGGCGACATATATAATGCAGCTTTTGCGAATTCACTCAAGTTGCAACTCAATACATCAATCCTCTCGTGAGCCTCGTTCACCACACGCATGGCTCTAGTGAGAGGAGTCTTCGCCAGTAAGTTGGTTCTGGCTGCAGGCAAAACAAGCAAGGGCGGGCGTCGCCGTCTCCAGACGTATCGGTCAGGCACGCAAAGTTCCAGGTGCCGCAGCACTCCAGGGTTATGCGCCCCGCCACGCAGCAGCTTGACTACATACGCTGCGAGTGCAAAGTCGCGTCGCACCTTTAACGCGTTGTACCCTACCATACCCAGTACAAATAGTGTAGGGTACATTAATGGGTAAAATGGATATACCCCATACAGCATGAAATACAGGTGTCTAGTGAACTTATTTTGGACACGTTCCAACATGACACTATATTTCGCCTCATGAGGAGTTAAAGTTAAATCTTTAATCCTTGGTCTTAAAGTTCATGGATTCCTGCGTTTTTCCGCCTACTCGAGAAAAGAGCTATAGTTAAGTTTTCCCTGAAACAAAAAAGTGGTACAAAACTATTTAACTATTTATGTTCATTATATTTTTGCCCTCGTTGAGCGCCGTATAGAATAGCACAGAGTGTAGAGAGAGTGTAACAAAACTAAACTTTAAAAAATTTGCATCCAATCGCCTTATCTCGCCGCCTCTCCAACATAATGAAGCAGTTTAATTATCCTCCTTCAGCGGCCGCTCCCTCCCTCCCCCACGGGGAGGCTGAGCGGTGCCCGGTAAGGTGGGGGTCGAGGCGGGGGCGCGCTGACCCGGAAACGATGCGGCTCCCGGCCGGATATTAATTTCTCCACTCGAACGCACTTCGCGCAGGTGACGAACACCGGAACGCTTTTCAGCAAAAATTTTCATTTATACGCGCTTTGTTCCAGCGTGTAATGCTTCTCGTTTGTCACCGACGCTACACGCCATATACCATACTAGCTTATGCCCGCGGCTTCGCTCGCGTGGTGTTCGGGAATTGCCTACGGAATCTTACTTCTAGGATAATAAGTAATCTATGTATGTACTATACCCGACTATAATAATCCATCTCTGTGCCAAGTTTTATCCATATCTGTTCAGCCGTTCTGGTGTGATTGAGTAACAAAGAGCCGTCCATCCAAACTTTCGCATACGTGTAATATTAGTTTATACATTTAAAGTTGAATAGGTAATAAAGAATAGTTTTGACTTGAAGTTTGAAGAAAATTGAACACCTCATTTCACCCTCTTAGGGGTGGAATTTCAAAAAACCCTTCATTAGTGGATACCTACTCTTCACAAAGAATACACCCTCCAAATTTCATGTCTCTAGGACCAGCGGTTTGTGCTGTGCGTTGATATATCAATCAGTCAGTCAAGACATTGAATTTTAAATTGGGGGATGATTTTTGAAAAACTCTGATACACGTATCTCATAATTTTAACTGAAGACTATGTAAACAAATTTTCAAGTCAATCGACTCTGAGAATAAAAAGTTTCACAAAAAATTCAACACCCCATTTCACCCCCTTAGGGGTAGAATTTCGAAAAACCCTTTCTTAGCAAATACCTACTCTTCACAAAGAATACACCCACCAAATTGCATGTCTCTAGGACCAGCGGTTTGGACTGTGCGTTAATATATCAATCAGTCAGTCAGCCAGTCAGGGCTTTGAATTTCATATGTATAGATTTATCTAGATAAGATAAGATAAGATAAGATTTCTTTATTTGTTTAAACATTGTTTACATACAAGAGCATGCAAGATGTTACATTGGTTTAGTCCAGAATGTTTAGCCGTAAGTAACGGCGTACAAATATTTCCATAACATTGAGAGAAAAAAAATAGATAAATTAACAATAAGAAATGATTTAAAAATTACTTAGAATAGGCACATGCAAAGTTTATAATTTAACAATCTTAAAAATAAAAAATAAAAACAATTCTAATGTGATAATGTCAAAATTCCATATTCATATAAATTTAGTATTAGTGTCAAGAAACGATAAAATAATATATTAAGTCAAACAGAAAAATCTTTTTCGGCTAGAAATTCGGAGATACTATAATACGCCTTTTGCGAAAGAAAAATTTTTAATTGGCGTTTGAATGCCTTACCATTCAGCTCCTTCCAGCATTTAGGCAATTTGTTAAATATAGTAGGCGCCATACAGACGATACTTTTGCGCATGAGTGCCGTTTTTGCGGGATAGACTCGAAGAATGGTCATATCCCGTCTGTTACGCGGTACCACGTCCTGTAAACGTGGAAATAGTTTGGGGTTTGTTTTAACGAACATTGCAGTTTCGAGGATATACAGACAAGGAAGAGTCAATAGCTTGTACTTTTTAAAATACGGCTTACATGTATCAATCGTTTTTAACCCAAACATAGATCTAATGCATCTCTTTTGGGCCTTAAATGCCGTGTTGGCGTCGGTAGAATTTCCCCAGAATATGATGCCGTATCTTAGGTGAGACGCAGCTAAGCCATGGTAAGCCGCAAGCAAGGTATCTACATTTACAACTGCAGCTAGAGAGTGCAGTGCAAATGCAGAACTACCGATTTTTTTACAAAGGTTCTCGATTTGAGATTTCCAGTCAAGCCTTTTGTCAATTATTAGTCCAAGGAACTTAGCAGTATTTACACTTTTAACAATTTTATTATCTATATTTATGTCCATATTTTCCACAATCAGTCGTTGGCTAAAATGTGTGATTTTTGTTTTATCTAAATTAATCTTTAAATTATTATTGTTTAACCATTCTATTATAGATGTCAAGGTATTGTGAATGTCAAATTTATATTGGATCATGTCATTGCTATTACTACAAATGGTCACCGTGCTATCATCTGCAAATAAAGTCATAGGATGCGTAATTATTGTTGGCAAGTCATTAATATATAGTATAAAAAGTGGAGGTCCCAATACACTACCTTGTGGAACACCAAAAGTTGTTTGACGTTCCTCTGATAGGTATATCTCTTCCTTTTTAGTGGTTGTATTAATTCTCGTGATTTCTGTCTTTTGTTTTCTATTAGTCATGTAGGATTTAATTAAATTAAGAACCTTACCTCGTATACCATAGGCTTCAAGTTTTCTTATTAAAATGTCATGATTTACGTAGTCAAATGCTTGTGTCATATCGCAGAATATAGAGCATACAGGTGTTTTTTTGTCCATTTTTGTCAATACGGTGTATAAAAAGTCGTAGATCGCCATATTTATAGTCTTTTTTTCGCGAAATCCCTTTTGCTCATTACATAATATATTATTTTTTTCAATGTAACCGTTTAATTCCGTTTGAATGAATTTCTCAAATATTTTCGAGAAGATAGGAATCAGAGAAATAGGCCTGTAGAATTCCATTTGCTCCCTATCGTCTTTTTTAAATAATGGCTTAATTATCGCTATCTTTAGTGCATCAGGAAACGTGCCGGCTACGATACACATATTTATAATATGAGACAAATGGTCGCATATTTCAGGTGCTACAGCTTTTATTACCTTGGTTGATATGCCATCATACCCTACACTATTTGTGTTTTTTAAGGACATAATGATTGTCTGCACCTGTTGTGGTGTGCAGGGTGCCATAAACATCGAGTTTTTGTTGTTTAAGACAGGCCGTGTAGTTTTATAACTTGACTGGATGGCTTGTATTTTGTTAATAAAAAAGTCATTAAATTGATTAGCAATTTGTTTCGCATCCGTAATTGTGTCGTTATTGATTTTAATTTTCAAAATATAATTTTTAGGCACATTAAATTTTCTTTGATTTATTATTTGCCAGGCGGTTTTACATTTGTTGTGTGATGTTTTGATTTTATAGTTATTTTGTGAACGCTGTGTCAGCGTCATGATTTTTCTGAAAAGCTTAGAGTATTCTTTAAAGCGAGTTCTATTTAATTCATTTGATTTTAATCTGTAGGTCCACAGAAGTTGCCGTTTTTTTTTACTACAAGATCTAATACCTTTAGATATCCACTTTGGCTTTGTAATTACATTTATTGTAACCCTAGTCTTAGGAAAACAGAGGTTGTAGAAGAAAGAGAATATTTCATGAAATTTGTTGTACGCAATGTTCGGGTCATCCGTCTCATATATTTCGGAGTAATACATTTTGCTCATACAATATTTAAATTTAGATATATTTTCAATGCTGTAGTTATGTCTAAAAACACTGTATATTTAATACACAACCAAAGTTTCGGGTTCAATGAATGCATAATTAAAGTAGCAGAACAGTGAGCGGTTATGAGTCGGTTTCATTAATTCTGTTTGCAGATACGTGAGAGCGTTACATGAACAATGCAGCGCACATTATGCTAGGCGCACACTCGCCGATTATACTTATGCAAGGCTGTGTGCCTTGCATTAGTATAGTGGAATTAAAACAGATGATTGTTCGGGTAAGTACCTACATACGGTACGTCATTTTCACACTCGAAGCGGAGCGAGCAGCCGGAGCAAGCGGTCCGAGCGCTTGTAATTAAAATTAAACTAGACGACGCCCGCGTGATGCATCACTTACGTAATTGTCCGCTTGCGCTGTTTCATACTCTTGTTTCCCATGGCTTATAAAAAAAAAAAACGTTTTCCCAGTAATGTTGAGCTACGCGATATGTTATACCGAGGTTGGTTACACACTTGTGCATCGGCAAATAACTCCGATCGGTATCTGCTATCTCTGAATCACGTGTGGGTCGGCCAGCCACAATTCAAGTATAGCCAAGTGGCTCGATTTTGCCACCCGGCTGTGCCGAGTCTTGCCGACCGGCCTGACCTGTGTGTAGCACCAACATCTCCATTTATAACTTCCACTAAGAAAGAATATTTTAATTTTCTATTTTAGTTTATGAACTAAAAAACGTTTATTTAAGTAAGCAGATTTTAAGCCTTGATTTTAGCCTAGATTTTAAGCCTCTAATAATAATAATCTGTTGACACAGCGATCTGATGGCCGGAGGCTGCAAACTTAGTGTTAATCTCTAATTCATTTGTCGCAGGTGCAAACGTGATTTTATACAATTAAAAATATGTCATGTACGAAACAAAATGTATGTGTTACGATCGTACCAAGGGGCGTTCTGTAATTTGTGTCTACCTCCATAAGAAAAAGGAAAATTAATTGAATTCAATTAAGAATGGTCTCCATTACTCTCCATAGATTCTTATAGTATCAAGGATTAATTTAATCGGTCTCTGAATATCAATGAGGTCAAAAGTTCTTCTCCAGCGGGCACGCCGCAATCGCGGCGGTAAGACCCCTCTTTGAGAAGTGGCTGGATAGGCGTCACGGCGTCCTGACCTACCGCATGACGCAGGTCCTCACCGGACACGGAAGTTTCGGGAGGTACCTGTGTCTGATGGGGAAGGAGGAAACGCCTGGGTGTCACCACTGCGAAGACCGCCCGGAGGACACGGTGGAACATACGGTGCAGGACTGCCCCGCTTGGGCAAAGCACCGCCGTGTCCTTACGGCGGCGATAGGCGGAGACCTCTCGCTCCCGGCATTGGTCGAGGCCATGCTGCGGGGCGAGACGGAGTAGGAATCGGTCGCCTCCTTCTGCGAAGCAGTCATGCTCGCGAAGGAGGAGGCGGGCCGCGTGAGGGAGAGAACAGCGTCCTCCCTCCACCCCAGCCGCAGTGGTAGACACCCACGGCGCCGGACGTCGGCAGACGATCTCCGGCCACCGTAGGCGCGGGCATGCGGGCGGCGAGTAATGGGCGACTCGCTGTCCGACCATGCACCATGCCCGGGTCGACGGCGCGTTGTGTTCCACGCGCGCCTCAAAGAGTGTCAGCATAATGACGGGGCCCCCCTCTAGAGGGCCAAAACCTGCCGGGGTTGCGGAACTTATAGAATTACCGTGACCCTGGATCATAAAGGGCTATTGGAGGACACCGTGGATTTTAGTCAGTACAAGTCTGACAGTTCCTCCCGCTCTGCCCTGGGTGGGAGGACTCGTTTGATGACTTTACCAGGAAAAAAAAACAAAAAAAAAAGTTCTTCTCCAGAATGAAATTCATTATTAGATTTCAAAGGTTTCACCAAATTGAAATGTATGTCTATCTAGATAGACATTCTTGCATACATTTTGCACCTTAAATATCTAAAGTATCTAAAGTAGATTTCCATGTAGCGTAACGTATTTTCGAAATTCTTCTTCTTTTATCCTGTGTGTTTGACGTTTTGTTTGGTGAAGTCGTGTTACACCCACATTACTTGGGTATTAGGGAAAATAATAAATAATTATGGAGGTTTTTTTTTCGTAACTTCCTTAACATAAATATTTCCTGCTTCCAAATAAAGCGAACGAGCCTTACTCGCAGAAACAATCTGAGCGAGATTGCAGTGCCTCCATCAAGATAAACCATCACGTAATAAATAAAGCGAGTCAACGTCTATACATGTACAAGATATACGAGGTGGCGGCTGCGGTCAGCAATCCCGCGGCAAATCCAACTTAGATGGTTTGTGAGTCCGAGAGCGCCCCGCACATCCCGCCCCGCGCCGTCCGGGAAGCGAAGCAAGCGTTAACTTATCCGTGTGCGCTCGCCTTTAATGCCTCAGGATTTTCATTGCTCTATAGATACTAAACACAAGGAAACTATTAGTTGCATCGAAAGTTTTTTTTTATTTAAATGGATTTTGGTAACTTTTCCATTGATGTATTCTTTTATCGCTTACAAAAAAGGTTTAGTGCGCGTCCCATTCTCTATCTCGTTGCAAACTAAGCCTCGTTTTAGATGCTATACCTCGTAGTCGACACAACGTCTGGAAGTCATTTCCACGCCTCGTAGTCGACGCTTCATCTCGTAGTCGACCTACATCTGGTGTCAATGCTACGACTCATAGTCGACGCTACGTCTCTTAGTAGATGCTACGTCTGGAAGTCAATGCTACGCCTCGTAGTCGTCGCTACGCCTCGTAGTCGATGCTACGTCTGGAAGTCAATACTACGTCTCGTAGTCGACGCTACGTCTCGTAGTCGACGCTACGTCTCGTAGTCGACGCTACGTCCCGTAGTTGATGCTACGCCTCGTATCTCTCATTTCTAATTTTGAAATATTTTTTTAGAATACTCAGGTTGATACATTTTGCAGGTACTGATTACTATTTCACCCATTGGTAATGTTATTGGGTGACACATTTCAGGTGTCAATACCGAAGGGTCTGACGCGATGGGGTCACCGGTTGTGGTCTGATCATTAGGGAGCGTCCGTCCTTCATGTGACGGAAATTTAAATGAAAAACTGGTGGACTTATTGAACAGCTCACCTTTATGACGTGAACGTTTTCCTTTATTCATTTTCATTTTTTTTTTGCCCTTATCCCATACTTTTTTCTGTGTTTTATCTCAATGTGTTATCTCCGTTTATTAAAAGAACACCCGTTACGTTATTTAACATAATGGCGGGAGTAAGTGCAATGTTCTAGAGTGACTAGCACCGCCTGCTAGCATAATAGTTGTAGGTAGTTCTGTAGAAGTGTCATGATGTCGCGAGGCTGCCAGAGAGTCAATTTAAAGATCTCAGCTTAAAAAACAACCTTTATAAAGAGGTTCATACTAGCGCAAAATGTAGCGAGACTTTGTACATTCGAGTGCAATTAGAGAAAAAGATCGAACAAAGTATTAGTGATCGAATTTTCATGGGACTTTTTTTATTGATTTCCTAGAGGTGTGGAGAAGAAAGTAAAAAAAAATTTCACCGCTCTCAACTTTTTTTTTTGAGATTCCTTATAACTTTCGAAATAAATTTTAGTCACTACACTCATCATTCATCATCATCATCATCATTTCAGCCAAAAGACGTAAACTGCTGGACATAGACCTCCCCCAAGTGTCGCCACATTGACTATTGACACATTGTCCAGTTATCTGAGAAAAAGTATCAATTGCCAATGGCAAAAGAAATCTTAGTCTTATATTTCGATATTTTAGAAATAATTGACAACAGGAAATTTAAAAAAAAAAAACTTTGAAAGGGTCATTTCATCGACAACAATGAACCAATAAACAGACCAAATTGGCATTTAATGTTGCAAACAGGTAAATACGCCACAGACAAATTCGTCGAATTACAAGTTATTCGTAAACGAAAAGAAAAAAGGAAATTTAAAAAAAGTCGAGAGTGGCGTATTGTTTTACTCTCTTCTCTACACCTTTATCACCTCAATAAAAAAGGTCCCTTGAAAAGCCGACCACTATAAACTTCGTTCCACCTTTTGGGTATTTTTTTACTAATAGCACTCGGGTACTAGTCAATACCTACAACAATAGACACGCGCAGCCACGTCCCGCGCATGATTCACTTCAGTGTAGTCAGAGCTTAACACAAGCCAAATACCTTTCATCTCATAGCGTGTACTATAATCTCGTTAGTATTTGACTTGTAACACAAAGCCAGTACCTTTCCCAAGTAAATAGTAAGTCCTACCTAAAGAGGACGACGGCGACGGTACGATAGCCACGGTACGGACTAGAGCTCCTACTATGTATTTGTCTTGCGAGGAAAAACTCAACCCTTTTGCACATGACTACCTCTGGAATAAATTACCTCGCATTAGTATTGCTCCACTGTTTCTTACTAAATCTTTGTAAAATCAACACTTTGTTTAATAGACTAGAACTGGTTTGTTTGTAAGTTGTATACATTTTTCCTCAAATAATAATTGTCACAGAACAGTAAAATGATATTATTTACAATTCCTACAATCTGTAAATTATTTCCCTTTTTTATGAGAATATTCGATTCATAAACAGCGAGTGTAACAGAATACTCCAAATAAATATTTATCCAAAAGTCAGATAAACCATTTTTTTACTATTAATACTAACGGGATATTTACCATGTTTACTGTTTGTTATGAGTTCCCGATATTTCGGCGCTGTTGCAAGCACCATGATTAACAGTAAACATGGTAAATATCCCGTTAGTATTAATAGTAATGTTAGTGACCATGATAGTTTAAAATCTTAAACCATTTTTTTGATTCCAACTGTACATTGTAATGAAATAGTTAGGCAGTTTAATTAAATCCAGTTTAATATTATTGAAGCCCAAAAGACTCCGCGGTTTTACAGTTAGTATTTATAAGCTAACGATGTTGCTGTACGCCGGCCGGCGACGCGCGACGCCCGGTGTGCGAGCACAAGTGCTACTGGACCCCGTTTCATTATGATGGTAATAGATTGTTGGTGCGGTTGGCTGCGCGGTAATCAGTACATCGTATACATTACGTGCTCGCTAATTAAGTCTCTCTAGTTTAGGATCGTACGATGCTCATTTGTTACTGTGGTTGCACTCTCCCTTGAACGTTGTGTTGCCGGTTTCCAATATCCGATAAACTTAATCCGTCTAATACATTTTTGTTGAAACTGGATTTGTTTCTTGCTCGGGGTAGCTCCATAAACACAGTTTAAACTTTTGCTGTTTGAGGTTAGAAGTTATAAAAGTTTGCGCTATCTTCCCAAGACTTGGGTAATATGTAAAGTACCATCGCGGTCAGGTCATCATCTGCCTAGCCTTTCTCTAACTATATTGGGGTCGGCTTCCAGTCCACCCCAATATCGTCGCGGTCAGGTGACACTTCAATAATAATTTTCAAGCGCGATTCTAAAGAAACTAATGCTAATAAAATGCTGTAGTAAAGTATTTCTTTTTAATGATGTAATTCTAGTTCACTTTTGTGTCACATTACAGTACGAGTACCAAGAACCAACCATTCAAATAGATTTGCCTTTTTTCAAAAACAAAAATTTAAACATTTTCAACCGATTGTTTGAATTGAACCAGTCAGTAACAGGCGGCTATATTTTAATGAATTTCTTATTTACTGTTCCATTGGGTAATAAAATTACATCGTTCCTCCCTTATTTAACTAAATATCTTGAATTTATTGCTCTCAATTAGCGCTCGTCAATGGCGCGATCGTCACGTTTTATTGGGCCAACTTTTATTTGGCCAAGTGTAAGCGCTGTTTCTTGTTGCAAACAAAGACTTAATAAAAGCTTGATTTTATTATGAGCCGGAGCTTCTCAGGCGGGTGTCGCTACTCGCTGCCTCCTGGCCCGCGGCGTGCGTATCTATACATATAAAATTCAAAGTCCTGACTGACTGACTGACTTATATATCAACGCACAGCCCAAACCACTGGTCTTAGAGACATGAAATTTAGACAATGTACTCTTTGTGAAGAGTAGGTATCCACTAAGAAAGGGTTTTTTTGAAATTCCACCCCTAAGAGGGTGAAATGGGGTGTTGAATTTTCTGTGAAAATTTTAGTCTCGAAGTCGACTAACTTGAAAATTCGAGTACATACTCTTCAGTTAAAATAATGAGACACGTGTATCACATTTTTTCTAAAATCATTCCCCAATTTAAAATGTAGGTCTTTTTGAAATTCCACCCCTACGAGGGTGAAATGGGGTGTTGAATTTTCTATGAAACTTTTTATTCTCTGAGTCGATTGACTTGAAAATGTGTCTACATATACTTCAGTTAAAATGATGAGATACGTGTATCACAGTTTTTCAAAAATCATCCCCCAATTTAAAATTCAACGTCCTGACTGGCTGACTGATACATCAAAGCACAGCCCAAACCGCTGGTCCTAGAGACATGAAATTTGGAGAATTTACTCTTCGTGGAGAGTAGGTATCCATTAAGAAAGGGTTTTTTGAAATTCCACCCCTAAGAGGGTGAAATGGGGTGTTGAATTTTCTGTGAAACTCTCTCGGGGTCGATTGACTTGAAAATGTGTCTACATATACTTCAATTAAAATGATGAGATACGTGTATCACAGTTTTTCCAAAATCTTCCCCAATTTAAAATTCCAAGTCCTGACTGGCTTTACTGATATACCAACGCACAGCGCAAACCGCGGGTCCCAGAGATATGAAATTTGGAGGGTGTATTCTTTGTGAAGAGAAAGTATCAGTTTTTCGAAATTCCTACCCCTTAGAGGGTGAAATGGGGTGTTGAATTTTCTGTGAAACTTTTTATTCTCGGGGTCGATTGACTTGAAAATTTGTGTACCTACATACTCTTCAGATAAAATCTAGTAAATCCGATGTCCAATCTCAAACCAAGGTATCAATATTTCACGTATCTAATTTAATTGATATAACTTTAAACTAATACAAGTTATAAGCAAGTATCTGTAAATCTATGTATGTATTACAGATAGATAGTTAGATTACTTATTATCCCAGAAGTAAGACCTCCACGCGGGCGAAGCCGCGGGCATTAGCTAGTTAACAATATTACAGTCCACTACAACATTATTCGCATGTTAACAAAAACACAGAAAAGTGAAAAATAACTTTAGCTTCAGAAGTCGGTGACTTTTGTTTGTTTGATTTACTTTTTTTGTCACCGACTTCTGAAGCTAAAGTTATTTTTCACTTTTCTGTGTTTTTGAAGTCGGTTTTGTTTTTTGCAAAAAAAGAGTTTTTATTTTTCCATTTTTAGTTGTAATATCCTATACAAATATTTGCTATATATTTATTTTACATTGTCAACAATACATTTCATGTTAATAGGCTTTTCATCAAACAAATGAAAGTTAATATACCTAACTATCGCAATCTGGGTGCACTGTACGCATCTGCATACCCCTCAGAGCATTCAGGCGTGATGTTATGTTATGATGTTGTGTAAACAATGAACATCCAAGCGATTGCAGCCATCGCGACACCTAATTTAAATGGGACCACCGCGTAATAATATTCTTCCAAACAAAAAAAGAACCATAAAATCGCTGAACATACACAAAAAAAAAAAAAAACAGTCGACTTGATAACCTCCTCCTTTTGGAAGTCGGTTAAAAAATGAAATTGTTTAAAAAGTTCCACTAGATTCGCATTAACATAATTATATTGTATTGTATTGTATAACGGGCTGGTGTCCGCAACTCCACGTCAAAGCGCGTATTTTGCGTGAAGTAAGGTCTAACATAATTATAAAAAAATAATTGATTATTAAAATACAACACAATTAATTAATTATTAAAATCAATTCTTTAGGCATCGAACTGTAATTTCATATTTTAAAATGGAACAAATTGTTTTTTTTTTAATGTTGATAAAATTTTAATATTATTTAAACTAACCTGAAAATGGCCTTTGGGCTGTGTTCTGAATTTAGCTTTTTATTTTTCATTAGGTATTTATTTAGTAAAAGTAGTTATTAATCTGCCTGTAAAAATTTGACAAAAGTGTTTGTTTTTTATCTAATGACTTGAAATAAATGTTTTATTACTCGCTTACAAGACTCAGCATCGAGTTGCGTAGATACAAACTGAGCTTTTTTATAAAAATAAAACAATAAAATGTAAATTAAATTCGTCGGAAGCGTTCCGGATCACCGACCGGCTCGGTTACACCTCTGGCAAATGCGTCAGTGAAAAATATATCCGAACGACAAAAGTATTAAATTAAATTGTTATTTAAATTAGACCCCTCCGTGTACTAGCGTACGTAGCTGTTTGTTCCGGCTGGCATTAATACATCTTTGCCATCTTGCCCGTTCTTCTCCATAGAGATCTACGTTAGGGAATGGGCAACTACAGTACTTTCAAAGTTTTTATGCCTTGTGACTGGGACTACAGCTACATTTGCCTGTAACTGGCCTACTTGAAATAAATGCTTTGAATTTGATTTTTTTGACATGTCCTTGAAGCCTTAAAATCTGACAACCAGGAGTATCGTATTAGACAGTTAAGTACTTGCTCTATGTTAAATACTGGTATTCAGCAGCATTCGGTTAGATAATTATACTGATAGCCGACTCCTACACTGTCAGGAAAAAGCGCGGTAGGTATTGTTATTTTACAATTGATCGTAGTAGGTAAAGTTCAGTCTTGTCTTCTGTTGAAATAACAGTATTAATTAGAGAGTAAGTAAAAAGTACTACAATACTATAATCTCCGGTTGAAAGACTTCTTCTTGACGATTATTCCGCTCTGTTGACTCTGAAAGTGTGTCTCTTTTAGAAATCCTTGAAGTTACGAGCTCACTTACAACTAGCAACAGAAGGGCCACTCGTTACATTTTGTTCGAATGCGGCTGTTTGTTATAGGTAACTATAGTGTAATACGGCTACTTCAGTCGAACACTATGCCTATGAAGGGCGATTGCTGAGTAGCTGAAATTATGTGAACATTTGTGTGCATTTATTATCTGAGAGAAAGGTGTGTAGCAGTAAATCATTAATACAAACATACTAGAAATAATTGGATCGTATCATTCACTCTTTCACGCGGTAATTAAATTGAGAACTTGATGTTGAGTACTTTGTACTTCAGGTGATTCCGTTAGTGTAGCCTATTTAGAAAATATTTTTTTTTAATGAACCCTGCAGTAGTTTCTCATGATCTCAAAATCCCAATTCCGAAAGGTATTATTATCTTACTTTTCTTTATTTCCTTTTCTTAATACATTTTAAAAATATCGTTTCTTCTGGGTTAACTCACAGTGACGGAGAGTAATTAAGGTGAGGTTGATCCGAGCAGTGCACGGCGGTGAATTAAAACCGTTTGTGATGTAATTAAATGAAAACTATTTACTTTAAGTTGAGCGTCACGTCTCGTGTCTGAAGCGGGCTCAGAGCAAGCTTATTTATGTTCCGTGCAATTAACTGTAGCCGCTAGCGGCGTGGTTCGCCGTACCAACTTGATGAAGTTTTACTTGTAGCAGCGGTCGCCCAGCGAGCAGCGGTTGGTAACGGCTGCGACTGGGAGCTGTAAGTCGTGGTTTCGAACCTAGGCAAGGTAATTTATTATATGTAGATTGTTTTATCACCGATGATCAAAACGGTAAAGGAAATCATCATGAGGATACCCCGTATGTACATTTCAAAATTAGAAGATATGTGAGTTTCACCAACACAGAGGGACTATAACAAGCCCATTTAAACGATAGTCATAGATCGTACAGAAGTAAGTCCGTTTGAAAGCTTATGTCAAAACAAGATGACTTGTCTGTATAAATATATAAGCAATGCACAAAGTTCCCAACTTGGCCACGGGTTGACGACGTTTTCATCTTTTGGAAGCAGGAAATTCATGTTTAAGAAGCTCTAGCAAAGTGTAACATTGATCACTGCAAGTATCTAAAAAATTATAACTACTTGATTACGTTATAATTATAACAATCAGTTTGCAACTACATATTAACTCGTTGACTGAACAGGCTATACAAGTTGGTACAAGACAAACTGCGGCCGAACTTAATAGTTGCAGACAACTCGACACACATATGCAACTATGGCAACAAACACAGATACGCGGCTGATGATAGCACTGGCCTCGGATGGCCTCCGCCCCCCCTCCCCCATACCCAGCTGATCAACTCGCTACTCAACACTAAAGGCTGAGTGTGAGGAACTATTACTGGGTAATGTTGAACATTACGTTTTAACTATAAAGCTGGGTTGGGTTTTACCGGTAGTTGATAACTTACTGAACTCATTGTATTGTTGGATAATGATCCAACAATACAATGAGTTCACTTTGTATTAGCTTTGATAATATTTTTTTTTAAATACTTTGCCCCACTCTAGAAATTTCCCCTGTATCGTGGGTGCGTTTACAAACATTTAAACTAACATACACAAACAGCCAGACCCGGAACAACTACCTGTATGTAGGCCATATGAATATTTGTTCCGTGCGGGAATCGGACCCTCGACACGCAGCGCTGCAATCAATCGCTTAGCCACTGCGCCAACCGTGCCGTCAAAAATAATATTTGTTTAGTTGGGATTTGGAGATAGGTATTATGGCCAAAACCAATACACTATATTATTATTATGTAGATCCAACGCTAGATCAACATCGTCTCACTTCGATCGACTTTTGATATTTACTTTGTTAAATATTGTTATTATCGCATTGGTCAGGGTTGAGGTGACGGCCAAAACACACGATTGATAGCCAGAACAGGGGTCAGTAACGCGTGTACTGTGATAAAACTCGGTAAGAATGCCCCATAACTATGTATGTTCCTTCGCACTTTGTACTCTGTAGTTAGGTAGGCGAGTTTAGACTAACTCGCTACATTGGAACGTCTGCTAATCGCACAGCTGCTACAATAACAATTACTGAGAGTAGGCGAGATGCACACGTGCCGGTCGGGTAGAACGGGTCGGGCGCGTCACGTGCCACACTCCTTATTTAATTTCTAATGCTCGCAACTTGTGGCGAGACGTGTCGCTCGGCAAGTGCACAACTGTAAAAGTTGCAGCAGCGAGCGCTGCTCCTGCCGACCTACTTACTGCTTTGAGGAAAGAAAAATTCTTATTTATTTAGAGGAAAATTTAGTGGAAGTACAGCTGTACAATACCTAATTTCGCCTCGAATCTACATAGCAGTACTGGAATCGATTATCGGAAATCTAATTGGGATAGAACAGGTATATACATAGAAGGGAAACATATTACACACTATTTTTAGCCTACATTAACGACCTCTGTAACCTAAAAGTTGAAAATGCAAATATATTTTCCTACGCCGATGACACTGCCGTTGTCTTTCATGGGCACAGTTGGTCGGATGTCAAAAGTAAGACAGAGAAAGGTATGCTCCAAATTGCGGCTTGGCTCGATAACAACCTTCTCACGTTAAATACCGCGAAAACCAACTACATAATATATGCTTCTCCATCTATAAAAATTCACAACCAGATGAATTGTTCAACATTAGAGTACACTCATGTGATAAAGTTACATCTAATAATTGCGCTTGTCCCTCTATTAGTAAAGTTTTAGAAACAAAATATCTAGGGGTAATTATTGACCACAGATTATCGTGGTACTCTCATATTGAACATGTCACTGGAAGGATGAGGAAGTTGGGATGGATTTTTAAAACATTGAGACACATAGTGCCTACAAATGTTCAGAGGAAATCAGGCTCTGACAGAAACGTGTTAAATGAAATATATATCTCTATAGCACAATCTGTAATATCCTACTGCATTACAATATGGGGCGGTGCGGCAAAATCTGGTTTTATACATGTTGAACGAGGACAACGTGCTGTAATAAAAATAATGTATTTCAAAAGGATGTGTTGCCCTACTGAAATTCTCTATCAGGACAGTGGCCTGCTCTCTGTTAGAAAGCTATACATTATAGATACCGTTCTAAAAAAACATAAAAATCTACCATATGATCCAAGCACAACAACAAGAAGACGAAAAGATCTCATAGCACAGGTTCCACGAACTAAAACTAAATTTGCCGCCATTCAGTACAGTACACTAGCTTGTCAACTTTATAATAGAATAAATAAGAAGATATATATACACAATAAACAATTACACGAGTGTAAAAAAGTTCTAACCAGTTGGATAAAGTCACTGAATTACGCAGACACTGAGGCATTATTACAACACACGAAATGAAACACACATACACACGCAAACACACACACATGCACACACCATCACACTAACACATTCACACACTCACACATATCATATACATACACAAGCATGCTGTTAAATCTAAGTTTTTTATTTATTGTATATTGATGTAGAAGAGCGGAGGGTCCTAATACAGGCATTACTTGCTTAAAAGGAGGCTCCAATCACCAACTTATGTAAAACTTTTTTTTGATTCAGAAATAAAGATTTTGTATTTTGTATATTAGTCACCTAAGGTTTGCCGACGACATTGTCCTTTTATCAGAAAATAGCACAGAGCTGGAGTCAATGCTGCCAATGCAAGGTAGGACTAGAAATTAATCTGAGCAAAACAAAACTCATGACAAATGCCGCACAAAACTCCAAAAGCTTGAACAACACCAGTAGAGTACGTTGCCAGCTATCTACCTAGGCAAAAAAATTTCTTTACAAAAACTAAATAACGACGCAGAAGTAGATAGAAGAATAATAACGGCATGGAAAAAGTTTTGAAGCCTAAGGAAATTTAAAAAAGTCAGAAGCCAATGAAAATCAAGATCAAAGTCATGGACTCATTTCTTCAGTCTTTTGCCTTCATTAACCTATGCCTGCCAAACGTGGAAGTTTACAAGGAGAGCCAAAAATAAAATCACGTCCTGCCAGCGAAGCATGGAGAGAAGTGTCACAAAAATCAGGAAAAGGCAGAAAATTCGTCACGTAGCGTGACGAAGTAGGCAAAAAACAGGAGTGATAGATTCTCTCACCTACGCTATGAAGTTAAAATGGAGATGGGCGGGATAAGTAGCGAGGCGACGAACGTTGGACAATTCGCACGACATCATGGCCGGGTCCGACAGGCTATCGATGTATATTTTTTAACTTTAATGCATGAAAAAAAGGCTTTTTATTTTATTTTATGACTAGCTTCTGCCAGCGGCTTCGCCCGCGTGGATGTCGAAAAATATCCCACCCGAACAAACATAGTTACTTACCTTCATCCGCTGAGACACGTATAAATTATTTTTCAATTGTCAGCCTAAACACAAAATTTGAATATCCTAACTTCAAAACTGACGGACTTTCATATAAACTTCCATCCCCTATTTTACCCCTTTATGGGTGGAATTCCCAAAAATCCTTTCTTAATGGATACTTACTTTTCACAAAGAACACACCCTCCAAGTTTCATGTCTCTAAGACCAGTGGTTTGGGCTGTGTGTTGATATCACCCAGTCAGTCAGTCAGTTTACCATTTTATTTATATAGATGGTAATGTAATACAAAAATCAGCATCACTTAAAGTGAATCCGAAGATATCTTTATAGTCTTTTATTGAGATAAGAATAACAATAAGTTTAACCGATGTGCTCTTTCCTCTGCCGATTCTTGAGAACGCCTATTTCTCATTCTCTTAGCTTCTCTCGAATTTCGAGATAAAGATAATCGTTTTTTAGGTGGCATTGATGCAGGCAAATAAAAATAAAGCTAAAACGTAAATGAAAATAAAACTAATAGGTATAAAAAAAGTGAACGTAAATTAGCCAAAACTTACCTATCAGTATCTAAAAATCTATGCGTACCTACTACTACTTCACCTAAAAAGAAATAAAATGTAAACTATTAATAATTGTAATTTGAACGAATATTTAAACACTACCAAAATAACTAATACCTATTTTATAAAATAACAACAAAAGGAATCTAAAAATAAATTATCAAAGACTAAAAGTCGCGCTGATAAGCACGGTTTGTTAATATCAATTAAGTATTGTCTGTCAATAAGGTCGAACGCTCTAAACGTCTATTCGCATCAACAGGCAAAAATTGTATGAAGCTCGCGCTTTTTTTTATTTTTTATTATTACTTTTTTTTTTATTCCTTTTTTTTTTTTTTGGTATTGGCATCTCGCAGTTCAGCCTCTGAGGCTGGCTTCTGCTTAACCGGACAAATCCTGTGGATGCCTTGAAATTAAGGCCTCCAGCCAGGGCAAAAGCTCGCGCTCGGACGCCTCGCCTTTTTATACCTTTGGCCGCGAGACGCGTCGAGCGCGGCGACCGATTCTCGGACCTTATACAAAAATAATCCTTATAGCATGATTCAGTATTCACGCGCGATTGATTATTATTTTCGTATTTCATGTATAACTTTGGTGTTTCTATACCGATTTCTATGATTCTTTTTTATGGAATAGTTAATAATGTTAACTTTTTTAATTAGGGATGACTGAGAGTGTTATAAACGTAAGAGCTTTAACCATTAAGGTTGCACACGCGACGGAAGCTTAAAAAATGGAGTAACTTCTCACGTTTTCCCAACATTTCCCTTCACTGCTCTGCTCCTATTGATTGTAGCGTGATGAAAAGTATACTATAACCTACTCAGGAGTATGAAAAATAATTGTACCAAGTTTCGTTAAAATCCGTCGAGTAGTTTTTGTTTCTATAACGGTTATACAGACAGACAGACAGACAGACAGACAAAAATTTTACTGATTGCATTTTTGGCATCAGTATCGATCCCTAATCACCCCCTGATATTTATTTTGGAAATATATTTCATGTACAGAATTGACCTCTCTACAGATTTATTATAAGTATATATAGATTGACATAATTATGGCTCATGAGTGTAAATGGAGTGTTGAGCATCAAATAAGGATACACTTAACATTGTTGTCTGCACGTTACGGGAAGTGACGCTACTGAAGGCGCCAAACTTGTAGCCAAATTCTGGGCCGACTCAATAACGATTGCCCTCGTTACGCTAAGAAGAAGAAGAATCTTATTGGGGTTGTTAACGACGAACTTCGAGTTAATAAGCAAAATAATGGCGACGTTATTTTATTTGGCTGTGCTTACAATTTTCCATATTGCATAAGACAAGAAAATCTAGTTTTGCATTATTTAATGATACAGATGTTTTCCTGATGTAGAGGAGGTCAGAAAGGCAGTCGCTCCATGTAAAATACTGGTAGCAGCCGGGTCCGGTTAGACTGGAAGCCGACCTTAACTTAGTTGGGAAAAGCCAGGCATGAGGCAGATGATGATGTGTCCCTTAAACTTATTTTTGACTAAAATTAATATCTATCTATCTATATACTTATAATAAATCTGTAGAGAGGTCAATTCTGTACATGAAATATATTTCCAAAATAACTATCAGGGGATGATTAGGGATCGATACTGATGCCAAAAATGCAATCAGTAAAATTTTTGTCTGTCTGTCTGTCTGTCTGTCTGTCTGTATAACCGTTATAGAAACAAAAACTACTCGACGGATTTTAACGAAACTTGGTACAATTATTTTTCATACTCCTGAGTAGGTTATAGTATACTTTTCATCACGCTACAATCAATAGGAGCAGAGCAGTGAAGGGAAATGTTGGGAAAACGTGAGAAGTTACTCCATTTTTTAAGCTTCCGTCGCGTGTGCAACCTTAATGGTTAAAGCTACACAGAAATCATGTATGACGGAAATGTTTTCCTTAAAATTATATAAAAAATATCCCACGACAGCATATGTCTATCTTTTATGGTTGACTCACAATATCACGTGTAACTCCCGATAGCTTAGCAGTTCGAAGCTTTCTGATTATATTTGTCTACTCTTACGTTTATAACACTCTCAGTCATCCCTAATTAAAAAAGTTAACATTATTAACTATTCCATAAAAAAGAATCATAGAAATCGGTATAGAAACACCAAAGTTATACATGAAATACGAAAATAATAAGCAATCGCGCGTGAATACTGAATCATGCTATAAGGATTATTTTTGTATAAGGTCCGAGAATCGGTCGCCGCGCTCGACGCGTCTCGCGGCCAAAGGTATAAAAAGGCGAGGCGTCCGAGCGCGAGCTTTTGCCCTGGTTGGAGGCCTTAATTTCAAGGCATCCACAGGATTTGTCCGGTTAAGCAGAAGCCAGCCTCAGAGGCTGAACTGCGAGATGCCAATACCAAAAAAAAAAAAAGGAATAAAAAAAAAAGTAATAATAAAAAATAAAAAAAAGCGCGAGCTTCATACAATTTTTGCCTGTTGATGCGAATAGACGTTTAGAGCGTTCGACCTTATTGACAGACAATACTTAATTGATATTAACAAACCGTGCTTATCAGCGCGACTTTTAGTCTTTGATAATTTATTTTTAGATTCCTTTTGTTGTTATTTTATAAAATAGGTATTAGTTATTTTGGTAGTGTTTAAAATATTCGTTCAAATTACAATTATTAATAGTTTACATTTTATTTCTTTTTAGGTGAAGTAGTAGTAGGTACGCATAGATTTTTAGATACTGGTAGGTAAGTTTTGGCTAATTTACGTTCACTTTTTTTATACCTATTAGTTTTATTTTCATTTACGTTTTAGCTTTATTTTTATTTGCCTGCATCAATGCCACCTAAAAAACGATTATCTTTATCTCGAAATTCGAGAGAAGCTAAGAGAATGAGAAATAGGCGTTCTCAAGAATCGGCAGAGGAAAGAGCACATCGGTTAAACTTATTGTTATTCTTATCTCAATAAAAGACTATAAAGATATCTTCGGATTCACTTTAAGTGATGCTGATTTTTGTATTACATTACCATCTATACAAGGTGTTGCTTTGCATCCTCGTCAAATTCAAGGAGGTCACTATACTAATGATTCTCGACCCGAATCAATAATAAAATGAGTAGGTATTTTTTTTCTTATTATCGGAAATAGTAAGTGTAACACCACCCGTATTAAAACGCAACCTGTCTAATACTAGCCCTAAACCGCCAATTCTCACACACAAACAAACGCAAACGTTCATTCAATAATTTCGTATTCCCTAAACTCCGCCCAACCGCACCCCGGCCCCGCGGTCAGTGCAATAAAAACCGGCGAGCCGTGTGCATGTGCATGCAAATTACGCTCCCCGTGTACTCGTATGTAGTGCAAGATGACGGACAATTACTCCAATGTTGAGTTGGTGGAAATGGTCCGCTTGTATGCCATCAGCGGAGACAGCCTACGTCGAGCCATCCAGCTGTTCGCGGAACTGTTTCCCAATCGGGAACCCCCATCACAGAGCCTTATGCTGGCTGCTACGCAGAGACTGCGAGATCATCGGCAGTTTGACGTTCCAAGGCATGCTCAAGCTCGCGGCAGCGAAGCCCTGCCTGTCGCCTTCGGCAAGTACGCGAGTACTTGAATGAAAGGTTTGGCAACCAGTGGATCGGCCGCGGTGGACCTGTGGCCTGGCCACCGCGTTCTCCGGACCTGACGCCCCTGGACTTTTATTTGTGGGGAGACGTTAAAAGGTTAGTGTACACGGAGGAAGTCACAAGTGTAACAGAATTACGTGCAAGAGTGATCAGTGCTTTCGACACTTTAAAAACGAATGTGTTAGTGTTGCGTAAACTGAAAGATAATCAGCGACGTCGTGCTAGACTGTGCCTAGAGTGTGGTGGTGGAAACTTTGAACAATACCTCCAGGTAACCTAAGTAGGTAATTTATTTATTTGTACATAGACAATCATTTGTAAATACGTTTGCTAAATCAATTTTATTAGTGTAAATAAGTTGATTTCAAATTTTTAACTACGCCAATAATACCTATCAAACAAAATTACCGCCACATGCCTACATAACTAGCACATTTTAGATTTAGTAGATCGGTCTAAGGTGTTTTTGCCGGTCCTAAGCCCGTTAAGTACGAAGGAAAATTTAAAATCAACCAATTTCAATTTCCAAATTCAATCCACAACTAAAAACAAAATCATAACGGTACGAAAACCTTGGGCTGTGTTTACCTACAATGCGTACTCGGCGCATTTAGGTAAATACGAGCGCGCGCGCTTATCTATGCAACAAACAGCTGTGCGCCTCAGGTTATACTTACCTAAATCTTACCGGTAGGTAGTAGGATTGTTACATGTTTTTATTATTAAAATCTAAGATTACCAATTTTAGGATTGTTCATTCAGCAGAATTGCAATAAAACGCCATAACAAAACTAACATTTTGTTAATCAGCTGATAACCACCGTACTTACAGTAGGTCAGTGAACTTTTCTTTGGGGCACTAGTACTACTTTTATTAGTAAGATTTCCGCATTCTTATGATACTTAAAAATGAATTAATTATTAAGCGAAATTTATGACAATAACGAAAGTGATTTTCGAGTTCGAACTAGGATAAATCATTGCCATTCGGTCACTGTAGGTATAAAGCGCGCACGTGCGTATCCGCATGTTTGTGTGTCGTAGTTGTAAGTGGGCGGTGCCTCGCGCTATGAAAGGCGACGGGTGATTCTCCTCTTTTGCGAAGAGCTTCATTCTGAATTAGTGTCAAATTTAAACAACAAAAAAAAACAGCGTTTATTATTATTGACCAGGTTCCGTAATTTATATTGATTATTTACGTCTTTTAAGACAACCTCCTGAATTTTGACGAGGATGCAAAGCAACACCTTGTATAAATAAAATGGTAAACTGACTGACTGACTGGGTGATATCAACACACAGCCCAAACCGCTGGTCTTAGAGACATGAAACTTGGAGGGTGTGTTCTTTGTGAAGAGTAAGTATCCACTAAGAAAGGATTTTTGGGAATTCCACCCATAAAGGGGTAAAATAGGGGATGGAAGTTTATATGAAAGTCCGTCAGTTTTGAAGTTAGGATATTCAAATTTTGTGTTTAGGCTGACAATTGAAAAATAATTTATACGTGTCTCAGCGGATGAAGGTAAGTAACTATGTTTGTTCGGGTGGGATATTTTTCGACATCCACGCGGGCGAAGCCGCTGGCAGAAGCTAGTTTTTAAATAAAGACTTTCACTATATGAATGTGTTTGGAGTTTGTTCGTCTCGAGGACTGTAGTAATGAGGCGATAAAGAAGAGATTTAGTTTAGGTTTACAGTACTTTAGTTCTAACTTCGCCCCCGTGGGCCTCCACTCATTGTTGTATTTTAAACAAGTCGTTACAACACGGAGAAGTTACTACGGTGTCTTAGTTTATTATCTTAAATACCAATGAAACGCAATGTTGTGAGGAGTTTTAAAAGAACCCGAAGCAGTTAACTGATAATATTATTTTGAGAGCGGTTCTTATTCAACGATCAATCAATCATTTTATTGTCAGGCAACTGAGGCCCATAAATAAAATACACAAGATAATCTTAAACAATAATAAACTAATACATATTAGTTAGTTAGAGTAGTGTAGTGTAGTGAGTGTGTGTGTGTGTTGTTAGTATTGCCTACAGACCTACATATATGCCTCGTTGGTCAAGTGATCGCAAATGCTACTGCTGAGCATGAAGTCCTAGGTTCAATTCCCGAGGCGGGCAAAGGGTTTTTTCAGTAGCAGCTCGGAGGCTAGATTTATGCCCGGTTGATAGCAGTAGCCTCGCCCTCTATTACATCGCCACAGGCATAATGTGTGTGGAGGTACTACAGCGTACACCTCTGCCTTACCCTTCGGGGATTTTAGGCGTGATGTTACGTTATAAAGCAATGGCGTCCCAAATATGTGGCACTAGGTCGCCCGGCTATTGCGTTTAGTCTATGCTAGCTCCCTGCTGATCCCCGATCCATCCTCCTCGCCACATTCCAAGCTGCGCATTAATTTGAGGATCACGTGATCCCCTGATCACTGTGGCGGTCTATATAGGCGGCCATTATTCAGCAATTACATACGAATGCTGTTTGTTTACGTAGCGCACATAAAAGGTTATATTCAATTTCTACGTACATTACTCGAATTAATGTCGCAAGTACAGAAAGCAATTCGCTTTATATCAGCAATCAAAGCGTATTGTCTAGCTCCGTACATCTCGGTGTCTCCTCGAGCCACATAAACTCACCGAGCCACATAAATAATGTTATAATGCTAAAGAATATGTAACATAGAAACACTTACTCGTTACATTGTTCGCTGTCTCACGCACTCAGGCGCGTAGAGGGTTTACCTATATTATAGGAGAAGTAAGAGGACACACAGAAGTGTCATCTTTAGTACATCGTGTCTGCTGTCGCGCATGTGTGCGTGGGACGCGCAACGACGCAGTGCTCCGAGTACTGACAATGGCGCATTCGCCTCTCAGCGTACAGTCGCACAGCCGACACTATTATATTCTTTCTCGTTTCATCTGAAATGAGTCGCGCTCTCGACGTGTAATTAATTGCACTCCAACTTAACGCGAGCGAGGGGAAGGATCACTCCATGTAATGAAAAGAATTCTTCCACAAGCTCGTATTTACATTTGGAGATTACGTTTGCGTGCCTATTCTGTGCGCTTTCTACATTCAGATGTGACACGGGACCGGATAAAGTATTGAAATGAAGAAGAATACGATATGAGTTTCGTAGCGTAAGTACAGAAATTGGCAAGACTAATTCTGTCGTGAGTATAAATAATCGAATTCTATTACTAAAAGGCTTATAAAACGAAAATCACACAAAATAAAAGATCAAATAATTTGGGAAGTGAATCTCAGGAAAATCCAGGATTAATACGTAAAACAAAGCCGATAATGAAAAATTTTATAAAGTTTCCTAACGGACCTTTTATATTCATTCAAATTCAAAAGCACTTCTGTGTTATTAGCGTCTTCCAAGTTGTCCATTTGGCGTTATTGCGCAGGAAATATTTCACTATTAACTAGTTATTTTATTGTTCTCAGCTAAGCTCACACTGATTATTACATGATTTTACTGTACGAATGTGTGAGTGAGAATGTCACCTGAACTGTAATGATGTACGTCTGTTGGGCCACCCTGCCTGCTACCTGATGATACTGTCGAGCACGCGAATACCACGCGTAATGTAAGCGAGCACTTAAACTTTACAGCCTATCACCGAAACAGCCCCTGGAAGGTACCCTAATGTAATATACCCTGTAGATGGAATAAAAAACTACAGATCAACCACAGAGGAACAACATACAGACAGGCAACGTGTAGTGCGAAACACATTAAAAATAATCGCAAGGTACGGGAACTGTCACACAGTGCCACAGCAGTGAACTCTGCTATAGTCTTGTTTTGGAACTATAATTATCGTGTATTTATTTGGCGAAAGTTTTGGGCCGGTCTCGCCGTAGCAGTGTGTACCTATGGTACAGGATAAAATATAAAGTTTATTAGGATGTCAGTTAATCCAGTCGGGAGTGTTCCGGAACTTGTTTAGTTTCCAGTTAGGGACGTTACTGGGTTTTGTGAGGGACTCGAGATACTTGCATGAACCGTTCAGGAAAGACGGCTCACAGTATATTATGTAGTGTAGTGGCACAAATACATTTAATCAGACTGACAAGCAGTTATAATGATCCTGCAGTGACTTAATATAACCGGGAACATCCCACATTAATAGCATAAACCCCGCGCTTTTATATTCATCCGTTTGGTTACGTCTGAATGTATCGAATCCGTAAGGGATGGCTCCTAGTTATGTAGTTGTCTGTAGTTGGATCCGGGTCGGCTTCCGGTCCTTTCGATACTTGCTCGGTGCTCGCCTGTTCGTCTTTCTGAATATCGGATTAGGGAACTACTGGAACATGTTCACAGGTGACTGGCTATGTTTATACGCGGATAAACACGTGAACTCTAATAAAACTTGTAATCCCTGAGGAATAATTAGTTTGAGGTTATAAGATCTAACCAAACTGAGGCGAATCTCGCGCGGGATGCTGGAGGAAATTCGCTGGCGCCGATTGTGACAATTAACTTGTACAAAGCTGTGAAGGTCCGAACTAGCGTGAGCAGTCATGTCCCTTCTAAATCATTAAACCAATGGACACTGCACGCAGTGACGTCGCGCGCAATTTGTGGCAAAGGCTTTATTTATTGTTATAGGGTAAAATTATTGTTTTAAATTCTAAAAACAGCGATTTTATAGCGTCAGTTCTGCTTATGAACGTTACAGTATAGTGTTAATGCTGCTAATAGCAACAACACTGTTGCTGCATCTTCGAACCGGGATAACTGTCCATCTTTTCTCTTCACCCCGCTGTGCTCCGCCTCGACGTCGATGCGCATCAGTTCCAACTGAACCGACGTTAACCTATAGGTACTGCTGCTAATGCCGACCGTTGCTTTGCCTCTTTCCTTAAACAAACCGGACTTGAAACGTAAGCGCACATTATTGTAAAACGAAAACAACTTTTTATGTTTTAAACTATCATGGTCACTAACATTACTATTATGATCATAGTGCTTGCAACAGCGCCGAAATATCGGGAATTCATAACAAACAGTAAACATGGTAAATATCCCGTTAGTATTAATAATAACTTTTTATGTATTCAGTTATGTGCAGGTGGAACTAGGAAGCTGCCGCCACCCTCTATTTACCCGAATGCGGCAAAGCCCAAAAAGTGGGTTATTTGTTTGACCTATGTATGTATGTGTGTATGTCGGTTTCTTTGTTCCCTTATAACTTCTAAACGGATGAACCAATTTTGATAAATTATACGTTGTTAGACTTGTTGGTGGCGTAAGTGGCACATTAAACGATTGGGTGACATAATTATATTAGGGGTCGAATTTGTTTTTTCTTCCTACCCTATTAAGTGGGGTATCAAATAAAGGATTTTACATGCTAATTACCAAATTATATATATGTTACGACAGGGAACGGATTAGGAGGAACACTAATCCCAAATATCGACGCCATCCGCCATTCCGCCATATTGTCTTGTCGCGTGACATGATTCTTTTGTTTGTAGATAGGTAGTTGGGTAGTTTAAATCACACACAATACTTGACTCAAACTTCAAACGTTTATTTCTATTAAACCATTTACAAGTTGAGCGACCCGTTCGCAAACATGATTGTTCATAAGAGGAAGAACGGGCTAAGAAACTCCCTACACACTCTTTTAATTCGTGTTACAGTTGTCATTTACACAACTTAATATTGTTCACTTCAAAAACCACTTTCAATTACATACTTCAATTATTTTCTAATCGTGAGCTAACTAACTCGACTTCTCGTTGTACCTACGCGTGTTCTCTGTCTGAGCGGAAGTGTACAGTAACTTATTACATAGTAAGTTCATTGAAACTTACAAACCATACTAGAATACTTCACAATTAATTACTCTAATAATTAAACAATGCCAATGTTCATATAATTATATAATTATGTTATTGAGTTAAAACTAATTAGTGGCTTCATTACTTTTTACAACAATGGGATCTTGCTTAAAACCGTTTCCGGCAGATCAAAAGATTTAATACAAGCAGGTCTTTCACTAATACATTGGTCTGTAAAATAATCTTGTTACTTTTTAATTTGTAATTAGTTACAGAAACTGATTTAGCTGTAGTTTCAAATTATAAATTGAGTTATTGATCATTAAAATCGTATTCGGCGCCATCTTCTACAATACTTTGGAATGTTGCTTCAAAACAAATCTTAGTGTTAAATGAGCAATTGTTAAAATCCCAATTGTCAAATATTTGCTTATCTTAATTTTAACTATAGTTCTAGCTAAAGATTTTCGTTTCATAAATTAATCTTTAGAAGATTTAGTCACGAACTATCTCAGTACTAGTTAATACAGAGAGCATTAGATGGCGCTTATCTCTTCTGTCAATCGATACAGATCATTGTAATAATTGTACATGCAATCCACAGATGGCAGGATCAATATTATGATGGATAAGACATTATAAGTTGGTTATTAGTTAGATTAATTAATTAATATTCTTAGCAGTTACACACTCTTGCGGCGACATATATTTTATGTTGAAAAGTAATAAGAAATGACAAATCGTGTAAAAAGTTTAAAAAAATGTATAATGAAAGTTAAGTCGTCCGCGCAATCTTTCACATTAAATCATCATCAAAAACTTATTAATAAACGCAAAATCCGAAAATTATGGAATGGAATGGACCCTGCCTGCCCCCAACTTGTATTTCATTTGAAATATGTTTGTTTTCAGCTTTTCAGTTTTTGTACCGCAGTCAGGTTTTTAGTTTTTTTAATAACTTTTTTTTAGTTTAACTATATTCAACCGCTTCAGTAAACATTCCATTGAGCCTTCCGGTACCTAGCCTTGTATCTGAACCATCCACAAAACTTCTCTACCGGGGGAGATTACCTCAATGGAAAATACTTCAACTGCATTATAGGTTTAGGTTTAGTATACTTTATCCTCAAATGATAACATAATATAATAAACTTATTCTAGGTAATGGTCACCGATACAATACAATATGTAATCTTAAAATTATTTAGTTTTTAAAGTTTGGATACACGATCAACGCTTTTATTCTCAACTATTAGGCTAGTAACATTATTTGTGAGTGCTTTCAATAATATAATTTGACAGTTTTGATTTAAAACCGTTGAAAGAACTTACATTTTTATAAAGGATTATTAATTATTATAAAAATTGTGCTCCCTCATATAGGTGATAATATTCTTGTTAGCATAATTTCTACGTGTCTTTGGCAGGACAAGTAGACTGGGTCGACGAAGACTGCATTTACATATTTGAGATTTTTTGGTATTTTTTTTTTCCGTTTGTGTGAATGGTTTCATCTATTATTTTCCTAATTAAGACACAAGACGTGTTATACATATAAAGTTGTTTAATATTCTTCAGTTTTGTTTCTTCATATATTTTGTACGTTGGTGTCAAATATGCTAGCGAAACAGGGCCTTTATAATCCTGTTTTGCGTTCCTTGCAGTTTCTGCAGCTTTGTTTTACCGGCGCTATCCCAGAATTCTATGAGATATAATAAATGTGACTTGAAAAGTGAATTGTAAATGTTTATTAATTAATGTTTATATCTATACGCCATTCACATAATTTACTACAGCTACGCGATGTTCCTTCATGTTTGAGGGTTCCCAGCCATATCAGTAGTAATAAACCCCTTCGGTACAGATAAATCTCCCTCGCACGTAATGCCGCGTTCTAATCTGCGTAGTAATGGTTCGCAG
Source organism: Noctua comes (assembly GCA_963082995.1). NCBI lineage: Eukaryota > Metazoa > Arthropoda > Insecta > Lepidoptera > Noctuidae > Noctua > Noctua comes. The sequence continues at coordinate 462,169 of OY720267.1, forward strand.
TGCTTGTGCTGGCACTCGGTGTGAGTGGGCGCACTGAGCATGCGTGGCCCATGCTTACTGCTTATGTCGCAGGGTAATTGGATAAACTGCTTTTATTTGAAAATCGTAGGACTTTTGCGAAATAAAAGTTTGTCTTAGGTTAATTGAAAACATCGACGATAAGCATAATATACGTTGGTATTCTGATACGAATTCCTTTTAAAATCACAAATATCATTCTGATCCTGGTTTTTTTTTGTTTTTTAGACAAGCCAGTCAAACAACACTGATAATAACTACTCATAAAGCCACATTCACATGGAAGCCGACCCTGACATAGTGCTAGGCAGAGGATGATGATGAAAGCCACATTATTTAGACATAAAATATACTACTTGGTTGAAGTTCCCACATGAACGTTATGTACTAAGGGATGAGGTGATTCGTAAGCTTTTTTTCTGACAAATAAGAATATCCATGTGATAAATTGGATCCAAGTTTCCAATCGTAACAACCAACTAGATTAATTGCCCAAATCCTAGGATCTTCACGAAATACAAGTTTTCAAATGATCCTGCGACATGCATTGATATCTCTATAATGCACACAGCCCATTACGCGAACCGTTTACCTACTTACAGCACTCGCTCGACCCAACTCCAGCTCGTTCGCTGCTTAGCATGCCTTTCAATTTGTTTCCGTCCAAGCTCCGGATAGAGAGAAATTTTCATTTTAGTCTGAGATGTAATTCTCTCCCGTTTTGTGTTTGAATATTGAAATGAAAAATTACTTCACTGTTCTAAACTTTCAATGCATGAGACAGAAAAACATTTAAACATTGATTTCATTTATCTGTGTGTGCGGTCATTTATTTATTTATGTACACACAAAATACTTTACACGATGTTACAGTTCGTAGATTACCCTAGGCTGATAAAATTTTCGTTTTTCCTATATCATGTAAATATTAGTATTAATTTCGGCTTTTCCCGAAGGAAAAGGGGCCGTGCTCCGCCATCCGCACGGACCTGTAAGACTCGTCACCAAACTGGTCATCTCCCCACCGACTAAGAGAACTGACGTCCAGCCCTGTCCTGACTTTAGAAGCATTAGGGACAGGGAGGGGTACTAGGTGAAGTTAATATTGAGGTTCATTATTGTTAGGTTGGATTCATGTATATGTCTTAACTGTATTAAGACATATACATGAATAATATCAAATCTTTTAAAACTAAATCAATAATAAAGTATGAAGCTAATAAGACAAGAGGGCGCAACCATATGATACCTACCAACCTATATGTAATGAAATGTTTGGTAAAGGAAACTTTACGCTTGCGCTTAAGAAACTATTTATTTATTCGTTACGTTAATTTATTTGATTCCAAAATACTAGATGCCGATTCGCAAACGCAAACGATTCCATGTTATAACATGGAACCGTTTTACAACGTTTGCTCGGCGTACGTGTACTGTTAGACCTAAGTGCATAGTCCTACTGAGGACACTGCTACGAACTCTAACAGGTCACGTTCCCTAAGCTCTATCTACATGTCTTTCCCAATCCTAAGGCAGTTGGGTTGTGAGGCCACTGCCATTGAGGAAGACAGGTTTCTAGTATTTCTATTTATACGCGTACTCACGTTAATAACACCCTTACGGCAGATTACCCCAATAACTATATTATAACTCAATTTGCACAAGCGTACCGTAGACTCGGTCTGTAGCAGAACATATTACGATTGTTATTTTTTGTGGACGCCGAAGTGGTAATTCCATCGTCACTTCACATTTCTTTACTATTCCCCATGTCGTGGTTGCGTGTTTCGCTAAATAGTGTCGATTCAGTAATAGGCCTACCAGTGGCCGGGGTTTGTTTTAACGAGACATAGTCCCTAGCGTTCCTTAGAACGTAGCTATCAATTCCGTTTAGGATACTTGGTGAAGCCTACCACCGCTCCCTGAAATGTGCGCCAACAATCTCTACGCAATGTCTCTGAGCTAGACCTATACAGGAAGCACTATTTATCAGCAGCGTTCGGTTGATTTGTGTTGTTTTTGTGTTTGATATTACTGAGCAATATAGCTTGTTTTAATCAATCCGTGATTATTACGGTTCTGCCTTTCATTTGTGGTGAGTCAGATGAAAGTCAACATTCGTCAATAGTCGGGTGTGTTGGTGTATAGTGTACATGTCGTATGCATGGAATGTGTGTGTAGTGTAGCGAAAGGCGGTCTCCGTTCCCTATAACCAAACGCAGATGACGAATATGTGCCAAGGAGGTGGAACATAACACATGAGATAATAGTATACATTGTGATGATGAAGCGGCTGCTCCGTCTTGCTGAAATAAATTATTAATAATTCACTCGTCTGCGTTACCACCAAACTGCTACTTAAACACGAATATGTTCCATGGTTGGGATTAGGAGATGGAACATAACACATGAGATAATAGTATACATTGTGACGATAAAGCGGCTGCTCCGTCTTGCTGAAATAAATTATTATTAATTCGCTCGTCTGCGTTACCACCAAACTGCTACTTGAACAAGGAGTTAACTATAGTTAACACTTACCACGAATTCATTGTTCATTGAAAAGGATTAGACTTCAACTAACTTACAGAGTACTGCACACATTACCAGTTTCGCCACTGCCACAGCTTGTCTTCTCCCGCTTACTATTACTTATATTTAACTTATAAAGTACTAATCGCTCTCTTACGACAGCCCTCTGGGACATGTCCATCTTGGTACCAAGATTACGCTAACCTTCCGAACCTAACCTAGGACGTCCTAGCTGCTCTTTAACCGTTTTTAGACCGATTCCCTGACTTAGCTCGACTTCACGTGTGGACCCTTCCGCGATTTAAAACCAACTGCCTGGAGTACACCACCCTTCTTCAGGCCCTCGCCTTTTCTAAAAAACACCACGCTTGGCTTGTTCCCATGCTTTTATCGCTCTTTTTTGTGCAAACGTCTCAATTGTTTTAAGGGCCCTTTGGGCGCCCAAGACCGGAGTAAATTGCTACCAAATGTTGCACTCGTATTTAGAAATTCGTTTAGAAATCAGATATTTTTATATTTTAACATTCGGCCAGTCAGCCTGTCCCATTAAGTAAAGTTATTTATGCGTTTTCAAGTGATGCAATATTATTTTACAATTCAAAGGAAGAAAGGACACTTCCTTATTAATTACGATAACTTTTCAGCCTGTCAAGCCATAAAATAAAAGTTTTATGTGTTTGTAAGTGGCCCAGACCGTGTGATGATTTTTGAAATATGAATCAAGACTAAGATATTTGCTTAATAATTAGGAGTACGTGACAGACAGTCACAACAACATTGCATTAAGATAGAAGAGCACAATCATAATCATTTTCCTGCCCTTGTCTCATATCACTTGGGGTCGGCGCAACACGTTTTTTTCTTCCAATCTCCTCTGTCAACCGTCACGCTATCATTTACTCCTTAAACTTTCATATCATTCCTCACAAAATCCATCCATCGTTTCTTTGGTTTTCCTCTCCCTCTCCAGCCATCAACGTTTATATTCATCATTCTTTTAGTCATTTGCGATTCGTCCCTCCTCATCACATGTCCATACCAAGACAGTCGATACCCTTTCAACTTTTCGGTTACTGGTGCAACTTTTAAACTTCCTCTAATATTATACTCGTTGCTTACCTTATCCATTCTTGTCACACCACACATCCACCTCAACATTCTCGTCTCCGCTACATGCAATCTTCTTTCATCCATCTTCTTCACAGCCCATCATTCCGATCCATACAGTACGACAGGTCTAATCACGGATTTTTATATTTTCCCCTTTAACTTGAGGGGCATGAGGGGCATCCGTAGGTCACAAGTTGTTCCAGTGACCTGTCGCCATTTCATCCATCCTGAGTTGATCCGGTGCGTTACGTCTCGGTCTACTTCGCCATCCCGTTGGACCACGACCCGAGGAAGATAGAAGAGCACAATGGTATTGCTTATTTCTTACGATTTTTTTCCAGCAGACCACAGTCATTGACAATTCAGACATTGACCTAGACATGGACAATAAAAGCAGTCTTAGCAAAGTTATACTATTACGTGTTAATCAATCTGTCGAACTATGTTGGGGTCGGCTTCTTGTCTTATCGGATGCAGCTGAATACTAGTATTTCACATAAAGCGAGTACTTAACCGGGTAGTATGATACTCGTTGGGAAGACTGGTAGTCAGACTGTCGGGCTTCTGACCACTCGTAACTACTTTCAAAGATTTACAAATGACTGAATGAAATCTATAACTTGTTTTCCGAGGCACGGAGGAAACTCGCTATGTAATGATGGTCACCCATCCACAGACCAACCTCAGCAAGTACTGCTTTGCCTAACCTTTACGATCAACTCATGCTCTGTACTGTAAATGATCATTTATATATATATGGTTTTATACCCCACCACGTAATCCATGTTCTTCCAATTAATTTTAATTTTAGTTATGTACTCAAATATTAATCCTTAAATATCGATCAGTGCTTGTGGCACATCTTATTTGTTTATGGGGCATGCGGTGCTAACCTGTAATTAATTGTTACACTAACCTTAGATATTATTTACTTACTGTAAATGTTATCAGTGTAAACAATTGTTGGTTGGCCAATAAAGGAAAATGAAAATGAAAATGCTCTTATTATTTAGCTGCGAGCACCTCCGAGTTATACTATAACAAAAATTTATTCAGTTTTTTAAATAATTATATTGACTTAAGTGAAGGATTTCCTACCTTTATAAAGAAGTGAACAAAACTTCGTCTCTAATGCTTTGTTATTTACGGATTCCCGGAACCCTCTGTTGTCTGCTGAAATGAATATGTGCCGTGCAGCGGGACAAAAGAGCTAATAAAGCAGCGTGCTCGTGAGCGTGTTGTCCAGGGCCCTGCTCCCGCTACGGCGGCCGCGCCCGCTCCCGCGCCTGTTCCCGCGCCCACTCCCGCGCCCGTTCCCGCGCCCACTCCCGCGCCCGTTCCCGCGCCCGCTCCAGCCTCCACGCCCGTCGGATGGAGACCGGCACAAAGAAAGTGGCCGGAGGCGGTCACTACCACTAGTACATGTTACGTATTGATTAAAACTGACAACAACCTGCTTCGATTGAGTTTCCCTTTGTTGTGGCGTTTAAAAACTTGTAGTAATGCAAATAATATAAATTGTTTAGTCTAATACAGCACGAGGACAATCCCATTACCATGTAGGCACTTCACTCATTAACATGTAGATATTTTATCTGTAATAAACAGACAAAAACAGACTTCTTCTTTATATTACCACTTGAAAACCGGGAATTATGAGCCAATAAATACCAACAGATTAATGATCTAGACCAGGCGCGGTCACAGACAAACAGCTTCGCTTAGAGAGGCCATGGTGGAGCGAATGAATTTGACCCTAAATCTCGTTTCCCAGTGGGGTGACGACAATCTGGTCAAATTCAATGCTCTGAAAACACAGGCGTGTCTTTTCACTGCTAAAAGGAGCCAGTTTCAGTGATCTCCTACTTTCCGAGGTGCATCTGTACCAGTTACCGACCGCCTACAGCTTTTGGGCATGGAGTTGACATCGGATCTCAACTTCGGCTCAACCATCGAGTCTAAAGCTCAGACCGCAGCTAAGAAGCTGGGCATCCTGAATAAGGTGAGGCAATACTTCACATCTGGACAGCTTTTAAGTTTGTATAAAGCACAGGTCCGTTCCTGTATGGAGTATTGCAGTCACTTGTGGGATGGCTCAGCAAAATACCAGCTTGCTGCACTTGACTCGGTGGAACGCAGAGCTAAAAGGCTTATAGGAGACGGGACGTTGGCAGCTACGCTGCACAGCCTAGCGCATCGGCGTAATATTGCCTGCCTGTCGGTCTTCTACAGGCTGTACTTCGGAGAGTGTGCGCAGGAGCTCCACGACCTGATCCCACCATCACCTTTTTACCACCGGACTAGCAGACGCACTGCGGCGTACCATCCACACTTGGTTGATATCCCGACGAGTCGTACTCAGCGCTTCTCATCCACTTTTATAATACGCACAGCCAAGGTGTGGAACTCTCTGCCGGCATCTGTGTTCCCTGCCACATTTAACCCGTCAGCCTTCAAAGCAAGAGTGAACAGGCATCTTCTGAGCACGCTCGTCCCATCATAGACCTCATCTATCGCTTTCCATCAGGCGTGATCGAGGTCAAGAGCGGGCCCATTTTGTAATAAAAAAAATAAAAAAAACAAAATCATACACGCCAAACTGATAAACCTACTTGAAATAGCTTTTTTGGGATATAAATTATTACCTACTTTCCTGCTTAATCGTATAACAAGAGAAACTAACCTTTTTCGAGGCAGAATTCTAAAATTTTCGAGATCGCTTCGCTCGCAAATGCATCTGAGTTACTTATATTCTCATCTCTGAATGAATGAACAAATAGAACCTAATTCACGAGGCGGACGTGGGCTGCTTCAATTTTGAGCTCTCTTCTCTCGCTCTTGCATTCTATTAGTATCATGACCACCCCGCCTCAGTTGGGCCTAGGTTGACCGTGATCATGTTTCTGAACTCATTGATGATTTTATTTAATAAAACAAAAAGAGGTCAGTCTCCCTTCGCTCGCTCTTGCGTTCTCTTTATCTTAAAACTTGAAAAATCTTGTTATCTCAGGGGCAGGGTCGTAGGCAGGGGGTGCGTTATGATTTAACCCCCCGAAATCTCCGACAACTATTAAGAAATAAACCTATCCGAGGCGGTATGCAAAAATTTTCTCGCTCGCTTCGCTTGCCAATACATCCTATACTTTCCCAATTCTGCAAAGGTTGACAGAGTGGAGCACTCTGTCTCCTATTTTATAATTCTCATTTCTGTATAACTTAGAAAAGAAGTGGTGCATTTTCCAGCTCGCTTCACTCGCTAATACATCCTGTACTTTTGAATTCTCCACAAGTAGACAGAGTTCCTCAGATACTCATTACTGTATTAATGAACAAAAAGAACTTAATTTATCCGAGGAACGGTGCAAAAATTTTCGAGCTCGCTACGCTCGCTCTTGCGTCTGAGTACCTTCATAACTCCTGTATGAATGGTCAAAAGAAAATTTAACCTACCCGATGTAGTGCTAAAATTTTCGAGCTCGCTTTGCTCGCTCTGATATTCTGCGTTCTTTTTAGTAAATCTTTATAAACTGACACAATTTCTGAAAGCTAAAGATGCACCCCCCGGAAATAAACCTTAAGCGCCCTTGATTGTTTTGTTTATTTATATCTAGAGATGGTTGTATAATTTCGTTTTTTAAAAGTTTTTGATAATAGTGTAAAACCCTCCCCACCCATCGCTCCCCAAGCAAATTCCTGGCTATGGCCCCTTGGGACCCCCCAAAGACTTAGGCTGGGACCGCTCCTGATCTAGACACAATCCACCTGTAATGTTTCCACTGTTGTGACACAGGAACTGAACTGATCTAGATTAGTCCAATCGTCAAGCTTCACATAGTTCACACGCAATGACCGTACTCAACACAAGAGCGCTAAGTCACTAGCACGGTAACTTGTCACCACTCACTTTGTATTATTTATTAGCGTTGCGGGCTCTCTGCCCTCCATCTCAAAAACGGTTGGGTGCAAGAAAATTTTCAGTACACAATTTTAACTGTCTCTATACTTTCTTTGAAACACATACGATTATAACGTCTAGTCAGTATGGCTTCAGAAAAAGCAAATCCATAAATATGGCAATATACAACTTTTTACAAAAGGTAATGACTAACTTGGATAAAGGACTGCCGGCTGTCGCTTTATACATGGACATGTCGAAGGCTTTCGACCGTGTCGACCACAAAATCCTCTTGAGAAAGATGTATGCATATGGTGTGAGGGGCAAAGTGTACAAACTCATAGAATCATACCTTAGCAAGAGACAACAATTCACAGAAGTAAGGAGATTAAATCCTATTACTAAAACGGAAGAAATATCTATTTCTGCCATTGGAACTTCTAAATTCAGCGTTCCTCAAGGGACCATCGTGGGTCCTTTATTTTTCCTTGTTTACATAAATGACATACCTTCAGTCACAAATCATGACATTACACTATTTGCTGATGATAGCACTATTTTATTTGTTAATAATAACACAATTGACTGAGAATCTGACATTAACCAAACAATATTATCAATAATAGACTGGCTTGACATAAATAATTTAATGATTAACATTGAAAAAACTAAAATAATGAATTTCAAAATACGAACTCAACGCACGGGTAAATTAAAAATCAGTTATCTAGATAGTGACATTGCAGAAACGAAAGTAACAAAATTTCTAGGGTTACATATTGACAACAAACTAAATTGGAAACTTCATATTGACCATGTGTGCAAAAAGCTGGGACAATTTTCATACGCACTTCACAGATTAGGAAAAATTGCAAATCAGGCTACTTTACTAACAGCCTACCACGGTTACGTTAGCTCTATCCTCAGATATGGCGTAATATTCTGGGGTACAGACAAAGAGCACGCTTTCATTGCCCAAAAACGTTGCATTAGGGCCATATTTAATGTATGCAAAACTGAATCCTGTAAGCCATTTTTTAAAAAGATAAACGTACTTACACTGCCGTGTGTTCGGTGTGTCTACATTCTTGAGGTTGCAGTTTTGTAAGAAACAATATCGACATGTATAATTACTACACGCGTATACGACGCAAAGACAAATTGCGTACATTAGCTAGTAAGACTCATCTTATGCATGAAAGTATCTTTTGTATGGCTACACGCATCTTTAATAATATTCCGGGGCCTATCAGAATAATTACGGAAATGAACTAATTTAAAAAAAGTCTCCGTGATCTGTTAGTAGATAAGTGCTACTACTCTATAAAAGACTTCTTATTGGACAAATCACTGCTCCAATATAATCCCCCTCAGTCATGATGTGTTCAGTAGCCTGTTTGATCTGTACCTGTACCGATACCTACCTTAATTCGTTTTGTTTGGTTATAATGTGAAATATTAATTATTTGTTAAATAATTTGAAACATGACTATTGTATGCCCAAAGGGCGGGACATAGCTGATCTATTTGATTATTTAAGACCTGTATTATGTACAAACCTATGATCCACAATAAAGATATTGAATTGAATTAAAACAATTTGTTGCAAATTTTATGCTCTACAATTTTTATCTTACAAGTTAAGATCATTGGAGCTATAGAAACCGAGATAATCGCGAAAAACTGATTTTTGTGACGTTTGACCTTGAATAACTTACGACGCAGACACGAGATTATATGAAACTTTTGAGACAACTTTTAGAACACCAAAATGAAGATGTATACAAGTTTACAGCTTATTATCTCTCATTCCGAGGTTGACCCCTTTTTTTAGCTTATTTGACTGGACTAAGGAAAGTTTTAGAGATACAGTGCAAAGTGACGAGTTCAGTTTGAGCTGTGATTACAGTGAGTGGTGACAAGTTACCGTGCTAGTGACTTAGCGCACTTGTGTTGAGTGCGGTCATTGCGTGTGAACTATGTGAAGCTCGGCAGCTGATTTGTGCTGCTCTCCGGATTTCTGGCGCGCGGCGGCAGCACGACCGCCTCGTATTTATTTGTATTTAACAACATTGTATTAAATCAAAATCAAAATCAAAATATTTTATTTCACATAGGCCTAGATGGGCACTTATAAAACGTCGACAAAAAGGTGCACGGTTCGGGTTGGTCGTTTCCTATGGAGAAGAACCGGCAAGAAACTCCATGGTTACTCTTTTCAAATCATTTGGTGTTACAGTATTATGGATACAGCATTTGTACTTAAGTATGGGGGGACAGCGTAGGCCCGACAATAAGTCGTTGCTTACTACACAAAAAATGTAGAACAAAATAAAAAGTTAACAAAAGTTAACAAGCAGCTGGGAATCTACAAAGCCTACAATGTCCACACATTCACAAACAATCGATAAAAAGAATCTATACAAAGGTAAGAAAATATTGTAAAATACTAAATTAAACAAGTGACACAAATACTGTTATCAGTGCTGTAACTATTTTGAGGAAAAGATATAAATGATTTGAAAATTACTGTAAAATCTGATTCAAAAGAAGAGAAAAAAAATTGAGAATAGTTAGAGACATCCACATATTTGTGCCGTTTATGAGCTACCAGGGAGGCCGCAAGCGCAGAAGGAACTAAGGCCAAACTTCTTTATCTTCAACGTAGTCCTTGATTTTGTAGTATGCTTTTTTAATAAGGACACGTTTGATGTGGTTTTTGAACTTTCCATCGGTCAGTTCTATAACTGACTTTGGCAACTTGTTATAAAAGCGTATGCTGTTTATAAGAAAAGACTTGCTAGTTTTTGTTAATCTAAATTTAGGTATTACAATTTCGTGTTTACCGCGTGTATTTATCTTATGAAAGTCGCTTCTAATTTTGAAAAGCCCTCGATTTTTGCGGACATATAAAATACATTCTAAAATATAAAGTGAAGGCAGGGTTAGTATATCAATCTCTTTAAATTTTTCTCTGAGGGACTCGCGAGGACTCATTTTATAGATCGCGCGGACTGCCCTCTTTTGTAAAATGAAAATCGAGTCAACGTCTGCTGCTGATCCCCACAGCAGAATGCCATAGGACATAATACTGTGGAAATAAGCATAGTATACTAGCCTAGCTGTAGCCACATCAGTTAACTGCCTTATTTTTCTTACTGCATATGCAGCTGAGCTTAATCTACCCGAAAGAGTTCTAATGTGCGCGCCCCACTGCAATTTTGAATCGATAGTAATCCCTAAGAATACAGTTTCCGCTATAATATCAAGTTTTTTGCCGTCAAGATTTAAATCCAGATCCCGTTGGTTGGTACATTCGGTAAAGAGAACTTCAGACATTTTGTTTTGTTCGCATTAAGTAAAAGATTGTTAGCTGCGAACCATTTCGAGAGAACGGTTAGACTTTCGTTGGCATGTAAGACATTCGTATCTTTTCTATCTATTTTAAAAATTAGCGAAGTGTCATCAGCAAATAGAATTATATCCGATAATTTGGCCATCATATAAGGGAGATCATTAATGTAAACAAGAAATAGGAAAGGACCGAGAATTGAACCTTGGGGCACGCCCATTTTGACTAGAGACCCGGAGGACGTCGCCCCATTTACATTTACTTTTTGTTGCCTATTAGATAAATAGGAAAGAAGAAGGTCAGCAGCTTTTCCACGAATTCCGTAGTGGTGTAATTTACAGATTAGTGTGTTGTGGTCGACGCAGTCAAACGCTTTTGAGAGATCACAGAAAATGCCAATGGCATCCTGGGACTTCTCCCAAGATTCCAAAATATGACTGATGAGTTTTACTCCCGCGTCCGTTGTCGACCTTCCCTTCGTGAAACCAAACTGTTGTCTATGCAGAATCCCATTTGAGTTGAAGTGAGACAACATCTGGTCCAGCATGATTTTTTCATAGATTTTACTCAATGCTGGAAGCACAGATATAGGTCTATAATTTGAGGGATCACTCTTTGAACCCGATTTGAAAATTGGTACTACTTTACTATGTTTCATTAGATCAGGAAACTTGCCGCTGTCCAAACATTGATTGAATATGCCTGTTAGGACAGGAGCGATTGAGTCAATAATGTCTCCAAGAACCTTGACGGATATCCCCCATAAGTCTTCAGTATTTTTTATGTTGAGACTTTTGAATGCCTTTTTAATTGTAGCAATACATATTGGTTTAAATTTGAAGTTTGGTATGTACTGAGTAAAGTTTTCTTTAAGAAGAGCTTCAGCTAATTTAGAAGAAGAGGGGAGAGATTTAGTAACCTCTAACGGAATGTTGGTAAAGAAAGTTTCTAGAGTCTCAGCGACTTTTAGCTTATCAGAAATGGTCTGATTATCTATTTTCAAAGACAATTGATTCTGATCTCGTTGTTGTGCCTTTCCAGTTTCTCTGTTAATTACCTGCCACACAGTTTTTATTTTATTATTAGAAATACCAATTTTGTTAATTATTATTTGTGATTTTGCTTGAGCGCAGACACTTTTGAATATTTTTGAATAGTTTCTAACGTAAGTATGAAAAACTTGATCTGAAGTCAGAGATTTTTCGTGATATAAATTATATAAAGTATCTCTGCTTTTTCTTATTCCCGCAGTGGCCCATTCACTAAATTTCGATTTAGAATTGACTTTAACTGTTTTTAAAGGACACGTTTTATTGAATTCTTGACAAACTGTAGAAAATAATGTGCCGTAGTTTATATTGGGGTCTTTTGAATCAAAATTAGCGTTAGAAAGGCTGCTAAGAACATTATTATTAAAAGATTTTAATTTATATTTAGTAAGAGGTCTTAATTGAATAGTTTTACCTAAGTATAGGTTTTTGTCTAACTCAAAAGATACAAGTTGACCAGTATGGTCTGACCTAACGCCACTAATTAAAAACGAATCTTTTACGTTACAATTAGTAAATACATTATCTATGCATGATGCTGAAGTTGCTGTTATTCTAGTCGCTTCATTAAATAAATGTTTTAAATTGAATGATTTAAACAATGTTACATTTTTCGGGTGAATTGACTAACAGATCAATATTTAAGTCACCACATACAAAAACTAATTTATTATCTCTAAAAAGTCTACTTAATATTTCTTCCATTGTGATTAAGAACAATGACAAGTTTGATGCTGGTGGTCTATAGACACATAAGAAAGTATGCCCTTCAACCTCTGCACATGCTACCTCACATAAGCGATCAACAGAGTAAGCAGTGATATCCTTCCTTTCTTTATATCTGAGACAGCTATTACAAAGTATCAGGGTACCACCACCCACTGTGGATCTGTTGAACGCGCTGGCAACTGAAAAATTATTTACATTAAACAACATCCTATCTGGTTTTAACCAAGTTTCACTAAAACATAGAATATCCATGTGGTATTTATCTACTAACATTTCCACGTCTAAAATTTTGCCGGAGAAGCGATTTATATTCTGGTGATAGAGTAAAATATTACTATTCATCTTCTCTTTTGTCGGCTCTAAAAGTTTAAAGAATCTACTACAGTACTATCGGAGGTACTAGATAATACTGTTTCATCACTTAACCTAGTCTCAGTTAAATTATCATTAACTGCGTGTATATTAAAAGCTAACAATGTAGCTAATAAGTGTCTACTTTTTTTGGGAATGAATATATGTTCCCGAATCAAAACAAAATCTCTAACAAAATTGTTAGTATCAAAAAACAATAATCGGTCACTATGACGACAATATTGTCCTGCGTTGTTGATTTTTCCTGAGCACTTTATTTATTCTCAATACCTGATAGTTTCATCATAATGTAAGTGGTGCTACAGAATGTTCAGGTCAGTCCGCCGCGAACATGCGCCTTACGGTATACTGAAAAAAATGTGGTTTTTCTATATCGTGTAACTTGTTAAGTGTGTGAAATAGGGATTTAATATATTGATATATGTTTTTTGACTCTTTGGTCTTTGATTAGTAAAAGGAATACACGATTCAATGATTTTTCTCGATACAGGAAAATTGCAGTTACATTATTATCCCTTTTTTTACTTCTTCGACATCACGGCGTAAGGATTAACAGTTATTCAATGGAATTTACTTTAAAACATAGAGAATTATCATGTCAAAGTTGACTCAAAGTAGTTTTAAATTTAATTCATTTATTTTCTTAAAAAAGGAGTAAATTCGTTTTGGCACATTCGTAATTTTATTCCGAGCGCACGCAAGCCATATAGTCATCTCTAGCCTAGCCTTTTCCCAACTATGTTGGGGTCGGCTTCTAGTCTAACCGGATGCAGTGAATATCAGTATTTTACATGGAGCGACTGTTTATCTGACCTCCATAACCCAGTTAGTACTGGGTAATACGAAACTCCTTGGTAAGACTGGTTGTCAGACTTTCTGGTTACTGAACGACTGTCGAAGATCTACAAATGACCTACAACGGCTTAAAGTGCTTTCCGAAGCACGGAGGAAACTCGGTATGTAATGGGTGGTCAACCCAACCACGGACCAACCTAGGCAACCACCGCTTAACCTTAAGATCAACCCGAGCGGCTGTTATTATTTAGCCACGAGATCCTTTCAATTGATGGTGTTATCACTAATACGAATTGAGTAAATTCATAATAACTAGGGTGATTGAAATAGTCATGTAAAGGTACGTAGCGTCAACTTATTTATGAACTTCGTTTTTCCAACAAAAAATTGTTTTGTTGTTTTATGATATATTTTTATCCCTTTATTTATTTTCTATACATATTATTTATATTTTTAAATATTTCTATACAAATATACAAAAAAAAAAAAAACATTTAAAAATATAAAAAATAGTAGCCCATTTTTTTTTGATATTTTATTATTATGTCAAACGCAGTTTAAGATGCTGCGTCTTAACGAAAATAATACAAATGGTATTCACTTATATGAATTTAAGTAGATTGGTGAAGTAACAACAATATTTAATTAACAATACCTACCTATATAATTATGTATATGTATATACCATTCACAACACAGCGTGCATTCTGTGTGTTGTAATAACCCGATAGGTATCGGTGAGCGAAGCTCTTGCCGAGCTGTAATTATGTCGATATCAGTGAGCACTGCGCACACTATCCATCTGTAGATCTGTGTTACATTGTTGTGGTTTCACTCACACAATACACAACTCAATATTATTATGTCTTAACTTATACTGTCACTTACGGGATATCTTCCGTGATTGTTCATTATTTTGAGCTCCCGATACTTCGGCGCTGTTGCAAGCGCCATGATCGCGGGCTGACTTCGGTTGGGTTAATGAACAATCACGGAAGATATCCCGTAAGTGACAGTATAAGTTTAGTTGTAAACCGTGAAAGCTTGAAACAGTGATTATTATGTCTTAATCAATGACCGAGTTGATGAAGCGATTTTTAATACGAACCTAGTAACTGTTTCAGCTATACACGGTTACTTTTAGGTCGTTCTGGAACCGAAAGCCACAAACTCGATCATCGAACTCGAAACGATTGGGACTATTTTTTTCAAAAAGTAACAATTAAAAAAATCACGAAAAATTAAATTTATTGTTTTTTTTGTTAAATGATGAGAACTCGAAGTAACGCTTCCTTGCGGTAAATGCATATGTGTGCGTACGTAACGTATCGATGATCGGCAACACATGCAAACGGTACCCATTGAAAAATCCATTCATCGATCAGACAGAATGATCCGTAAGCCACGCCCCCACCCCACGCTTACACAGTCTAGCCGACGCGACCTTTCTTCCTAGTATTGTCGCGCGTTTCGCTGTATTAGGTCACTCACGCAGAACCTAATCACGTGTCTAATGAGTCGGCAGTATGTCTACTCCAATGTGGAGTATTGGGCAATGGTGGATTTTTATGGGATGGCGCACCATAACTTGGAAGAGGCTAGACGCTTGTATGCTCAGCCGGAAAACCTGAAATCACTGCGCGCACGTGAAATCACCGACCCTCAAGTTCCCTTCACCTCCAGCGCCTGCTATTTACGAAGGTGACGGGCCAAGGAGAATCGCCCTATGTCAGTGGTTGATAGAAACTGCCACTGCCAACATACTGTGGACGGATGAATCCTGAATCCTGTTCACACCTGATACCGGAGTTGCTAGAGGATGTGCCTCTGGCATATTTACGCGGTATGTAGGTACTATCAGTATGATAGATGCCCTGCTCATTATGCGAATTTAGTGCGTGCGTATCTAAACCATGAGTTTGGTGAGCAGTGGATAGGTCGTGGTGGCCCTGTGGCTTGGCCCGCAAGGAGCCCTGACTTAACCCTACTGGATTTTTATTTGTGGTCTGTGATAAAAAGATTAGTTTATTTCGAGGAGCATACTACTCGAGATGAGTTAAGAAGTGCGATTGTGGACGCGTTTAATATTGTGAAAAGTGACAGAGACACCATTAGCAAGACAATCTCATTAAACGTGCCCGTTTGTGTATGTTTGTAACCGAGCGAAATGGACTCCATTTTGAGCAGTTGCTTCGATACAGGGAAGTAGGTATAAATTGTGAAAAATCTAATATCCTTAGTTAGTTATACCTACGTTGATTATGTTTGTAAATAGCTCAAATTTTTAAGTACGCCTGCGCCTGCCTTATTTTTCTTGAGATTAAAAGTGTACAAGTAAGTAAGTAGGTAGGTATTTAGATACGTAAAATGTATAACTGACGCGACGGTCCTAAGCCCGTAGAAAGTATGACGGAAAAATTTGAGTTATTGAACTCATCATCATCATTTCAGCCAAAAGACGTCCACTGCTGGACATAGGCCTTCCCCAAGTGTCGCCACATTGACCGGTCCCGTGCGATTCGCATCCAGCGGATCCCTGCAACCTTCACCAGGTCATCGGTCCACCTAGTGGGAGGCCTTCCAACGCAACGTCTTCCGGTTATTGAACTGTTATGTAGATAATTTAAATCAAGCAATAGTTCGGCGCCGCGTTCTTTAAGATAGGTACATCAACATAAATAAAAATACAAACGCGATAGATAAATAGGTATAAAAATAATAACACAAAAAGCGAATTTAGACTTTATTTCTTAACCGTAAACGGTGAAATTTAGAAATTTTATCAAACTAGGTAAATCGCAGTTTACTAAAAATTATTCTGAGAGTCCTCGTCTTGTGTTCGACTGGACTTTACAACCGAATTGCACGGTTAACGTCATAAAAATAAGGTCTTTTCTGTTCGAATTGCCTGCCTTTGTAAAAGCCGCCACAAGCATTGTGCCGCAAGAAAATTGTTTTAAGCTGTATTAATATTTTTTATTTCATGGTAGGTAGGTAATTGGGTATGTTTGTTAAGTACCTATTAGCTCGATTGATCAACACTCGATTCAATGCCTTAAAAACAACTCCCAAGCGTACTCGTCGTTGTGTAGTTGAATAAGTACCTACGAGCTGTGGTACGAGTATTAGAGATTTCGTGATGCGAGACTGGTGAATTAATTGTCAATTAATTTCTCTCGTTTACGAGGAGACGAGAGATGATGGAGGTAAATGAACTTACACCAACCTTAATCATACCTGAAATGAAATACCTACTTGCAGGTTCTTTTTCATCTGGTTATTCGTCCGACGTCCATTGTCCCACCGCGAGCGCACTAAACAGCTGTGTCGCTCTACGTCATCGACGAGCGCATCGCGTACTATCTTGCGTTTATGAATGAAATAGTGAAAGCGCTACTAAGATTTAACTCGAATGACAGAATAAATGTGATAAATTTCTAACTTCTTTATCTGATGTCTTAAAAAAACAATAACAATGCCAATAGTAACTATTACTCGACTGGAGTTACTGTGTTTTGGCTCCAGAACGATGTAAAAGTATTCGTGTATAATACTAGCTTCGTCAAATCAATGAATCCGTGAATCCATTCCATTCGCTTTTGTGCCAAGGAAGGGAACAGTGTATCTGTGACCTTTTGTAACCGGATACTTCACGAAAAATACAAAAATTTTACTGAACATAACTACGTCAGTGGGCCGCTCTATTTATTTGCACTCGGTTGCAGGTACAGGTTCACTTTCGCTAATTAAATGTGCGTGTGAGGTGTGTGGGTTTCTCAAAGAGCGGTGATATCGGCGCCGCGTGACGCCGCGCGTATTAACAATTTACACTAGAGGGCGCTCTAAAGGTGACATTTTTCCGAGCAATTAGCTAATGGCAGCCACTACACCCGCCCCACAGCACGCGCACAGCGACAATCATAACGGAACGCGTTACTTTCTATCCCGTTATCAAAGGGATTTAAGAAACAATGGGTTTGTGTCAATGAAAACCCATAGCTGAGAGTCTTGAAGCAAAATGTCATAATTGCAATTTTAAACTTGTACCGACAGCGACCAGAAGGTTCTAAGATGTAGATTACGATTTCGACAGCATTATTCCTTCTATAGTAAGGATAATTTAAATGTCCCTGCCGAGTTTATCATCTCCTGTTTCACTGCCAATTACCAAGAAATCAGAGTAAAAAAACATAATAACAAAATGTCGAGTAGTATCAAGTTACAGCGTCCTTAGTCATTGTCTTATCTATAATCAAGTTTTACGAGATCTCCGGCAACAGCCAATATTCTCATTTCATCTCATATAGCCTGAGCGGAGTACTAAATAACCTATAAAAGAAGATTAGCCTACAATCTCGTACCGGTCGCGGGCACGAGCCGTGCCAATTTGATTACTGTTTGTGTCTGTCGGAGGACCATCGACGATGCGGCGGCGGATGTGTTCTGCACTAGTGTGTCTCATAACCAGCGCACGGTACGATTGTTATAATTACGTAATATCTATGTCGGTGAATATATTTTGTTTACGAGACTACCCGAACTATGCAGGTTTGCAGGTTGTTGATACATTTTTTTTGCTATTCCAAACATTTCATGGTTATCAGTAAAGTCAGATGATCCAAAAGCTTCCACGAGTCAGTTTTCATTGTTTCTTCACTAAAACTTCAAGATTAGTTAATTATTATTTCTTTAAATGACTTTCACTCTTCATGTTAACTTCTATTTCGTACTCACTTGGAACGGTACGAGGAGCTCCCGCCGTCAGTGTGGCGAGTAGTCGCTCACAGTCACAAGTTATCGTGCGCTTAATTAAAGAATTAAATAAATTAATCTTAATAATGCACCGAAGTAACGCTGCCCGCGCCCGCGGCATCGGCAGCGCGCGCTCTGTCTGTGCATAGCGCACTTCACGACTGAGCGGATAACACTTGTCTGATTTGTTCGCAATAGCGTACGGAATACTAAATATACTTATTTCATTTATGCTGAACACATGCAATATCAAAATAGTTTCGAACACAAAATCACGCCCTTTTCCCCTAAGACAGATTAGGCAGTGATTACATACGGGACCGAAACGTGGTCGCTCACAATGGGCCTCATCAGAAGGCTTAAAGTCACCCAAAGGGCAATGGAGATGGCTATGCTCGGTGTTTCCTTGCGTGATCAAACCAGAAATGAGGAGATCCGCAAGAGAACCAAGGTTACCGACATAGCCCGAAGAATAGCCAAACTTAAGTGGCAGTGGGCAGGGCACATTGCTCGCAGAACGGATGGCCGATGGGGCCGAAAAGTTCTGGAGTGGCGACCGCGAACCGGAAGACGCTGCGTTGGAAGGCCTCCCACTAGGTGGACCGATGACCTTGTAAAGGTTGCAGGGATCCGCTGGATGCGAGACGCACGGGACCGGTCAATGTGGCGACACTTGGGGGAGGCCTATGTCCAGCAGTGGACGTCTTTCGGCTGAAATGATGATGATGATGAGATTAGGCAGAGATGACCACATTTCGCCAGATAAGTTTAAATGCCATGTAATGCGCAAGCCTATTGCCCTGAACCGGACATAAACCCATACTCCGGGCTAGTTTGGTAGCAGCCAAGCTATCGTTTCTTTAGATAAGACAGTAATTACGTCTCGTATAACATAATGCATGCGATTAAAATCAAATATCATGTATGTAAACCTAATATATGCGTATTATAACATCTAATCCGGCTGCATAATTCGCAATCAGTCTCGCGGTGTAAATTAACTGGCGGTAATACGAGGCGCCTGTTATGTGGCACGCATTCGATTGTGAACCGTACGTCGTAACAACGATATACACGTCGGGCTGGCCGAGCGGGCGTGGCGTATAGGTGCGGCATCGACCGGCAATGTACTGCAAGAGACACTGCATTCAATCTCGACACTCACTATGCAATATCGACAGGCGATTACTAGATTATACCACGGCACAAATCAGGAAAGATAGTAGATCACGATTTATGTTAGTTTTGGCATTAAGTTTTTAGTGGACACTAGCTTATGCCCGCGGCTTCGCCCGCGTGGAGTTAGGGTATTGCCCACGGGATCTTACTTCTGGGATAATAAGTAATCTATGTATCTATCTATAATACATGCATAGATTTACATGTACTTGCTATAACGTGCAATTATTAGTTTAAAGTTATATCAATTAAATTAGATACGTGAAATATTGATACCTTGGTCTGAGATTGGACATCGGATTTACTGGATTTTATCTGAAGAGTATGTACACAAATTTTCAAGTCAATCGACCCCGAGAATAAAAAGTTTCACAGAAAATTCAAAGCCCCGTTTCACCCTCTAAGGGGTAGGAATTTCTAAAAACTGATACTTACTCTTCACAAAGAATACACCCTCCAATTTTCATATCTCTGGGACCCGCGGTTTGGGCTGTGCGTTGGTATATCAGTCAGCCAGTCAGGACATGGAATTTTAAATTGGGGGATGATTTTGGAAAAACTGTGATACACGTATCTCACCATTTTAACTGAAGTATATGTAGACACATTTTCAAGACAATCGACCCCGAGAGAATTTCACAGAAAATTCAACACCCCATTTCACCCTCTTAGGGGTGGAATTTCAAAAAACCTTTTCTTAGTGGATACCCACTCTCCACAAAGAGTACATTCTCCAAATTTCATGTCTCTAGGACCAGCAGCGGTATGGGCTGTGCGTTGATGTATCAGTCAGCCAGTCAGGACAATGAATTTTAAATTGGGGGATGATTTTCGAAAAACCATGATACACGTATCTCATAATTTTAACTGAAGTATATGTAGACACATTTTCAAGTTAATCGACTCAGGGAATAAAAAGTTTCATAGAAAATTCAACACCCCATTTCACCCTCTTAGGGGTTGAATTTCAAAAAACCCTTTCTTAGTGGATACCTACTCTTCACAAAGAGTACACTGTCCAAATTTCATGTCTCTAGAACCAGTGGTTTGGGCTGTGCGTTGATATATAAGTCAGTCAGTCAGTCAGGACTTTGAATTTTATATGTATAGATGGATTTACAATAAATATCTAATATTAATATTTTTAAATATTTCCATTGAAGCTGTTGTCTGCTACTTTTCCTGCGTGTATTTTAAAATTAAAGGTAGCCCATGTCTCTTTTCAAGGTCCTAGGCCAACCTTCCGTCACATTGTGTAATCATTGGTTTAGGTTAGTAGGGATAACAGACAAGAGATAATTTCTCATTTTGTCTTTCTTAAATTATGAACTGACATTCTAACTTGTATTACTATTTCCATGTTACTAAACTTGTCTGTACTCATAATTAAATAATTATTTAAGTACAACAACTCCCGTTCATGACTTGCACCGCGTCCTACACGAGATAGAGGGCAACCCACAGAGCTGCCAAACATGATAAGTAATTTTGAAACTGCTCCGTAAACATATTGCATTATACCATCCAGCCATACTACCGCGCATAAAGGGTGTAAATAGACCCTTAACATAACCGAAAGACACTTGTTCTCCCCATCTACACACCTCCATGACCCCCGTTCTATTCAATCCATCCATCAGCACAATGCTTAAAGTGCTTTCCATCGAGTCCTACCTTAAAACGTGATTTTTCTTTTTTTTGGTTGACGGCTATGTGAAGGGTCTGTTTACACCCTGTATACTCGCGCAGAATATATTAATCCACGCTTCATAGTCAATAGGTTCAATGATTTCATCACGCTGTATGTGAATTGTGAATAAAGCCTGTAATGTATGCGAACATTGTTTGAACTTTGCAATTCGAGTCGTCTCGGGAATCTGTGCTTCAGCCACGAGATGATTAAATTTTGACTCATGAGTTGTAAATATCAAATAAAGTTATCGTTATTTTCCATTAGTCCAGTGATGCGACGCGGCTACGGGTAGCAGCTACGGTCCTACGGTGCTACGGCACTACGAGTTTTTCTACGTGGCTATGAGTATTTGCTACGATTTTTATGTTCTACGTATCAAAGCTGCAACTTCGTGTTTATAATTTTTATTTTGTTTTATTATTATGTTCGTACATACATATTTTAAAGCGACATCATCAAATTATTCTTCTGAAGTAGTTTCAAGCTCAACTTTTCACATCGATCAGCGTTCCATAATGTCTACAATTTAAAGATATTAGGTATTAGTTTTCTATCGCTCGAATTTAGATCAATCCTTGCTACCGCTGCACGCTGCTTACTTTGCGAAACACAGCTACCGGCAATTTATTAACTGTGTCTGTGAAGGAGCGATGCGATACAGATCTCGGCCAATTAACGCGTTGTCATCCGCTGGGATTGTGGCGCGATAGCCGAGAGTATGTCCCGGCGGCCGGAGCTCGAGTACAAACATCAATGTGTATAGTAAACAGCGAATAAACCGATCGGCGTCCTGTGGCTTGCGCGGCCGGGCACAGGAGCACATACCGCGGTCGAGTCTAGCACGTCGTTATATTTGAAAGTCTTTGTGTAACGCAAATGTAAATATAAGGTCTAACTATTCATACACGAAATATTTTCAAGGAATCATCTAACGGCTATAACGAAGCCTTTTCAAGGGATTTTTTTTTATCTGAGTATATTTTTGAAATGAAAAATATATAATTTAAAATTACTTGACCCACAAAATAAATACTAGCTTCTTATTTTTGAACATCCATTACGCTAGTTTACTACGTCGTATTTACCTACTGTAATCTATACATATAAAATTCAAAGTCCTGACTGACTGACTGACTGACTGACTGACTGACTGACTGACTTATATATCAACGCACAGCCCAAACCAATTTTCCTAGAAACATGAAATTTGGACAGTGTACTCTTTGTGACGAGTAAGTAACCACTAAAAAAGGGTTTTTCAAAATTCTACCCCTAAGAGGGTGAAATGGGGTGTTTAATTTTCTGCGAAACTTTTTATTCCCTGAGTCGATTGACTTGAAAATTTGTGTATTTACTCTTCAGTTAAAATTATGAGATACGTGTATCACTGTTTCTCCAAAATCATCCCCAATTTTAAATTAAACGTCCTGACTGGCTGACTGATATATCAACGCACAGCCCAGACCGCTGGTCCGAGAGACATGAAATTTGGACGGTGTATTCTTTGTGAAGATTAAGTATCCACTAAGAAAGGGTTTTTCAAAATTCTACCCCTAAGAGGGTGAAATGGGGTGTTTAATTTTATGTGAAACTTTTTATCCACGGAGTCGATTGACTTGAAAATTTGTATTCATACTCTTCAGTTAAAATCATGAGATACGTGTATCACAGTTTTCTAAAAATCATCCCCCAATTTAAAATTCAATGTCCTGTCAGGTTGATTGATATATCAACCCCCAGCCCAAACCACTGGTCCCAGAGACATAAAATTTGAACGGTGAATTGTTTGTGAAGAGTAGGTATCCACTAAGGAAGGGTTTTTCGAAATTCCACCCCCAAGAGGGTGAAATAGGGTGTTGAATTTCCAGTGAAACTTTTTATTCTCGGAGGCGATTGACTTGAAAATTTGTGTACATACTCTTTAGTTAAATTTATGAGATACGTGTATCAGTTTTTCCAAAATCATTCCCCAATTTAAAATTTAATGTCCTGTCTGGCTGACTGATATATCAATGCACAGCCCAAACCGCTGGTCCGAGAGTAATGAAATTTGGACGGTGTATTTTTTGTGGAGAGTAGGTATCCACTAAGAAAGGGTTTTTTGAAATTCTACCCCTAAGAGGGTAAAATGGGGTGTTAAATTTTCTGTGAAACTTATTATTTACTGGGTCGATTGACTCGAAAATTGATGTTCACACTCTTCAATTAAAATTATAAGACATTTGTATCAGTTTTTCCAAAATCATCCCCCAATATAGTTAAATAGGGCTTTGAAGCTCACGTAGAAGGGCGCATGCCGCGCAGCGTTGCGTGGGGCGTGTGGGGCGCGGGAGTATTTTACCTATTACTAAGTAGGTAGGATTTTTCTGAGGTAGAAGTGTCTGTGAATATGGTTTATACCACCGATTTTCGCGTTGGCTCGCGATACGGGACATTGATATTAAATATTATGTCAAAGTATTATGTCTATAAATAGATTCCTAATAAATCATTTGATTGGTGTCCCGGTGTCCAATCTCAAACCAAGATATTTCACATATGTAATTTAATTGATATTACTATGAACAAATATTTACAATAGCAAGTACACGCAGTATTATCCCAGAAGTAAGATTCCGTGGGCAATTCCCGAACTCCACGCGGCCGAAGCTGCGGGCAGAAGCTAGTTGTTAGAATATGGGAGTAAAGGTTTATGCAAAAAGTAACAAAAAAGTTTAGATATATAATAGCTTCGTAAAAAAAAACACTCAGATAATTATTTTTTTTCGTTGCTATGGTTACTTTACGACTTAGGACTTACGACTTAGGCTAATGGACCGGCAGCGATGTCGCGCGTGTCGTGTGGGTCGCGCCAGTGCTGCAATGGTTGAAGGAGATGCGAGGGTGATGTCCTAGCCGAAGACAACTGCTTCCACCACGATAATTAGAAATAATGTTTTTTCGCTGAAACGGATACGTTCGTCAGAACATTAAAATGCTTGTGTCGGTTTTTTAGAAAGAAAGAAATAATAAAGTTAATTTGAGGTCAGTTCATTAATTTTATTTTTTTATTTTATTTTATTATGGAAAACAAACAATTGTACATTTTGTCTTACATCTAAGTATAAAATAAAGTGGGTTAACGTACAATCAACAACGTCTCCACATATTACTATAAATATTAATTTACTTACATACAGTATGGAAGAAAGGTACGGCTTATTTTAATATTATACTAAAGTATTAGGTTTTAAGTGCATTAACTAACTCTTTTTTAAATACATTTTGAGGTAACGTAAATATGTCTATTTTAACAAAATGTTGGTTATATATTTTGGGTAATCTGTGAAGAGGCGCCCGTTGACCCGCATTTGTACGACTAGAGGTCGTAGCAAAGAGCGGGTAAGCGCGCGCCTCTCGCCTTATTACAGTTCTGGGCACGATATAAAATATATTATTCACAAGTTCAGGGCAATCAAACTTATTGTGTATCAGTCCACGGAGCATCATGGTTTGGAGTAACAGACGCCTTGAAGTAGTGTTAGTAGCTTAAATTTCTGCAACGACTCCTCATACGGTAGACGCTCCAAGTGACATTTAAACTGCATTGCTTTCAAGAACTTACGCTGAATTTTCTCTAATGCTTGATCATATTTTGCGTAGTAAGGGTCCCATATCATACACGCATACTCTACTTGCGGTCGTAATAAAAAGTTGAAAAGATGTAGATATGTGACTGGGCGTTTGAAATCTGATGACGATCTCATAACGAAATTGTACATTTGGAAAGCTTTAGCTATTATCTTTTCAATATGTAAATTAAGGTGAAGTTTGCAATCCAAAAGTACACCCAGATCGCAAATTTCAGTTTCTTTAAGAAGGAGTTCGTCGCAGAGGCAATAATTGTAGTTAATTATGTTCTTGTTTTTGGTAAAGTTAACGTATTTACATTTGTCGATGCTTAATTTTAGCTTATTTTTGGTACAATAATTGGATAATCTATTTAAATCGTCTTGAAGAAGATAACAATCGTTAATCGATGAAATTTTCTTAAAAATTTTAAGGTCATCGGCATATAACAAAAAATTACTGTTTTGAAAGCAATTACCGATATCATTAATATAAATAATAAACAACAAAGGACCCAAAATTGATCCCTGCGGAACTCCAGATGATGCCAAAAATGTGTTAGAATGGTACCCATTACTTACTATAGTTTGACTGCGATTACTAATATAAGACTGGAACCAGCGCAATAAGTTCCCCCTGATGCCATTATATGAAATTGTATTTAATAGTATTATATGGTCAACTCTATCGAAGGCTTTTTTTAAGTCAGTGTAAATCGTGTCACTTTGGGCTCGGATGTCCATATTATTAAATAAGTAAGTAGTAAAATCATTAAGTTGGTAACAGTAGACTTTCGTCTCACAAAACCATGTTGCTCCGGAATTATACAATTTTGAATAAATGGATATATCTCGTGGTGAACAAGCTTTTCAAATAGTTTAGCCAATGTAGAGAGAAGAGAAATGGGCCGATAATTCTCAATGTTTTGTCTGGAACCACCTTTATAGACAGGAACTATATTAGCCCCTTTCCAGATGGCAGGGAACGAACCATTGTTAATACATTGATTGAAAATCCTAAATAATGGTTTGCATATTGTATTCGCTGACCACTTTAAAAAGCAAGGCGGTATCCCATCTGGTCCTGACCCTTTATTTAAGTCTAACATCTTTAATTGTTTGCAAATTAACGAAAGGCTAAAGTGTAAGCTACAAAGAGATGTGTCGTTGACATTGGATTGTTCAGGGGCAGGGCTCCAGTCAGGTGTCAGACTAGATGGCTCGTAAACTGACTGGAAAAAGGCTGAGAAGAGGTTGCATATTATAATAGGGTCACTAGATGTAACATCTTTGTAATACATTCTGGAAGGAATCCCGGATTTTCCTTTGCGATTAGCAATGTATGCCCAAAAGTGTTTGACATTTTGTGGAATACTGTCCTCAACACTATTAATATAGATACGATAGCATTTGACACACTCTGTTTTAAAACGATCTCTATATAAGGAGAAAATTTCATAGTCGGATAAGTTTTTATATTTTTTCCATTTTGTCCAAGCTTTCTTTTTATAATTAAAAATGTGTATAAGGGCTTTAGAAAACCATACAGGAAAATTAGAGTTTTTCGGTTTGGAAAGAGGGACTCGGTTTTTTATTATACCGTATAGGTGATCATAGAAAACGTCTACGTTTTTTTCGGCTGAATCACTATTTAATTCCATGTTCCAATCAATTTCGTCAATATCTCTATTAATAAGGATAAAGTCAGCCTTACGGAAATTATATTTAGGCGTGCATAAAGGACGCATGGGAGTAAGTTTAAGATTTAATGAAAGAAGAGTGTAAAAAGGAGGATGGTGATTATCAGCTTGAAGCAGATCCTGGTTAGGTTTATATACATGGCAAGTAGTATTGGACATTAGGAGGTCCAGAATTCGTCCGTTAAAATTAGCTAGTTGGTTATATTGCTGAATATCGTGAATAGTCATAAAGTTCCTTAGGCGGTGACAGATTGCAGAATTGCCCACGCAAGTAAAGGAGCTAAGAGCAGGATGAGGTCTTGTCCAGTTGGCCGTTGGTATGTTATAATCTCCGAGTAACAGTAAATTGTCGATATTAACTGAATTAATTAAATTATCCATTAAATCAAAATGTAAGTTATATACAGCGAGTGGCGAATTATTAGGAATGTAATACTGCACTGATGAGAGTTTGTGTGGCAGCGTTATTACTAGGTATAGTTATAACAACTTGTTCAAAGTGTTTATCTACAATTTCCGACTGAAGCGAGACACTAACGGGGTTGTATTTTCGCAATACAGCTACCAACACACCACCCCCATCAGACTTATTGGTTGCCTTTCTATTACGATCACAACGAAAGACAATATAGCGGTTATCAATAAATTCGCTGTTGTTTATTGTGGGGATTAACCATGTTTCTGTCAATATAATGATATCGAAACAGTTGGATAGAATACTCATGTAAACCATGTTCAGCTTTGTGCGTATACCTCTACTATTTTGATAGTATATACAAAAGTCACTTGTATTAGAAGCCATTGTAACGGTCTAGAATATTATTATTAAATCTTTTAGTTAAGTTTGTTAATTATTGTTTTTAGTTGTGATTTTACACAAATCGTTTATGTTTTTTATGGCTATAGTAGGAGAGGTTTCGCACCGTTTTGCAAGTATGGTAGAGTGTTTAACCCAAACAAATTTAAAATTATATCTCTTTGCCGCCTCGCGAGTTTCTCGTAACAGTTGTTTTTTATGGAGAGTCAAGTGCTCATTAACATAGACCGCACGAGATGTACCAGAAATGCCTAAGTCAGTCGAAGTGAGGCCTTTTTTGAGTCGGTAAGCGCTAAGTAAATTATCTCTTAGAGAACGGGTTCTGAACTTAGCGATAATATTTTTCGGCCTCTCGTTGGACGCCGCATGAGGGACACGATGTATGGCGGTTATCTCATCACGTGGTATAGCTAAATCGATTTTTTTGCCGATTTCTTCTAATATATTAACTAAGTTCTCCTCCCGCCGTTCAGGAATATTTGATAACTCCAAGTTACACTGTCGGGCTTGCTGCTCCAGGTAGTCTATTTTAGCTTCGAGAGCCCTTAATGCACTTTGATTCGAAAGCTGTTCTTCCAGGCAGTTAAACTGCTTTTGGAAGTCATCATATTGGTTTGAGATAAATTGAGCAGATGATTTAGTTTCAGCGACCTCCTCTGACAATTTAGCTACAGTTGCCTTAATTTTGACATTTTCAGAGCGAAGACAGTCCATTTCTATTTTTGTTTCCTTCATGTACGTCTCTAAGTCACTCCTTATACTTTTTATGTTGTCATTAATAACCAATAAGTTGGCATCCAAGCTAGTCTTCCATTCACCTAGAGTTTTTTTCAGATCGGTATGCATAGTTGCAATTTGTATAGTATGTTCACACTCCGGCTGTTTACGTTTACGAGTCGTAATATTCAGCTCACTTTCTGATGTTATTTTTGCTAGGTCCGGCTCAGAAGTCGATTGCTCTGATCTTAGTTCAGGTTTAGGTGGCGTTCGCTTCGTACCAAACATTATGTGTCGTGCGATCTTGTGATGGTAGCAATATGCAATAAGTAACGAGAGCGTAGAATTGCTATTAGCTTTAGCGTAGGCGTTACGACAGAGCAGCAGCAGCGCAGTGACGTAGCAGAGAAGAAGTGGGGCGCGTAACGCGGTCGTTGATTTCGACTCGTGGTGACTAACCTTGGTGGCGCGGGTGGTAGGGCGGCCGATTGCGAATCCAAGCGTCGTCGGTTCAAATCCAAGTGGAACCCAGACTCAATTGAGGTCGGAGCACACAAAAACCATTTATCTCTTTCTAGGACGGCCCACTGGGCGGGACTAGTCCTATGAAACTCCTAAAGAGTAAACGAGAAATGGATCCTACACCAAAGGGCCAATCACAAATTAACACTTTTAGAAAGCAACAGCACGTCCACACTGTATTAAGTCGCAACACGGAATGATTAAGCACACAGAATAAAAAATAAATGACGAATTATTCTTTTTTTTTAAAAAAGACGAATAGTGTGTAATTTTTTTTTGTTTTTTTTTTTTTTATTTGGCATCAAAAACTACTTATGATCCCAATTTTTGACCCTCCTACCCAACACACTCCCATTTTTTAATAATCGCGATTTTATCAGTTTATAGAAAACAGCTGGATTCATTCGATTTTTATTCATTGTGCATAACTTAGAGAAGGTTTTAGTTTTTGTTTCTAATCGGTGCTCTCTGTCAAAAGATATAAAATATGAATTTAAAGTGTTCAATAAGAACTTATCATCATTATGTAAAATACATGCAACGACATCTATTGAACCAAAATGGTACTAATGAATAAAAATGTGCTCACATAAGATAACATTTAAAGCGACTGACCGACTTTTTAAAAACGTTATGATTGCAAAAGGTGCTCTACTCGTAAATTAGTCTAAATGACGCTGTTTTGAAAATCTACATAGCCTGTAGTGTGTGTGTTTGATAGCTTTCCATACATTATATTTTTAGTAGTTTAACTTCGTGTTCATTTGACTCCATTTTCTGAATCGCGGTGTTAAGATTTTCCCTGAAAAATGACACTCGCCCGGGTCAGTCACGTCAAGTTTGATTTTTTAAGCGATGAAACAGAAGGTGGTTCTTAATTCGACGCATATATATATATCGGATCCGTTCATTAGTACGGACACAAAATAAATCGCAAGTGCGCTGGTGGTGACGTCACGCGACCGACTTACAACTCTACCCACACCACAGCGTGGCTTCTACAGAGCCCTGATGATTTAATAACGGGGCTACAAGAAGGTTACAGTTAGCCGGTATAAGATATTTTTTTAAGAAGCGGTTCTTTTAATTCTCTAGGTAAGCCCTTAATCAAAATAATGTTGCCAACGGGATGCGATATCTTTGTGAATATTTTTACTTCTTTTCACTTCTTTGAGATCCTAGATTCTTCCTGTTCTCGATGTTTCCTTTTATTTCCCATTTTATTATTATTATAACTTATAATATTATTTTGACTACCTACCAAAAGTATCTAAAATATAACGCAGTGACAACCAAACACGTGCGAAGGCTACAAGACGATAACACAGAATGAGATTAATGTCGGAACGGACCGCTACGACAGCAGTGCACCGTGGTAGGGTGAAAAGTAAAAAAAAATAAAAGAAAAACCGCTAATACATCATGTTAAACGTAAATCGTAAAGAATGAAGCTGCGAAGTATAATTTAGTCATAATATATTGTAGTTAATCTCGACCTACCGAACTACTTATATCCTCGACAATAGTACACAACATACAAAAATCCACTTCCTGTGCTCACTAATGGCGATACACAGATGACGTCATTACCTGTTACTTACATTAATGAACCTGGGGCCGACATCCTGTATGTACACCATATTGTATTGTTGTATAATATATGTAGGTAGTATTAGATAGGTTGTCGTATGTTGCTGCGGGTATTGAACTGCGCGATACGGGCTTTGTACGCTAAGCTTATGTATTAAGTACCTAATGTGTACACACACACACACAAACACGCACTCGCATACAGACCGGTCAAAATCACAATCTTACATTTCGGTTCGCCGTAGTCGGGTAAAAACAGCTCAAATGATTCGTAATAGAGAGTCAGTTCCCGCAGCATCCTTCCAAAGTATGAAATGAATCGTGTTGACTTACACTTCCAGTAAGGAAGAGGAATGTAAATACTAAAATTGAAGACAAGCTAATTTCAAGGAGCTACTTCAGAACGCACCAGAAGTTTAATTAAATCAAAATCAAAGCATTTATTTCAAATAGGTCAGTTACAGGCACTTTTGAATTGTCGAAACAAAGACAACAATAGCTACAGTCCCAGTCACAACGCATAAAAACTGTGAAAGTACTGTAGTTGCCCATTCCCTAACGTAGATCTCTATTTAGAAGAACGGGCAAGAAACTCCATGGACACTTTTTAAATCAGAACAATTTTACAAACTCTTGGTTTAATCATTCATGTTGGGATGGTACATTATGTGAGAACGCTGTAGCAAGATGTGTACGTTAAAAGTGTCCATAGAAAACAATTCAAAAATAAAATATTCAATTCAAATAAGCCGTGGCAATCAAGAGATGACCAGTCACAACTGACAGCGCCCGTTCACGAACATGACGCATGTATCGGCACCATTCAACTCATCCATTTTGAAGGGAACTAAATGATCCGACTCACGCGCCACCATCAGCGAGACATTTGAGTGAGCATGACACACTCCTAACCGCCAGGGCCCATTCAAGGCAAGAAAAGTCGTAGGTTTCTAGCGAATGACAGCTTTTTATTACATAGTACTCACACAATATGGGCTATGCGGCTATATAATACTAAAGAGATTGAAGTTATACAATGCAAAGATAGTTGTACAATCTTCAGCAGCTCCAACATACTATTCAATGCTATCCATTTATGCGCCCCTGTCCTTGTGGAGCAGGACCGGCATTGAGCCAAGCATCAAACATCAACGATATAATCGTTCAACTTGTAATATGCTTGCTTACATAGTGTGCGTTTAATGCATGTTTTAAACTTCGTTTCATTCAGTTCAAGAATACTTTGTAGATTTTTATAATAGCAACTCAAACAGTACCCCATGAAAGATGATAGAGAATCACACCTACGAAGATTATATATGGCTCTGATGGCTCTTTTTTGCAGAATAAATATAGACTCAATGTCTGCAGCTCGTCCCCATAGCAAAATGCCATAAAACAGTATACTGTGAAAGTAACTAAAATAGACCAGCCTAGCGGTATCTACATCAGTATATTGACGGATTTTTCTTATGGCATATGCTGCCGAACTTAGCCGCCCCGCTAGAGATGTTAAATGAGAACCCCATTGTAGCCTTGAATCAAGCGTAATCCCCAAGAAAACTGTTTTATCTATAAATTCAAACTTCTCTTTATTCAATACTATATCACAATCGCTACTTTTAACATTCGGTAAAGCAAATCTTATGCATTTCGTTTTTTTTTCATTTAATACTAAATTGTTTGCTATGTACCAATTATGGACCTGAAGTAGGGCATTATTTACGTCATCTAGATTTTGGTCCAGTCTTTTTATCTTAAAAATTAGGGAAGTGTCATCAGCGAATAACACTATATTTTGAGGTTGGTTTTTCAATAAATAGGGTAGATCATTTATATATACTAAAAAGGGGAAAGGACCCAATATTGAGCCTTGCGGGACCCCCATTTTTACTTTTAAACCTTGCGAATTAACACCATTTATTTGAACTTGTTGTTGTCTTTCATTCAAATAAATGATACTATTTCTCCTTCTACTTCAACCTTTGGCCACCCAAAGCAGAGCGTAGGTTCTTCCAAATATCTCCACTTTTGGAGGTTTGGTGTCATTGCTATCCAGTACTGACACTATTTACTATGAAGCTATAGCTAATACTTGTGATAGCGGAGGCTCACTAATCAATAATCGATTGAGATGTACCCCGGTGGCCGGAAACAGGACACTCACAATAATTATAACATCGAGCCACCTCTGAGGTTTCGCTAACATCTCACAAGCTGCTCTGCTCTCGATATTGCATCGCTTTAGGCATTACTTGTATTTTGTGGGAACCACAGATTGTTAACAAATATAACATCAATCAAATCCATCACGCTTGTTACCGCGAAGGGTGAAGTAGAGCATACCTACCCACATTTCGCCCGTTGCACTTAAGTACCATCACCATCATCTGCCATAATATGTGCCTAGCCTTTCCTTAACCGTGTTGGGGTCGGCTTCCAATCTCACTGGATGCAACTGCAAATCAGTATTTTATATAAAGCGACTGAGTATCTGATTTCCACAACCAGTTTGTACTGGGTAATACGATACCCTTTGATAATACTAGTTGACAGACTTTGGGACCACTGACTTCCTGTAACGACTGTCAAATATCTTCAAGTAACAGCCGGGCCCAACGGCTTACTGTGCTTAAGATATAATAGATAATCACTCACCTACCCACATACCGACCTAGTCAAGCGGTGTGTAGTATATTGCATTATAACAGATAGTATAATATTGCTTGAAACAACGTTCACATGATGTAATTTTCATAATATGCTATAAAACAAAATAAAACCTTATTTTATGTGATCTAATGTTATATTTACATAAAAAAACTGTTTTAATAACCAAGAGGCCTTTATGCACAAACTACGGTAAGAGTATTAGAACACAACCCTGTAACTGTGACTCCGATGCTAATTGCGATTCAGTCGTGACCCGCCCCACGACTCATAGACACTGCTGTAAAGTTTGACTACGTAATAATTCTTCAACGTCACGCAAATTGAATTAGTTGCCGGATAGTTGAGTTAATTCCAGCTAATAGACTCCCGCAGACGATAACACTTACATTAATACATGATACCAGTAGGTCCAACGAATGCTCGCATCTAGATACTCTTTATGTTATGTATAGTCGACCTCGTTACTGTTTTTTATCAATCAATTCATTTATTTCAGACCCAACGATTCATAATTTTGTTGAAAATAATGTAAGAAATTAAATAATCAAACACAAATACACACCACACAATACAATTGTAACAAAATTTAACATCATTAATATGATGATGATACTTTTTCATGTCAGTTTGGATACCTTAAGGTTGAACGTCATTTGCACGTCATAACTGTGTAAAATAACAAGGCCTGTTTGTTAATAGGATATTACATCTCGACAATCTTAGTTGAGTCTCTTTTTTTCAAGTCGACATTACAACCAAAACGTTAAATGTGGTATCGCTTTTTGGAAATTGTTCGTTGTGATTGGACCTTCTGCATGTACGTTGTGTGTGTACTTTATAAAAGCAACTTTTATTATTAGGGCCCTCCTTTATTGTATGACGCTTTGTTCGCCATCACCTCAAGTAATAAGGGAACTGAAAGATATGTACGAAATACCGCTTTGGATAACAATGGCCAATTGTCTGCTAATCGAGTACTCTATAACCTTCATCTGACGAGTTGGGAAAATTTTGTTTAAACCATTTCAATAACGAATTATTATGTCTGTCATTCTCGATAGAATTGTACGTAAGTTGATGACATTAATAGCAGAAGTAATTTTCTACGCAAAGACAATTTGCTTCACCTTACCGACGCGGCAACGGAACGAACATAATTTTATGCCATACGATAATATTGGTTTAAGAATAAGGTTTTTGATAAACAGAGAAAAATTTTCCAGAGGAAATATTTTAGGAGGTATTAATATTAAACAGAGCCTTCCATTCGATGGCGTGTGTTCTTTTCCTTCTCCATTTTCATACAAAAATAAACAATCGATCGAATATTTTTGTTACATTTTCGTTCCAAACAGAAGCTCCTTTGTTTTATGAAGGCATTTATTTCCCGGAGCCATTCAATTACAACGTCTTTAAGGCTGTTTGTAAATAAACGCAGTAAAAATAAAATGCTTTTTGTTTCGAATTGTAGTCTGCTTAAGTATTCATAAGGCGTCGGGAGGTACTCTGTTGTGTCCACAAGCTGAGAGCTGCCGAGGCCGGCCGGGCAAAAACAATTCCTAACCTAGCCCTACCTAGGTACCTAATGAAAGGTTTCAAATGAAGTTTAAATATGATCTGTTGCATGATCTTTTTCTAATATGTATTTTGCATGTTCAGAACGTGCCTTATAAAAGTTAGCCTGATATTGTTGTGTTCGCCTTATTTTTATGCGAGAACTACATTATTACGTAGTTACGTTTATTTCCAAAAGACACATATTGATACAGAGTAGGTACGCCTACGCATACCGTAGGGACCTACGGTCGAAATATAAAAGTAATAAACAGACTTACTTATTGGATTGTTGGTATGTATTCAAAGCCTAACAAATATTTGGTCCGTTAACAAATTGGCGCAAGCTCTCGAGTAATACTCCGGATTGGCTGGCGCAGTGACGCGGAATAAATGTGTTGTATACGTTAATAATTGTTATTGCGAGTATTTTGACTCTAATATAACGGAGCGGCGAGTTTTTTATTTGTTAGTAAGCTTGTAAATATTGAGCGCTTGATTAAACAAAATGTTAATAAAAAAGCATTTCACTATTGGTTCGTTTGCGCGTTTGTAACGTGGAGTGAGTTTTGCAGGAACGAAGCATTTTCTAAAAGTTCGTGTGAGTAGGTATATTGATTCCAATGCAGTTGATTCGCGCTTTTGTTTTGCTGTTAAAACTACTTTTATTATAACTATTGTTTACATGACGAGTTTCAGACTAGTCGCGACTGGTTTCGGAGTAGCACGACTCGTTGAGACAAGTAGTTTGATAGTGCAATACTAGATTTAAAACAGTCTTGATTAGTTCGGCACTAGTCGTGACTAGTTCATCGCTAGATGGACACTAGTCATGACTAGTCCAGCATTGTATTGAGTACCGGACTACTCACCAGTGGCGAAGAGTGAAATATTCAGAGAGGTAAGCCGGAGCAAAAAAAAATGCTTTGCTCGGCTGGAAAACATTAAAATGTTTGAAAAAACCATCGCATCTTTTATAATTTATTGTCATATCTGGGCGAGCACGACCTAACTGTATTACGTGTTTTTTAATTTCAAAACTTAACCTTGAAAAGCATGTTGACACCGTTATTTTGCTAGGTAAACAAGAACTTGCTTTTCGCGGCCGTGATGAAGTCCCTAATTCCGATAACCGCGGTAACTACATCGAAACTTTACTATATCTGAGCAAGTAGGTACGAAACAATAATGGATTCGCATTTAGAATTATGTTCTTCAGTTCAGAACCCCGTGTTTTATGGTCTCTCTAGTGAGTAGTGACATTCAAAATGATTTAATACATAGTATTGCATCAGTTTTACGCGACCACATTAGACTTGAAATAAATAAAGCTCAATTTCTGTCTGTAATCATTGAGGAAACTCCCGATGTCAGTCATTGGGAGCAATTAACTGTAATTAGGTATTTAACTGAAACTGGAATCGAAGAACGATTCCTTGGTTTTTACGATGTTAGCGGAAGTCGAACTGTTGAAGTTCTATCTAATCAGTTGTTAGACCAGTATCATTGTATTGCCTACAATGATACTGGTCAAGTATTTCATCGCCATCCTACTGATCTCCTACTTTGCAAATCTACTTACTCCAAAGTAGTAATTTCAACTTACCGCAAATACCTAATAACAACGTACGCCTACGTAACTGATTTCACTACACACAACAACAACACGAACACAAATAAAGAACTATAATACATATCACTATTATAAACCAAGAAATAAATTCTAATAGGTGAAACTAGCTAATGAATTCAAATATAAATTCAATAACAAAACATGTATTCATGCATGACGTCAAATGGTATGTCAACACAAAATGTCATCAAGCATTGAACGAATCCCGAGTCGATACGAAATTCAACGACCGACAACGATATTTCTCCATCTCGCTCACGCGCACGCATTTTCTATTACTGTCTCTATCAAGTAACTCGGTTTGTACCGGCTTACTGTGACCGAATGTCGCGGGTTGGCTACTTTCCTTCAAGTGACGTCATAACGTTTATTTTGTATAGAAGTTTGAACTGCCAAAAAGCCGATCGCTCCTGCGGCTTATTTTATAGCAATATGTTGTTGGAGAGAAAATTTTATTAATTTATGTCCAATAATGTAGGCGTTTTGTGATGTTTCTCTACTTTTAAATGTACTAATTGTGTCATTTTTCAATTACGGTCGAGAGAGTGGTTGTGTTCCAAATATCTGAAGGGAAGCCGGTGGGAATGGGCTTATATGGACGCTTCGTCACTGCTACTCACTAAGACTTGTGTCAGG
Source organism: Noctua comes (assembly GCA_963082995.1). Lineage (NCBI taxonomy): Eukaryota > Metazoa > Arthropoda > Insecta > Lepidoptera > Noctuidae > Noctua > Noctua comes. The sequence continues at coordinate 499,095 of OY720267.1, forward strand.
GTATGTGATAGAATTTTTATTTCGAATTATATCTGTATTTATGTTTCTAATAATTTCACACCTCGTACTAGGTGAGAAATGATAGTGAAGAAATGATATCATTAATATACAGTCCATCCGGTGGTCAGGTGGACGCTCGAGTGACCTCGACGCAATCTCACGGGAGCGCTGCGGGACGCGCGGCCGGGGAGACGACTGCCCTCGCTACATTCAGGGAACACAGAAGTTACAACTTTAACTAACAATGGCATGTATTAAACCATTAACCACCAGACCTCATCGAAAACATTCTTTTCCCTAGCTGCATAGTACTTAGATAAGTGTTTTTTGTAAAAGTTTTGAAGGTAATAAAATATATATAAATATTTATTAAAATTCTGTTAGCCCGCATCATCTCACAACTGAGCAAAAGCCTTCCCTCCTCTTTTTTATACTAAATGGGTTAACTCTTGACCTCAATCTAGTCCTGAGGACGGAGATGAGGTCGACGATGGAACGAGCTAACCCAAAAGAAGCCTATTAACTCGCGACTTAAATAGATTGGGGATACATAATTATGAACTTGGGAACACCGACGCGTCGGTGCGTCGCGACGCAGGCAGGGAATTCCACTCCTTGGCTGTGCGCATAATAAATGATGTAGCAAAGCGCTTCGTGCGAATGTGTGGAACGTAGAAAGGTATAGGTGATAACCTGCAGTACGTCAGGACTCCCGATGGAAGAAGGGAGATGGTGGAATGAGCTCGTGGAGCTCTTGGTCATACTCACCGAAGTACAATCTGTAAAAGACCGACAAACATGCAACTTTGCGCCGGTGGGCCAGGCTATGAGGCGTGGTACCAACCAGCTTATCGTCACCAATGAGCCTCTTGGCTCTGCGCTCAACAGAGTCGAGTGTGGCTAATTGATATTTGGCTGAGCCATCCCAAAGGTGACAGCAATACTCCATGCCGGACCAAACTTGTGCTTTATATAAGACTAAAAGCTCCTCTCTATCTGTTTTAATTTGACACCATTCTTTTAATGCCAATTATTTAATATCATCTTGGTCTGCATGAAAGAACGTCAAAGTAAAATGACTGTTTATTAGATACTGTGTTTCGTAGAGTTAAGTCTGATGACTTTTCTCAACGAAACACGTTTATCTACGCCAGATAGCCCGTCATAATACTCATGATAACTGATTATTGAGTTGAGTATTATATATTGAGTATTAGTCTGGCACAAGTGCTCTGAACACCTGATGAGCCACAGTCGTGGAGAGTGGATGTTCTGTTCCGCCGCACCCAGTGATGTTTCTCCGTCACCGGTGTCCGTTCAGCCCTGAGCTCGGCCGCGGACGTAATATTATGTTGTGTAATGACCCGGCCGCGTTTCTATTACACACACATCGCTCAACATGGGTTTCTGCTCAGAGAAATAGATAAAAATGTGAGTTATATCTTCTGACTACTTTGGGAAGCTGTATTTTCTTGTATAGAAAATGAATGAGACTACCTCGATCCCGTCTGATAGCAGCTGTCATTGGATACGGCGTAGATGTCATGGGCTACGGCGTAGCGGGCACATTAAATGAGTAGTCATCTACGCCGTAAAATTTATTTAAGCTAAAACCGTCGTCTGTTGTCTTGAACAACACTAGAACTTCAGTCTTGCATAACTAGTAGAACGTATATGTACCTACAAGAAGTTGATAATTTTCGTGGAATATTACAAAATAATTTAAAAATTTAATCCTACACAATAGATACTTAACTTACTGTAGACGATATTTGCCATTTGCGATTTTGCGGCCCAAAATATACCTACCATAAACTTAATCTCATTGACTTATCGTCTGACGTCGGGGTCATTATTTATGTCCTTAATAAAGGAATTTTTGGCCGCCATACCGTCTATTAACGGACTAATTGCAAGTACGCGAGTATTGAAGCAAGAAAAATGTCCACAAGAAGTCTATTGATAACTGCTACTAAAAGGTTAGCACCATACTAAACAGGGTCAGTGAGATGTAAAAAATCAAAGAGCCTGTGATACAATGTCCACATCCCGGGTACATAGCGCTCAGTAAATAAGTGACAAAATCAAAGCATTTATTTCAAATAGGCCAGTTACAGGCACTTTTGAATTGTCGAAACAAAGACAACAATAGCTACAGTCCCAGTCACAAGGCATAAAAACTGTGAAAGTACTGTAGTTGCCCATTCCCTAACGAAGATCTCTATGGAGAAGAACGGGCAAGAAACTCCATGGACACTTTTAAATCAGAATACTTTTACAAACTCTTGGTTACATCATTCATGTTGAGATGGTTCATTATGTGAGAACGATGTAGCAAGATGTGTACGTTAAAAGTGTCCATAGTAAACAATTCAAAAATAAAATAATCAATTCAAATAAGCCGTGGCAACCAAGAGATGACCAGTCACAACTGACAGCGCCCGTTCACGAACATGACGCATATATCAGCACCATTCAACTCAACCATTTTGAAGGGAACTAAATGATCCGACACACGCGCCACCATCAGCGAGACATTTGAGTGAGCATGACACACTCCTAACCGCCAGGGCACATTCAAGTCAAGAAAAGACGTAGGTTTCCCGCGAATGACAGCTTTCTATTACACAGTACTCACACAATATGGGCTATGCGGCTATATAATACTAAAGAGATTGAATTTATACAATGCAAAGATAGTTGTACAATCTTCAGCAGCTCCAACATACTATTTACTGCTTCTTCTTCTTAGCGTTTCGATGGCAAAAAGTTTAAATATGCTTAGCCCAAAACTCAGCCGTGTACCCCGCTCACTGATGCAGTAAATAAATCATCAAGAGCGAAGGTGACTGGGATATGTAATGCTATTTATTTATGCGCCCCTGTCCTTGTGGAGCAGGACCGGCATTGAGCCAAGCATTTTTATCAACGATATAATCGTCCAACTTGTAATATGCTTGCCTACACAGTGTGCGTTTAATGCATGTTTTAAATTTCGTTTCATTCAGTTCAAGAATACTTTGTGGAATTTTGTTATAGCATCTCAAACAGTACCCCATGAAAGATGAGTCTACTTTAGCGAGTCTGAAGCCTGGCTGAACTAATTGGTCTCTATTTCTAGTACTGTAATTGTGTCTGTCACCTCTTTTATTAAAAAGATGTAGATTTTTTCTTTTCTCTCTCACACACAGACAAAGACCGCACAGTATAAAGAGAATCAGTAGATTCTGTACACTAGGCACTATATTTCAAATCAAAAGCGGGTGTAAGGGTTGTCACCTAAACGTTTTGTTATTTTATACTATGAACATAAACTGTCTCGTTGCGAGAGCCCCGAATTACTCACGAGTAAACTGTTACCTGAGGCAACCTTAGAATTTATGTAAATGCTTTGCATGCCGTCCCGGCTCACACAGATTCTGAAAAACTGGATGTTATGCTATGGCGGCGGATGCTCGGGTGTCCAATCTCGCGGCGGACGCAGCCAGCATTCGATTCCTGCACACTCGACCCGTAAACAGATAGCACTCTGATTTAACCTAGCATTCCATTGCTAAATTCTTCGACTGCTGAATTTTTCGAAGAAATCTTTGAGACTCATACGAGTATTACTTTGTCACACAAGTAAAATTATGCGTTAAAATAGTATTATTAATCAAAAAATCTGTGATAATTATTACTAGCCTAACGTACACTTTGCTGCAGATTAATCGTGAGCGGCGAGACGTCTTCTTCTTATTATACATAGTTACCACCACATGCTCAAGAAGTCTAAACATGGCGCTCCTGTTCGATCGATTATTGTCTTAAAATGCCTTGTATTCCATCAATACATAAATTAAAGTAAACAAGTCTAACATTAGGTTAAGACTTTTACTAACAACATAAGGATCTTGTAATGTGATCTGAAATAAAATTAATATGTATATTAATATTATTAACTCAGAAAAAGTGAAAAATTGGTAGGGATCGGAATTGCTAAAATTGCTTTTTAGTGAAAACAATTCCATCTCTGTTTAACTGGCCACTCCAAGTAGGGTCGATCAAGAGATCCAATTTTTCGGCATCGTTTGAATCTAAACACCTTATAATTAAGGCTAACGGCATTCACTACGGTACAGTTAGGCCGGGGTTCTGACATCGCTAGTATTCCACTGCAGTTGGAAGTAAAAGTAAAATAAAATACAGATATTGAACTTTTTGATTTTCTTGAAATTCAGTTAATTGAAAAAGCGTACTTACCTGTATTCTTCTTCTTTAAGTGACCTTTATGTGAACTTACCTTGAGGCAAAGCAAAAGAATAAAATAAGGTTTATATAACAGTTTTCGCAAATAAACCAAAGCTAGCTCACCGCAGTAATTACCGAAAAAAAAACTGAATCCGATGAACATAGTAATAGCAAAAAAAAGGGACAGCCATTCGATACTTACATTCATATTATACTGTTTCTTTTTTCCTTTTCTGTAACTTGGCGATCTGTGTCTACTCAATAGGCCAATCACTTGATATTAATATTTTTTTATCAATGACATCATTATTGGCAGAATGATTTTTTGTTTGGAAATTCCTTTCATTATTTGAATCTCGCGGTTAGCGCAGGGACTCCTCCACCCTGAAGCTTTTAAGCCAGTTGATTGACGTGAGTTAATATTCTATTCTGGTAGCTTTTACTGTGTTTAGTAATCTCTTGTTTGACGGAACTGATATTTAGACCTTTATGGTTATATTTATTGCTCACGTAGTATGATATGCCCAATATGGCTCTCAATGTCTTGCTCTGAAATTTTTCAAGAATCTCGATGTTGGTGTTACTAGCAGTACCCCATAATTGAACACCGTAGGTACAGATTGGTTTTAGTATGGCCTTATATACTGCTATTTTGCTTTCGTGTGACAAGTCTTGACTTCCGACCTATTAGCCAGAAACTGAACTTTGTGTCCAGCTGTATGCGCTTGGTCCAGATATGTTTTCTCCGGGTAAACCTTTGATCTAGATGCATTCCGAGATATTTGACGTCATCACCTTGGGGAATATCCTCATTGTAAAGTTTTATTGAGAGACAGGTCTGTTTTCTGAGAGAGAAGGTTACGTGGATAGATTTGCTTTGATTTGCCTTAATGTGCCATTTGTCTATCAATTTTTCCACTTTATCTACATGGTCTTGTAGTTTGGCCGATGGTTAGGTCTTCATGGACTAGTAGGGCTGTGTCGTCTGCATATGTGGCAGTTATAGTATCGCCTTGCGTTGGAAGGTCAGCAGTGAATATTAGGTACAGTACGGGGCCCAATATGCTTCCCTGTGGGACTCCTGAAACATTATACTAGATAGAAACACTGTGAGAACGTTCAGACTCATTTATTCGTTAGACTTGGTTTAGGTATAAATACCTACATACATTTCGAATATGTCAGGATTTAATCCGTTAGGCTTGTACAGTGGGCCCAAGTATTTGGTTTACAGTTTATATGTGTGGGTGAAGTCATAGTTATGCACACAAACACAAAATAAAACGAGCGAGCTCAGTTTTTATTAGTGTGCGTGTGGCACATCAATTACCATATACCAATATATAGTCATCATTCACTTATGATGCTGAAGGAGATATAATATTTTGCATGAAGTTAATATAGCAATCCTGGCACAATGGCTATCGTCTTTGGTCACTGAACGAGAAGTCGTAAGTTCAAATCATGCGTGCAATAGTATATTATTTTTCTTTTTGTATTCATTATTTTGTTAAAACATTACTTAAAGTAGAATTTAAAACAATTCCAACGTTTGAGACAAACATTGAACTCTCAGGCTATTTGATTTTGACTGTTTAGACAACAACTACCGACAATTTAAAAATATTGTTTTCAAACACCTTCATTTATAAAAAATGAGCATTCTTACTTGTCAATCTACGAGTATTTGCATTACTGAGTTTATTGATTACTACTCTTGCGCATGTGTGTGGTTTTATTTCTGTGGATCCAACCATGCAACATTTATCAATGTTCAAAGAGGTGGAAATCGTTGTTTTGGATGAGCAAAACGTATCTATATTATGTGAAATTGTGAGTGTAAATGTGGTGCTGCCTAACAAACGATGGGACACTTTATATCGTGTCCTGCCTGTTCTGTTGTTTGCTCCTGTGAAATGCATCACAGGACGCTACTGAAAGAGCCAAACTCGTCGCCAAATTTTGGGCTGACTCAATTTGAATTGTTATCGATTAGCGTATCGATGAGATGAAGTGAAATTACAAGGCGCTTAATGATATCGGTGAGTAACAGTTAGATATTACGTTGATATTATACCTACTTCACTTTAACTAACTCCTCTATTCTCTTTATTCCTAGTAAACATTGAAAGGGATGTTTACTAGGAATAAATAATTAATGTAACTTAAGTGCAATACCTACCATAGTTATTATAATAACATATTATCATAACTGAATTATTATAGTTTCTTTTTTTTAATTTGTAATCGTATGATGATTATGATAAAATTAGCTTGATCTAGCCTTTAGACAGATTAAAGAAAAGCCTTTGAATAACGTAAATAAAAATAGATTATAATGTTTGCTAATGTCAGTGTTTATCTTATATTTATGTATTTCCTTTATTTCTTTCCTATACATATTCATTATTATGTATTTTATTATTATAAGTAATATTAATTAGGTATATATAAGTATATTGAATAAACATAGTGTATATATAGTATAAAAATATAGTGTTTATTTATTATAATATTAGCTATTATTATAAGTATTATAAATACTGTTTTTATCCACAGGGGAGAACCGTGCAGTTATGGGTCCGCCGATATGCGTATTTTGGAGACGTAGAACATCTTAGGCCAAAACCAAAGGCAAATTCATCGACTCGACACTACGACATCGTGGCAAGGCACAAGGCTGATCCCTTCTTGTCCACCCGCATAAAAGTGTGCTTACAAACTGTGAGATCTCATGAGCAGAAGGTTACAAGGAGTAATAGAAAACGAAGGATTGCCGACTCATTATTAGTCGAATTTATTTTAATTAGTAGACGAATATGAATCTTATTTTTATGCAAATAATGTTCATATTTGTTAAGCAAATTAGAACAAATACAAAACTTAGTAATAAGTAGGTAGGTATAAAACGTTTTTTTTTAAAACCACAACTCGTAAATTATTGAAAGTATGGTGAAGTGATGTTATTGTTATGCGATTAGAAGTTGTCATGATTTCTTACTATCTAACATGTTGATTCAATTCACCTCTAATTTTACTTTGATTCAATTTATATACCTACCTACTTTGACAAATTATTTACGTCAATCCTTACCAATAAAAAACTTTGTATTTGTCAAAAAAACAGGTAACAACAGTGTATTAAATCATTGTATCGCCACACAAGTTTTTTTTTCTAACATACAGCCCCCACCAAATTGAACCATAAAACAACCAATATAAGAAAGGAACATATTGGAAGAAACGAGACGGATAATTTGCTAATGACCCAAGCGATAAGCTAAGCAATCAATAGCAATGTTTATCTAATAAAAAAATCAAATTATTTCATTGGTTATATTTAGTTACTTTTTACTTTTTGCTTGAGTAATTTTATTGGCCACAAAATAAATTTATTAAAAAACAAAAAGTAAAAAGTAGCAAAAATAATTCCTCAGTTGGGTTCGAACTCGCGTCGTCGAGGTTAGATCACTAGCTAACGCAAGCGCTTACACCAATCGGCTATGGTTACCATGTTAAGTTAGTATAAAATGTTGGGCTTTATTGTAAACTCGTTTATATTATTTTTACTAGATTACCCGACAAGCGTAAAGATAAAAAAAATAAACCCCGTGTAGGGTACAATATGTTTACTCACACAATAATAATGAGCGGCTGTATGAATATTACCGGCTCGTACAGCAAGTCAAGTTAATTTAATTTTGTGTTTGTGTGCATAACTATGACTTCACTCACACATATAAACTGTAAACCAAATACTTGGGCCCAGTGTACATCATGTGGGCAGGCGATGGGTTTCGTGCTATGCAATCACACTGGTTGCGATACACTGTTTCTAGCACAACTAACGAATTACTTGAGATTACAACTTAACACAAAAACACGCCGCACAATGAATCGGGTACAGTTCTAAGACATGTCAACTCCACCGCGATCAGACATTGACTGTCGCCCTCGCCTCAAACTGTACATCAGGGGTCTGTAGAAAGACGCTATGCTGTGGGTAGACTGATAAGTAGGTTGTGTCATGTCACCAGTGCCGCGCGTTTGCCGATTCGTTTTATGTCCGTACTAACGACCGGATCCGACATACATATGTCTACAGTAACAAAACATTTTTACCAACTACCCCCCTACTTCTGTGGTTATCAGAAAAGCTTTGGCACAAACTACATTATTTATCTTCGCTTTCAATTCACATTTAATTGCATCTAATAAATACTTTACTCGCAATTACCTACCGAGAGCTCTTTAAGCCGGAATCTGGAATTTATTGGCTTAGCAAGAGGAGCGCTGGCAGTAGCCACCTAGGGGGATTAAGCTGGAAGCACACGCCATGCAAACTATGATAGCCTAGTACTTGCAAAAGTATATCTACTCCGTATGATTAAAATGTTACCGCCGGAAAATATATGAAAATAAAAACAACATTGTTGTTAAACAATAAGGTTCGAAAACATACATCGAGACAGGTTTAAATGAGCTCAGAGTAAGTTAGTTATAACTAATGCCTCGTTACGACCTCAGATGATGCAACCCACGCGTGTGTCACGTGCTTTTTTCGTGTGAGTATCGTTGTTTTCTCCCCAGTCGCTTTGACATGAAAAAGCAAGGAGCAATCAAAAAGTCACCAATCGACTACCGCTTTAACAAAGCAAGGTATACGTAGCGCAGTTGAACACGGCACAGCGACAGAGCGCACTCGTAGTCCCCTAGAGCCGTGCCGATGACACTGGATATGGTAGTTTAGCTCAATCCGGCGCCGGCTTCGTATACTTACCTACCTACTGGATACTAACCTGCATTCTGCCAGGGGTCCTACCGCTTGTATGCAGGTACTTGTGCAAGCGTATAAATAGAGATTGGAATGATGTTCTACGAGTAGTCTTAATTACTGCATTAACGTACTACTAAGAAACTCCACATTTTACCAGTTTGCTTAGAATGTAACTATTTATTGTGTAGTGTATGTAGATATCAATATATCGCGCTACAAACTGATAACAGTGTTGTGACGTTGCCTCGGGCACGCACATCGCTCGCTTATAAATACCGGTCCGAGTGGTGGGACAGGCAGTCGTTGTCGGACTGTCGGCTTGTGCGGTGGTGCGTTGGCGAGTCAACTATCATCAGTGTTAATAAATGAGCATAAAATATTTTACATATTGTGTGATGTGTAATCTTGTTAGCTGGTGGTTTAGATTTAATAAATATAGACTTTAACTAAAATGTATTTTGATATTACTATTAATACTAATAACGGGATATTTACCATGTTTACTGTTTTCTAATTGTTCCCGATATTCAATATTTGTTTACACCCACCCACCCGAAATAACTTCAGTTTAGCCGTGATCATGGTGCTTGCAACAGCGCCGAAATATCGGAAACTCATAGAAAACAGTAAACATGGTAAATATCCCGTTATTAGTATTAATAGTAATGTTAGTGACTATGATAGTTTAAAATCTTGTATTTCGATAAGCAGCTTATTCAACTACAAATTATAATCCTTTGCAGAAGTTTATCATATCTCATGAATCCGTACCTTACTTACACAAAACAATTTAATGTAAGCGGAATGACATGCATAAATGGCACATCACACGTGCGAGCACGTCGAGTTTAACATAGTTAATCTGTCGCCGCTCCTGACGCTCCCACCGCTCCGGACGCTCCGAGTACTCCAGGCGCGTCTCAATCCGCTCTCCACTACAAAAGGCTACTTATTTAGTGCGATGCTCTCGCGGCTGCGGCACGGTACGGTGTGGGCGACAACCGGCGAGTGCGTTGGGGCACATACTCACCCTAACAAATAGTTTAAGAATATCCGTGTGACGTTACCTATATTTGACAGGAATTTATACGAACCTAATTAAGTGAAGCTTGATGTGTGGACGGCTACCATGAATGAATTTGGGCAGAGTTGTGTCTGCTGATCTGTTTATTCATTTTTAACTGCGTTTTTAATGTTTAAAAGAGTGCCTACAGTACAGCCAAGTCAGAACTGTGATTACGGCGCTGTTGGCAATGAAGGCAAGGCGATACATCTTGCAAATTATGCTAATCTCTGCCCCACATAAGTTTCTAGCACATTCTCAAGAATATGCTTCATAATGACCTCGCGCTCGCTTCGGTTCCAAAAAAGAATAATAAACATGTTACAACAGCAGTTCCAGTCGAATCATTTATTATGAGGATGGCAGTGAAATTATATTTGTGGTTCGTTCGTTGAATTTTGATGTGAAGAGGGAGCATTGCATCAAAGATTATTATCAAATAATATTTACAGTAAATTAATCGATATATTTGATGAATGCACGATCCGAATAATTTTGTAGAGTGTCTTGTTTTCTGTTCTGTTTAGCACTAACATCAGCCTTTAGTTTACCATAGCCTCGCCCGACGTCACTGAATGCAAGGTTGACAGATAAAGTAACGAAGTAAGTAAGCTTCTGTTAAGAAGTGCTGGAACTCCACGAGAGGAAAAAATCTTTTGTATTTTTAGAGAACAATACAAAAAGACACACACGAAGGTGTCTCCGCGAGTGCCATTAGCTGGTGTATGTATCAAATAAGTAATTTATCCTCATTCCGTTTGCGAGGTGGCACAAAAGAAACCCATTAGGCGACCGGTAAACACCTGAAGGCAATTCTCACCAAAATTATTCCCTTCCGCGCGTTTGGATGAGACAATAGATCCTTCCACCCCGTCACCCTCGTGATCTCCGGCGTCTTGAGGCCCCAGAGTAACACTTTCTTTAAGATCGGTGATAGTAATTAAGAATCGACTTGTGATGGATGGCTTTACTTATACTTTAAGAATTGCTTGAGTGTTGGTGCTAAATTAACTTAACACGATCAATGCAGCTCGTTGAAAAGACAGGATTCTGACTCCAACACCGTATTTGACCTTAATTAAATTTAATTCGTTGCTAAATCATCTACCAATGCTTTTCTCAACTATATTTGGGTTGGATTCCAGTCTTACCAGATTCAGCTGAATACCAGAATGCGACGATGTCTCAAAGGGATAGTCTCTCCCGGTCTAGCCCCGGATGCATTCTCTAATGAACAGGTAAATATTTCAACGGCTCACTATACCTGTTATGTCTCTTCATCTCAAATACAAGAAATAAAAGCAGCACGTAGTGAACTCATTATAATGAAATATCGTTCTCCGTAAAGACAAACACTTTGCTTCAGTAATATTATTAGAAACGAGGTATCGCTCGCTGTGTTGATTAGTTGAATAGAAAATTTCATAAAAGGTAAATGTTTTATGAACAAATTTTGTTCAGTTTAATTAAGGCTGGGAGGTGGCCGGGGGCGGAGGCGGGGAGGGGGAGTGCCCCCCTTTTCAACTGTCGCAGGACCACCACTAGCGGCGGCGGCGACTTACAAAGCAAGATATTTTACAAAGAACCTTTTATCAGAGCACACTTGTTCAAAATATGGGTAGATACTAGAAGCGTATTAGCACGACAGAATTAAGAAGGTACATGTTGCATGAATAGAAGTAGCACTATCTTTTCAAGTCATTTGCGACAGCAATAAAGCAACAAAGTCTTAAATCAGGCGTTATTGGTGTTTTTACAAAGGTTGAATTTATATTTCTTACATATGCTTAATTCGTCAAAGGAATCCAGATACAAAATTATATGACCCGATTTTTTCCTGCTTCCTTCCGCTTTCAACATAGAACAAATATTTATGATAGAGAAACACCTAGACACAAATACATATTCTGGGCTCACATTCCGGTACAATCACTTGGCTTTGAGCTCGCGTCTAGTCCCCGGACAAGACGCAAGCGGCCAGAAGGTGGGTAGGTTGTAATATATTGTTGTCCTTTGTGTCCTCTACATGGCTCATACTAGTGTTTACTTAAACCAGAAAAGGTCGCCAAAACAAACAGTGTTATGGCAACCTAATTAAATGTAGACGATAAAGACAAACAGGGTAGTAATCACAGAACATCGAGATAATGCGGCTTCCGCTGCTGCTAGAGGCGGAATTGTTACCATTTTCCATACCAATAAGCGATTAGCCGTTTACGTTTAAAAAAACCGACGGCATTGAAGGCAATTAGTGACAGAAGCTGTGCGCTTCTGTCACTTTTTTCAAAGCACTTGTGTGCACCGTGTCAATGTAAATGATCCTTAACATTAATTCTAGATCACGTTTAATTTTTTTTTCACGTGTTGCCCAGCGTTTGGTTACAAGGTGTGTATCACGTGTACCGCCCGTATCGTGCGCTGTGTGGACTCGAGAATAATTGCCTCCGCAACACAAATATTACGACAGTTTAGCTCTGTGTGACAGTGCACGGCCCATTTATCACTCACTTGCACTCATTGTACTAATGAACCATAAATGTTGGAAGTGGGCACAACTTAACATTTTCCTGGACTTGTTACAGGACTATTATTACGCCGGAAAACGGATAAGTTGGTAGTCAAAAGTAATAAGTAGTAAGGGTTTAAAAGTAAAAATGGGGGTTCCGCAAGGCTCAATATTTGGTCTTTTCCCCTTTTTAGTGTATATAAACGATCTACCCTATTTATTGAAAAACCAACCTCATAATAATGGTGTTATTCGCTGATGACACTTCCCTTATTTTTAAGATAAATAGACGGGCCCAAAATCTAGATGACGTGAAAAATGCCCTACTTCAGGTCCATAACTGATTCACAGCAAACAATTTAGTGTTAAATGGAAAAAAAACGAAATGCATAAGATTTGCTTTACCAAATGTTAAAAGTAGCGATTGTGATATAGTATTGAATAAAGAGAAGCTTGAATTTGTAGATAAAACAGTTTTCCTGGGGATTACGCTTGATTCAAGGCTTCAATGGGGTTCTCATTTAACATCTCTTGCGGGGCGGCTAAGTTCAGCAGCATAATTATGCTATTAGAAAAATCCGTCAATATACTGATGTAGATACCGCTAGATTGGTCTATTTTAGTTACTTTCATAGTATACTGTCTTATGGCATTTTACTATGGGGACGGGCTGCAGACATTGAGTCTATATTTATTCTGCAAAAAAGAGCCATCAGAGCTATATATAATCTTCGTAGGCGTGATTCTCTAAGGGAACTGTTTAAGAAAATTAACATCATGACGGTACATTCTCAATACATCTATGAAAACATAATGTATGTAAGAAAAAATCTACATCTTTTTAATAAAAGAGGTGAAAGACACAATTACAGTACTAGAAATAGAGACCAATTAGTTCAGCCAGGCTTCAGACTCGCTAAAGTAGACTCATCTTTCATGGGGTACTGTTTGAGATGCTATAAAAAAATTTCACAAAGTATTCTGGAACTGAATGAAACGAAATTTAAAACATGCATTAAACGCACACTGTGTAGGCAAGCATATTACAAGTTGGACGATTATATCGTTGATAAAAATGCTTGGCTCAATGCCGGTCTTGCTCCACAAGGACAGGGGCGCATAAATAAATAGCATTACATATCCCAATCACCTGCGCTCTTGATGATTTATTTATTGCATCAGTGAGCGGGGTACACGTGGCTGAGTTTTGGGCTAAGCATATTTAAACTTTTTGCCATCAAAACGCTAAGAAGAAGAAGCATTAAATAGTATGTTGGAGCTGCTGAAGATTGTACAACTATCTTTGCATTGTATAAATTCAATCTCTTTAGTATTATATAGCCGCATAGCCCATATTGTGTGAGTACTATGTAATAGAAAGCTGTCATTCGTGGGAAACCTACGTCTTTTCTTGACTTGAATGTGCCCTGGGGGTTAGGAGTGTGTCATGCTCACTCAAATGTCTCGCTGATGGCGGCGCGTGTGTCGGATCATTTAGTTCCCTTCAAAATGGTTGAGTTGAATGGTGCTCATACATGCGTCATGTTCGTGAACGGGCGCTGTCAGTTGTGACTGGTCATCTCTTGGTTGCCACGGCTTATTTGAATTGATTATTTTATTTTTGAATTGTTTACTATGGACACTTTTAACGTACACATCTTGTTACATCGTTCTCACATAATGAACCATCTCAACATGAATGATGTAACCAAAAGTTTGTAAAAGTATTCTGATTTAAAAGAGTGTCCATGGATTTCCTCGCCCGTTCTTCTCCATAGAGATCTACATTAGGGAATGGGCAACTACAGTACTTTCACAGCCTTGTGACTGGGACTGTAGCTATTGTTGTCTTTGTTTCGACAATTCAAAAGTGCATGTAACTGGCCTATTTGAAATAAATGCTTTTTTTTTTTTTTGTCAAGTATTTCATGATGCGGTCCTATATCTATAAATCATAAAAAGTCTCTTGTCGTGGCGCTATCGGTGTGACCGCTTGAATTTCTTAAATTACACACTGAATTTGATACGGTCGTGACTATCATTATTTTTAACCGACTTCAAAAAAGGTGGTTTTCGGAATTCTTCGGAACCTTTTTATTTTACCGTTTACTCTAAAACGCCTGAACTGATTTGGAAAATTCTTTTGTTGTTTGAAAGAGTATACTTCGAAGTTGGTCCCATAGAAATGCTGCAATCGCTTGGATGTTTATTGTTTACACAACATCATAACATAATATCAAGCCTGTATGCTCTGAGAGGGTATGCAGACGTGTACAGTACACGCAGATTTCGACAGTTAGGTATGTTAAGTTCCATTTAATTGGGGATAAGCCTATTACCTTGAAATGTATTGTTAACAATGTAAAATAAATACAAAGCAAATATTTGTACAGGATATTACAACTAAAAAAGGAAAAATAACATAATTTTTTCAAAAAGTAAAACAAACTTCAAAAACACAAAAACCTGAGAAATAACTTCAGAAGTCGGTGACAAAAACTATATCAAACAACGACTTCTTCGGTTTTATAGAAAGTGTTCCGAAAGGTAAGCACAATATAACTTACTAGCTTATGCCCGCGGCTTCGCCCGCGTGGAGTTAGGGAATTGCCCACAGGATCTTACTTCTGGGATAATAAGTAATCTATGTATCTATCTATAATACACACACAGTTTTTTTTATTTTATCTTTTAAAGTTATATCAATTAAATTAGATACGTGAAATATTGATACTTTGGTTTGAGATTGGACACCGGTTTTACTGGATTTTATCTGAAGAGTATGTACACAAATCAAGTCAATCGACCATGAGAATAAAAAGTTTCACAGAAAATTCAACACCCCATTTCACCCTCTAAGGGGTAGGAATTTAGAAAAACTGATACTTACTCTTCACAAAGAATACACCCTCCAATTTTCATGTCTCTAGGACCCGCGGTTTGGGCTGTGCGTTGGTATATCAGTCAGCCAGTCAGGACATGGAATTTTAAATTGGGGGATGATTTTGGAAAAACTGTGATACACGTTTCTCATCATTTTAACTGAAGTATATGTAGACACATTTTCAAGTCAATCGACTCCGAGAATAAAAAGTTTCACATAAAATTAAAAACCCTATTTCACCCTATTAGGGGTGGAATTGCAAAAAACCCTTTGTTAGTGGATATTTACTTTCCACAAAGAGTACAATCTCCAAAGGGGAATGGGCAAAAATATATGGAGCTTGGTCCAAATTTCCACCACCAATAAGAACTATGGCATATGATGGAACACTGCGTACTGAATCATTATAAGAAGACCGCAACCAAAAATATTTACTCAGTAAAAAGTTATGACCCCATGAAAACTTGCAATTTAAAAACCTTTTTACGCTTCTTTATTTCACTATATCTTTTAAACTACTCGATTGATTTAGGTGTATGACATTTCGTTGTAATTCATACGTTATTCTGGTTGATATATCTAAGCTATATGACGTCAAAATAAAAACAATAATATTGTTTTTATTTTGACGTCACGTACCTACCGCGGCCGCCATATTATGGCGGCCGCGGTAGGTACCTCGCTACGAAAAAATCAAACCCTATCATGTGGGGTATCAAATGAAAGGTCTTATACCTATCTTTACAATGCTTATATTTATTTTAAAATATTTGTAATACTGGGAAGAATGTAAACACAAAAATATTTCACAATAGTTTTATTTATTCCTGTCTCACAGTGTGGGGTCTGTCCTTAAAAGAGTACATCTCATATGTCTTCATCCACAAAAACATTATCCAGATTCGCAGCTGGAAGTAGAATTGTGGGTTAGTGTTGAAAAAAATAAACGGTTAAATAATTAAAAATACGTATTTTTAAAATAGTCATAACTTTTTTCTGAGTGAATATATTTTTTTCGCCTAGTAGTCAAAAATGGTATGGTATTTAGTAGACTTTAAGCTTACTTAGCCTCCAATAGTGGTGGAAATTTGGACCACTTCTGCTCATTGTCCTTTCATGTCTCTAGGACCAGCGGTTTGGGCTGTGCGTTGATGTATCAGTCAGCCAGTCAGGACATTGAATTTTAAATTGGGGGATGATTTTGGAAAAACTGTGATACACGTATCTCATCATTTCAACAGAAGTATATGAAGACACATTTTCAAGTCACTCGACTCAGAGAATAAAAAGTTTCATAGAAAATTCAACATCCCATTTCACCCTCTTAGGGGTGGAATTTCAAAAAACCCTTTCTTAGTGGATACCTACTCTCTACAAAGAGTACATTCTCCAAATTTCATGTCTCTAGGACCAGCGGTTTGGGCTGTGCGTTGATGTATCAGTCAGTCAGTCAGTCAGTCAGTCAGTCAGTCAGGACTTTGAATTTTATATGTATAGATCATAGTTTTATAGTGTAGTACAAAAATCTCTGTTTTCACCAATGCAGCAACTTTGCCGAAGCAAGAGCGGGTTGCTAGTATACATATAAATAATTTTACGCTCAGTCTTCGTCGCCATTAGGTCCTTAAATATCTGTTACACTCAAAAATAAACAGTTGTCTAACCTTTTGTTTTCTAGCAAACCCAACAACAACACGTACGTCGTATTACAGAACATCGTCGTATCGCTAATCCGCTAGACCACAACGAGAAACTCTCTTAAGCGGATTACTGACCCGCATCGACATGAAACTGATTCACACTGGGGGCTATAACGTGATCAGCAGCGACGAGTGAAATACGAACTGTCAAGAGTTAAATGTTGCAAACCAAACCACATAATAACATCATACAGAATATGAACCAGTAATTGCCTCATACATAACCGAACAGATTCGTAGCACTCTCGCAGTTAATGTAAAATAGCAAATCCAGGTGTATATGCTTACGGTAATGTTGCTACAAGACATTCATGGTGCTTTCAACTTCAAAACTTTGCTTATCCCATAAAAAAGGATCCTTTACCGATATATCGTGTGTTTACCCGCTCGCAGCATAAAACAATAATGTGCGGGATTGCAAACTGCTATAGCCTCCAACTTTTCCCCGACAATTCTACTTGCGTGAAAAAATAAACATCAGACGCTTTTCGTATACCTCCTCTCTAAAGTAACACCATTCAGCTTATTACGAAGAGCTCAGCGATCCCCTCGACACGACACCGAGAATTGGTCCGAAAAGTGAATTCCAATAATTGTGTTTGGAACGGGCGAAACCTCCAATGTTAACGTTCTTTTCAACTCGAACGAAGAATAAGAGAACAAAACAAATAATCGTGAAATAATTCAAAAGATACTTGCAGCGCAGTGCTAGAGAGGAGTGCGGCGCGGGGGGGGCGGTCATCTCCGGCGAAGTTTGCTTGTCTTGCAAGTGTGTGTAGCAGAATTATGCGGACAATTTTCTCAGTTTGTTTGTTCAGCTTTCAAGTAAAACTATGAAAGCAATCTGTAAAATTTAGAGCACAATTTTCCACGCTTAGTGTTATAATGTTTCTGTGGCGTCTTCTTCTTTTGCAAGTTTAAGTTAAAGTGAGAAAGTTTGTGGATATTATTAAGTTATAACGATAAATAAGAAATCTACGAGAATGTCTCGTAGCGTAAGAAAATGTCTTTATAAAAATGTATAATGTTTGTTTGCCATTCTTTCTAGCTTGCTTTGTCGTTTACAACTCATACATATGATTTTATTCCTGGTAGGTATCACTTTCATCAGGAATGCAATTCAAAAGCTCTACAAACACATAGTTTCCCTTTGTTTAAATTCCCAGCAGCACAACTCAAGCTCAACTGAAATTACCCGTTTAATATAGCTACATGAGCATAATATAGCCACATGTACATACGGCAGATAGCCGTGTAGCATGCAGTAAAAATTAATGTTCACAGTCACACGACGCAAATGATATTTTGTGTTGTAACGAGCACAAGATTGGCAGACCCAAGCTGCTCTTACTTGCTGGCTGGGAGGCTGCCACTGAATATTAGGAGTTAGTGTCCGTAGATATTCTCATACCTAGGTGTGCCCGCAGCGTCGCTAAATTTTTTTTCATAAATATTTACGTCGGATGGAAAATTACAGCAAAAAATACGAACTTTCATACCCTGTGCTCACTTTCGGGATACTTATTAAAACTTAAGTTAAGCTTCTATACCCCGGTGGTTTTTGCTGAGCAATGTCTGTCAGCTAAAATTGAAAATTTTTGTGAGTAAAAGATTATGATATTCAATGGTGAGAGTAACCCTAACCCAAACATGGGCTGACTTTCATAAAATGTTGTGTCTGAATTGCACCTCTAAAACGTAGCTACAATAAGGTAAGTGTTTTGCTTCCGTACGAAACAGCAGCGCAGTAAAAGCGACATATAATCAAGTTAATGGTATACGTCCCACCGCATAAGATAATGCCGCAACGCTCGAGCGCGGCATAATACGTCGCACGAAATGTCTTGGAGTACCGGAGCAGTGAGCCTGTCTGCCGAGCGCTGCATTCCTAGTAAATGTCTCGAGAGAAGTCGACCGATTCGCGATATTTAAAATATTTGAGAGAAAATTATAGACATTATACTATACACCTGTAATGTACACAGAGAAGGTAACGCCCGTCGCTTAACTTGAGTTTTTAAGTATGTATGTATGTCTACACAACAAAACTTCAAACGACTTCTAACGGTTTTTTTATTCACCATCTACTAGAACAAGGCATTACAATTCAAAGACGTGACACCAAATAAGAACAAACAAGTTCTCACATAGAGCAAGTCATTTGAAGTGTCGTTCGGATGCGCGCGAACAAAGAGTTGCATGCAAACAACGCAACTGCATTTACGTCCGTGTTCGCGCTGATACGTGCGACTCTATGCGACAATCTGCGATGCGAGCAGTCCGTTCATAACGACATTATTGCGCAACGTGCTTTAATACCGTAGAGAGTACTGATACAATTATTCTTATGTAAAAATGAATCAATATCAATGGTACAAAGGCTGAGAGATACAGTGATATTTTCTGTTAAAATAGGTGTTCCCATAAGATAATTCAGCCTTTATTACAAATAACCTCTAATAATCCAAACTTAACACAATTTCAAATAAAAATTCCCCAGCCTTAAAATAGCCGTTTTCTCCAAATAATAACATAATTCCTTCCTTATCCTTTGTGGGTATTACTGTGATAATCTCCCCTTCATAATGGACCGCAATAACCACTGGTGTAAAACATGTAGATTCAGTACACAATATCATCTCAGGCTTATATCTACGATATGTTTGATAAAGTACGTCCCACGGATACCAGGAGGACGAGATGAATGACGCACCTGCTGTTATATCACAAAGGAAAAATTATGAGCTCTGAGACGCATTGTTCACGACGAATAATGAGAGCTAATGTTTATTATGTTGTGTCCTTGTGCCGCCGAGACAGGCATGCGACACAAACACGACTCGACTCTCGTCTTAAATTCTCTCAGAATAGGGAAACCGAATAATATGTTGGCTCGGATTTAATTGAACAAGAACACGGATTACTGTTGTTTATGTAATGTAATGAGTTTTCAGAACGAAGGAATATAAAAAAATCTCTTATCCGAGGACCATTGTGTTCGCAAAGCCCCAGAAATAAAATGACGCAATGTATAATGAACAGCATTGAATTAAAGGTTTTCAGTAAGCAGGCGTTGCATCTTTGTGATAGCTGGTACTCCATGTACGGAAACACAAGGCAAAATATCTTCCCGATTTGTAACAAGGCCGAGTTCTTGGAAACTCCTTTAGGTTCTTCTCCATAGGAAACGACCAACCCGAACCGTGCACCTTTTTGTCGACTTTTTATAAGTGCCCATCGAGGCCTATGTGAAATAAAATATTTTGATTGATTGATTGACTTATTATAATATCAAACGAGTGCACTTGAACGTTCGGATGTGGGAATTGGAAACGAATATTTTTTGCTTCTTTTTGTTTAAGTAAGTGAATTCGAGAGATTTATAAAACGAAACATGAAACATGTTGTCGAGTGGTGTTACATTGTGATCATTAATAAAAAAATAAAAATAAAAAGCCTTTTATTTCTTTCATGCACTTTAACATTTAATTTTTATGGTGGTTAGTTTTATATTTGCTTAACCTAGTGTTAGTTTTTTTTTATTATTTTTCATTTATTATTAGCAAGAACCTCGTCTTCACAGGTGAAGGCCTCCTCCAAAAATAGCCAATTGTTTCGGTCTTGGGCTACTACTGTCCAATGTGGACCGGCGATATTCATAATTTCATCGTCCCATCTTTCATGGGCCTTCCCTTGCCTCTTTTGCCGAGTGGGCCATTCCATGACGTTACTCTTCTGGTCCAACGTTGGTCTGGGAGTCGTGCTACATGGCCGGCCCACTTCCATTTCAATTTTTCTCTTTTGATGGGAAAGCTCGGTCCTTTGGTTTCCAACATGACTCTACCTGTGCTATTTTTGTAGAGACTTCTGATGAATTCTAGGTACTGTTGTTCTACTCCTTGGTTTTTGAGTGCTTCCCATATGCTTTCTTGCCACATTGTATCGAATTCTTTCTGGTAATCAATGTAGGCAATATACAGGGTGTAAACAGACCCTTCACATACCCGTCAACTAAGCATTCTGTACATCAATCTAAGTAACTTTACGCAAAAATTATTGCTGGGAATCGGATTTTTTTTTTTGGGGTGAAAAATTACGTTTTTAGGTAGGACTCCATGGAAAGCACTTAAAGCATTGTGCTGATGGATGGATTGAATAGTATGGGGGTCGTGGAGGTGTGTAAAGTAAAAATCTTGTGAAAAAGTTGGAACTTTGACCCCCAATATCTCCATAACTTGAAGGTTCCCAGGTATGGTCTAGAACAAAAAAATGATCGCAAAGACGGGGAGAACAAGACGTGGCTTTCGGTTATGTTAAGGGTCTATTTACACCCTTTAGAGAGATGTCCGTTTCTCCTGGTAGTTTTCTATAAGTAGTTTCAGTGTATGGATGTAGTCTATTGTTGAAAAACCCTTTCTAAAGCTTGCTTGCTCAACTGGTTGGTTTAGTTCTAGTGGTATGCTTATCCTTTTGTTGATGATTGACGAGAAGAGTTTGTAGATAGATGATAGTAAGCTAAATGGCCTGTAGTTTGAGATATCTTTGGAGTCACCCTTCTTATAGATCCAAATGATGTATGATTCAGCCCATTGTATCTCGACTGTTTTTTAATATGTGATTGAACAGATTTGCTAAAGGTGGAGCTACTATTGTTTTGCCAGTCTTTAGGGCTTCTTTTTGTACATAACCTGACCATGGGCTCTTGTCGCATTTCAACCTGGTTATTGCCTCTAGTATCTCTAATTCACTTATTTCACTTACTTAGCGTGTTTCTCCAGAGCTTTCCGACGTATAATTTTTCATGGAGGGTTTTTCGCTGCATAAAAAAAAATCATCGGGTCTAACGTATCATTCATAATTAAAACACAAAAAGTATAATGTCATTTGGGTTCGAACGCAGGCTCAACGTGCGAGACATTTAAACTATAGCGTTAACCGCTAAGCCAGATAGACACATAATTATTAGTTTGAAATTAAATTCCACTAACTTAATACGCCGTCACGACATGACAGGCTTGTCACTAAGGCAAATGATCATTATATCGCACTCTTTCTGACTAGATAATGATGAAAGAGAGCGATATATGAGAACGTGTATGTGTGCAAATGTTTGTTATGGAAAAAGGTCGTAAGTGCGACTTGTTTTGATGCGATAGTTTTGTGAAAATGCTAGTGGACTTATGGTCCCTACTGTACTTGCTAATAAGTTTATACAGAGCAGCCATTTCGTTTTTTTTCGCTTCGGGATTTTTTTTTAGTTTAATGCAATATTCTCCATCTGTCTGTAAGTTGCACTGTGCGTGGTGATAATATTCCATGGGGTTTGGGATCGATGCTGGTTGAATGGGCTTCTCGTAGGCTTTGAGTAATTTTATTTATTTTTTATTTACAACTTTCTATTACTTATTTACATTTTATACAGACTACAAATAGAAGTAAAAGAGTTTGAGTTATTGTGTTAATTAACTTTGCAAATTATGTTGTTTGTATGCATTTAGATTCTTGCCAGCTCGGTAATTTTGCCATGTCTAGGGCAAGTCTCTCTCTGAACTTCTGTGTTTCTTTTTCGTTCTTTATAGACGCCATTGCATTGTTTTTTTTTCCTCTACTTTTCCTTATGTTATTTAGAAGTATACTTGCTCTGACTGGTCTTTGATCCGAGGAATAGATTATACTTAGAACTGCCTTATTTTGAAAGACAGATATCCGGACAATTCAAAAGAATATAATCTATCTCGTTTCTGTGTTTGTTTTTTGGTGAGCGCCATGTCCATCTGCGTTTTCGTTTTTTCTTGAAGAAGGTGTTCAGTAAGGAAAGTTTATTTTCAATAGCGAAATCGATTAAATTCTGGCTTCTGTCATTTCTCTCTCCGTATCCATAAGATTAAAAGATATTCACTCTGCTGCGGTTGGCCTATTTTCACATTAGAGTAGCCCATTATGATGTAGTCCTTGTGAGCTGCTTCTATACCTTGTGTAATAATTTTGTAGAAGAGCGTAATTTCTTCTTCTTCTACTGCAACTGTGGATGCGTAAGGTGAGGTTTAACACGGCTACACGTTCTGTTAAGCCGGTGAAGCTTTATATACTTTGTTTGAAGAATTTGTTTATAATAAAGTCCACTCTGTGTCTGCCAGGTGTTTGGCCCGTGTAGCATATGATGTAGTCGCTGTGTTCTTCGATTTTGGTTCCAAGCTGCCTTACTCCAGATAATCCCATTATGTCGCAGTTTATTGCTTTTCAGAGCTTCGAATAATTCTATAAGATGCGTGGGATGCAAGTGTTCTGACATTGTAGGTAATGAGGTAGAGTTTTTGTTTATTTATTTATTTATTTTACTATTTATGTACACACAGTAGACAACACAGGAAAATAATACTTTAATATTAAATTACTTTTTAATATTATGATTACATAGGTACTGCTTATTTTGTTCTTGTCTTAAATTTTATTATTTCTGTTTGGAGGGTTTTGGTCGTAGTCTTCCTCGGGGACCAACCGGATTGGAAGATGTCTGTTTTTTCTTCTGTTTATTGTTGTAAATCGTTTTTCGATTAGAGGAGGGTAGGAGTGCTTATTGCAATTTATTTATGTTTATTTACGCTTCTTCGTGTTTAAGTAAGTGTGTTCGAGAGATTTTACGAAACACGATACTGTTATCGAGTGTTGTTACATTGTTATCATTAAAAGTTATTAATACTCCAAGTTTTAACGATTTTCTTTGATGATCTGAAACGGAAGAAAAGTCTGACGTTAACTTAAGTGACTGTCTGTCACGTACTCCTAATTATTTAGCAAATATCTTAGCCTTGATTCATATTTCAAAAATCATCACACGGTATGGGCCACTTACAAACACATTAATCTTCTATTTTATGGCTTGACAGGCTGATAAGTTACCGTAATTAATAACGAAGTGTCTTTTCTTCCTTTGAATTGTAAAACAATATTGCATCACTTGGACACGCATAAATACTTTACTTAATGGGAAAGGCACTAGACATAAAAGCTAACTGACAGGCACAGACACGGCGGTGCTCTGCCCAAGCGGGGCAGTCCCGCACCGTATGCTCCACCGTGTCCTCCGGGCGGTCCTCGCAGTAGTGACACCCAGGCGTTTCCTCCTTCCCCATCAGACACAGGTACCTCCCGAAACTTCCGTGTCCGGTGAGGACCTGCGTCATGCGGTAGGTCAGGACGCCGTGACGCCTATCCAGCCAACTTAAGATTGCTGGTTCAACATGTTTTACCAAATTCGGCGTACAAAATAGTTTATAATACTTAATTCCAAACTAAAATTTAAGAATAATTAAATTAGTTACATATTATTATAGTCAAAATTCAATCAATTCAAATACATTACTACAGTCAATACAAAAATATAGTCAAAAAGGAATAATTAAAATATTGAAATTAATAAAACTAAAATCACATAATTAAATTATCTAAATCCAAAATTTTTCATTCAAAAATTCCGTAACAGTGTAGTATCCCTTAGCAATAAGAACTTTTTTTAGTTCTCTCTTGAATTAATTAATATTTGATATCTTATGGGAATTAAGAATTTTAATGTATACTAGCTGTTGCCCGCGACTTCGTTCGCGTGGAAATTTTGGTGTGCATGTGTGAGACTGCCTCGTTGGTCTAGTGGTCGTAAGCGTGGGGACCGATTCCCGGGCAAATTGTTAAAAATATATGTTTATTTCAATTACATAAAGTTGTCACACACATGATTTTAAGATCACCTTTTAAGCAAAGAGATGCTTGTGTTAGGGCGTCCATTAATTAAGTGAGGCGATTTGATTTTTCTACCCCCCTCCCCCTTGGTGGGATGTCGTGAGATTTGGCTTGACCCCCTCATCTTCCTCCAAATCTTACGTGAGATTTATCAAAATGCGTAGTTTAGTTTAGGTAAATACGGTAATCTGTGCTTGATTGCGTTGAATTCACTAAAAAAAAGAATTTGTAGAGAAACATGTTTACTTAATTAAACAGATCTGACCGAACTGATATTTGGCGCAACCCCCCCCTCCCCTTAAACGCCTCACGTAATTAATGGACGCCCCCTTAGGTGACTCCGCTCTTCCACTTAACATTAAACAATGTATATTGAGCAATTGAAAAAATACTATAAATCATAGTGTTATTGGGTTATCCCATCAGGAATTTTTCAGTAGCAGCCACGGAATCTGGATTTGTTCCCGGTTCATGGCAATAGGCTCACCCCCTATTACATGGGACTTCAATATAACTGGCGAAATGTGTGTGTACGATTAGGTACACGTCTGCCCATCCCTTCGGGGCTTTAAGGCGTGATGTTATGTTATGTGTGAGAACTGAGTGCCAGATAAAAAGGTGATAATGTACTGGTGACTACAAAAGGCGTCCTTTTGGCTGCTTTTGGCGGCAGAGGTCCGAAACAAAATGAAATATATGATATGGCTTAAAAAATCGGTGTATTTTGGTGATATACAATTTTTTTTCACAGTGAACCTTGTTGGGTGCTTTTTATTGTAATACCGTTCTGTACATAACATTAAATGACTTTTTGCGAGAGCCCTTAGACCTCCATAATTCGGCCGTCGCAAAATCCGTTCTTAGCTAACGTCAACTAACTATGAACTACCTCACTGCCCAATATCAAGTTTGTAGCACAAAAAGTTAAGGACTTCCATCCAAACTTGCGAGATCCCTTAGGCCTCCTTAATCCGGCTCTGTCGCAAAATTCGTTCTATGCGAACATCTACTAACTATAAACTACCTCCCTGCCAAATTTTAAGATTGTAGCACAAAAAATGAAGGACTTTCATACAAACTTGCGAGAGCCCTTAGATCTCCTTAATCCGGCCCTGTCGCAAAATCCGTTCTAAGCGAACGTCTACTAAGTATTAACTACCTCCCTGCCAAATTTCAAGTTTGTAGCACAAAAATGAAGGACTTTCATACAAACTTGTGAGAGCCCTTAGATCTCCTTAATCCGGCCCAGTCGCAAAATCCGTACTTAGCGAACGTCTACTAACTATAAACTACCTCACTGCCAAATATCAAATTTGTAGCACAAAAAGTTAAGGACTTCCATCCAAACTTGCGAGAGCCCTTAGGCCTCCTTAATCCAGCTCTGTCGCAAAATCCGTTCTTCTAGCTATAAACTACCTCCCTGCCAAATTTTATCTTTATACGTCAAGCGGTTTTCGATATTTCGTGATGAGTGAGTGATTGACCTAGATTTCTCATATTTGAACCTCTCTTTCAGTGCCAAATTTTTAGTGCAAAGAGTAAAGACAAAAGGAAAAAAAAAAAAAATTTTCAGCCGTTCCGACTACATTACGACCACTAAAACCTATTTACGTAAATTATTAAATTTATAAATCATCAATTTAGAAATCGCGTATGAGGTTACCAAATAAATTTTAAAAATTAATATCTTTTGCGTCTGTTGCTCAATTTTGATGAAATAAACGCTAAATAATACCCAGAACAATGTTTCTTATTTTGTAATATTTCGATTTTGAATACAATGAGGGGTTTTTACGTGATGCGCACACAAACGAACAGAAAAAACCGACAAACCGACAGACAAAAATAAAAAAATATTTTTTTTACTTTCTGTTACTTATTTCTCGCACCTTCCATTGTTTTTTTTCACGGAAGTCTACGATTTTATTATATGTATAGATTAATGGGGCCATGCATTAAACACTTTTTCTTAGAAATGCAGTTTTTGCAGGGAGTGATTGAACCCAAAGTGTTAGGTCTTGATCCTTGCGGAATAAAATAATATAGTGGACTGTATAAAAACTGGTTTAATGCAATAGTATTTTTAAAAAATAAAAATGTTTGTTAGTATTACAAAATTATGTTCTACAACGACGACCGACGACGCGTTTACGGGAGCGCGTGTGATTCGCTCGGGTGCGCGAGGGCAAGTGGCGAGGGCCGCGGGACGCGAGCCGCGGCCAGGCGCGTGCGGTGTGGGAGGCGACGACGGGGGGCGGGCGGTGCGAGGGAAGCGCGGGTGACCGCCTTGTTCCCGTAGGTTGCGCGTAGACATGCTCCCCGGGTTGAAGAGACGATCTTCAAGGGTTGTTGCTCTCCTCTACTGGCAGGGGGCAGAGGTTGTTCCATCCTCTTCTAATGGTTCCCTTCTTCGTTCGGATCTCTGCGACCCGGTTGATACCATCAATGCCTGGGTACACCTGCACCACTCTTCCTAAGTTCCACCTTAAAGGTGGACGTAGACACAAAGTCTGTACATCTATTTCTACTTGTATTATTAATCAAAAGGGGAAACAAATTAGGATTGTTTTTCACAAATTGTGATATTTCTGATATGTAAAGTGACGGAAGTGTTAGAATTCTGTGCTGTATAAACAGTGATTTGCAACCGTCAGTAGTTTGCAACCCAAACATAGTTCGTATACAACGCTTTCGTGCTATGAACGCAGTGTCCTTCAGAGTTGAATTGTCCCAGAAAATTATTCCAAATCTCAATACTGATTCAGCAAGCTCGTAATATGCTGTAAGTAAAGTATCTGCATTGACAGTCGGTGCCAACTTATAAAGAGCATAATATGACGAAGTAATAATTTTTTTACAAAGTTCATTAATGTGAGTTTTAAAATTTAATTTAACTGCTTGTCAATGATCAATCCCAAAAATCGAGCTGTTTAAGGAATTCAGTTCTCTTAGTCGGTAGAAAGATGACCAATCTGGGACGAGTCCTATAAGGCTGTGCGGATGGCGGAGCGCGGCCTCTCCCCCTTTGGGGGGAGCCGACATTAATACTAATAATTATGTACATGAATTAGGAAAAACGAAAATTTTATCAGCCTAGGGTAATTTAGGAACAGTCACACTTAGTTGCAAAATGAAGGGCAGTGCGATTTCCCTCGGATACAGAAAAGGATTATAACCATCACGTAGAGGCAACCATCAACCAATCCCATACATTCGCACATAAGCAAGCAGAGCTTGAGAGCTCGTTATTACATGACATTATTAATTTTGCAGTTTGTTCTTAATAATTTTACCCTCCTGCGCTCTGTTCAAAACGATTTATAAAACTGTTGCTAAAAACAAGTGAGGTTTATATCTATAACGTGCGAATTTGTTCGCGTACCCACCGACGCGGACGCAATCCGATTAGGTGTCCGTCCGTCGCGTCGGCGCGGCGGCGCCGGCGGCGTCGGGCAGCGTCGGCGGCGCTCGGTAATCTGCGCGCTAACTGCGCTCATCGTATTACTGTACTTACGAGATTATATCATAATGTTGTAATAGCATTAAATGTGTCTCGCCGAATATTGGAAAATGAATGCTGGAGGTAGATTTTTAGTTAAATATTAAATGTTTGCGTAAAATGATTTAAATTCTCGTCAGGAGGTTAAAGTGAATGAATATAAATACCAACAAGTATAATTATGTTAACTTTGACTTTGTTTTTTGAAATCATATTTCTAGACATTAAATAGAATAATATTTTCTAAAACTCTGGCCTCAAAAGCAATAAAACAACATGACAGCAGCCTTTTTCATGAAACATTTAATATTATTTAACGTCAAAGGCTTTTTCCCAATCCCAATCTAAAACGGTATAACTCGTCTTCGCCATAATCCGCCCACACACACGGAAATAATAAATTATCTCCACAATATTAATAAATGCTATTTCAAAACATGGTTCCATTGTTTAAAATATATCTGTAAACCGTTAATGACACAAAAGCCCTTATCAAAGACTTTTGCTAACTTGTTTAATTTGTTTATTAACTTGGAACTTTCAGCGCCATAAAGTTACAGCTTCGCGCCACAACGCAGGTGACATAATTATACAGAAGATTCACTTTATACAACTGCGTCAGACTGAGCTACTCGAGTCATACGATTGTAAGGAAGTGTTTCTCTTTCAGTCTCTCCCTTCTTCAATCTGTGTCCGCCCAGTGCTGAGTGAGAGTAAATTGCGTCCATTATACGCTTCTTTACCTAGTCTTAAAGATATGTAGTTGGTAATATGATATTTTGGCCAAAAGAAGAAGTACTTGGTTTATTTTATTTGTTCTGGAAAACATTGGCAAAGGAGAGATTGAATTCGATCGCGATATTTTTATACACTTATGGTCGCAAATATTGAGTTAGCTGTTCAATAGATAGCAAGTTATCTGAGAATCCGTCAGCTTTCTTTGTGTTTTTCTGATCAATACGTTCTCTATCGAAGCTTTCTTTTTTTTTTTTTCATTTTTGATTTATTTTATTTGGTTTTAATTTATTCAATTTGTCTAAGTTTGATTGTATTGTATTTGGTTTTAATTTATTCAATTTGATTCTTTTTTTTATCGGATTTTATTTGTCCATGTTTTCGGATTTTTATTAATTTATGTGTGGCAATGGGTGTTATTTACCTGAAATAAATGAATTTATTTTTATTTATATAATTATCATCAAATTATGCATTGGAGCTTTTGCAGCAAGTGACTGTGTTCCGAGTGTCAGTATTGTACTGGAGCCGGCATTTGTGACGTCACAGATGCCGGCCGACCTTGCGAGATTTAATCGCGACTTTTTAATTTTAGTTGTTAACGAGTTTCAGCAGAATTACTCACGTTCTGTTGAAGGAGTTTCAACTCGCTTTGTTATTGTAGCTGTTAGAAGGGTAATTACACTTGTACATTAATATTGATACCTTCATTAAAGTTCTTTGGTGATCGGTTCATAAAATTGCCACGATATTCTTGCTTGAATACGCTAGTACGACTACTAATGAATTAATGTCAAAAACTCAAGACACAAAAGAACACACTTTTATGCATTACTTTAATCCCGCGTTCACAAAAAACTATGTACAAAACAAGTTATCTACATGTTGTGCATTGATTTCAAGTTCCAAAGACTAACAAGAACGTGTGTGTTATACTACAACTAAAAAACCCGACTACTGAAAAATCACGCTCTAATTAAATTCGGAGTTTACAAGGTAAAATCGACTCCCCCTATTGGAGAAGTCTGTTAAAATGTAGCCTATGTTACCCGGATCATAATAAAGAATCGATTGACACCATATTTATCAAAATCGGATGAATAGTGTAGGCGCGATGGAGGAACATACGTAAATAAATACATACATAGACTGCTAAAATCATAACCCGTCCTTTTGGGTTCGCCGTAGTCGGTTAAAAAGAAAAAATCGACAGATTATTATTGACGCAGTTTCAGACGCACGTTTCTATTATGACATGTAAAATGTACATACTCGTACATAGATGATACATGATTTATATTATGTTTCAAGTCTAACATCACAAGACTTATTGCAAACTAGAGTATCACAATAAGGGTTTAAACGCGAAGTATTCCCATTTGCGCACTGATTTCAAGAGCACCAATGCTTAGAGCACCAAAGATATTTCCATTTGCGCACCCATCAATATTTAAGCTTGATGCTCGATCGGGAATAAAACAAAAAAATATATTTTTATTCATTTTTGAGCACCTACGGTATAGTAAGTTCTTATAGTGGTGAAGTGTTTAAAGAAACATCGATAAAAAAATTAAGAAACTCGCTATTCGTGTTATATTAATGATACTATTAAATCCACCCATCACTTCGTCAGAACAAAGGTAATTCAACAAAGCCAAGTTACTAATGAGCAAAACCGGTGCACGGTGGTCAAAAGTGTTAATCCAATCACGGAGCCATCTGACGAAGTTGATCAAATTCAGTGGGGATAACGTTGTTTCGAACCCGCAGATCCCTTCGGAAGTCAAAAACTTTTACGGCCAGCTATTGTACGCATCGCATGCAGCTCGTCATGATCCCGAAAATGAAGATTCCTGACCCACCTTAACCCGTCATTTCACAGAAGACCGCCAAGACGAAAGCCAAGACGAAATCGAGGCGGCTCTTAGAGAGTTTAAAAATGGAAAAGCCCCTGACTGGAGGATGACGATGGGATAACGACCGAGTTTCTGCGAGTGGAAGTCCTGTAGTAAGAGAGCTTCGGGAACTCTTCAATTCTGTCCTGATGGGTACTCAAATGGGAATATCTTTGGTGTTCTAATCATTGGTACTCTGAAAATCGGTGCTCAGAGCTCATATATTTATGTCCATCATATAAGTATGCCTTTGTTTAGCATTCATTACGATTGAAAACACAAACAGCGAAACACACAGAGTCGCGGTGTTTCGCAGCTTCGGCAGTGTGACTGTCTGTCACGTACTCCTAATTATTAAGTAAATATCTTAGCCTTGATTCATATTTCAAAAATCATCACACGGCCAGACCGTGTGTGCCACTTACAAACACATAAAACTTCTATTTTATGTCTTGACAGGCTGACAAGTCGCCGTAATTAATAACGAAGTGTCCTTTTTTCCTTTGAATTGTAAAACAATATTGCATCACTTGGAAACACATAAATTCTTAAAAGGTTGACAGGCCGAATAGAAAATATAATAAATATCTGATTTCTAAACGCATTTCTGAATACTTGTGCAACATCTGGTTGCAATTTACTCCGGTCTTGGGTGCCCGAAGGGCCCTTAAAACAATTGAGACGGTTGTACAAAAAAACAGCACTTAACCAATTCAGGTAAGGCGACCCAAGCGTGGTATGTTGAGAAAGGCCAAGGGCTGACGAAGGGTGGTGGACTCCAGGCAGTCGGGATTAGACCGCGATAGGGTCGGGGCGATTTAAGCTATTTTAGTTAAGTTAGGAGACGTTGTGAATACCGAGAGTCTATGTCCAAGTGGGTTGTCGCAAGAGTGCAATAATCATGGAATACGTTACATATTATAGTTGGGTTAGCAGCCCTGTTTAGACTAATCTAGTACGTGTGTGTGTGTCTCTGTTGGTGAGCGACTGGGTGAGTCCTTTATTACAATAATTATCCTAGGCTGATGTTGTAAATTAAAGTTCTTAAAACTACACAGACAGAAACGTGTTGCTGGGGAGTTTGTTGTGCCACTTCTTCTCCTCAGCTCCAACACTACGAAGTGGTGAAGGGTGGGCGCTTTTGGGGCTGTCTTTAGGGTTTCAATAGAGTTGATCTCCAACTCTATTGCAAAATGGTTCTCGAGTTTTGATTATTAACTCTGCTATCTGATAATTCTTGAATTATGTATTCATTAGCTCTAACCATCAGTTCAGCCAATTTGCCGTTTGAGTTTTGATTCTCAATCCTATTATGATCAACCATATAGTGATTCTAGAATAATATGTTCTTATCTCTGACTAATGATTCGGTCAGGCTGACACGAACACGAATAGAGCACATGATCCATGGGGTGGGATTGGAATGGTTTGATACCACAGCTATTATATAACCAGTCTAAGGACTGTTAGGGACCATGTCTACGAGTTAGCATGATGATTGACGTTCTGCCGCTGAAAAGCCGCCCTTGTCACTTTCACCAGTTCGAAAGAACTGCCAGGGACAATGCTTACTAGGAGCATGATGTCGACGCTTTGCCGCTGAAAAGCCGCCTACGTCACTTATGGAAGTGCTGCTCTGGGTGCTCCAGGTGTATATCTGAAGTATCGTGTGAGTCACGACTGACCAATTACCTATTACGCTAGCGTAAGGGTTAATTACAAGAACTATTGGTTGTGATATAAATGTACTTTGTATCCCCCAGTTATGTTTAACCTTTTGAAACCACTTTCAATATATTTTATCAACTATGAATTCCCTAATCTGATTTGCTATATTTTTCAATTCTTTCTTTGTTCTAATAATGATACGAGGCATTGAACTACTTCATGTTAAGGAATTCAGTTCTCTTAGTCGGTGGAAAGATGACCAGTTTGGAGACGAGTCTTACAGGGTCGAGCGGATGGCGGGGCTTGGCCTTTTCCCCCTAAGGGAAACCGATATTGATACTAATATGTACATGATATAGGAAAAACGAAAATGTTATCAGCCTAGGGTAATTTACGAACAGTCACAGCAGTAAAATATTTTTGTCAATAATCTGGGGTTTAAATCATCACGCCGCCGCCGACGGCAATAAGCCTTGTATTATTCATCCGCAAAATATCGACACTGATAAAAATTATGGAATAATCGTCGCACAGTCACACAGTCGCAGCGTCAAGACCGACTGTCAACACGCCGAGATATTACACGGAATTATTAAAGACAACACCCGAATCCATATTGGAATCATCGATTATTGAATTGGGGTTGAATTCTGTTTGTTGTGTACTTTGGGAATTAATACCTCGATGTTCAAATTAGGCTAAATATTCAAAGTTATTAAAATCACTTGTTTAGCAGGACTTAAGCTGCATACGTTTCAAGCCACGGCAAAAAGCTTAGCGGGCTCACGTTCAGGCCACGTAACGTAGGCACTTACTTTATTGCTCTTTTATGCTGGGTATCATCCAATTTTTCAGGTTTTTAATTTGAAAAATCCTTTCTATATCCACAGATTCATCAGGATTAAAATACGTTATAAATAGGTCAGAACGATAATATTCGTAGTAATAAATGTTTTATAATTAAAATGCAGTGCAAACATTAGGTTGGTAGACATAAAGAAGAACATATTCATTCATTAATACGTGTTTTTTATTGGTGTAGTTAGTGGAAAATAAAGCCGTAACCAGACTCTCAGTTTATGATGATGCCCTCTGTAGATATTGTTATTTTAACATGCGAAGACTTGGAAAGAAAGGGACTCGCTTAACATCCAATTTAGAGGGCTGTACTGGCTAGTCGGTAGAAACAGCAAACTGTCTTTGGACAACAAACTCCTAATCTACAGAAGTGTCCAAAAGCCTGTATGGTTATAATAATATGGCATTCAGTCATGGGGTCCCACTAGGGCTTTCAATACCGTCATTCCGTGATCCCGTAATACCGTGATCACGGATTTGATATGGGCCTTTTTCGTGTGTCAGAGTGTTAGACTTGTACTGACTAAAATCCAGCCATGTTCCTTCTTTGCCCTTTGTGTTCCAGGGCCATGGTATCTCTTTCGAACAGTCCCGCAGCCCTGGCAGGCATCGGCCCTTGCAGACCCCTACATCGTTGCTGAGGGAAAGAACCTCAAGTCCCAGCGATCGCAAGTGACGCCCTGGGCGTCGCGGGTCACGTGGCGTCTCCCGGCCACCGTAGGCGCGGGCCTGTGGACGGCGAGCTATGGGCTAGCTCGCCATCCGGCCGTCTTATGACGACAGGCCGTATCGACGACGCGTTCGTGTTCCACGCGCGCCTCAAAGAGATGTCAGCAACGATGTAGGGGTCTGCAAGGGCCGATGCCTGCCAGGGCTGCGGGACTGTTCGAAAGAGATACCGTGGCCCTGGAACACAAAGGGCAAAGAAGGAACATGGTTGGATTTTAGTCAGTACAAGTCAGACACTCCCGTCCGCTCCAGAGTGGGGGGGGGGGTCATTTGATGATTTCACAGGAGGAAAAAAAAAAGGGGTTAGAATGGGGTGTTGAATTTTCTGTGAAACTTAATATTTGCTGGGTTGATTGAATCGAAAATTGGTGTTCTCACTCTTCAATTAAAATTATGAGACATGTGTATCAGTTTTTCCAAAATCATCCCCCAATATAGTCAACTATGGCTCCGAAGCTCACGCAGACGGGCGCATGCTGCACAGTGTGGCACGGGGCGTGCGGGGCGCTGGAGTATGTACCTAAGTAGATAGGATTTTTCTGAGGTAGACGTGTCTGTAAATATGGTTTATTCCACCGATTTTCGCTTTGGCTCGTGATACGCGACATTGATATTAAATATTATGTCAAAGTATTATGTCTATAAATAGATTCCTAATAAATCATTTGATTGGTGTCACCGGTGTCCAATCTCAAACCATGATATTTCACATAATGTAATTTAATTGATATTACTATGAACAAATATTTGCAAATTATAGCAAGTACATGTAATTCTATGTATGTATTATACATACATAGATTACTTATTATCTTACTTCTGGTAAGATTCCGTAGGCAATTCTCGAACTCCACACGGATAAAGCCGCGGGCAGAAGCTAGTTGTTATTTATGAGAACTATGTATAAAAGGTATCTTCTTCTATCTATCTTTCTATCTTCTTCTATCTATCTATCTATCTATCTATCTATCTATTCTTCTATCTTCTTCTATCTATCTATACATATAAAATTCAAAGTCCTGACTGACTGACTGACTGACTGACTGACTTATATATCAACGCACAGCCCAAACCACTAGTCCTAGAGACATGAAATTTGGACAATGTACTCTTTGTAAAGAGTAGGTATCCACTAAGAAAGGGTTTTTCGAAATTCCACCCCTAAGAGGGTGAAATGGGGTGTTGAATTTTCTATGTAACTTTTTATTCTCTGAGTCGATTGACTTGAAATTGTGTCTACATATACTTCAGTTAAAATGATGAGATACGTATATCACAGTTTTTCCAAAATCACCCCCCAATTTAAAATTCAATGTCCTGACTGGCTGACTGATACATCAACGCACAGCCCAAACCACTGGTCCTAGAAACATGAAATTTGGACAGTGTACTCTTTGTGAAGAGTAGGTATCCACTAAGAAAGGGTTTTTCGAAATTTCATCCCTAAGAGGGTGAAATGGGGTGTTGAATTTTCTATGAAACTTTCTATTCTCTGAGTCGATTGACTGGAAATTGTGTCTACATATACTTCAGTTAAAATCATGAGATACGTGTATCACAGTTTTTCCAAAATCATCCCCCAATTTAAAATTTAATGTCCTGACTGGCTGACTGATATATCAACGCACAGCCCAAACCGCTGGTTCTAGAGACATGAAATTTTGAGAATGTACTCTTTGTGGAGAGTAGGTATCCACTAAGAAAGGGTTTTCGAAATTCCTACCCCTTAGAGGGTGAAATGGGGTGTTGAATTTTCTGTGAAACTTTTTATTCTCGGGATCGATTGACTTGAAAATTTGTTTACATACTCTTCAGATAAAATCCAGTAAATCCGATGTCCATTCTCAAACCAAGGTGTCAATATTTCACGTATCTAATTTAATTGATATAACTTTATAAAATAATTGCAAGTTATAAGCAAGTACATGTAAATCTATGTATGTATTATAGATAGATACATAGATTAGATATTATTCCAGAAGTAAGATCCCGTGGGCAATTCCCTAACTCCACGCGGGCGAAGCCGCGGGCATAAGCTAGTTTATAATAAATAACAACAATAAAGAAAGATTTGAAAATAAAAACACGTAATCATTAACACTAGAAACGGGTTATTTACCATGTTTACTGATTGATTTGAGTTCCCGATATTAATTATTATTGTTAGTGTTGTTAGTAATAGTAGTTTAAAATAAAAAACCCGTATTTTAATGGTGTTAAATGTCCTAATTGAACTTGCGTTCAATACCGATATTAATACCGTGATCACGGTATTGACTTCCAATACCGGAATTGATACCGGTATTGAAACAATCCGGTATTTGAAAGCCCTAGGTTCCACTTGCGACACAAATACAAAAATTATCCGTTCATAAAGAACTCAGAGGTTCATCATCACCGTCCTGATATTTAGGATGATATTTACAGAAGCAAACAAAATGCGTCTTCAACACCATACAAATACGGCTACATAAACCGCTTGTTACTATGTACAGGTTTTGTTTGTGGCAGTCACGTTTGTTTTCTTCATACGAATGGCGGGAGATCTCAACCATCTCAATTATCCTGTACTTTCCTACCCAGCCAAACCCGTGGTGTTATGAGCCGTGTATTATTTAATAGATGTAGGACTATATGTATATAGTATTAATATCCACAGATTATCAAGCTTTGAGTGTCAGAATGGTTACTTCTTATTTACTGTGTCTAAAGTATCTCTAAAAAGGTGTGTAGGGAAAAGGGGTTTTATCAAGAAAAGCACAGAGCGACAAGACTATTCATTTATTTCGGTTAGGCTTGTCATATTTATAGGTAACGTCAATTACCTATCAAGCTACGTCCATTCGCAAACCTAGGTCTTCGTGGAGAAGAATGGACAAGAAACTCCACGGTAACATCTTTTAAAATATGATACCAGGACAATTATACGTTGTCCTGGACCATTCTCAAGTTATAACAATTTATCAGTGTAGATAAACAATAAGCAATATAAGCCAAATAATAACATATTTCTAGCACATAGTTATCAGGAATATTCATAGTATAATAGTATAATATCAAATAACTTACATAAACATTGTAGAACCTTAAGGTATCTCCATTACTATGTTACTTTCAAACGTAATACTATACACATGGTACACACAATATATTAATCAGGGTATGTCTTAACCCTTCGAACACTCACAGCATAAAAAGCCCCGAATTGGCGGCAACATCTATTTTTATACCCGTCAAATCATAATCATACCCATCAAAGATAGCCGCCATAATAAACCAATGGCAAATGGTCATACATTAAACCTAAATAACTAATAACGTAGATAATAATTAACAAATCCTGTGTAAGGGAACTATTTTAAAACTTCATTACATAATTTAGCAATCTAGTATGTATTTATTGGTAATATTTATGTTTAATCCCATAAAATATGAACATCAACTGATAGTTCAGAGAATTGATTAAAACAACTTGATATATTTAAATTGCAAGATAAGATCTAGGAAATTATTACTAATTCATTTATTAGCAATATAAAGTAAATAAACATTTAACTTGATTATTCAAATATCACAACTATCTTTCGTTTTGAAACTAAGCCTTTTAAGCCACAATGGAAACTATTTCTATAAAATACATCGGGCTATAAAATATCTCTGGGAAAATGTATATTAGGTTTATTTGAAATTAGAACCTTTCTGTTCTCAAGATATTAATTTACGATGATAATTAACTTACAATATTCTTGAAATGCAATGTCGCCATACGTCAATGTTATTTCACATCTGACAGCCGACGTTGCTACATTTTATTGTTATTAATTTGGTCGGATATTCTCATAAATATAAGGCTATGCTATTACGGCCATACTGACAAGAACTTCGTCCTCGAAGTACAAGATAATCATCATTACAGAAAAACAATAGTGACCAAAACTTATTTTCGTTACATAATCATATTAATACAATCACATATTACAGTATGTGTCGAAACCCGCCGCAAGTGAATATAGTCAAGACAAAGCTCATCGTACAATAATCCATTCATTATTACACACAATATACATAATTATATTTTATAGTATCTTCCTTCATTTTCATAAATTTTATAATCATCATATGTATTTATAATTAGAACTACACATTATACAAGATTACCTTCTGCATTAGCCTTTTGTTCAACCCTATTACCAGGCTATAGGCAGAAGTTTTTCTTTGGCAACTTAATTAGATGTCTCCGACTATGTCTCCGACTATGTCTCCGACTATGTCTCCGACTATGTCTTTGTCTTTAGACTTGACCAAGGCTTTGAATATTATTATAAAATGTATCTGGATTGTAATTAATAATATGTAACTGTAGAATCAAACAACATTTCATATACATAATTAAAAACTTATCGCTCGGTCAATCTGACTATATCATTGCAAATAACCTAGTCATTGTTGTACAATGTCGTAAAAAAGGATTGTTATTATTTTAACAAGTCTAGTTCAATAGTAATAATATGTCATGTCTTTTATTTTGTTTTTTCAAAAATCAGTCATAAGTCATTTGTATTATAGTCCCTGACCTTCACATGCTAGGGCTCTCACCTGCTATACATGAGATACCCTTTTTCTACAATTGTAAATTACTTTTGTTTTGCCAATTGCCTAGACGTGTCAAGTCCCCTCCACCCGCTGCTAGTGGGATAGATTTGCACCAAGCTAATGACCGACCAGCGGAAACAAATTTTATCGTTTTAGACGTGTCAAGTCCCATTCACCCGCTGCTGGTGAGATAGACAAGCACCAAGTAAACGATCGCCCAGCGGATTTTTACTTTCTTTTTTTTTATAGTTTATAAGCCAGAGTTAAATAAGGGCTTCTCATAATAATTTATAAAATAATGATTTATTAGTTTATCATATCAAAGGAATTTATTTGTTTACCCACATGATTAATTCAAGTATTTAAATTCTCATTCATTTTGTAATTTTTCTCAAAATGGTTTAACATTAGATAGAAATTATCCAATACAAGTAACTTTTATATTATTCTCCAACTCATCGTCGTGAGTATCAAGCGTCGTACTACGTAATGTATATACATCCTATTCTCACGTCTCATTTTTGTGAGAACTAGAATTATCAAGAAAACCAACATTGGCATCGTTTTTTTTTTTTTTTTTTAAATCTCGTATTAGATAAGCTTCAATAAAATAGTCAAAAACCAATATTTGATATTTAACAATCTCAAATTTCATCATCTCATTAATTTAATTAATGATTAGGTACTTATTTTTCTTTAAATTATACTTAAGGTGTTAAAGTTCAATTTATTTTTGTTTAGTTTTGCTTATTAAATATCTGTATTCATAATTATGTATTAGTTTTTTTTTTTTTTTTTTTTGTTTTGAAGTAATCCATTTTTAATACAGACGGAATACTCATGATAACAATAACCTATACAATACCTATGATTAGAATAATCTATTACGGCCATTCTGACGGTACTTCGTCCTCGAAGTATTCGCCAGGTGTTATTTTATCGAGAGAAAAAAAAGAAAGTTATATTCTTATTTAGGGTATTTACAAAGACATGGAGGTCCACATTCAATTCGCTGCCATTGAGATAGACCAACCACAAAACAAATAGGCAAACCAGCGAACATTAGCCAACTACATAGACATGCCAGTCACATTCACCCGCTGCCCGTGAGATAACTCGGCTTCAAATAGGAGGCTACCAGCGGATAATAAACATTAGCCAACTAAATAGACATGCCAGTCACATTCACCCGCTGCCCGTGAGATAACTTGGCACCAAATATGAGGCTACCCAGCGGTTTATAAACATTATACATTTTTTTTTTTTTTTTTTCTCTCATTTCAATATTGTTTAATTCATTTTAGTTTTAATGTTAAATAGATTATTTCATTAATTTTGTTTCATAAAAGTAGCGAGCTGCCTTTTTTTTTTAAATTTAACTCCAATTTTCATGAACTGTGTAATAGCATTTTTTTTTAGGTATTGCTTTAATTTATTTTAAAATAATACTGGTTTTATTTTGGTTTCTCAAGTCTTCTGGTAATTTGTTATGTATTTTTATTGACATGGAATATGGACTGGATGAGAGTTATTTAAGGCCGGAGGCGGGGCAAATTTCCGTTTTTATGGCGCATTGTGTTTAAGTTCATAATTAACCGTAGTTTCCCCTAGGATTTTTCATTTAAAACTTTTTAAATAACATCAAAGCAGAGCCTCTAAAGGCCTTACCGACATTAGCTATTTCGTACTGCTCCATTTAATCCATGATATGGCTTCCAGACTATTCCAGCAGCTTTTCAGTTCCGCTGTCAGAGTCAGTGGCACGTAGTTATCGTCCTTGTTGAATCGAGCTGGCGACCCGCAGACGTCACAGGTTTCAGAATCACACCATTAGCTCCAACGTCGATCATGAAAAAAAAATCAAAATGAAGACCATTAGAAATCATTAGTAAGCCAGAGCACAATCCCACTTCTGATATTATTTAATAGATGTAGGACTATATGTATATAGTATTAATATCCACAGATTATCAAGCTTTGAGTGTCAGAATGGTTACTTCTTATTTACTG
This sequence comes from Noctua comes, assembly GCA_963082995.1. NCBI lineage: Eukaryota > Metazoa > Arthropoda > Insecta > Lepidoptera > Noctuidae > Noctua > Noctua comes. The sequence goes on from OY720267.1 coordinate 539,979, forward strand.
TGTCTAAAGTATCTCTAAAAAGGTGTGTAGGGAAAAGGGGTTTTATCAAGAAAAGCACAGAGCGACAAGACTATTCATTTATTTCGGTTAGGCTTGTCATATTTATAGGTAACGTCAATTACCTATCAAGCTACGTCCATTCGCAAACCTAGGTCTTCGTGGAGAAGAATGGACAAGAAACTCCACGGTAACATCTTTTAAAATATGATACCAGGACAATTATACGTTGTCCTGGACCATTCTCAAGTTATAACAATTTATCAGTGTAGATAAACAATAAGCAATATAAGCCAAATAATAACATATTTCTAGCACATAGTTATCAGGAATATTCATAGTATAATAGTATAATATCAAATAACTTACATAAACATTGTAGAACCTTAAGGTATCTCCATTACTATGTTACTTTCAAACGTAATACTATACACATGGTACACACAATATATTAATCAGGGTATGTCTTAACCCTTCGAACACTCACAGCATAAAAAGCCCCGAATTGGCGGCAACATCTATTTTTATACCCGTCAAATCATAATCATACCCATCAAAGATAGCCGCCATAATAAACCAATGGCAAATGGTCATACATTAAACCTAAATAACTAATAACGTAGATAATAATTAACAAATCCTGTGTAAGGGAACTATTTTAAAACTTCATTACATAATTTAGCAATCTAGTATGTATTTATTGGTAATATTTATGTTTAATCCCATAAAATATGAACATCAACTGATAGTTCAGAGAATTGATTAAAACAACTTGATATATTTAAATTGCAAGATAAGATCTAGGAAATTATTACTAATTCATTTATTAGCAATATAAAGTAAATAAACATTTAACTTGATTATTCAAATATCACAACTATCTTTCGTTTTGAAACTAAGCCTTTTAAGCCACAATGGAAACTATTTCTATAAAATACATCGGGCTATAAAATATCTCTGGGAAAATGTATATTAGGTTTATTTGAAATTAGAACCTTTCTGTTCTCAAGATATTAATTTACGATGATAATTAACTTACAATATTCTTGAAATGCAATGTCGCCATACGTCAATGTTATTTCACATCTGACAGCCGACGTTGCTACATTTTATTGTTATTAATTTGGTCGGATATTCTCATAAATATAAGGCTATGCTATTACGTGCGTCGTGTATGAAGTGGGCCGGTGGTTCGGTTGGGGCCGGTGGATCGTCCGCGCACTAAATAACTGCACACAAACTGTACAAAGGTATTAGTAGCGCTTGCACTCGGATCCGGGCGGGCCGGAGATAAGTCACAAGTGACAAGCGGGGATTAGGTGGTTTTATAAATATTAAAAAAATGCAGTAGAAAGAGTAAAAGTAAGACAGGGTTTGGATTTCCAAAGCCAAACTACATAAATTAAGTTTACAATAAATCTACCTAGTATGTGTTTATGATGATAATTAATTGGATAACTGGGTGTTTTTAGGTATAAAACCTTGAAGACTTCGAATAAGACCAACCCTTGACCGACGACTGGTATTATAGAAATTTGAAAAATTGGACAGAACTCGTTGTCACGTATTGTTTACACCACGCGCCACATTTTGGAGTTGCAACGAATTCAATTAAAGCGGGATGCGACGCGGGGTACACGCTAGTGCGCCCCTGCCGCGCCCCTCGCTTCCAGCCTTGTCCCAGAGCGTGTGTTGCCATCCGACGTCTTGCGACAATAGAGGACACACAAAAGCACCACTCGTAATAACTCCGAACTGAGACAGAAAAAAAGTCTTCTTACCAGTGAAAAGTTTCCATAAGGTAAAAACTGTGACACTTACTCTTGTTAGGGGGGTTGTCAGCAGGTAGGTAGGGGTTTTATAAATAACAAGAGTTATATGGTAAGAACACTTATTATTTATTTGCCTTATTTTCCGTAGCCGCCTCAAGTCCTGATTACAGAGATAGTAAAGGGGGTAAGGAACACTGGCCTGAACCGTCTCCAAGGCTATGATGGTCCCGACTCAGTCTTTGCCCACAACCAACGGCTCCAGACCCAGGTTTTATATCTGGCAGGTAGATTCAGCACAGGCAGTCTGCGGCCTAGGATCCACTCCAGGCGTCCTTCACGACCGGAACCACGACGTGGCGAAAAGGCTGAAGGTCACAGTGTCCCAGATAGGAAGAAATACAGCAGAAACTAGTTTAACACGTTCACTGCGTTAGTCAATTTTGATGACTTTCAGTTGGTGAAATGTTTTAATGTTGTAATGAGTTTTAGGTTGAAAATTTTAATTTTAAGATACTTATGTTATTTGTTCTTTTTCTCTTTGTGTATTTTTATTTTTTTTTTTGTAAAACATTCAAACACAATTTAAATTGTTCTATGAATAAATGAAATGAAATGAAATGAAATGGTGCGGCATCGGGTTGATTATATCCGAAGCCCGACTTGTCCCTGGTGCGGTACTGGGTCGAAAAGACCTGTTCGACTTCGGTCTGTTTAGAAGGACTTATCTTAATAGGGATAATCATAAAAGCATATTCCTTTATATCAATATGTTGACAAATAAATACTCAATAAAAGGCTGAAGTCGTAGCTAGATGCAGTGAATGGTTTGCTTGTAAATAAAGGTATTGTCTGTCGGATCTTTCCAACCCCATATCCGCACTAGTTAGTTAAAGTGTCGATACATTTTTAGTGTGGATGATTAAAAAAAAACATCGATATCGATAAAATGTACTTATAATATCTATTTAATACAAATAAAAAGAAATTATACAGTAATATTAGTAGAATGGTTTTCATTATAGCACTCTCGACATAGTGTCTTTCTAAATGCGTGACATTTTGTTTTAACTTTTTTAACTTTATTGCCGGCTTCTTAGTTAAGCCGGCAATAAAGTTAAAAAAGTTAAAACATTTTGTCAATTAAACAATTTCTTTCGGGTTTTTAGGACTTGTAATGTGTGACCAGTTGACGGGCTAGTATATACATTATCAGATATGTTCCGTTTACCCAATATTATATGCCTTGGGGGACCTTCGCTCACTTTATTTTTCGTTGGTTTCTCACAATTCTCACCCTCACTCTACTTAAATAACATTTTCCTAGATCGTTTCATGTTTCATACACTTTCTCTTCTCATTTGTATAAAAAGTCATCTAACCAGAAGGACCTCACTAGCTCTACTAACATGTAATCTAGTGCGGCTATAGGGTCATCGGGTATCGGGTCGTTTAGATCCGATAAACGCACTAGACGTAAAAAATTTTGCTCCAGTCGGCATCGGGTCGAAAGGACTTGATGCAATTTTTTCGTATCTATACTATTTATTTAAGGAGGGAGTTCTAAAACACTAACTGTCTCATTCATATTCATAGGGAGACCAAGTATATCTGTCCCGCACCAGCGGTTGGCACAGTCATTTTTAGCCCGCACCAGTGGAAAGATGAGCATCGGATATAATCGACCCGATACCGCACCGAACGTGTTAAAGAAGTTCTAGGAACACCTTACAGTTGGTTCTTCTAATAAATACACGGATACTTACCCTAGAGGGATTTCGCGACGTATTTAATAAAATGATTTAGGTAGGTATGATCGGAGCGAGCGACACAGCCGTCAACTCAGTGCTCTCAAAGCATCTCAAAGAATCGCCACTCCGCGGTAGCTCGGCGACGCTCGGTAATGATCGTTTCAGCGTTGCGCGGGCACATAGAAGCGAGGATCTTTTTAGATAATATACGCTCGTAGGTTCGGTACAATATTATTTAATTTTAATTATTTAATTAAGTGTTAGGTTTACTTAGATAGATTATAAAAGGTTAATTTTTACAGTTTTGTGTAAATAATATAGTTCATAGGTTTCTTGTATCAAAATCGTTGCTCTGCCGAAACCAGGTAAACCCTCAGACGACCCCAAAAGATACCGGCCTATTTCTCTGCTATGCCACACCTATAAACTGTTTGAAAGACTACTACGTAATCGCCTTACAGCAGTAACTGATCCAGCATTAATACCTGAGCTGGCTGGCTTTAGGCCTGGCAAGTCTTGTTCCAGCCAGGTCCTCCGAATAGCGGAATATTTAGAGAATGGGTACGGGTCTAACAAAGTCACTGGTGTCGTATTTGTTGATCTTTCCGCAGCATACGACATCATAAATATCAAAAGATTACTCGACAAAGTGATCACTTTTACCAACGAGTTCGCTTAGTATACGCACAAAGCCCTGATGAGCTTTGTGCTTATACTAAGCGAACTCTTGCACATCCACCGTTTCCAGGTTTACTTTCAATCTGGTAAGAGCATATGGCGACGGTCAAGGAACGGTCTGCAAGGCAGTGTGCTGGCGCCAATGCTTTTTAACATAAATACTAACGACCAACCTAACACCCAACACACTGAGCGGTTTCTGTACGCAGATGACCTAGCGTCACAGTTAGCGACTTTCGAAGATGTAGAGCACAAATTGACAGAGGCACTGGACGTAGGAAATATTATGACAGTTCAGAGCTTTCCCGTTCAGAGCTTATTGCTTCAACACCAGGGGTAGGATTAGGACAGCCCTACCTCTGAACACTGTTTCACTGTGTAGAAACGGACCTCCCAGTAATGCTCTACGGCCGAATCTGGGGGGTTTTTATTAGAGCAACAGAAGCCAAAACAACAGTTTTTAGAATTTTTGTCTATCTTTCTGCCTTTCTGTCTGTATGTTTGTACGGGCATCACGCAAAAACTACTGCATGGATTTGAACGCAGTTTTCACCGCTCTACAGCTTACCTTAAAATGTAGGCTACATTAGAAATAGTTTTGGACCCTTTAGGTGGCACTGTGCGAAGCAAGGGCGGGTCCCTAATTTTATATATTTTAAGATATCATACACAGAATAAGTAAGCTGAAGTGGCAATGGGCAGGTCATATTAGCCGCAGGGTGGCTGGTAGCAACTGGATGAGAGTTGCTCGAAATTCAGTTTACGGGTTCACCGCTCAGAGTAAGTAAGACACGGTTAGCCACTCACGGTTCCCAAATGAGGACACAGCCTTAAGATTACTTTTGTTTCTTTCGTGCAACCATTTTATAAAACCAGTAGATAACTTGTTTTTTTGTGATTGTGTTGACCGACTTCTTTATAACTGCATTCGATTCGTCTTCAATCTCCGCAAGTATGATCATGTATCTACACATCGATCGCTTTTAAGATGGCTACCCATCCGGCAGCGCAGAGAATTGAGGGCTTTGACAACCCTGTTTTCTCTTCTTCACAAACCCACTTCTCCTTCTTATCTGACGTCTAATTGTCAATATTTATGCTCTGCGCACAGCAAGAATCTTCGCTCTGCTAACAACTGTCTTTTACGATGTCCTTCTCACCGCTCTGGTTTTAAAAAATCTTCTTTCCTTGTCCGGTTTTCCTTTGGAATGCGCTCCCTTAGCATACCAACATGAAGTTGGCAGATTCGTCTAAGAACTGAGTTGTTGTAGTTTTTCTTGTTTATCTCTCTTAACTTTATAAAGTTTATTATATGTATGAATTTAAGTATTTATTCTTATATGTTTTAGTTATAAATATTTTCTAGTCTTTTTTTCTGTTATTGCACCTACTGTATTATTATCTCTGCATCACCCTAAGTTAGACTGGTAGAAAATGCCTATGGCATTAAGTCCGCCTTTGTGCAGTTTTGTTACTTGTGCATAGCGAGTGTGTGCTTGGTCTGGCTTACGATAATAGCGGGACGATAGCATTCATTCCCAGTCGCCCCCGCGGGGATTGCCACCGGAGGCAAATGGGAATAAAATTCCCAGTCGCCACCGGCGGTGACTGGGAAATAATTGCCCCCACTTCAGTTTCGCTGTACATTGCTTTCTCCAACGTAGAGAATAAAAGGATGAGGCAACTTATCCTAAACCTGCCTCTAATATCTAAAAAAAATAGAAAATACTGAATGAACCATTATACAACGTGTAACATAATAAACGCAAGACCTCTCGTGTGGTGTCTCAGACAATGAAACTGAACAACTTTTGTTCTATGACTTTTGGAAATTCATAACTTTTTTTTAGTTTTACCATACTGTATGTGGATCAGCTGATTGCGTCCGTTCCTATAGAAAGTTTTTTTTTTTTTGCGAATATCAAGAACTCGTAAAACAAAAGATGTTTAGTTTCATAGTGCGAGAAACCACACGGGAGGTATTGCGTTTATTATGTTACACCTTGTAAATAATTATAAATCACAGAAAGAATCGTAACAAATAGTGTCGTAAAGTTAAGACTACAAAATAGTTCATAATATGGAAAGGTCTAAAATCACAAAAGAAGTAGACACATAATTAATACATAAATACAATTGACGATGATGCCACCTAGGAAGGATAAATAAAATGGCGGCATTGGTAAAAATGCACTTTTTCTTTCTGTTAGTGCACTCCCACGTCTCCGAGCCATTTTTGTTTTTTCTTTTTAAGCAATTGTTCCATGCCGTCACTTTGACCGGAACTAGAAGATGCGCCTTGTTCTGACATGATTTAAGATAACACTCACAGATATAGATAGCCTTAGATAACGCAAGCATCACGATCTGTATGAAAACCAAGCGTGCCATTTTTTGACTACCTACTATGACGTGACAACTGTCACAAGCACTATTTAGTGATGGGAAAACCAAATCGATTCAAAGACGCAGCCGAGTGCGGCGCCCGTCTCTACACGTAAAATATTCGATTGAAACACTTTATATAAAACCAATTTCTTCTAGTGTTAATCATCAATTAGATAGATGCAGGTTTGGAATAAATTTCCTTATTATTTTATTCTTCACAAGAAACAAAGCAATGTATAGCGAAACAGAAGTGGGGGCAATGACTTCCCAGTCACCACCGGTGGCGACTGGGAATTTTTATTCCCATTTGCCTCCGGTGGCAATCCCCGCGGGGGCGACTGGGAATGAATGGACGATAGTGTGCTGTAATGCCGGAGCAGAGCGGCATCTTCTGTAACTTAATGCAGCATCTTCGGATTGCGATATTGTAGTGTTATGTGCACCAACTTCAAGGAATGCTGTGAGTGTAAGCTGCTCACAGACACTCCTAAACTTAGAGTTATTAATCTTGAAGATTTGATATATTTTTTCTGAGAGCTTATCCGATTTTTCTTTTAATTATAAGTCTGAGCTAAAAGACATGGGAATTGATTAAAATTGCATTTATCGTCTTCTTTCCTAGACAGAGCAATCATTTCAAAACTTTTCATACTTCTACGACCTTCGACCTTGAAAAATATGAGCTATAAGCTAATTACGAGCACTGCATAAATAAATCAAATCCTATATATATTTTTTATTTTTCATCTGAGTTAAGCCCTCCTTCCCCTCCACACTACTAAGTCGCACTACTGGTTGTGTCGTGGGTATTTTTTTTTATCTAATATACATACAAAGTATTTATATAAAACCTATTAATTTTCCTTATAAACAGTACTTGTCAATATTATAAACAGATGAAAATATTTCATTATTTTTTATATTTATTTATTTATTTATAGACAGGGAGCGTGTTAAGTTTTGTGTTATGTACGTGTTAAGTTTTGTGGTATGTAATTGTAAAGTTGACGTTGGACTGGTGTTAAATAAACCGATATACTCGTAAATAGGAATTGTGTTTTTACTTACCTGTATCTAGTTGCGAAAATAAATTATTTAGTGGAATAGGGAACGAATATATACTCGTATGTAATTTACAAATACCTACGGTACCACTGGACGAGTAGTACAGAAGGGAAAAAAAATACCCACGACACTACCAGTAGTGCGGCTTAGTAGTGTGGAGGGGAGTTAAGCATGAGAGATATTCACTTGAATTTGGCTCTTTTGTAGTATTTTCAATTGAAATGGTTTAAACCAGAAAGTATTAGCACAAAACAGAATTTAAGTTAAAATAAAACATTTTCCATTTGATCGCACTGGACTATAAATAGCGACTATTTCATTTTCAGCGAGCTCCAGCCACCAGCCAGTGTATCTCATGAATTTTACGATTGAAGATTTTAGTTACAAACAATAATGTTAGGAAAAACGTATAACCGTGTTATTTTACGAGACAGAGCATCTGCAGTAAATAACATTGAGCGCAGTAAAGTGAACTTTACAACCGCCCGTCAAACCATTGTGTTGTATGAATGTACGTCGCTCAGACGTACATATACATACCATACCAACCTCTATACATATATGTTGTGTTGTATGGGAGTGCGATATAGTGTCAGGGTGATCATGACGGGGGTCGTGCGGTCCATGGCCCTTTATGGGGCCCCGGTGTGGACGCGCTCTTTGAGGCGGCAAGCCGCCCACTACCTGAACGCGCCCCAAAAGGTGATAGCCATAAGGCTAATCCGGGCGTACCGCACTGTCTCCGGCGTGAAAAAGGTGATCATGAGTGGAAATAATGTGCATAACAAGAAACCAGCAAATTTAATATCTTCATCAAGAGAAAAGCAGCGAAACACTCAAATAACATTCCATGGAATACATTCGGAAGAAAAATTAGTAAAATCATTCACGTTATTTTCATGGGTTGTATTATTCTTGAGTCGCTCCTCGCCATTTACCTCTCACATACAGCTTTGTTTTATATGGATTTAGCGAGCAACAGGAAATAATTATGTTATACCACATCACCATTCTTTACAAACGGATGCATCAATACAATCCATTGTTTTAACGTAAGTACATATCTATGAGATGAGAAAATGTTACATCAGTATAAGGGGTTCCACCAATATCACAGCTTGCTACAAATGATTAATACCAACACAATACCGTGCCACTGACACCAGCTGATAACAAATCGCAATACAATGTACAACAATAAGTGATAAAGTCCCAATAGCAGTCTTCTCATTACAGCGAGCTCGTCGTTCCGTCCGTCGTCGTCCGGTCGGACTCCGAGGCAGCAAGAAGCACAAAACATTTTATTTCCAATCTCAGCTCATTGTCGCCGCGAATCATTCAACCAGTTCCGCAATAAACTGCGGCATTGGAGCGACATCGACTCAGCATCGGCTCGGCATTGGCGCGGCACCGGCGCGGCACGGACGCTAATATCGCGCTGGAGAACAATATAATTGGATTCCGTCGCTGGCATCCCGCTTGGGTGCTGTAAAGGCTATTGCACACGTTAGACTTTCAGCATTATCGACTATTTTGCGATTACATTGATGGCGATGGTATTGTGGATATTATAGCATGATTTCAGTCTCAGAAACTCACAGTTTTACATACTTACGTGCAACCTGCCAAGTGTAAGTCAGTACGCATTTTTCAGTACATGTGTATGGATGCCATTTTGTTGAATATAACTTAAACTTTTAACGTGCGGCATTTGAGGACAACAACGAAGTCATTGTTTGCAACTAAGTTCCACGTGTGACAGTCCTTAGCGGAAGCGCGACTTCCGGCACTGCCGCGCGCTGTCAAGTGACATGCGCGTAATATCTTCACCAAATGCGTTTAGCCTACTTCCCGCAAATGCATTATACTGCACTTTCAGCTGATGGAGTTGTGTACCGAGGTATAACAGAAAAGAGCTGTGTGCGATTACAAACAGACTTCGTAAACATATTGATGAATGAATATATAGAAATAATTCCCTTGATCTTGGCAGGCTTGGCAAAGGCAACTAAGGCTTTAGCAACCTACGTTAAAGCTATCAGTCTCATAATAATAAATAGCTTTAGTTGGGTAAAGGCACAGAAAGGGGCTAATTCGACCACATTACCTAGCAAATGGAAAGTTAAATGTTTACTCCCAGTGAATACGAATTTCGCACGTGTACCGCTGTGCGGGATCAAAGAAAGTTTTATCAATTCCCTCATATTACAGACGAGGAAGCTATTCATAGCGACCAGTTAAACCAACCGAGTATAATACCTGTTTCATGAATACATTTTGCAAATATCGCTTTAGAGCGTACAAATTAATTTAGTGAGAGTCCTCGCGGCTCGCTGCTGTTTGCATAAATATTTCCTACAGGAGATAGTAATTTCACGGCTGTTTGCTAAACTAATATCGTTGTGGTGCGATACACGTAGATCCAGCTGTTATCGATACAACCCTCAGATAGAGGGCTGTTGACGACAGATCGTGAGCTCTTAATACAGAAATGTTTCAAGGGTTCCGTAGTCAAGGGGACCCTTATAATTGCGTTATGTCCGTCCGTCCGTTACTGTTATATGTCCCTTTTCCTCTAACTTTTTGACTTAATTCCGAGCTTTACTGTTAGTAGTTGGTACTTATCTATTTGAATAGATATTTCCGTTAGAGTAACCAATGCCTTTCACCAACCCGCATTGGACCCGCGTGGTAACAGACCTTTGCTGAAAGGCTGAGTGTGCGCTGATACGCTTTATGCTTATGCACAAAGCGTACTTTCACCACTGATATTGTTTTAGTATGTTCAATTTTAATTAGTTACACCCTAGTGTCACAATCATCAGCGACACTTGCCTTTTCTATTGTCTGTTGATAAGAAGCGCACGTAGGGGCGAGGTTGTGGGGCACAGGGGGTACAGATTGGGGCGCCAGATGGGGGAGCAGGATGTCGCATGACGGACGAGTGGCTCGATGGGCCGATGACTGTGGATGATTTCCGTTTGATGTCCGGACGAGGCGCTCCGCGGACATGTTCACGAGATCTGTCGAGAGTCCTTCACGACGAGCTTGCTTAGAAAATATAATGTTATATTTTGTTTCTTTATTATTCTGAGAAAGAACCAATTCGACAAATGAGCACATAATATTTATGGAGTAGCATTTTATTTTTGACTAGCTTTTGCCAGCGGCTTCGCCCGCGTGGATGTCGAAAAATATCCGACGGGAACGTACTACCGTGATTAAAAAGTAACTATAGGTTAATCCAGGTTATAAACGATCTGTGTGCCAAATATCATCCAAATCCGTTTAGCCGTTCTTGTGCAAACCGGAACATACATCCTAACAAACTGACCAAAATTCTAAATAACTATATTAACGGCATCAAACTCGAATATTCAATGTAAGGTTTGACTTCGTTACTATTTTATTTTACTTCGTCCGCGTAGAGTTGAAATTCTTTTTTTTTAGATAATTATGAATTATTATAACAATAGCAATATAAAACTTTGTTCATGGCTAATTGTCCTCCACTACGTGTGATATTTGAGGAAAACTGTAAAGAAATACCTACTGTTAAGGACCTTCTACGTAAATACCGTTCTTTATATACAATGTTTTTCATTAATTCGGAAGCGGACACTAAAATAACCAGGCTAGTTGGAGAGCTTACACTTGAGAAAGCCACATAAAACTGGACGTGGGAGAAACAGTCTTGCTGCAAATCAACTCCAGCAGATTTCAGAGTTTGTCCCCTGTGAGTTATTAATAGTCATCGCGAAACAGACCTTGATAGGGAACTACAATCTTTTAAATTGAAACTAAAGGTCATTTGGTGTCAATGGTATACTCAGCACGAAGACTGTTTCTCCTCTGCCAGATCCAGTTACTATTTTGGCCTCAATAACATTGCGGCGGAGAGCTGTTGTTACTTGGAGTCTAGTTCCATTGCAAAATTTTGGAGGTCGTATATTTCGAAGCAACATGACAGGAGCACCTACACGCAACATAATTCTGTGACACGAAAGACCCGGCGGATTAACAGAGTAATTAACCGACTATATATTATCTATATAGACCATGGTATCAACAGAATTATACATCATTTCTTCACCTTCGAATGTATTTATCAACATTTCGGACCGCAGGGGCTTGGTCGTTTTTGGGAGTCAAAATGGCTCTCTTGCATAATCACTCCATCGGTTTGTCTTTAATATTTTTATTCATGAACGAACAAAGAAGATTAACTAATGTCTGTCATAAAAATGTATTGTCACCAGAACCAAAGGTGTGTGCAAAATTTCAGCTCAATCGGTTGTTCAAAATTGAGTTGCAAGATTCCACCCGAACAAACATAGTTACTTACCTTCATCCCCGTTTTTAACCATTCGGGCGTAGAATTAACAAAAACGCTGAGACACATAAATTAACTTTCAATCGTCAGCCTAAACACAAATTTTGAAGATCCTAGCTTCAAAACTGACGGATTTGCATATAAACTTCCATCCCCTATTTTACTCCTTTAGGGGTGGAATTCCAAAAAACCCTTTCTTAGTGGATACCTACTCTCCACAAAGAGTACATTCCCAAAATATCATGTCTCTAGAGCCAGCGTTTTAGGCTGTGCGTTGATGTATCAGTCAGCCAGTCAGGACATTGAATTTGGAAATTGGGGATGATTTTGGAAAAACTGTGATACACGTATCTCATCATTTTAACTGAAGTATATGTAGACACATTTTCAAGTCAATCGACCCCGAGAGAGTTTCACAGAAAATTCAACACCCCATTTCACCTTCTTAGGGGTGGAATTTCAAAAACCCTTTCTTAGTGGATACCTATCTCCACAAAGATTACATTCTCCAAATTTCATGTCTCTAGAACCAGCGGTTTGGGCTGTGCGTTGATGTATCAGTCAGCCAGTCAGGCCATTGAATTTTAAATTGGGGGATGATTTTGGAAAAACTGTGATACACATATCTCATAATTTTAACTGAAGTATATGTAGACACAATTTCAAGTCAATCGACTCAGAGAATAAAAAGTTTCATAGAAAATTCAACACCCCATTTCACCCTCTTAAGGGTGGAATTTCGAAAAACCCTTTCTTACTGGATACCTAATCTTTACAAAGAGTACACTGTCCAAATTTCATGTCTCTAGGAGCAGTGGTTTGGGCTGTGCGTTGATATATAAGTCAGTCAGTCAGTCAGGACATTGAATTTTATATGTATAGATAGAGAGAGATTGAGAGTAGATGGCTTTTTGTAATTTCTGGAACTTGATAGGGTACAAAACATTCTTATCCAAGAGCAAACAATTAAAGAATATTCATACTGATATTATAAATGCGAAAGTATGTCTGTCTGTCTTTTCACGCCTTCACAGTTTTTACGTCTGAAAGGATTTTGGTGAGTATTGACACAGAGGTAAACCGTGACCTGGGTTAGGACATAGAATCTTTTATCTCGGTGGCCCGGTCCCGCGGGTCCCGCAGGTCCCGCGGGTCGTGGGCTCATTCCCGACATGCACGCAGGTCTACCCAACAGCTAACAGTATTAAACCTAACATAACCGACAGACATTATCTAGTTATAGGTAAAGCACACAACCGATATTGTGAGACAATATTAACACAACAGCTTATCATGTACATACATACCTAACTAACTAACCGGTACGTATCCACTGACATAGTACACATATACAGAGTGCTAAAACTTTGTAGCGCTACAAACGACGTTAAAAACTTGACGTTCTTTGTGAACAACAACAGTAGGCAGTAGATGGACAGCTTCAAACTCGACCCTGTCCTGTCTCGTGCCCAAAGTGAACGGTCCTCTGTGATCGGCTACATTCCGACCATGGCCGCCGGCGGTGACGTGTCGTTGGGCGGGAAAGTGTACGGTATAGTACCTTTTTTGGTTTCTGTACCTGTGCCGAAGATATAAATTTGAGAAAAATTTGAAACACATAACTTCACGGCTGTAATCCTCGAAGGGGTGTACTATAGGTACACCATGACATGTTACTCTGAGATGATGGTGAAAGAATTTTTGAAATCGGTCCAGTAGTTTTTGAGTTTATTTGTTACAAACATACAAATTTCAAATTATTTATTAATTTTAAATCTTTCCTTTTAATAATTAACCGACTTCAAAAAAGGAGGAGAGGTTCTCAATTCGTCAGAATCTTTTTTTAAGGTACGTTCACCGATTACTCAAAGATGCCTGAACCGATTTGGAAAATTCTTTTTTTGTTTGAAAGAGTATTTATTTCCAGAATAGTGCCATACAAAATATTGTTATGATCTGATCATGGACTTCGGAGATATGGAACGGAACTCTTCAATAATAGACAGCAAATCTGTCGTGATTGCTGCAATCGCTTGGATGTTTATTGTTTACACAACCTTAAAACATAACATCACGCCTGTATGCTCTGAGAGGGTATGCAGATGTGTACAGTCACGAGCACCAATATGTAAACACTTAACAACTTTTAAAAGTGTTTTCTCCTGTGTTACTTCTCTTGTGTTACTGTTCAGATTAAAAATTCATGTTGTTACGAACATAGTATTCTGGAACTAATATTTTTATGAAAACGATCCTATCTCCAAGTTGCAATCGTTATGTCTCACGAAAATTGCTTTTAAATTTAGGAAAGTGTATATAATATATTGGTGCTCGTGACTGTACAGTACACACAGATTTCGATAGTTAAGTATGTTAAGTTCCATTTGATTGGGGATAAGCCATGCTATGAAAGGTATCGTTAACAATGGTAAATAAATGCATAGCAAAATTTTTTTACAGGATGTTACAACTAAAAATGGAAAAATAAAATACTTTATTGCAAAAAAATAAAACCGATTTCATAAGAAATCGGTTTGCAGAAGTCGCTTTTATTTTTTATTAGAGTAGATTTATACGTCTATGGGACTAAACACCTGTAAATCAATCTTGGCAAAAGTACAACAAGTATTTCAAGTATTTCTTTTAATGTTCAACAGTAAATATTTTCTATTCTGTTTTCACTCAGTGAAAACTAACTGTCAACAGTTTCAAACTGCCCAAAGTTTTGAAAACCATAAATACTATTTACAGTTTTGAAAAGTTTCAGTATTTTATACACTACTACATGAGACAGTGGCTGAGAAACTTTAGCCTCTGCTGGGCTCTGCGGCAAAATACGGCGTCTGTGGCCAGTCAGGTAGAATAGCCGGCGGCCATGCCGATACCCGCTTCGAGGACACGTCCCATCGATATTGCTCTTACTATACTATAAGTATATACGTAAGCAACTGTTGTATTGTTCTCTTAGTAATTATGTACCGGAGGTAAGCTGTATTATATTATTATATATATATTGTCTGTGTAGCACAATAGTAGATGAATACCTACGTACATAATTATGCTATCTGTCACCGATCAGGTGCATTAATCAGCAACATTAAGCTATACCTACCTATTAAGTTCATGTACTGTAATCATATTAGATATCCATAGAAACTCTGTCCTCACTCACGTGTTCACGTCATACGACTGAAAGAATGAGGATAACGTTGAAACTCGGCTAGACTATGCCTGGTTTAGAGCATATTTTAATTTTTTTTTTGATAATTACCGATATCCACGCAGGCGAAGTCGCGGGCAATCGCTAGTCAATACAAAGTTTTTTTTACACCAGAAATTGATTTGCCAATAAAAGATGAATCAGGAAGATATAAATAACATATTTTGAACTCGAAGGGTGCCGTCCCCTACAGCCACTCAATATTTCATGGTATCAATATCAAGCTGGGCAGATGTCCAACTTGAGACGATCGTAACCACCACAGTTTTTTGTACCTGACATGTCTTTCACTCAAAAGATGAAAAAAGGTGTATATTTCGGAATCGACTATTTTATCTTTATAATCTGTGAAGTGCGTCTGGATAGTGACACAGGGATTTGCTTTGTCATCAAAAATTCAATAGTTATTTTGTTATTTTTACGAACCACTCTGGGATCTCTACAAAATTCATAGGCTTACTGAGACAAGAGGAATTTTATGTCAGACATCTCGAATACATCTATGTAGTTAAAACTTTTGAAACTTGCAGATGACGTAGCCTAAGTGCGTAAAATGTAACTACTGAAACTACGTGAAACCAGCACTTGTGTTTAGTTGTAGGCGAATTTCAAAACAAAGAAAGCTGATAATAACTAAGCTGAAGCACTACACCGCTGCGAAGTGCTGTAATGGCTAAGAACGTCGCCGCTGCGCACTGGTGCAGCGCTGCAGTGCCAGCGGAGAGTGTCGGCTCTCATTATCTAACTAAGTTTGTGTCGAGACTGTGCTCGCACTAACCTAATACAAGTAAACAGGAGACACAACGTACGAACCTTCACGACTGTAATATAGTGTTGTGTGGCTGTCTGCAGCAACAGCTACGGTACGATTTCTTAGTTAATCCTGAGATAGGTGGACGTGGCGCTATTTTGATGAGGTTTAAAAAAATGAAGTTGATGAACTCTGCTGTTGGTTATGGCTCTTTCTTCTTCATTCTGTGTATGTATGACTCTTTTTTCTATGTCTACTTTCTTCTTTGAGTATTCTTACCTAACTTACAAACAAGATATTAGACTTGTGCCTAACTAATTGTGAAGAAATTGCATGTTTTGTGATATCTACATTAAATATGGCTATACCCTGGAACAGATACACCATCTAATACGAATAAAGGAAACACAACGCTACAAGTGGCTTATAGCCAGCAAATCTGTATCTGTTTGAAGTCGCAGACAGATGCTCCGATGGCGTCTCCCGCCTCACTGGACATCAGACGACACAGATGGCTCGCAGCGGGAATCTCGAGTGGTGACTTATGTAAAGGCCGTACTAAGTCGCGACAACTACTCCACTTTATTCGAGAGATAGTAAAGTCTCACAAGTACCAATATATGAACACGCAGTAACTTTTAAAAGGGATTTTTTCCTACGGTATTCATTGTAATTTCAAGTTTTTCAAAAATAGTATTTGGAACCCATTTTATTATGAACTATCTTAGTTATATGGCTATTGAAATGCTCGTAGCTCTACAGGCATGTTGCTAAAAGTAGGTAGGTACTCCATTTTATTTAAAGACCAGCTTATGCCCGCGGCTTCGCCCGCGTGGAGTTCAGGAATTGCCCACGGGATCTTACTTTTAGAATAATAAGTAATTTATGTGCTTTATCAGACTATAATCTATCTCTGTGCCAAGTTTCATCAAGATCTGTTCAGCCGTTCTGGCGTGATTGAGTAACAAACATCCATCCAGCCAATTTTAAAAACTGTGATACACGTTTCTCATAATTTGAACTGAAGAGTACGTACACTAATTTTCAAGTCAATTGACCCCTAGAATAAAAGTTTCACAGAAAATTCAACACCCCATATTTTCAGCCTCTTAGGGGTGAAATTTCAAAAAAACCCTTTCTTAGTGGATATCAATATTTGCACTCATACATAAATAAGCGTTTTGTGTTTGACTTTAACTTTTAAGTGACCATGAAGTGCACGCCATATTTGCTGCGATTATGTATGTTTTTGCTTGTTATTTTATATAATATAGCGACAGGAGGCCTATGTCCATCAGTGGACGTCTTTCGGCTGTAATGGTGATGATGATGATGATGATGATGTTTGTGTTAATAGACATGCAATAAATACGAATGGATGAAGATAGCTAAAGTAATGCACTCGCGTTTATTTCTGTCTTAATAGTTAACTTAATCTTTGTTTGTGTAAACTGGATTATTAAAAAAAAATACTCTGATTCCAAAGCTAGGTTAGGTTAGCTGTAGTTCAAGAGCTCTTCCAATTAGGTTTTTTGTAAGCTTTATGTTACACAGACATTAAAATACATAGTGATCTCTCTTCCACACACAGCCCTTAGGCTTGCTGTGGGTAAACACATTTCAGGATAGTTCACCTTTGTACATAGCATGGTAACGAGTACAATACAACTGTACATTACATAGGACCAGTTATGAAAATCTAAGAAGAAGTGGATGTTCTTAAGCCTATCAAGGCAACGAAATTCTCCAAAACGCTAATGAAAACTCCATCTACTGCAAATTCTTGTCAACTTATTCACTGCCTATTCTGCGATTACAAGTCGTTTTCCTTTGCACAACTTGCCACCAAGCCTTCTCAAACCCTTTTGTGGATTGAAGCGCCATCTGTGCACAGATACTTGAAATTCAATATAAAACGGTCCCACGGTTAAGCATGCGGTTAGACCATCCCTCGCCAGAGGGCAGTGTTCCAGTTACGTTCACTTTCAAACCTGTGAGACGTGCAGGAATCGGCCTTACAGTAACTATACGGACAATCGGAAGGTGGCGCTATACCAAAGGAAAGCGAGGAAAAGAAAAGCAGACATAAT
Organism: Noctua comes; assembly: GCA_963082995.1. Taxonomy (NCBI): domain Eukaryota; kingdom Metazoa; phylum Arthropoda; class Insecta; order Lepidoptera; family Noctuidae; genus Noctua; species Noctua comes. Next base: position 558,021 of record OY720267.1, read on the forward strand.
TTAACAGTTGTAGGAGATATTATCACAAGATTAAACTGGTGAGAGGTAAACAATAAGAATAATCCACATACCTGCATTTCCATAATATTGGCAATCCCTCGCTGAGGGGCCCGTGGAGGATGCTGAGCAGCACGTTGATGAAACTGACGCTGCCGAACTCTTGACACCTGCAAATTGAACTGAATATAATACTGTGAGCAACAATAACATTTAGAACAACAGAAACAAAACACACATACTTAAATAAACTACAACCTTTTGATTGTAGTTGAAGAAAAATTATTTCAGCGTGATTGAACCTGTTGTACATGTAGCGATTAGGATTGCTAATATTCTTGTTTTGTATTCTAGTAGTAGTACTTTATTAGTAATTTTTTTATGCTTGTTTGTACTAACACTTAAAAAAAGCCTTCGATTCGATCGAGACTTGGGCTGTACTGCAGTCTCTCCAACGGTGCCAAATCGACTATCGGTACATCGAGGTGCTGAAGAGTTTGTACAAAAACGCCACCATGTCAGTCCGACTTCAGGACCAGACCTCGGAACCTATCCTTCTGCAGCGAGGTGTGAGACAGGGAGACGTCATATCTCCGAAACTGTTCACCGCTGCACTGGAGGATGTCTTCAAGGTTCTGGACTGGAGAGGGTTAGGCATCAACGTCAATGGCGAGTACATCTCTCACCTTCGGTTTGCCGACGATATAGTGGTCATGGCTGAGACCATGGAGGACCTCAGTACAATGCTCGATGACCTCAGTAGAGCTTCCGAAAGAGTAGGTCTTAAAATGAACATGGACAAAACCAAAGTCATGTTGAATGCCCATGTAACACCCACTCCTATCAAGATCGGAGACTCTACACTCGAAGTTGTAGACGATTATGTCTACCTGGGACAAACGGTCCAGTTAGGTAGGTCCAACTTCGAGAAAGAGGTCAATCGTCGAATCCGACTCGGCTGGGCAGCGTTCGGGAAGTTGCGTGGTATCTTCTCGTCCAACTTACCGCAGTGTCTCAAGACGAAAGTCTATGACCAGTGTGTGTTGCCAGTGATTACATACGGGACCGAAACGTGGTCGCTCACAATGGGCCTCATCAGAAGGCTTAAAGTCACCCAAAGGGCAATGGAGAGGGCTATGCTCGGTGTTTCGTTGCGTGATCAAATCAGAAATGAGGAGATCCGCAAGAGAACCAAGGTTACCGACATAGCCCGAAGAATAGCCAAACTTAAGTGGCAGTGGGCAGGGCACATTGCTCGCAGAACGGATGGCCGATGGGGCCGAAAAGTTCTGGAGTGGCGACCGCGAACCGGAAGACGCTGCGTTGGAAGGCCTCCCACTAGGTGGACCGATGACCTTGTTAAGGTTGCAGGGATCCGCTGGATGCGAGACGCACGGGACCGGTCAATGTGGCGACACTTGGGGGAGGCCTATGTCCAGCAGTGGACGTCTTTCGGCTGAAATGATGATGATGATGATGATGTACTAACACTAGGCGATACCTAAATTGATCCCATATGAAAGCGCTCAGTTGAATCAACGCCCGGCTTACTGAGAGTTTTAGTCTAACGTGGAGTACAGATTCACACTGTAACATAGGTGATACATAACTCCTATTACCTGGCCAGGTAGTACGCGTTGGTACCTATGCTTCACTCAGTACACCCCGAATTCTTGGAATAGTTTACTATGAACAATGTGTTCACAAGGTGTATCCACTAATCCAGGCGTGGAGTTTCCAAAACAGAAAATGGGAGGTGCCGGGGATGTTACCAACTCGAGATAGTTGAATTGAATGGGCGATTGATACATTCTCGTCAAGCGTTATATTGTTTGAATCATGGAAAGCTCAGAACATGTTCTAAGCTATGAACAGAAAGCGCTCTGCGCTCAGAATAGAATCTACAGGGATTGTTGAACACTTTGAACAGATACTACATAAATTTTTCGTGTTACCACTTCATTCGGCTGATGAAAAATGTCAGGAGTACTGGACGGATAATTTAATTTTATGGACTGATTGTCCTATTACCGCGAGTTCCCTTCAGTCAAATCGGCACGGACATGAACTTTGTTCTGGACACCAGCTGATACTGTATCGAGGTATACGTCCGGATATCGGTGATTCTTCACTTTTCCGGATAAGCTTCATAATTAGTCGGTGTGTTTGTGTGTTTGCGCATAGACAACCGATATTTATTTTGAAGTCACCTACTTGTGATTTACCTATGTGAATGTGATCTGTGTTCAGGTAAAATAATTGGTAAGCGCGGGATAGCCGGGGGCGGCGTAGGTAGGTAGAGTTGTTGGCCGTTGGCCGGGTGAACTTGGTGTAATAGGTTGGATACCAGATGTGTAATTTCTTTCTGCAAAAAACAGAAAACACCAAACAATATAATAACAATTTCTTTAAAGCTCTTTCATACGTCAATAAACACTCATCAGCAAAACTAAATTTGTTTTTCATGATATGTTTAGGGAGAACAAAGTTACTGCTGCAGTTTCACGAAAATTTCTATATCTAAAAAAAATATATCAAATCTTATTCAAACCAAACACCGAAAACCCACATCTCAGAATTTTATTCCTGTTCTTTTTAGTTATATACGTAGATTTTTTTTTCAATCGTCAGTTACGTGTACGGTGTACCCCACCGGTCACCACTATTTTTTTTTCTTTTCAAATTTGAACTGTGTGGTGCCAAAATTCTCGAAATAAAATGGCTGAGACATACGGACGGACAGACAGACGGGTAGGACTAATGTAAGGGTTGTGTTCCAAAATCCCGTGTTGCGTTACCTGTAAATAAATGCTTTGATTTTGACTTTTTGCAATTTTTACCACCTTTATTTGTGACCCACAAGAACAATGACTTATAATTCTAATCTATTTACCTATAATAATTTATAATAAAACTAAATCTTAGTTATTTCATTTTAAAGTTTAAACCCACCTACTAGCGGCCAGGAGCGAACCGTTTCACCTCGACTTGTATAATTCAGATAAGTAAAACGTGTGATGCCGACTCCGCTATAACTTCAGTAGTTTTATCGTCATGACGTCACATAAAACCTTCGGAAGCGTCATGTGAAAAAGTAAAGTTAAATGCTGGTGTGAAATGAATAAATTTTAATTATAGCGCGTCCGGTGTGACAGCGAAGCGCGACGCTGACAAACGAGCACGAGCAGAGCGCTGGACGCTCGTAACGCGATTCAATTGAATGCTCTACTTTGTCGCTTGAAAAGCAAGAAGCAAGCTTATAAATTTTTTTTTTTTATAGTATATTATATAGTAGGTACAATTTAAATGAGTTTAGTTTTAAAACATTTGAATCTAATTTCTTTCAGCAATTATTGGAGCTTCAGCTAAGCTTTTGGAACAATATGCAACGGAACCTCAGTCAAATCGTGACCGTAAAAGACCTCAATTTAATATAAAAACTGCATTCGAGAAAACAAAACCAGGTTTTATAATTATTCAGTCTAGCTTGGAACGCCAACTAGTATGCCGTGGTCGTTTAGCATCGCTCGGCAGTTGTACAGAGCAAGTGGCGCTTTGTTCGGCCATAGTCTGTTTTCCATTCCCCGACACTTTCCGTTGTACACGTGCTGCCGTTTGAACTGTTTATTTCTTTATTTAGGTCATAGGAGCGAGTTGGCAACTTAGTGAGGGATTTCAATTTATAGAAGACGTCACTTTTGGACTTTCACCTACTCAAGTTTTACTTTTGAATCTCAGTCTGTTACAGTTTATATAGCGCAGTTACGAACTAGTAGTGAAACAGCGTTGTCGAGTACTTAGAGGTTTCGGCGAGCTGGGCTGTTTGCTCAGGTGGCTGGTCGCGAGCTTTGCCTGGTCACGTCCAGGGCCATTCCGGCTAAGTCGTATAACTTTTGAGACTACGTAAGTTGTCACACAATTACAACTTAAGAAATAATTAATTCGCATACCGAACAGACTTACAGTATCCAGAAGTCATTAACTTTTATTTTGTGTTTTAAAAAAATAAATAACTTTGTAGGATTAGTGACCCTCATGTGTTTTTATTAATATAAAACATTAAGCGCAGGCCACACCGCCAGCTGGCGGGCGGGCGAGCGAGGCGAACGATGCCCTTTTCATACTTCGTTCGTCTCTTTCGATAGTTCCCGGTGTGAACCAAAGAATGAAAACAAGTGAAACGATGCCTCGTTCGCCTCGCTCGCCCGCCCGCCAGCTGGCGGTGTGGCCTGCGCTTTAGGCTAATCGAAAACATTAAATTTTTCATCACCGTAATTATATTTAGGGTAATAATTATGTGCAAATCAACATAACCACTAACTAAATCGAACTAAAATACCGTTTATCTCAGAATAGTGAATATGTCACATAATGACTTCTTGCAATAAGCCGACGACCAGGTCTTTATTTTTCAGGAAAACTGAAGATAAAATTTAGCCACCAAAATGGACAAAAATAAACTTGGTTGATATTGACCCAATTTAACATAATAATTCAAACAACACGCGTCGACGCAGATGTGCTGGGCTCAATTCCGCAAATTTTGCGTCACAAGTCGACAAAGGTGCACCTAGCCCAGATTCCTGGAAATTTGTGTCGCCGATCTGATAGGTATCGAAATTCGTAAATAGCAAATAATAATAATGATCGACAACTGCGCGTGCTGTAACAAACCACTAAGATCATCCAACATAAAATGCTCCAAATCCGATCTGCTGTTTCATGTCTTATGTGCTAATGCTGGAAATCAGACCAAGCCAACCAGAGAAGTGAAAGCGAGCTGGATTTGCCCATCCTGCTAAAGTAAGGCAACAAAAAAAGTCACCACTCCCATGAGCACCCCGCGACCCGAAGTGCCGATGCCACTCGTCATCACGACGCCTAACTCAACGGATCGCTACCACTTTGCTTCATCACTTGACTCATCCTCTACCACACTAACTGATTCAGAGATTTTAAGCACTCTCAGCTCCGAAATAAAACTACTTTAAGGTGAATCGCTGACAGAACACCTGACACAATGCTACACACAACTCGAGGAATACGACACAAGTATAAAATCACTAGAGAAACATGAAGAAGTAATAATTGTCCTCAACAACACCATATTAAATCTCCGCGAACAGCTCAATACACAAGCGTCACTGAAGAATGAGCTAGAAATATCTGACATCAACGAGTTCAAAAATGAAAACCCACTGCATATCGTGCGCGTTTTGGCTCACTAATTAGGAGTCTCTATTGAGGAACAAGATTTAGACTACGTGACCAGAGCTGGACCACGCCGACAACAACCGAAAGACTCAGCTGATACTCTACCGCGCACACTTGCTATCCTCTTTGTGCGGCGCTACAAGCGAGACGAATTCTTGAAGGCCGCTAAAATCAGAAGGACGCACACTTCAACTGACATTGAGATAGATGATACAATGGGAAATATCTACGTAAATGAGCGCCTTTCGTGCGATCAAACTGTCTGCGAAGGAACATGGATAGAAGTTTAGTTACAATGAGAAGTGCGTCCATATATATTACTAGCAGACCCGCGCAACTTCGTCTGCGTCACATAAGAGAGAGAGAGGGTTAGAGAGAGTGGGTCGTAGGCACCTATAGTACAATTCTAGCACATCACACCCATCATTCCACATAATGTAAATGCGCGCGCGGTAGCTGATCATTAATTCGCTGCGGAGTTATTTTAAAACTGTGATATCTCCTAAGATATTCATTGTAATCAAATGATGTAAGAGCAATTTCGTTCAAAATTAAATACTTGAGATGAATAACGTATTTATTTGAATAAGGATAAATATCATGTTCACAAAAACACCATCGCAAATAATGCGAGTCACCCTTAAGATATAGACATAATATGCTGTCACGTATTTTTTAGAACTGTTAAGAGGAACATTTCCGTCATACATGATTGTTGCGTAACTTTAACCGTTTACGCAGCGCACGCAACGGTAGTTTTCAAAAGGAATATTATTTTCCCCGTTTGTGCAACATTTTTCATTGATGCTCCGCTCCTATTAGTTATAGCGTGATGTTATATAACCTATAGCCTTCCTCGATAAATAGGCTATCCAGTAGTTCCTGAAATTAGCGTGTTCAACTAAACTAACAAACAAACTCTTGAGCTTTATATTATTCGTATAGATTCAAGTAGGTAACTATTTAACTTCTCGGAAATAATTGAATTAATCGCTAAAACATTCTACTTATGTTTTTCTCGAATAAGGGCTTCCCTCGACAGCCTCACGTCTTCATCGATAGACTGTCGATGACGGTCATACTCCAGGCAGGTCTAAAGTTCTCACCAAGGTGCATGAAATGAGCCCAATAACAATATAGCTGCTGTATACTGTTGAGGACCTCTTTCAACTGCCGTCCGTCTCCATCGTTAGACTGTCGATGACAATCATACTCCAGGCAGGTCTAAAGTTCTCACCAAGGTGCATGAAATGAGCCCAATAACAATATAGCTGCTGTATACTGTTGAGGACCTCTTGCAACTGCCGTCCGTCTCCATCGTTAAACTGTCGATGACAGTCATACTCCAAGCAGGTCTAAAGTTCTCAGCAAAGTGCATGAAATGAGCACAAACACGATATAGATGCTGCAAATTGTTGAGGACCTCTTGCGACTGCCTTTCGTCTCCATCGTCAGACCTTCTATGACAGTCAAACTCCAAAGCTAGGTCTAAAGTTCTCATCAAGGTGTTCGAAATGGGCCCATAACAATATAGCTGCTGTAAACTGTTGAGGACCTCTTTCAACTGCCGTCCGTCTCCAACGTTAGACTGTCGATGACACTCATACTCCAGGCAGGTCTAAAGTTCTCACCAAGGTGCATGAAATGAGCCCAATAACAATATAGCTGCTGTATACTGTTGAGGACCTCTTGCAACTGCCTTCCGTCTCCATCGTTAGACCGTCAATGTCAGTCTTACTCCAGCTAGGTCTAAAATTCTCATCCAGGTGCATGAAATGAGCCCAATAACAATATAGCTGCTGTAAACTGTTGAGGGCCTATTGCAACTGCCTTGCATCTCCATCGTTAGACCATCGATGACAGTCATAGTCCAGCTAGGTCTAAAGTTCTCATCAATACGTATGAAATGAGCCCAAACACGATATAGATGCTGTTAACTGTTGAGGACCTCTGGCAACTGCCTTCCGTCTCCATCGTCAAACCTTCTATGACAGTCATACTCCACAGCTAGGTCAAAAGTTCTCATCAAGGTGTTCGAAATGAGCCCAATAACAATATAGCTACTGTAAACTGTTGAGGACCTCTTGCAACTGCCTTCTGTCTCCATCGTTAGACCGTCGATGACAGTCATACTCCAGCTAGGTCTAAAGTTCTCATCAAGGTGCATAAAGTGAGCCCAAACACGATATAGATGCTGTAAACTCTTGAGGACCACTTGCAATTGCCTTTTGTCTCCTTCGTCAGACCTTCGATAGAAGTCATACTCTAGTTAAGTTTAATCTAGAGTACCTTTTGCTATCATAACTTAAAAAAAAAACTGGCCAGTCGATTTAAAAGTTATCTTGTGAGCACATTTTATTCATTAGTACCATTTTGGTTCAAAAGATGTCGTTGCATGTTACATATATAATTATGATAAGTTCTTCTTGAACACTTTAAATTCATACATCTTTTGATAGAGAGCACCGATTACAATGAAACGAAGCCTTAAACCTTCTCTAAGTTATACACAATATGTGTGCATTGAATCTAACCACATGGGTTTTATAATTTACACACGCGTGATGTTTTACCAAAAAAATACCCGGAGACACTCATATATCTTTTGATAGAGAGCACCGATTACAATGAAACATCGTTTGGATGGGTAAAAAAAAAACTACATACCAATTTACAAAAAGTGAAAATCGCCTGGGGATCGAACTTCCACCATGCTTACAGCATTAAAAAAATCGAAATAAATACAAAAACAAAATAACTTAGCTGAGGCTCGAACTTGCAAACCACGGTTCACAGGGCGGCCGCTGGCACCTTCGGGCTACTTACTTCGGTGACAAATGGTCTAAAATAGCTGTTCTCTTCTAATGCATGCCATGACAGTTGTCAGTTGTCAAACCATTGTCAAACAGCTGAAGAATATGGACATAATGCAATATTGCTCACCCACCTAAATTATTAGCGTGATAATATAGCCTATAGCCTTCCTCGATAAATGGGCTGTGTTTACCGCGTTCAACCAAACAAACAAACAAACAAACTCTTCAGCTTTATAATATTAGTATAGATTGGGGATAGTGAATGTTGAGCCTAGGCGGACTTACTAATTCTCTTACAGCAGTTTAGCGGATAAAGTATTGGTATGTGCTTTCCAATTTAGTTTTTTATCTATTACGAGTACCAGAAAATTTGTATTGTCTACTTCTTCTACTACTTCATTGTTGTAGTGTATATTAGGGCTAATTCTAAGAATCCGTTGAATAAAATGTACAACTTTTGTTTTTTCTAAGTTTATTTTTAAATTCTTTGCCTCTAAATAATTAACAACATTTTTAAACAATTATTAATGTCCCTTTCATATGTCTCCACACTTTCACATGGTATTGTCACAGTACTATCATCCGCAAACAGTGTTATTGATTGATCAATACATTCAGGTAGATCGTTTATGTACAGTATGAATACAAAAAGACCCAATACGCTCCCCTGCGGTACTCCAAACATAACTTCACGCTCTGAGTATCGAAATATCTCTTCGCGCTTGCTCACTGGATTAATTTGACAAATTTTAGTTATTTGTTTTCGATCTCTAACTAAATAAATTGCCTCTAATACCGTAAGCTTCAAGTTTTCTTAAGAGAATATCATAATCTACGTGGTCAAAGGCCTATTTCATGTCACAAATTATGCCACATACGGGTATTCGTTTGTCGACATTCTGTATAACTTTATAAATAAAGTCAGAAACGGCCATATTGATAGCTCTATGTATCTTCTAGAAAGTTCTATGTATGTCCTATATATTCATAAGAATTCTTTTATTATTATTTTTTTATTGTAATATCATTTTGTTTTTTGCAAAGAGGTATTCCTCATTTACCTACTTCCCCTGTCAACTATCACATAAACAAATTATGTGCTTTAATTTTAAATAAACGCAACTCTGTTTTCTAAATTTATTAAAATTTTACTAGTTAAGATTATTCATAGCGCTAAGTTAGGATAAGAAAATGTTTGCAACAATGGTTTAAAAAAATTATTCTTATTCTTTATATTTTTTGAAGTTTAGTCATAGGGTGCTCTCTTACTCAATGATTATATTATATCTCTTAATTAACGTAACGCTGAAGTTAGTCTTGCAAATAAAGTACGGCAATGACCACTGCTGGACACAGGCCTCTCCAAGCATCGCCATATTGACTTTGTGCTTCTGGCATTCAGCACTTTCCCGCGGCGTTCACAGGTCGGCCTATCATGTGGAAAATCATCAAACGCCCTTGGTTCGTTCCTTTTTTGTTTGTACTCCAGTTTTTTTATTGGTACTTGCTGTGCTTCAACCAGAAAAGCTCGGTTTGAAATTCAATTATAAAATGCAAATGAACGTTTTCATAAATAACTGTTACACTGCTAATAAGGATATTAATCGCGTGTCAATCAGCGATGTGGATTTCGCTGGATGTTTTCATTTTGTACCGGTAATTGCAGCGCGTCTCACTGAGATTTACCTACTCATCTGTTTCTGGATTGCAATGGATTTAATATCGACTGTTATCGAATAGAACCAATTAATACTTTATCAGGGTATTACCTTACGAATTTACGATATTATGGTGTTAGTATCCATATTATTAATATTATAAATGCGAAAGCAACACTGTTGATCTGTCTGTTTGTTCCCTTATTAAGCCTAACGGCTGAACGGAGTCCAATGGAGTTTGGCACAACGGTAAACCACTATCTGGGTATGGTGACAAACCTTAAGAAATTGTATCCCGGACGTTCCCGTGGGATAGTTACGCCGGAATTTGAATTACGCAATTTTGGTCAAAATTCAAGCTTATATGCCAAGTTAGGCGTATGATTAGTTCCGTCAACGAGTATCAAATAGATCGCGAGCTAATTAACAATTTGACGCGATCCGCCACCGCGCGCCGATGTGATTAGTGAATACATTACGATTTGATACCCACAACCCACACTCCGACACTCATATCCAATTTGCAAATGGGATTCATTAGGAATACATGTTTTTACTTCAATTTGAATATGATTAGGGTTCGGAGCTGGATTACAAGTGCCACGTCGGAATAATCCGTGCGTGCCGGTGAAGCTAACGCAAGCTTTGTATGGGGTGGCTTTTACTTGGCTTCTAAAAGATCTTGAAGAACACTTTCTCGAGTATTGTTCAAAACAAGGGAAAATAATTATGTTCTCATCATTAACTACTATATGACGGGCATGCACCGTCCATTGTGTAAATAAAGGAAATAACTTAACTACGGACGTGACACTTTACGTATTAATTAAAAGAACGATAGACGCCATCTAAAGGTATTGCTGCACTCTGCTGTTCTAACTTCTGTTTGGCTCTCAACTGCACTTATAAGTAATTCCTCATTGCAGCTTAGTTACTCCCAGAGTGATGTATTTTTATTTCATTTATTTCACGTAACAATTTTTACATTGTATCGAAATGTTTCACAAAATTATAAAATTAAAAAAATACAGTGGCAATCATTATTAAAACAGTAACCAAAAAATTATAATTAAAAAAATATAGCAATTCCCTTATTATTATGTTACACAGCAAAATAAAAAAAAAATATGATACAATATCAAAACAAATTAAGATTCCACCATTACAAATGTCAACAGTATAAAATAATGTCAATAAAAATAGTAATGTTATAAAATAATAAATAATGTAAAAATCAATTAAATCAGATGAATCCATTACAAAATAATAATCAAAAATAATAAAGCAAAAAAATGACTAATTCCCATACAAATGTCAAAAATCAGAATATAATGTCATTAAAAATGGTAAGTATATGTCGCCGCAAGAGCGTCTTATCTGCTAAGAATATTAGTTAATTTAATTAATAACCAACTTATAATGTCTCATCCATCATAATATTGATCGTGCCATCTGTGGGTTCCAAGAACAATTATTACAATGACCTGTATCGATTGACAGAAGAGATAAGCGCCATCTAATGGTCTTTGTATTAACTAGTACTGAGATAGTTCGTGATAAGATCTTCTGAAGATTAATTTATTAAACGAAAGTCTAGCTAGAACTATAGTTAAAATTAAGATAAGCAAATAATTTGACAATTGGGATTTTAACAATGCTCATTTAACACTAAGAATTGTTTTGAGGCAACATTCCACAATATTGTGGAAGATGGCGCCGAATACGATTTTAATGATCAATAACTCAATTTATAATTTGAAACTACAACTAAATCAGTTTCTGTAACTAATTAGAAACTGAAAAGTAACAAGATTATTTTACAGAGCAATGTATTAGTGGAAGACCTGTTTGTATTAAATCCTTTGATCTGCCGGAAATGGTTTTAAGCAAGATCCCATTGTTGTAAAAAAGTAATGAAGCCACTAATTAGTTATAACTCAATAACGCCTTTGCATTTATGAATATTGGCATTGTTTAATTATTAGAGTAATTAATTGTGAAGTATTCTAGTATTGTTTGTAAGTTTTAATGAACTTACTATGTAATAAATTACTGTACTGGGTGTGTGGCACTTCCGCCCACACAGAACACGCGGAGGTACAACGAGAAGTCGAGTTAGTTAGCTCGCGATTAGAAAACAATTGAAGTATGTAATTGAAAGTGGTTTTTGAAGTGAACAATATTACGTTGTGTAAATGAGAACTGTAACACGAATTAAAAGAGTGTGTAAGGAGTTTCTTAGCCCGTTCTTCTCCTTATGAAAAATCATGTTTGCGAACGGGTGGCTCAACTTGTAAATGGTTTAATAGAAATAAACGTTTGAAGTTTGAGTCAAGTATTGTGTGTGATTTAAACTACCCAACTACCTATCTACCAACAAAAGAATCATGTCACGCGAAGACAATATGGCGGAATGGCGGATGGCGTCGTAATTTGGGATTAGCGTTCCTCCTACTCCATTCTCTGTCATAATATATATAATTAAAGTCTAGTTGTATGTGTCACAGAGAAACTCATCAAAATCAAAATATTTTATTTCACATAGGCCTCAATGGGCACTTATAAAACGTCGACAAAAAGGTGCACGATTCGGGTTGGTCGTTTCCTATGGAGAAGAACCGGCAAGAAACTCCATTCAAGAAATTACAAATCATTTGGTGTTACAATATTATTATGGATGCAACTTTTGTACTTAAGTAGGGGGAAACAGCGTAGGCCCGACAATAAGTCGTTGTTTACTACACAAAAAATGTAGAACAAAATAAAAAGTTAACAAAAGTTAACAAGCAGCTGGGAATCTACAAAGCCTACAATGTCCACACATTCACAAACAAATCGATTGTTTGTGAATGTGTGGACACAAAAAGAATCTATACAAAGGTAAGAAAATATTGATACTAAATTAAACAAGTGACATCAAGGGTGTAGTAGCACTTTTCTATTAAAAATGATTTCAACTGCTGCTTAAACTGATTTATGTTGTAAATCGACTTCAAATGTACTGGTACTTTATTGAACAGTTTCACTCATTGATAACCTGCTGCATGAGTTACTACTTTTAGATGAGGTTGTATCTTATTTTGTAAATCTCTACGCCTAGTAGCTTCTCGCTTACTTCTTTCCTCTAGTGTTTCAAAATTCTGCAGCTTTTACATAAGATCCGTAAGAAGAACTAAAATATACAAACAAGGGACCGTTAGTATTTGAAGTTCTGTAAAGTACTCCTTACAGGATACCCACTGTGGAATTCTCACCATGGTTCTTATGGCTCTTTTTTGTATAATGAAAGTAGTATTTATATTGTACGCGTAACTACCTCCCCAAAGAGTGATGCTGTACCTAAGTTTTGACTCTACAAGCGAGTAATACACCACTTTTAATTGCTCAATAGCGATCACATCTCGAAGACTTCTTAGGGCATAGCAAGCTGAGCTAATTGAGCTTTCTATAGCTGTCAATTCTTTTTTCCAGTTTAGCCTTTCGTTAATGTGAATACCTAAGAATTTTACGCTGTCTACCAATGTTATTGTATTTTCATTTAATCGTCGTTACGTCGTCCTAAATAACATGGCATTCGTTTTACTGACATTCAATTTGAGATTATTGATAGTAAACCAATGATGAAAGAGAGCAAGAACATTATTTACTTTACTACTGAGAGTGTCAATATCTTTAGCGGCTATAATAGCATTCGTGTCGTCAGTAAAAAGCACAAGTTCAGAATCACTTAATTCTAGCATATTATCGCTAATTAAATCGTAAATGAATAAAATGAAAAATATTGGTCCTAATATTGAACCTTGTGGAACTCCTTGTTTTATTAGTTTAAGTCCCGATTTGAAAACTGTTTGACTATTTTCTTCATTCACTTTAATTTCCACATATTGCTTTCGATTTTCTAAGTAAGACTTAAATAGACATAAGACCGGTCCTCTTACTCCATAATATTCCATTTTTGCTAATAGTAATGTGTGATTAACCGTGTCAAAAGCGGAACTAAGATCGAGGAATAACCCTACGACTTTCAATTTGTCATTAATTCTGTCAACTACTTGCTCCATTAATGTATTAATTGCGTCGTTTGTTCCAACATTTTTCTGATAGCCGAATTATTGTCTGTGGTTAAGTATTTTATTGCGATTAAGATGTCTTAGAAGTCTTATTTTCAGTACTTTCTCAAATTGTTGGTAACAAGGAAATTGGTCTATAATTATTAGGATCAAATTTGCAACCTCTCTTGTAAAGTGGTAATGTTCTTGCTATTTTTAGTTGTTCTGGGAATATATTCATCTTTATACAAGTGTTTATAAGATGTGCCAGAGGTTCTGTCAGTACGTCAATGTGATTTTTGACAGTCTGTATAGTTATTTCATCATGACCAGAAGATTTTTTGGTAGCCATAGAATTGTCAATTTTTTTTATTTTGGAGGCAGTGACCAGATCGCAAGTCATTTCTTAATCTACTCTTTTAACGCTATCTTGTAAAGTTTTTATAGCTTGATCAAAAAAACTAGTGTCGCCAACATTCCCTGCACCGTCGAACGTGTTCGAGAAAATATCTACTATTTTCTGGGGATCGGCTATAATTGAGTTATTAACTTTAAGGAGTATGTTTGTACTACTTTCGTATTTTGATTTTGTGTACTTATGTCTATTTACAACAAAATCAAAATCAAAGCATTTATTTCAAATAGGCCAGTTACAGGCACTTTTGAATTGTCGAAACAAAGACAACAATAGCTACAGTCCCAGTCACAAAGCATAAAACCTGTGAAAGTACTGTAGTTGCCCATTCCCTAACGTAGATCTCTATGGAGAAGAACGGGCAAGAAACTCCATGGACACTCTTTTAAATCAGAATACTTTTACAAACTCTTGGTTACATCATTCATGTTGAGATGATACATTATGTGAGAACGATGTAGCAAGATGTGTACGTTAAAAGTGTCCATAGTAAACAATTCAAAAAAAAAAAAACAATTCAAATAAGCCGTGGCAACCAAGAGATGACCAGTCACAACTGACAGCGCCCGTTCACGAACATGACGCATGTATCAGCACCATTCGACTCAACCATTTTGAAGGGAACTAAATGATCCGACACACGCGCCACCATCAGCGAGACATTTGAGTGAGCATGACACACTCCTAACCGCCAGGGCACATTCAAGTCAAGAAAAGACGTAGGTTTCCCGTGAATGACAGCTTTCTATTACATAGTACTCACACAATATGGGCTATGCGGCTATATAACACTAAAGAGATTGAATTTATACAAAGCAAAGATAGTTGTACAATCTTCAGCAGCTCCAACTTACTATTTAATATACTGTCACTTACGGGATATCTTCCGTGATTGTTCATTATTTTGAGCTCCCGATCGGTAAGTGACAGTATATGTGTAAACCGTGAAAGCTTGAAACAGTGTTTACTATTTAATGCTTCTTCTTCTTACCGTTTCGATGGCAAAAAGTTTAAATATGCTTAGCCCAAAACTCAGCCACGTGTACCCCGCTCACTGATGCAGTAAATAAATCATCAAGAGCGCAGGTGATTGGGATATGTAATGCTATTCATTTATGCGCCCCTGTCCTTGTGGAGCAGGACCGGCATTGAGCCAAGCATTTTTATCAACGATATAATCGTCTAACTTGTAATATGCTTGCCTACACAGTGTGCGTTTAATGCATGTTTTAAATTTCGTTTCATTCAGTTCAAGAATACTTTGTGGAATTTTGTTATAGCATCTCAAACAGTACCCCATGAAAGATAAGTCTACTTTAGCGAGTCTGAAGCCTGGCTGAACTAATTGGTCTCTATTTCTAGTACTGTAATTGTGTCTGTCACCTCTTTTATTAAAAACATGTAGATTTTTTCTTACATACATTATGTTTTCATAGATGTATTGAGAATGTACCGTCATGATGTTAATTTCCTTAAACAGTTCCCATAGAGAATCACGCCTACGAAGATTATATATGGATTATATATGCTCTTTTTTGCAGAATAAATATAGACTCAATGTCTGCAGCCCGTCCCCACAGTAAAATGCCATAAGACAGTATACTATGAAAGTAACTAAAATAGACCAGTCTAGCGGTATCTACATCAGTATTTTGACGGATTTTTCTAATAGCATAATTATGCTGCTGAACTTAGCCGCCCCGCAAGAGATGTTAAATGAGAACCCCATTGTAGCCTTGAATCAAGCCTAATCCCCAGGAAAACTGTTTTATTTACAAATTCAAGCTTCTCTTTATTCAATACTATATCACAATCGCTACTTTTAACATTTGGTAAAGCAAATCTTATGCATGTCGTTTTTTTTCCATTTAACACTAAATTGTTTGCTGTGAACCAGTTATGGACCTGAAGTAGGGCATTATTCACGTCATCTAGATTTTGGGCCCGTCTATTTATCTTAAAAATAAGGGAAGTGTCATCAGCGAATAACACCATTTATTTTTATATAATTATTTGATTATAATAAATATATTAAATGATATAAAAATTGTTTTATTCCAACTAATAGAAAATGGCTATTACAACGTACAAACATTGCATGTAAGCGCCACACAAAAAAACACACACGGTTCTAATACATTTTCATGTCTCTTAAATGATTTTTTTATGATGATTTCCAAATTTAAGATATCCGTACGCCAAAAGTATGTATTTAATTTTCTGTCAACAATCTCTTTACACTGTATTTTCTTTCATCCATTTTTTCAACAAGTCTTTTACACTATTTTTTCTTTAATAGATTCGATCCAACGCAGGCCAATTTAATGTAAGGGACGGGACTACAAGATACTTGGTCAGTAAGGGACATTACTAACAAAATACTTTGGTGTAAGGGACGTCTATTTTCTTAAATAGCTAATTTATTAAAATAAATGTTATACAGGTAGACAGAACACTAAAATATAAGATTATGTGTAAAATCAGATCCGAAAAAGGTTAATTACAACAAATGTTATGATCGATTTAGTCCGAAAAAAAACTTTGTTGGCCTCTCCTGAAAAATCGTATTTTGTCCCTTACCCTAATTGAACCTACGGTCGACGATATTATGAGGTTGGTTTTTCAATAAATAGGGTAGATCGTTTATATACACTAAAAAGAGGAAAGGACCCAATATTGAGCCTTGCGAAACCCTCATTTTTACTTTTAAACCCTGTGAATTAACACCATTTATTTGAACTTGTAGTTGTCTATCCTTCAAATAAGATTTCATCAAACTAAGTACAAGTTTACCTAGACCGTAATGCTCAAGTTTCAAAAGTAATGTGTCGTGATTTACGCAATCAAATGCTTTGGAGAGGTCACAAAATATTCCTATGGCGTCTTGGGACTCTTCCCACGCAGTAAAAATGTGCTTTAATAAGGTTACACCGGCGTCAGTTGTACAACGTCCCTTGGTGAAACCATACTGTTGATCGTGTAAGATTCTGTTGGTGTTAAAATGATTGAGCATTTGATTCAGCATTACCTTTTCAAAAACCTTGCTAAAAACTGGCAACACGGATACAGGTCTATAATTATTAGTATCTTTACTACACTTCGTTTATAATTGGTATCAAATTGAAAGATGTCAGCAATGTCAAAAAATTTGAAGTTTTGTTGTCGCTTTTAAGCAAGTTAATGTTGAAATCTCCACAGATAATACATTTTTTGTTGAAGAAGTGTTCTAGTAATTGTTCCAACTTAGATAGAAATGTTTCAAAGTTTTGATCGATAGGATTTCTATAACAGCAGAAGATGTAAATGTTAGTGCTAAAATCTTTAACACCGCATAATTCGAAGCTTTCGATTTTGTATAATTTCTGTCAAAAAAGTACCTCTTCAGAAGCAATATCGCTTCTCGTCATAATGTGGCTACCACCCCTTTTTTGTTTTTTCTTGTATTTAACGACACTATTTTATAATAATTGTTTAAGTTGAAATGAGGAGCTGACTCCATGGTCAAGAAATGTTCCGTTATGCACACATATAGATTGAACCTACACCACATAAATTCTGAAGATAAATATTAAGGAGATGTAGTTATTAGAGGTTTCTGACATGGGTATGGGAGCATACCATGAGAGTGGTTGAGCCGTTTAGGCACGAAAAATGTCATCACTATTATGTCATGCCTATGTCATCAGTCTGAGTGCCGATGCTATTTGTAACTGCTAAGGAACGCCTTGATGAAGTTTCAATGTCCGTCTGAGTATAATTATCAATGTAACACTTTTGCACCTCGCCACATACCGCCGCCTCCCACACTGGTTATTACTTTTAATTTAAATATAGTTTACAAAGTCATGTCTGTATTTTAAACGAAGTATTTCCTTATGAATTGGTTGCTTGTATTGTATTAATATATTTTGGAATAAAAAAATTCTTGCGGAAAAGATCCTGGTCCAGTGGCAAAAATATTGAATTTACAAAATTATTACAAACTAGTTTCAAAGAGTTATTGAGCATGTTAACGCCAAGATATTTGTTTTTATAGATTTTCCAAACTAAGACATTAGTGTGCTTAACTTGACCCAGAGTATGATACAAGGTTGAATGTAAATTCAAAGGATTTGAATCATTAGAACCCCCTAGTATTAGTATGTAGTCTAAGTTGGTAAAATCTTTACACTCGGCAACACATGTATTTAAAACTTCAGCCATGGGAACTCCTAGCTTTACTAACTATGCCACTTTGAAAGAATTACCCAGTAGATCTTAAAGCAGACCCTGCTTGGTCAGAAAATATTCTGACTTGACGTTTTCTTGTCGTGAAACCATAAGATTGTGAGTTAGATGAAATATTATTGTTTAACCTGAAGTGTTTGTCACTTTTGTATTTATGGTGAGTCTCCGTTATTTCAAAGTCTACTATTGTACCCATTTCGATGCTACCTTTCTCCAAGATTGGTCGATAAGATGGATAATGGTTTATCATTGTTTCCTGTAAGCCCTTGTCATCTGTTATGGGTTGCTCGAAAAAATAACATAGGCTGCAGCTGTCGTCATGCTTTGGGCTTTTTGTTATTGCATCTAATTCTAGTTCTTTAGAAGAAGTCCTTGTCAAGCCGAATCTCATACCATACGACCTATGGTGTTTTTGATACTGTGGAGAGTAAAATTTGAGTGGGGAAGCAAACGATTTGTTACTCCTGTTTAGTTCTAAAGCTACTACTGATTTATACATATTTATTTTGTTCTGGAATATTGATAATTTTTCCTTTAAAGGCGCTCCCTCACCGGGAGCATTTGCCTGTAATGTAACAATCCAAGTTTCGATTTTGTACAGAAACAAGTGAACGTAATGCTCAAAATCGAATCTTGCATTTGTTACATTACAGGCGAATGCTCCCGGTGAGGGAGCGCCGTAAGGTGCAATTCTCAATGTTTAAATTGTCTATGTCTATCTCGGTGTTTGCTATTTGTAATTCGAGATTTTATTTTGTGAGTTGCTTTCCTTTATAGTAGGTTATTTCATCTTTGTTCTTACTGTTTGGTATACTCTGATAAGATACTTCGTACTCGCTGTCTTGGAAATCTAGACTTAGCTGGCGACGTCTTAGGCGCAGGCCACACCGCCAGCTAGCGGGCGGGCGGAGCGGGCGAACGACGCATCGTTTCACTTGTTTTCATACTTTGGTTCACACCGCGAACTATCGAAAGAGACGAACGAAGTATGAAAAGGGCATCGTTCGCCTCGCTCGCCCCGCCCGCCAGCTGGCGGTGTGGCCTGCGCTTAAGAGTGTTAACGTTTTGCATTTCTTCCATGTTTTTAACAGCAATAGATATTGAAAAACATACAAAAAGAACTTTTGTTCGTTGGTCTCGAACCTGCGACCGCACGCGTGTAAAGCGACAAGTTCGCCTACGCGCCACAGTCAATTAGTGTAACAGGATGAAATATTACACCAGTATCGACTGGAACTGTTTTACCTACTTCTTAGTTTTTTTATCTGCCAAACTAGATGTCACTTTTTACAGTTTGCTGACTTTATAGTCCTTATTCGTAAAAATAGATGTCAGTATTTACAAAAAACTGATGGCCAGCTGATTATTGTTGACATTTGAATAAAAAACGGATATATATCAATCTCCTTTTTTATTTTACTTAGACGATATCACTTCAATTCAGTTTTAATTCTTGCTAATGAGTGATCATATTGGCGTTAGAGAAACACTGTCCAGTTTGCTCACACTTAGTATTAGTTTTAGGGTCACTGTTATGAGTTTTCGTTAATCACACGACTATTTTCGAAGTTATGCGTTAATCTTACTTGTTTGCCTGTGTAACACTTGTACTCACTGGATACGCACTTTAGGTAAGATTTATACTGAAAACAGGTCACGAAGAGCACTTTTACTATTTTTGGTGAAAACTGAAACACGGAGCCGATGTTTACTTTAAAGCAGCGCCATCTGTAGTAGGTACAACACCATGTTGAGTTCAAGGGTGCTCTGTAGTTCACCAGAGGTAAGTACTAATGAACTACCTACAACTACTTCACTGGGTTCTACCCTCTACGCGGTAAGTATCCTTATATCTAGTACCTATATCTACGCGACGCTGAGTATTATACAATGTATTAACATTATTATTATTAAATACTCAGTACGAAACGTCTATCGCCCTTTTTATCTTTCACTACTTAATTACTCTCAACCAGCTTAACACTAAAACCTTTCCGAATATAAATTTAGACTTTCGTAATCCGTTGTGTAAAATCTCGGCGCTCCTCGGAATATGAGACATGTTGGATTGGATAGCTTTGTCACAATGAAGTGGTCTGGGGGACTGCTTTGACGCAAGCGCTAACAAACTTGTTCAGATAAAAACTACAACTAAGTTTACCTAACTTTATATTACAAGTAATACTTATTTCTAGGCAAATAACCTAAGTACACAGCGTACAGGCGCTCCCTCAGTGGAAGCTATCAGCGGAGGGATGCGGATTAGTATTCAGTGCGCAAACGTGTCACATAATCAAAAAGAAATATTTTGCTACATTATGTGCGTTTGAAGATTACCAACACGAGGGAGACCACTCAACAGGAAGATGTCAGAAATTCCGCCGCCGCGCGCCGTATCGAAGTTTGAGCGTAAACTTGCAAGAAGATTTCTTTAGAAAATTGCAATTTTTTATCCCGCGAACGTGAACGGAAGTGACGAAAGTAGGTTTCGTTATGTTATATTTCGTGTGTATTAAATTGATGACAATGTGAAAAGTGAAAACGCTTAAGTTTAATTGTTTAGCAGTTGCTTACGTATGTTGGTTTTTATCTAACACAGGACTTAAACGAATGCCTAAATATTACTGAGCTGTTGGAATTTCAACCCTCGTTCAGTCTGTGTCAACCGGTGCATACCTCCTTTAGTTTGTGGTCCTTCGTTTGTTATTTCGATATAAGAACGGTATTAAGTTCTTGCTTATTGAATTGTATTAAACAACGTAATACGTAATTTCAATACGAATGCCAACGGAATTTGTGAACAAGAAAATTGGATTTGATTTTCTTTTGGGGTTACGTAAACCGGTTACGAGTTGCTATGTGTCTTGTTTTGTGTTTGTTTAGCAGTAAGGCATTGTTTTTTTACTTAAACAATTTAAATAATAAGCAAGGCATCGCAAGAGAAGTGTGTAGTAGAAAACTGTACAGTTATGCCTGTGCATGCAACCTAAAGAATATCGAAATTCATATTTTTTCCGCTTGGTTATGCCTGGGCGGTACGACGGCGCAGGCACAGCTCTCAGTTCTCAGTGTTCCATTTTTTTAATAAGTTATAAACCCACTAAATCAACCTTCTAGTATCGTCGTGTGTTGCCGGTGATGCCATACAAGTTTCAAATGGGCCAACCGACAGGCTAGCAGTTACGCATGTGTCCTCTGTGGAACTCTGTTTTGCATGCACATTTAAATCTGTCACGTATCCTTTCGTCTATGGCCGGCTTAACACATATTGAAATCACAGGACGCCTTTTATTATCACTCAGGTTTTTGCATTGTGTGGCCTCCTGACCGTCATAACTCTTGCAGTTACGAAGTTTCCGGAAGGACCGCCCACATGCGGCGGAAGCCATATTACATCTCGTGAAAAAGAACCAAATGCACAACTAAAGAGGCCGCGTCATGACTTCAATTTTTCGCTTTACTAAGCCAAAGGCCGACCGAATTGGAGCGAACATAATACTGATATATTACTCACAGGTACAAAAATCTTAGTTCTTACAAATGATAGATATTTCCTCCACTCCCATACAGGAAATGGCGTCGTCATCGGTCGAGTACTTTCATACTCGTAGATATCGAGCATAAACGAGTGCGGTCAATATTTGCGGGGATATGATCCGGAATGATTCGCACTGAGCGGCACACAATTACGCGGCTCGCTTGTCAAAGCCGCCGCGATGTAATTACACACTAATAAATATAACTACCAGTATATTATGTAGAGCAGTTACCTAGTAAATGTATGTGCTTATATGAAAATGGAATTCCATGCTCAAAATTCGGGGGCAAAAGCGCAACAGCGACCACGAGGTCATGACATTAATTTTTGCCTGTTGCACTACGCATTGTTGAGACACGACACCCGTCGTAAGGATCAAGCTCAGTCACAAGCGCACACGGGCTACTTCTAACATTGATGACGTTTAAAAAACGTGGATTGTGGATTGAACGAGGCGGAAAGTCTGTAGGAGATGTTGATGATGATTATTATGCAGCAATCAACGGTAGCGAAAAACCTGAGGGCAACGCTCTAGATTCTAAGAAGAATTGCGAAGTATCGCTAAGATGGAGAAAACAACTCCTGGAACGGAAATAATCTACCATACCCGTAGCAAAGACAAAATAATACATCTTCTTTTTAGCATGTCGAAGGTATTCTAAGTAGGGATGTTTCCTGTGTAAAAAATATGATTCTATTTAGTCCGTCAGTTAGATTATCGAAAAATATTGGATACGTATTTTTTGTTTATATCAAATCAATAAAAATTGACGAAGATGGCAAAAAAAGTCTGATAACCAGTCTTACCAAGTGGTATCGTATTACCCAGTACTAACTGGGTTGGGGAGGTCAGATAGGCAGTCGCTCCATGTAAAATACTGGTATTCAGCTGCATCCGGTTAGACTGGAAGCCGACCCCAATATAGTTGGGAAAAGGCTAGGCAGATGATGATGAAAAATTTACAAAGATAAAGCGCATCAAAGATCACGAGTGAGGGCCTGTGACGTCACTTTTCGGTAAAAAGTGTACTGAAGTATGACGTCACACGAGTTTTCGACGCACTGTATCGTCTTCAATTTTAGTTTTCGTGAAAAAAGAAAAAATACGTGTCCAATATTTTTTGGAAATCTATCTGACGGACTAATAGATTTATTCAGGAAATATCCCTATTGTGTCAGCCCAGGACTGAGCTACTAGTTTCGCGTTTTCGGTAGAGTCCATCAGTTCCTGTAGTGAACAAACAACAGGACACGCAGGACACGATATTAAGTGCCCCATAGTTTGTAGAACAGCACCATATTTACACTCCAGGGCAGAGTCATTAATGAATCTCCACCTGAGCAGGTTTTCCTTGCTGCGACCAACCTGGGTCCGGAGTCTATTTAAAGACTTCCAGGTCAGCCACGGCAACTCATGTCCAGGTTTGAGATTTTCACCAGAACGAGTGGGTTAGGTAAGCATGCACTACCTCGCCACAGCTTTAGTCAAAATAATAAATTTGCAGACAATACCTTCTTACCTATTTGTTATGCCTGCCCGTAGCATAACTGTGCCACCAGACAAAGGATAGATGGATCCCACGCGGTCGATACGGGATTGGATTTATTGGCCTACGAGATGACAGACGATAGCAAGATGGACGGACCTAGGCGAAGTGAGATGATTCATCATCTCGTCTACCGAGTACTGCTATTTTGTCATCGTTGTTGTAAAATGAAGTAAGTAATATGTATAGTAAAATGTTATCTGTATCTTGAAGGTATGCATGGATGAAAGACCTTTAGGTACAATTTTAAACAATTTACACTAGTGTAAGGAGTGGGTATTATTCAAATTTCATGTAAGATATACATTCAGACAAAAAAGTATCAGGAATGGGTGATTTGTTTATGGTTCCAAATTCTATTTTTTCATTCCACGTTTCATTTTTTTATTGTTAGATTGGCACAACTGTTTTCCATTTTGGCGCGGAATTTGAGTTGCATCTGTTGTTTAGATTAAATACAGTGCTGTTTTTGTTAGATCATTATCTAGTGTGTATTGCGAATTTTATAATGAGCAAAAACATCGATAAAAGAGTTTGTCTTAAATTTTGCATCGCCAATGGAATTTCTTGTTCGGAGTTCCTGCAAATGTTACAGAAGGCTTACGGTGAATTGACTTTATCAAAATAACGTGCTTATGAGTGGTACAAAGCGTTCAAAAGCGGTCGAGATGTGATGAAAGATTTGCCTCGCTCTGGTATGCCATCAACGTCTTTAACTGAAGTTAACATCAAAAAAATAAAGGAAATAGTGACTGAAAATAAAGAATATTATTTGAGCGTTATGCAACGTTTAAGATAGCAAAATCGATGAGAAAGGCCAGATTAGTGGAAAGAAAATTCTTGGAATATCCAAGAATTTCTTCGTGGTGCAAATAGCAACACGATAATACGCCTTCGCACAAGGCCATCATTGTGAACGAATTTTTGACCAGAAACTCAACAAATACCATCGAGCAACCACCTTACTCACCAGATATGGATCCGGCCGACTGCTTTCTTTTTCCTAAACTCAAATTACCACTTCGTGGCACCCGTTTCCATTCGGTAGAAGACATAAAGGAGAATTCGCGGCGAAAAATGTTTTGATGATTGAATTATTAATTGGCGTAAGTGTAATGTTCCTGAAGGAGCATACTTTGAAGGCGATTAAATAACTTGGGATAAATAATTAACATTTTGTGTATTACTCGTATTGATCGTTTCCCGGTACTTTCTTGACAGAGAATTAAATTAATTTTGACATAAATTAATAAATATTTTGTGATTCGAAGCCCTCAAAAAGTTACTTTTGGAAGATACATCTGCCTAAACTTCTCCCAACTATGATAGGATTGGTTTTCAATCTAAAAGATTGCAGCTTAATACTAGTAATTTACATGGAGCTAATGCGTATGTGACCTCCTTAACAACCCAAATACCTACTGGGTAACAAGTTAGGCCTTGGTAAAGCTGTTTGTCAGACTTTCGCGCTAACCCGTACAGACTGCCAAAGATTTACAAATGGCTGTCTAGAACAACTGTTTTCGCGGCACTGAGACGTCTCATTATGTAATGAATGGTCACCCATCCACACTTTACATACCACACCCATCCACTATATGGCTGCCATGTTACCTATTGCTTAGATACAAGTCGCTAAGAAAATAATTTTCAAGTCCGAAATGTAAAGGTATTATTATTCTCCCCGTCAATGAATGGTTAGTATGATGCCTGACCTACATAAGTGAGTGACACACAAACAAAGCCGTCTCTGGTCCAACAGCCCGGCTCCTTCGGGCCAGGCTTGAAGATAGTGTGTTGGCCGCACATTGTTCCACATACGTGTGTGGCACATATGTTGGTATGCTGCACCCAAACTGCATATACGGTGACCACGTGACCGGCTTACGTATTAAATGATACAGAATTTAATTAACTCAAACCGTGGGATGATACCTATAGCAGGTGTACAAGTTTATTCTAAATTATGTAGCCCCTTTCGTGATTTTTTTAAACAATTTCGTCGTTACTAGTTTTCTGCGTAGTTTACCTAGAAAAGAAAAACGTCTCGCCGTCCTAAACTTTATCAAATCTTATGATTATCGAAGTTAATATAATAGTGTTCTTCAAGAAGTACCAGTCATCCATTTTTTGGGATAGGCCCTCACATTCTTCCCGAAACACTGCAACTCCTGAAAGGCAGAATCAACAGTGGCGTCTACCAGAAAAGCGCCGAGGCATTGAAGATTGCTGAAGTCCCGAAGAAACAATTTAACTGTCTTGGCTCCCGCACCGAAATTAATCAGAAAAGAATAACGTCGGTGTAGATAAAAAGTAATTTCCACATCCCTCCATAATATCAGCAGAAGACATAACAACACAAGGCCAATAGGCACAAAGGGACGTTTACACCTGGAATAAGCCCAGTTGCCTAGCACCACGGATTATAATATTATCATTAATATTAATGGGTCCTAAATTGTTATATTTGATTCCAATAATAGGTACGGCAAAAAAAGTCCTAGTTTCTACAAGGTTCGTAAAGTAAATAACTCTGGATGTAACCTGTGCACAGTGTGCACTACTATACAAATACATAAAACGAAGTGTCTGTTTTTAATTTCAAAATAACAGCTTTTTACTGAATGCATTATCAAAGTATATACGGTACGTATAACTAAAAACTAGCCAAGTGCGAGTTGGAATCGTGCCCCGAGAGTTCCGTATAAACTTGTAGGTATTTTGTTTCTAAACCACATATTTACGGTTTTCGGATTTTTTCCTTTACACGTGCTGTAAGACATTGCTTCTTCTCCAAATTTCGTGATACTAGGTTCACGGGAAATACCTACCCTAGCTAGTCCAACATAAGAGATTTTAGTACAGTCACGTTACGTTAAAAAGTCTGCGTCCGCGGTCTCTCTTGCGAAACAGTACATTGCAGCACGTAGCTGCACTTCAAGAGACTGAAAGTAAAATGCAAATATAGTGTGTAAATAGTGCGTAGAAATTATATTTTGTCTCTATGAGATACTATGATGTGAAACATTTAAACTAGTTAACGAAGGATAAAACAAATTTTTGGAACAGTTGTGAATCGTGATCTTTTTTTTTTCGTTGACAAGTTGGAACAGTGACGAGTCAGGCATAAGCCAATCAAACCATTCACAACAGGTTACAAAAATACTAGGATTTAAAAAGATTAGTTTTAGTCATTAGGAGTACAGTCAAGGAACCTTTCAGCGTGTTTATATACGAGCATTTTATAACACATACGAATTTAAGATTGTGTTTTGGGAATGAATAAAACAGGACCGTTATATTGTGGTTAAGTTACAACTGAATTTTTAACCATCTGGGGCATCCAATCCAACATACTAAGCGTGTTTCTCATTTTATTCTTATTGCAACGTCGGTCTTGCAAGAACAATCAAATAGATTGAACATGTGGGTCAAGCCAAAATTCAGAGCCCAAATCCAGTCTCAGTTGAAACAATCGCATGGCAGCAGCACTGCACATAACTATGAACATACATGAATAATTGGATGCGAGTGGATCGATGACGCCGACATGACGTGAGCCTTCACGCACCCACACACACGCGGCGTGCACGCACACGTATGTGAGACGCGTACTGTAGGGGAATGCACTGCAGACTCAAACTGATGACAAAATAGGCGATTCTGATGATTATTGTAGAATGGATCAAGGAACCACTTTATTTACTTAGCACTGCGTTAAGAGAAAGCCTACTACAAAAATATATTAGGTTAAATATTAATTTGCAGTTACTAAGTCCTGGTACAAACTGACAG
This sequence comes from Noctua comes, assembly GCA_963082995.1. Classification (NCBI taxonomy): domain Eukaryota; kingdom Metazoa; phylum Arthropoda; class Insecta; order Lepidoptera; family Noctuidae; genus Noctua; species Noctua comes. The sequence continues at coordinate 585,277 of OY720267.1, forward strand.
TTAGTGCTGTGTATACCTACATATTTTGCTTCGGTTTGGTGAGATTTTGTAAACCTTCTCTACTTTATTATATGATGCAGTTTGTCTTAATATTGTTACGTCTTTTAGGACGGTGATGACTTAAACAGATAGTTTTTGTCGCTTAGTAAACACTGATGATAAATCAGGGAGGATGCTTCAATTTTGAATATTCTCGATGATAACACTTTGACCTAGAGCTGGCCTGGCGTGGTACGGAGAAACTCAACAGCGTTTGGCGTAGTTCAATATAAGAGTTCAGCCAAAAATGGTATAAATAATTTTTGTTGCCCCCGATATGCAGCCTACCGTGACTATGTACTAATACTGTAATACATGGCTGTAATTCTTTACAGAGTCGCCTAAAATCTTCCCCCTTTTGATTGATAGTATGAACTCTCAATCATAAGATGGAAGGTTTTTACGATTGAAACAACTAGTAAGTATTTTATAGCAGTTAAAACTGACTATTTTATAACAGTTAAAACTGAGTATTTTATAATAGTTAAAACTGAGTATTTTATAACAATTAAAACTGAAATCATTGAAATAAATTGTTTTTCGGAACAAACAAAGGCTGTCGATTACGCGCAGTGCGTCGTGTGAGTGACATAAAGAGTCATGCGGGCGCCGCCTGTGGAGATAACAGCGCGTTTCGTATGTTGTGTGCTCGTTAACGTGACGAAGATAATTAACTTTCATTGCGTTGCTTATATACATACGTTTTTGTGCAAGGGGAGTGAGGGAGAATAAACTGTACTGTTCTGTACTATTTTTTAAGGTCAGAGGGTCTAGACTATATGATGTGACATTCTATCAGCGAAAACGACGAAGGAAAAGTAAAACAAATTGGACTGACACGAGTTACCGATCAGCTTTTTCTTCTTCTTAGCGGGTCAATGGTAATCTAAATTTTGTCGGCCCAGAACTGAACCATGAGTTTGGCGCCATCAGTAGCGTCCATCAGTTCCGGTTATTAACAAATAACACGACACGCAGGACACGATATTAAGTGACCTTTGTGGAAGCTTATAATGTGTAAATCCTGTTGAAATCCGTTGTATAGAAATTAACCGCATTGAAAGTGTTGCCTTCAGGTCAACACAGAGGTGAAACAAATATAACAGCTCTCACTATTAGTGGCGACACCAACATTCCCTCTAAAACATCCCGGCCAATCCTTCTAAATCAGGGTAGCTCTGACAATTGGAAATAATGCATTTTATCGAATGCAAATTAGTGTTAGTAGACTATTCATTAATATACTAGCTCTGTTTATGTGACGTAAAGAAGTGTTTACACTCGAACAGCGCAATAATCTAATTCACTAGTTCATTACTGCCTCTTCCCTGAGATAAGCTGTTCTTCTATGTTCTATCTATGCACATATACTATGTCGCAATAGCTTGCCTATTACCAAATATTTCATGTGTCTTCTATGTTCTATCTATGCACATATACTATGTCGCAATAGCTTGCCTATTACCAAATATTTCATGTGATACTTGTCTGTACGCTTCGCAGATTTATTCAGGTGTACAATAATGTGAATAGCTGCAAGTATGACAGTGCTCACATAAATACACAAAACACATCACAGAACCGTCAAGATCTGACTTAATATAATATTCCACCAACTTGCAACAAAATGGAAGTGAGATGTTAGTTAGGTGTGGTATGTACAATACGCATTGAAAGTATAGATAAAGAGGTTACGCGATTGGTATAGAATATTTGAATAGCATCTGTTCTAGCTCTCCGTCTAGAGCAAGATACATTGGAAAGTGAGCTCTGTACAGGTATACAATCATAAATTATGTGAAAAAGCCTTAAGCAGTGACCTATTTAATCCTTCTACTTAAACAATTCCTACAGCTAAATGAATACAACAAGTAATCATGCAAATGCGGAATTATTATTATTTCGCGGCGATTTATAATTATTTAACCCGCATCGGCATGTTTGCTCGCCACGGGATTTACACAATAAGCAACCGTGGTACAAATGTTGAGGAACCATAAGCCTTTTGACAATTGAGTAGTATGTTTCCGCAAAATAGTTCTTACAGTAGTAGGTAATTAAAGTCAGCGTTTGTAACTATTAGGTACCTTTTTGTTCTTTGCCATCCATTTGTTAAGGATCAGTCAAACTGATATGTCAGTACATAACATAACATCACGCCTGTAATCCCCGAAGGGCTACGCAGAGATGTACTTAATAGTGCACCCACATTTCCTCAACAACATTTCCACATTTTGCCAGTCACGAACCTATAGTGTAATAATCCTGCACACAGCTACAACAAGCGGTTCTATGCAGCAGACGTTCACATTAGCTTCACACTTGACAAGCAATTTAGTGAAACACAGACACACGCAAACAGACAGCGACTTCTTGGTATTGTCATTTATTTAAGGTACTGAGGCTTTTACACGGAAAAATATATAATAGTGTACCAAACAAGCGTCTCGGAGACTGAGCATCAGCTTACTTTTATTTTGATTTCTCCATGCATTCTTTACCGCTTGGCTACGAGCTGCACGCTCAAGCGACGCGCGTGTTACGGCAGCGACTGCGGGGAAAACAAATGTAATGAAATCCATAGAGCATGCCACAAGTCACTGTCACACGAAGGTCCGCACAAGAAGGGAACAAGTGACACACTCGCGGGTCGCTTGTCGCAAGTCGCTTCCCCTGAGATCGTGATCGAGCCGGCAGTGTGGTGAGGACGTGTTTTCCCCCCAAACACAGCCTAGGTATCTCATCACCTCGTTTCGCGGGCCTCGTTATATTTCGATACATTAATATTAACGCAGGCGCTTATTATCAGACCAATGCAAATAACGTTATACGGAATTAATGCTTCGTGCATATACCAGCTTCCAAACGAATATGTATTTATTTGTTTAGATTTAATACATTAATATACCTGTGTGTGTTTTTTACCGGCAATATTCAGTGTTCGAGCAAAAAAACGCGATGGGAATCATTCGATGAGTTTGCTGAAGTTGATTCTGTTTGTCAGTTAAAAATGTTGGCAATTTGGGACTAACTCATCGTCATGTGTTTGCCAAATTATTATGGGTTATGAATTGGCTTATTTTATATTACTGATCGGTTACGTCTGCAGGTCACAGATTTTCGCGTAATGCCTCCGTCTAGCCTGTTCCAGTTCTCAAGTACGGCAGGTACCTAATTTTCAATATCTTAATGCAATAGATATCTACATCAACCGCTCAGCACAAAGCTTGTACATGTTTAAGGCCACTCCTGTGAAATCACGACGTCCCTAAGCTCAAGCGTTTTGCTAATAATATTTTCATAAGGCTCGCAAACAAGCCGTTTCAGAGGAGACTGTGATGCTCCGTAACACAATAACCAAAGGTGTATTCGTTCAAAGGCTCGCCCTGCAGCAAACCGTATTAAAATCGCCAAATTGGTTTAGTGCCGACGTCGGCGATGCGGGCCTTGAGACCGGATATCAACCTTGTTAAGATTACGCCACCATAATATACGATTGCACTCTGACGGTATAGGTACTGCTCTGTTATTAAATCATATATCAAGTACATACAATTATGCTCCTTCTTCTACTCGAATCAATGATTCTATGACTCTAAGATCTAAGTCTAGTAGGTAGGTGGTAGGTAGGTGGTGGAAAGGTTCTATGATTCTAAGTCGTCGTAGATCGGGGGCCCCGTAGAGGGCCATGGACTGCACGACACCGGCGTACAGCCTCCGGCAGGAGGCGTTTGGCTCGCTGAGATTGGGCAGGAGTCACCTGAGGGCGGCTGCTGCCCGGTTCAGCTTTGGGGCCAAACGCAGAAAATGCTCCTTGAAGTTCCACCGGCTATCGAGGACGAGTCCCAGGTACTTCATCGTCCTCCCGACGCCGATGCGAACCCCTCCCACCGTTATGTGGGACTCAGACCTTGGCGCGTTCAGACGGCCATGAAAACAGATGGCCTCTGTTTTGTGCAGTGCCACTTCGAGTCCCAACTGCGGATCCTTCCAACGACTGTCGCAACCGCTTGCGTCGCCAGGTCGGCGGCCGCCTGGTGCAACTCTCCCTCCGCCAGGACGAGCGTGTCGTCGGCGTAACATATTAAGCCGGCGCCGTCAGGGAGGTCGCCGCGCAGCACCCAGTCGTAATCGATGTTCCGCAGGAGCGGCCCCAAGACCGATCCCTGTGGAACACCGCACGACATCTCTCGCCGGTTCCATTCTCCCCGGTGACCGGGGTAGATGACGGCTCTGTCCGTCAGGTAGTCCTCGACTGTGCGACGGATGCAACTCCAGGGCAGAGTGTTAAAGGCATTGGTGATGTCCAAAGACACCGCCAAGACGACCCTACCCCGGGATACCGCAGCCCCTTCGTGAGGGCTCTCACGCTCATGATGGCCTCTACCGTCGAGCGCCCCCTGCGGAAGCCAAACTGGCTCCGCTAGGTCCGGACCCACCCGATTCAGATGGCCGACGAGGCGGCCTGCAATCACTCTTTCAAAGAGCTTGCCCACCTCGTCGAGCAGCACGATGGGCCGGGAGAGTCCGCAGGGCGCCCGGGCAACTGGATGAGGACCAGTTTCCCCGTCTTCCAACGAAGCGGGAACCGGCTTCTCTCCAAGCACGCGCTAAAGAGCCCCCCAGTCGAGGCCCGAGAGTCCCAGAGGCCAGGACCCAGGCTTTCCCTGGCAGGCCGTCGGGTCCTGGGGTGGTATTTTTGTCTTTGAGCCGTTGTACTGCCACTCTCAGGTCTACCTCGGTCCCCTCTGGAGCGTCGTAGACGTCGTCGTCGCTGTGGTCCGCGTATGCGCCAGCTTCACCGCCAGGCACCGTCAAAGGCGGAGCCATGGGCGGGGGAGTATGCTCCCCTCGCGATGGGACAGGCCGCTCACCACGTCCTCCACGAACTGAGGCCGGAGACTCTGCGTCAACGGGGGAGCCCAGGGGCGGAACTTTTCTCGCACCCCCTTGTAGGGGCGGCCCCATGGGGCCCCGTCCAGAGGCCCCGGCATCTCCTTGCGGGCCAATTCCTTGGCCCGCCAGATCTCGTCGCGGAGGACGGTCTTTGCTGCCCTGTAGCCCTCGTACAGCTCCGCCTCTATCGTCGCCGCATTTGGAGGTCGGGTGCGGCGCCTGCGGAATCTAGAGTATCGGCGTCGCGCGGCAACGCACGTCTCGCGCAATGCTGCTAGCTTGCGCGACCATCAGTACAGCTGACGCTGGGCGCGTCCTTGCCGGACCCGGAGCATGGCCACGTCACAGATCTTCGACATGGCCTCCCGGAACCACTCCGCCTCGTCGTTGATGTCGGCAGGCCTGTCCGGTGGGGACACCCAGGCCTGCACGATCGGGGCTTCCAGGAATAGCTCCCGGTCCAGCTGCTTCAGCGCCCATCGCGAACCACTTGGGTTCCGTCGGACCGGCGCGTCTGGGGATCGACCAACACCTTAGGAGGCTCTCACTGTGCGGCTGGGTCAAGGGCTTGATTCAGAAAGCGGTACTCCTGGACACGACACGCATAGTGAGTAGGTTCCTCTCTCTGGAGCCCTACCACCGGCAGCCTGGACCTTGTTCCTGATACCGATTGGCCATCTATTCTTTATATTTTAAAATGTTTTGTTAACTTTTGTTTTTGAAAATATTTAAAAATGTAATGTAATAAGAGAAAGAATGAATAAAGGAAATATGATAATAATATAGGCTTTATTCAGATCGACTTAACGTATTAACAATATTCTAAAATAAAACATGTTTTGATGACACAATTTTTGTCTTTCATAACCTCTCTCAAGCTCCAGTATCTTCTCCAGCTGTTCGTAATTCTTCTTTTTACTTCTTCGCGCATAGGTTCTTTCTTCATATCACTCCCCTTTTAGGGTTATGAGTTGTCCCAGATAGATTGTATTCATCGTTGTAGTTAATTTCAGTGTTTCTAATCCTGTATCGTGGTTTTATTTCCATTTGTCATCACTCTAGTCTTTTCTGGGTTAAATTTTAATCCTACTCTCTCACTTTCTATCGCTAGGTCTTCTATCATTTTATTGATGACTTGAGGTGTTTTGGCGAATAGCACTATGTCATCAGCGAATCTTAAATGCGTCAGTGATGTGCCGTCTATATTGATCCCGAGATTTTCCCAATTGCGTTCGTTGTCTGAAAATTGATTCCAGTACAGCCGAGAATAATTTTGGGGACAGGGGGTCTCCTTGTCTAACACCTTTTCCTACTTTGAATGGTTGGCTTTTCTTTTATAACTGGATTCTGACTGTACTATGGCTGTACACATTTTTTACTAATCTATTGTATTTAAGTTCAATCCCTTGTTCCACTAATGCTTCCTATATGTTTTTATGTAGAAGAGATTCAGATGCTTTGCTGTAGTCGAGAAAAGCGATGTAGTATGTAAGCTGGTATTCATTATATTTCTCTACAACTTGACGAACTACATGGATGTGGTCGATCGCCGAGTCGTGCTCCAATCCTTTGAATTCTTCAACTCTCTGTACGTTTTTTTGGCTCCACCCGTTTTACTTATATACTTTCCTATGATTTCCATTCTGTTTTGTTTTCTATCCTTTCATAAGCTATCTTTAATTTGTTTACTAATCTTTTTTAAATGTTTTCTTCTGTCCTGTGTTTCTTTAGCGCTGATTAAGTGATTTCTTGCTTCTAGTAGTTTTGTGGTGTTTGTTGTTAGCCATTCTTTCGGTTCTGTTATGCTATTCGGATATATTTTAATAATATATTTATTCAATATATTATAATTGTATTTGGGTTTTTAAAGCATTTTCTATCCAATTGTATCTTTCTTGTGTTCTTAATTCTTTTGTGTTCGATTCGTAGTCTGTAAATTTGTCACTTAGAGCGAATATTATTTGTTCTGCTGATGTTTTCCGAGCTTTACATTGCCTAAGTCGTGTATTGGTCTAGGTTTTTGTGGCTGATTTGATATTAGTTCTGCTCAAATTAGTTTATGATTTGTGTTAAAGTTCAATTTCTTGATAACGGTAAAGTTTGTGAAGTAGCTATTTCTGTTCGTCATTATAAAATTAATTTGGTTTTTTGTTTTACCGTCCGGCGAGTCGAGATCTAGGTCTACATGCTTTTCTTATTTTTCATGAACATATTATTTAAGATGGTTAGGTTATTTTCTAGTGCAAAGTTTGTAATATGTTCTCCATTTCTACCTCTGGGTTTATTACTATATGTGAAAGGTCCTAGTACTTTTTCTTTTCCGGGCGCTTATCACCAAGTTGGCCATTATAGTGTCCCATTATTATAAGGTTTTTATGACTGTGTTCGTGGATCGCATTGTTTAGATCAAGGTAGGATTGTATTGTATCTAGACTCGATTGTTCAGTAGGCGAATATATTTTTACTATTGACCAAGAATCTTTATATCCAGGTAATTTCAAATTCATTATCGCAATACGCTCTGATATACCTACAAATCCTTCTACATGCTTTGTTCCATGTTTTTTAACAATAAATCCAACCCCATGGAGTTCCGGGGTCTCGCCTATATGGTAAAATGCGTAATCTGGATAAGCTATGATATTTTCACCCATTCTTTCACTTCACTGAGGCCAACAATGTCCTATTTCATGTGTTTTAAAGCATACATGAGTTCTGTAAGGTTTTCTTCGTTTTTCAGAGTAAGTACGTTCAGTGCTGCGGTGTAGATTTTAGAATCTTGATGTTTAATATTTTTGTTGTTATTCTTGTTGCTGTTATTATTTTTGTTGTTCTTGTTGTTATTATTGTTTTACTTCCTTTATTTATTTCTACACAAATTAATTACATTTTTAAATATTCCTTAAAAAAAAACAATATAAAAAACATAAAAATATTAAAAAAAATATTATTGTTTTATTATTTCCTTTATTTACATTTTTACAAATTTTTAACATTTTTAAATATTCCTTAGAAAAAAACAATATAAAAAAAAAACATTTAAAAATATAAAAAATTGTAGCCCACCGGTATCGGGAACAGGGTCCAAGCTACCGGCGGTCAGGGCTCCAAAGAGAGGAACCTCCTAACAATACGAGCCGTGTCTAGAAGTACCGCTCTCTGAATCAAGCCCTTGATCCAGCTGCCTAACGAGAGCCTCCTCAGGTATTGGTCGAGGCTCTTGGCAATTAAGCCATGGGCTGATACAACTATCGGCACAATGATCGCTGAGTCCACATCCCACATGTCGACAACCTCGTGAGCCAAGTCAAGATACTTGATTTGCTTATCTTTCTCGGCTTTCACGAGGTTCTCATCATGCGGGACCGTTATGTCAACAATCATTGCGCGCCGCTCTGATCGATCCACCACCACTATATCAGGCTTATTGGCTACAATAGTCCTGTCAGTGATGATGGATCGATCCCAGTACAATGTGATACTGCCATTTTCGAGAACTGGGTCGGGCACATACTTATAGTACGGCACTTCCGATTCCACAAGGTTGTATTTTAGAGCAAGTTGCTGATGTATAATCCTGGCTACAAGGTTGTGTCTATGCAAGTACTCTCCGTTAGCCAGACGAGAACACCCGGAGATAATGTGACGGATTGATTCGCCTGGACGGTGGCATGCCCGACATATGTCCACCGTACCATCCTTCACAATAAATTTCCGGTAGTTATTCGTCATCATAACTTCATCCATAATTGCACAGACAAAACCTTCGGTTTCTCCGAAGAGGTCCCCGGAACGTAGCCAGGCTACGGACGCCGATAGGTCTACATCGGGTCCATGTAAGGCCCGGAAAAAGCGTCCGTGAAGCTCCTTACTTTGCCATACCTCCATGCGGTCGTTAGTGTCAAGCACTACAGGTTTGCGCCAGTTCTCTTTAGCCAAGGAAAGCGGGGTGAGGCCCTTGTCCACCGCGACCACATCTCGATGCATCCCCACGTCGGCTTCAAGAAAATATTCCCTGAGACTGCATATCTCGCGATTGTGGAGAGTCTTAGCATTTAAAAAGCCTCGACCCCCACACTTCCGCGGGATATACAGTCTCATAACCGAAGAACGCGGGTGATGCATTCGATATGCCGTCAACAATGTACGGACCCTCCTATCCAGGGCGTCTAGTTCTGTTTGAGTCCATTTGAGTATGCCGAAAGAGTACATCAAAACCGGCATGACCCAACCGTTGAAGGCACGTACCTTATTTCCGCCTGATAAAAGACTATTAAATACTTTTTTCAGGCGGCCAAAGAAGCGCTCCTTCAACGATTGCTTCATGTCAGCAACATTGATGCCCAGCGCTTCCGACATACCCAAATACTTATAGGTTTCGGTTGCTGAGAGGGATCTAAGATTTATGGAATTCGAGAGCTGGGTTCCCACGGATTCCACAATCTCCCCTCGCTTTACATGCATGACCGCACATTTGTCCACACCAAATTCCATCCTGATGGCGCTACTGAAAGTTTCAGTTACCTTCAGTAGCTCCATCAGTTGTAAATCATTGGGGGCAAAGAGTTTCAGGTCATCCATGTAAAGGAGGTGAGATATAACTTGACCACCTCTCCTCAACCGATAGCCTAGACCTGAATCCTCCAACAGCGTGCTAAGAGGATTCAAGGCTAAGCAGAACCAAAGTGGACTCAAACTATCGCCCTGAAATATACCTCGCTCTATCCTTATCGGTTCGCTATTCCTCTGGATTTGTCGACATCCTGGATAGCGAAGGACTGTCCTCCATTGCCTCATACATGACATCAGGAAGGTGCGCAGAGTTGCATCAACTTTATACAACTCTAACACCCTCATGAGCCATGTATGTGGCACGGAGTCATAGGCCTTTTTATAGTCTATCCAACATGTCGACAGATCCTTTCGGGAACGGCGAACCTGTTGACTAATGGCCATATCAATGAGGAGTAGCTCCTTAGTACCGCGGGACCCGTTCCTACATCCATTTTGAGAAGCGGACATGATAGAATTGTCATCAATGTGTTTGTTAATTTTAGCTCTCAAAATGGATGTAAGAACTTTATAGACCGTCGGAAGACAGGTAATCGGTCTATAATTTTTGGGCTCCGCAGTAATACCCGATTTATGGAGCAGGTGGGTTATACCTGTTGTCAGGAACTCTGGCAGCGACCCTGACTCTAAGGCTGACTGGAACAGGATCGCCAGACGAGCGTGCGACCTGGTAAACCATTTAATCCAAAAGTTGTGCAATCCATCCGGCCCTGGAGATTTCCAGTTCGGCAACGGACGGACTGCACGAACTACGTCTTGGGGGCTGATAGTGATTGCCCCCATTTCTGGTACCAGATCGCACGCCCGCTCAACCTCCCGAGTCCAATCACCCTCGGTATGGCTAACAGGCACCGACCAGATGCTGCGCCAAAACGAAGACATGGCATCATCATCCGGCAGGCGCGTGTCAGCCACACCTTGGTCCGGTCGCTCCCAAGCCCTATAAACCCACCTTTCATCTCTTTGGAATGTGCGATTCTGAGTGTATCGGTCCACCCTCCGCTTATACCTACGAATACGGTTTGCCCATGCATACACTTTCTGCTTCAGGAAGTCGATGCGCTCTGTGACACCGGACATGTAGTCTCGAGGACTAATATCAGTCCCCGAGAATGCCCGCCGCACAAAACGCATCACTCTAGGACGAGTATTGCCCTCCCTGAAGCAGATCAGTTTGCCGATGAGTGCTCTGGCCTCACCAATACGTCGTTCAATCCTGTACTGCCATGCTGGTACGGCTGGTTTAGGTCGTGTAGCTCTGTCATCAGAAAATTTGACATGAGCTACACGACATGCCGCTATAGCCGCACAATACAGGACTGAGTGAGCATCGGTGAGGTCTTCACAGTTGTCAAAATAGTTTGACAACTGCGAATCCAGAACAGCCACCAGCACCCTATTTTTGTTATGCATGGGCAAACGAGGTATGCGTGGTCTAAGGTCGGGTTGCATGAACCGATATTCTCGAATCGCACCCTCCAAAGCACTCCTCATTTCCTCATTGCACTGGGTACTTACATTAGTAACCATGTCACTACTCACGTCGTTTTCGCGATTTGATATTAAGGTAGACTGTGGTGGAACCACAGCCTGCGACGGCGGCGGCGTGGCAATGACATGGCTACTCTGCATTTCAATCCGCAAGCGATCAAGTACGGTATCATCCAACATACGATTACGCTGGATGACTCGCACCTGATCCGATAGTCGTTGTGCCGACACGTTGACAGCTGGCTCAAGCACTTGAAACAGAGAGAGCATCCGAACACGGTACGCGGTCAGGTTGTTTCCCCCCTCTGTAGCCCCATAGTATGCGCGCATGACATTTGCATTGATGGATTGTGTCCATCGCATGCGCTGCACACTCCCGCCGGGAGCTGGGACCCTATCAGAGGCCAGTGGGCCTCGAGGTCCTAAACCGTCCGGCGGCCGGCGTCCTCCCCGTCGACGAACAGTTGGTGGCGTCGTCGGCGGAGAGAAATACTCGTCGCTCGAGCTCGACGCAACTGCCACTGCCGGTGTCACAGCACTCACGATGGGGCTGGATTCCGGCGGCGGCGAGACGGAGCTGAGCGACGGGTCCGGAGGCGGTAGGCGTGCGCGTTTTGATGCAGCTCTGGTCAACATGTTACATCTTCAGTTGCTTTTCATTTTCTCTTTTAATATGACTGACAGATTATGTCAGATTATGTCAGATGAATTGTGATTTTTGCATGCGTATTTTATTTGTTTTTATTTTCATTTTGGAGTGGGTTCTTGTATTTTTGTGATATTACTGCTGTTATAAAACTGTGATATGGTTCAAAACTTCCAGTATATTGTTTTACTATTAAAATTTCCGTATGGTGGCGGACGTAAAAGAATAGCACCATCCCATATCTTCCCGTGGGTGTCGTAAGAGGCGACTAAGGGACTTACCAGAGAATGGGCAGCAGCGTTCTCTGCGGTTTCTAACAACCGTACTGCGATCGCCAACCCGCCTGCCAAGCGTGGCGATTATGGCAAAACCCCCCCAATGATGAGCGCAACTAAGAAATGGCCCCTAGTACCCGGCAGCCCGTCTACCCTCGACTATGGTAGCGGTCGAGGTTACGGCGTGGCAAGGGGTGCGAAGAATCTCCGGACGGGATCAGGCTGCCTATACCGACGACTTGACCTGGCAACATATAACACGCGTACACTCCGGACCGACGAGAAGATAACGGAACTCGAAGAGGAATTGAGCAGGCTGCGATGGAGTATTGTGGGATTATCTGAAGTCCGAAGAGAGGGGGAGGATACGATAATCCTGAAATCCGGCAACCTGCTCTATTTCCGAGAGGGTGACCGGCAGTCCCAGGGTGGTGTTGGGTTTATCGTCCACAAGTCCCTCGTGAATAACGTGGTGAAGATCGAGAGTGTGTCGACCAGGGTGGCGTACCTTATACTCAGAATATCCTCAAGATATTCGCTGAAGGTCATACAGGTGTACGCCCCGACCTCGGCACACCCCGACGACGAAGTGGAGACCATGTATGAGGATATTTCTAAAGCCCTGCATGGTCTCAAAACTCACTTCACCGTTGTCATGGGGGACTTCAACGCGAAACTGGGCAAACGAGACGGGGATGAGCTGCAGGTGGGGCAATTTGGGGTTGGACGTCGGAACCACCGGGGTCACCAACTGGCTAGTTTTATGGAGAAGGAGGGCCTCTATATGATGAACTCCTTCTTCAGAAAGCGTGAGCACAGGAAGTGGACCTGGCAGAGTCCCGATGGTGCAACTAAAAATGAGATTGACTTCATCATGTCAACCAAGAAGCAAATGTTCAATGATGTCTCTGTGATCAATTCGGTGAAAACCGGGAGCGATCACCGCATGGTAAGAGGCACATTGAACATCAATATAAAGCTTGAAAGGTCTCGACTGATGAAGTCTACGCTCCGTCCAGCACAAATCCAGATCCAAAACCCCGAGAGCTTTCAGCTTGAACTCCAGAATCGTTTCGAGTGCCTAGGAAGCTCAGTGGACGAATGCAACGATGGGTTCGTGGAAACTGTCCATACGACTGGGTCTAAGTTCTTCAAGACACGTCGTGCACAGAAGAACAAAAAACTCTCTGATCATACTCTCGAGCTCATGAAGGAGCGGCGCGAGATGATCCTGCAGTCTTCAGACGAGGCGTGGAAATACCGGCAGCTCAATAGACGGATCTCTAAATCCTTGAAACGCGACCTCCGCCGCTTTAATACCGAGCGTATTAAAGACGCTATTGAGCGGAACAAAGGCTCCAAGGTATTTTCAAGAGATCTGGCTATTGGGCAGAGCCAGCTCACGAAACTGAAGACCGACGATGGCAGGATCGTATCCGCCAAACCGGAGCTGCTGAGGGAGATCGAGAGTTTTTATGGGCAGTTGTACACTTCAACTAGCAAACCCGTTGCAAATCTAGCTAACGACCCAAGAGCTAGACTGACTCGACACTATACCGAAGACATTCCGGATGTCAGCCTGTACGAGATTAGGATGGCTCTGAAACAGCTTAAAAACAACAAGGCACCGGGTGATGACGGAATTACGGCCGAACTCCTGAAGGCAGGTGGAAAACCGGTACTTAAGGCCCTTCAGAAGCTGTTTAATTCCGTCATACTCGAGGGGAAAACGCCGCAGGCATGGTGCAGGGGTGTGGTGGTACTCTTCTTCAAAAAGGGCGACAATGCCCGGCTGAAGAACTATAGGCCCATCTCACTTCTAAGCCATGTCTACAAGCTGTTTTCAAGAGTCATCACGAATCGTCTCGCGCGCAGGTTTGACGATTTTCAGCCTCCCGAACAAGCCGGATTCCGAAAAGGCTTTAGCACCGTAGACCACATACATACGCTGCGCCAGGTTATACAGAAGACCGAAGAGTATAACCTGCCTCTCTGCTTGGCGTTTGTGGACTACGAGAAAGCCTTCGATTCGATCGAGACTTGGGCTGTACTGCAGTCTCTCCAACGGTGCCAAATCGACTATCGGTACATCGAGGTGCTGAAGAGTTTGTACAAAAACGCCACCATGTCAGTCCGACTTCAGGACCAGACCTCGGAACCTATCCTTCTGCAGCGAGGTGTGAGACAGGGAGACGTCATATCTCCGAAACTGTTCACCGCTGCACTGGAGGATGTCTTCAAGGTTCTGGACTGGAGAGGGCTAGGCATCAACGTCAATGGCGAGTACATCTCTCACCTTCGGTTTGCCGACGATATAGTGGTCATGGCTGAGACCATGGAGGACCTCAGTACAATGCTCGATGACCTCAGTAGAGCTTCCGAAAGAGTGGGTCTTAAAATGAACATGGACAAAACCAAAGTCATGTTGAATGCCCATGTAACACCCACTCCTATCAGGATCGGAGACTCTACACTCGAAGTTGTAGACGATTATGTCTACCTGGGACAAACGGTCCAGTTAGGTAGGTCTAACTTCGAGAAAGAGGTCAATCGTCGAATCCGACTCGGCTGGGCAGCGTTCGGGAAGCTGCGTGGTATCTTCTCGTCCAACCTACCGCAGTGTCTCAAGACGAAAGTCTATGACCAGTGTGTGTTGCCAGTGATTACATACGGGACCGAAACGTGGTCGTTCACAATGGGCCTCATCAGAAGGCTGAAAGTCACCCAAAGGGCAATGGAGAGGGCTATGCTCGGAGTTTCCTTGCGTGATCAAATCAGAAATGAGGAGATCCGCAAGAGAACCAAGGTTACCGACGTAGCCCGAAGAATAGCCAAACTTAAGTGGCAGTGGGCAGGGCACATTGCTCGCAGAACGGATGGCCGATGGGGCCGAAAAGTTCTGGAGTGGCGACCGCGAACCGGAAGACGCTGCGTTGGAAGGCCTCCCACTAGGTGGACCGATGACCTTGTAAAGGTTGCAGGGATCCGCTGGATGCGAGACGCACGGGACCGGTCAATGTGGCGACACTTGGGGGAGGCCTATGTCCAGCAGTGGACGTCTTTCGGCTGAAATGATGATGATGATGATGATGATTAAAATTTCAGAAAATTTGATAAATTGATTCCCAAGACGTTTCTTTGACGTTAGAGTTGCCAGTATAAATTAATAATAATAATAATAATTATTGTTTTTGTTGTTATGATTGTTTTTACTGCCACTTATTGTTGGAGGGTTGTGGTCTCTTTCCCCCACGAGAACCAGTCGGCTTGGGGGAGTTTGGTGTTTTCTTGTTTCTTTGTTGTTGTTTTCCTCGGTTGGTTTTGGTTTCCGTTTGCCGCTTCTTAGTTGCTATTGGCTTTTGGCAGTCGCTATGCTAGAAAAGGAGTTGGATCTAGACCGCATCATGTCAAAAGCATTAGTCCTGTTTGTCTTGGTTATGCATAGAGTAGTTTGCGTTTTTGGCTGGTTGTTACAAGAAGACGGAGAAGTAGATGTTTCTCTCTTTCTTTTCTCTTGGCTGTTGTTGTTCTCTTTAACTATTAGTTTTTCATATTTCAGATAATTATGCTGTATTGCCTTTGTTCCTTTCTTCAATTATCTTTGCTTGCAACCCTTTCCTCTTGTCCAACACCTTCTTCGGATAATCTTCCATGACTTTAATAGTCTTTAAGTTCTTTTTGGTTGACTATTAGTGAATTTTATAACAAACGAACAATATATTAAAGTCAGTTCATAGCAGTTAAGAACTTGACCATAATATTGTTTTAAATCAATTTATGCAAAAAGCAAAGAAACACTGAAGATCGCTCAAAATTTATAAATCCCTCGGGGAATATCACAGTGATTGCCTCGTATCATGTGTGTGCAGCGGTAACCTAATTATATCGTCGCAGATCACATTACACCGACTAACTGCAGCGAAGACATATAATTTGTTACGACAAGCGATACCTTTTGTTACACGAACATGAAGCATAGCTACGCTAAGCTGTTTGCTTTGTTGCGTGTACTTTCGTTATAAGCCTTTTTTATTTTCTTAACTAGTATAATAATGTATAATAGTACTGCCTCGTTGGTCTAGTGGTCGCAAGCGCTACTGCTGCACATGAGATTTTCGATTCCTGGGTCGTGCAAAATAGCAATAGGCTCGCCCCTTATTACATGGTATTGAAACATAACTCATGGAAAGCAGGTCATGTCTGCCAAATCCTTATCTTATTACTACTGTATAAAATGCACACCCGATAATGGTATCCATTTTATCTATTGAGGAATAAAAAAACATTTTACAGTTTTAAATTCGTTAAAATATTTCAAGTTCCGAGTGTATTCGTATCGTTGAAAACATTATAGGCGTATTTGGGATAAGCGGGAACGTGTTTTTCAGACACGTTAGATATTTGAATATTAAAACAAAATACGACAATTATATTAGGCATTGAACATCCAAAAAAAAGGTTGTATGCTAAGTGCACAAAGTATACTATGTTCTATTTGAAAGGGTGTAAACTAAACATTTTATCAAAGCCGCCATGCACTTGTTCTTCCCGTTATCTCAATACCTACTAGTTACGGTGATACTGAAGTAGAACTTTTTCACATGGTTTTTTTTTAATACTTCAAAGTATTTACTTTAAATACCTCTATGACATCCGCTCTCCATGACCCAGTACTATTCAATGTTTCGATGCTATGTTTTGAGTGCGTTACATTGAACGCTACTATAAACCGTGATTATTCACACCAACAACAAATGCGCTTCCCAGCAATATTTTGTTCGCAATGTTGCTTAGATTGATGTACAGAATCTTAGGTGACGGCTTCGTGAAGGATCCGTTTACACTGTGTATAAGTAGTATTGCGTTAAGGGAATTGCCCTCATTTCGTCATAAGAATTGTCTTCCCCCTTTACTAAAGACACCAAATGGCAAGTACCTGCGCCGAAAAAGATTATTCCAATGTTTAGTATTAGACTTACTGGTAGGTACACAAGACCCAAGTATTTGGTTTACAGTTTATATGTGTGGGTGAAGTCATAGTTATGCACACAAACACAAAATAAAACGAGCGAGCTCAGTTTTTATTAGTGTGCGTGTGGCACATCAATTACCATATACCAATATATAGTCATCATTCACTTATGATGCTGAAGGAGATATAATATTTTGCATGATGTTACTATAGCAATCCTGGCACAATGGCTATCGTCTTTGGTCACTGAACTAGAAGTCGTAAGTTCAAATCATGCATGCAATAGTATATTCTTTTTCTTTTTGTATTCATTATTTTGTTAAAACATTACTTAAAGTAGAATTTATAACGATTCCAACGTTTGAGACAAACATTGAACTCTCAGGCTATTTGATTTTGACTGTTTAGACAACAACTACCGACAATTTAAAAATATTGTTTTCAAACACCTTCATTTATAAAAAAATGAGCATTCTTAGTTGTCAATCTACGAGTATTTGCATTACTGAGTTTATTGATTACTACTCTTGAGCATGTGTGTGGTTTTATTTCTGTGGATCCAGCCATACAACATTTATCAATGTTCAAAGAGGTGGAAATCGTTGTTTTGGATGAGCAAAACATATCTATATTATGTGAAATTGTGAGTGTAAATGTGGTGCTGCCTAACAAACGATGACACATTTCGTGTCCTGCCTGTTCTGTTGTTTGCTCCTGTGAAATGCATCACAGGACGCTACTGAAAGAGCCAAACTCGTCGCCAAATTTTGGGCTGACTCAATTTGAATTGTTATCGATTAGCGTATCGATGAGAAGAAGTGAAATTACAAGGCGCTTAATGATATCGGTGAGTAACAGTTAGATATTACGTTGATATTATACCTACTTCACTTTAACTAACTCCTCTATTCTCTTTATTCCTAGTAAACATTGAAAGGGATGTTTACTAGGAATAAATAATTAATGTAACTTAAGTGCAATACCTACCATAGTAATTATAATAATATATTATCATAACTGAATTATTATAGTTTCTTTTTTTAAATTTGTAATCGTATGATGATTATGATAAAATTAGCTTGATCTAGCCTTTAGACAGATTAAAGAAAAGCCTTTGAATAACGTAAATAAAAATAGATTATAATGTTTGATAATGTCAGTGTATATCTTATAGTTATGTATTGTATTATTATAAGTAATATTAATTAGGTATATAAAAGTATATTGAATAAACATAGTGTATATATGGTATAAAAATATAGTGTTTATTTATTATAATATTAGCTATTATTATAAGTATTAAAAAAACTGTTTTTATCCACAGGGGAGAACCGTGCAGTTATGGGTCCGCCGATATGCGTATTTTGGACACGTAGAACATCTAAGGCCAAAACCAAAGGCAAATTCATCGACTCGACACTACGACATCGTGGCAAGGCACAAGACTGATCCCTTCTTGTCCACCCGCATAAAAGTGTGCTTACAAACTGTGAGATCTCATGAGCAGAAGGTTACAAGGAGTAATAGAAAACGAAGGATTGCCGACTCATTATTAGTCGAATTTATTTTAATTAGTAGACGAATATGAATCTTATTTTTATGCAAATAATGTTCATATTTGTTAACCAAATTAGAACAAATACAAAACTTAGTAATAAGTAGGTAGGTATAAAACTTTTTTTTTAAAACCACAACTCGTAAATTATTGAAAGTATGGTGAAGTGATGTTATTGTTATGCGATTAGAAGTTGTCATAATTTCTTACTATCTAACATGTTGATTCACTTCACCTCTAATTTTACTTTGATTCAATTTATATACCTACCTACTTTGACAAATTATTTACGTCAATCCTTACCAATAAAAAACTTTGTCTTTGTCAAAAAAACAGGTAAACAACAGTGTATTAAATCATTGTATCGGCCACACAAGTTTTTTTTTCTAACATACAGCCCCCACCAAATTGAACCATAAAACAACCAATATAAGAAAGGAACATATTGGAAGAAAGGAGACGGATAATTTGCTAATGACCCAAGCGATAAGCTAAGCAAACAATACCAATGTTTATCTAATAAAAAAATCAAATTATTTCATTGGTTATATTTAATTACTTTTTACTTTTTGCTTGAGTAATTTTACTGGCCACAAAATATTTTATTAAAAAACAAAAAGTAAAAAGTAGCAAAAATAATTCCTCAGTTGGGTTCGAACTCGCGTCGTCGAGGTTAGATCACTAGCTAACGCAAGCGCTTACACCGATCGGCTATGGTTACCATGTTAAGTTAGTATAAAATGTTGGGCTTTATTGTAAACCCGTTTATATTATTTTTCCAGTGTACCCGACAAGCGTAAAGATAAAAAAAATAAACCCCGTGTAGGGTACAATATGTTTACTCACACAATAATAATGAGCGGCTGTATGAATATTACCGGCTCGTACAGCAAGCCAAGTTAATTTAATTTTGTGTTTGTGTGCATAACTATGACTTCACCCACACATATAAACTGTAAACCAAATACTTGGGTCTTGTGTACTATGCCGTTGTCATGGAAGTCGGTCTACAGAGACGCTTCCGATCCGCGGACAGGCTCGCCGCACACGATCCAATTTACGTAAGATTAGACAACGACCTTCGAGCTGTGTACGAGATCAATAGGGTACCTTGTTTGTTAAGGATTTAAATGCAAATGACTAGTGCGCTAAGCTTGCGTTTCCTTGTGATGACGCTCGTGAAATAAATGAACTTAGTGCGGCGTCGTGCGTCGCTTATGGCATGCACGTGTGCGTTATCATTGTTTGTTTAGACTGCTTTCAGGGATATGTTTAAGGTTCCTTGTTTAACTGTGACGTGAACAGCAGCCAGCAGATTCGAAACAAAGGCTATTTAAAAAAAAGTAAACGCAAAATAGGAGTGAGAATACAACTTTCCGGTGGCGAAAGTGTCCTTTGTTCAGCTAGCAAGTGTCAGACACAGGAATTCGAGTGGCCGCTGAATGATAAATTTCAATTTCTCAAACATGAGATCTTCACACAATCGTTCACACACTTGTTATTTTAAAGACCAAGCGCTTTCGTCATGCAATAGAGGTAGTAAAATTGACATAACATCACGCCTGTTTCCAAAGGGTGAGGCAGAGGTGTATGTATAGGTAGTACATTTCGCCAGTTATGTTTAAATACCACGTGAGAGTGGACAAGGCTTTATTCATAAACCAGACTCAGGGCTGCTACTGAAAACAATCCGGTCGGAATATTATCATTAACACTGAAAACGGTATATTTACCATGTTTACTGTTTGTTTGTTCTGTGACCATGTCAGTTTAAAAACTTATATCCTGACGGAATACCCACAGCACAATAACACTTTGCTCTACCTTGGAATAGAATCCAGGACCTTATGTTCAGCAGTAGCGTTTGTGTCCAGTAGACCAACGCATCGAAGGGTTTAAAAACGGAGTTTAATTACCGCTACTTCGGCCGGTGTAGTCTTCACTATATTACATTTCCAGATGGGCAGTAGCGTCGTTTCGCTCAAGCATGCACAGCCCGGATGTGTGAGCCGACACTATGTGCGCCACATTTGGAGACCCTTGCTCTTTACCTCTCACCCCCGCTGCCCTCGGACACCGGTGGCTGAACACTCGCGGAACACTTGTGTTATTCAAAGAGGTTTACTTGGAACTTAGATTATGAGAAGGCTCGATGAGAAACTTTGATGTTTGATTGATTCATCTCAAAACCCCTTCTCATCTGCGAGATTAGACTATTTTAATTCCACCATTCATCTCTTTTTTGGGTATTATGAAGTAACACTTTTAGTATACCATAAACAATATTCTAATCAAGAATGTATAGGTTGAGATTTAATGGACGAGAAATGTTTTAAATAAATACCTAAAATATTCACGGCCAAACGAATTATCAATTTTTTGTTTTCTTATCCAGCATCCCATAATCTAAGCTACATCTACCAAACGTTTGCAAGTATCCCTGGGAATTGGAAAGATCCTCGCATTGTGAGAATTGGAGCATATTACTTGTGACGTCAGAGACGTCGCTGTAGGTACATATCTGTAGCTGTTTATACTGTCGCTACATGTGGCAGGTGTATGACTCTTAGCAAGAAGAGCATGTCCTTAGTCTTTCTGTCTTCTACCCCAACGCTCATCGGATCTACGGCTAATATGACCGGCCTATAGCCACTTCAGCTTACTAATTCTTTCAGCTATGTAAACAACTCTGGTTCTCTGTCGGATCACTTCATTATGGATACGATCCTTCAGAGAGACTCCAAGCATAGCCCATTCCATAGCACGCTGAGCGACGATTTATGAACCAGCCGTACCGTCAGTGTCCACGTTTCAGCTCTGTAAGTCATAGCAGGTAGGACGTACTGATTGACTGAAGATCTTAGTCTTTAGGCTCTGTGGAATACGCGACGATAAGACCCGACGAAGCTTCCCAAACGCTGCCCAGCCCAGCTGGATTCTTCTGTTAGCCTCCCTCTCAAAGTTGTCCTTACCAAACGGCAGAGTTTGAACGAGGTAAACTTATTCTCGACCAACCTCGAGAGGACCTCGGTAGTTCATATGAAGCAGTATAATATATGTCACCACATAGTTTTTGAGATCATGTGTTCGATAGACCTATTATTGCCGTCGGAGAAGTTATTCCATTGAGCTGCAGCATATCGCCCGCATTCTCACAACGTGGGACGGTAGGTGAAGAATTCTAATTTAATTTTATACCCTTCTTACAAAAATTTCACGATACAAGTCCTAAACTTTTCCCCCATTAATCGCTCATCACTATGCAGCGATGCCTCATAAGCACTCACTCAAGTCATTAGCATACAACGATTAGACTCGACTCCGCCCGGTGCAGCTGCACTAAGCATCTCGTATCATGCCGCTAAGACTGCAGCTTGCAGCCTGTCTGTCTGTTTTCACAGAAAATACTATCGCAAGAACGCTCTGGCGTACTTCGAGCTTCCAAAGTGGTCTAATTTGTGAAACTGGGTTAAATTAACATACGTGAGGGGCGAAAGGACGCGCGGGGGGGCGGGGGGTATTGTTTACTCATCGAGTGGCAGTTGGCTGGAATTAACAAGTTTGTTAATAAGACAAGGCTTGTTTGAAGAGATGTGTCGCTTCGTGAGGATCACAGAGAGCTGCGACTTGTGGATGGATTTAAAGTGACTCAAATTAGGGGAGGTCACGGCTTGAGTTTGACTTTACTAATATACTCGTAGACGAGGAAACTTTGGTTATTTGAAATAACTACTAATTTCTGTTAGAAAATGCACATAATGTTCTTTAATACAAGTTTTACGAAGTGTCTAGGACGCCGCCAACAGCCTTGCCAGTCGTAGCAAGGCGGCGTCATTTGGCAATGCAATGATACTAGTCATAGAGGTATGACTTTATAAAATTAATGTAGTCACAGAATATTACTTATTCCTGCCTCTGAAAAGCTCCCTCATAGTTGACAAAGCGACATTGCAGCAAGTGCATACATACCAGCTGTCACAAAAGCTTATCCACTATACCACAGAATGGCTGCCCATTCTATTTCAGAAGTATTTTTCAAAGACTTAAATCTTACAAAACGTTTAACCGTAATAAGTCAATTGTATCCCATTAAAAACATAACGTGTACAAAAATGCACGTCTCGCAAAACAGTTCTTCTACGGTAAAAAGTTGTGAAATCTAATGTCTAATAAAAAAAGACATGTCCATCGCACGGCAACATGATCAAATAAGAATAATCTACTAGTTTAAGTAGTCCTTACTCCTAATTCAAAAAAATTGCGCTAGCGGTCCAGATTAGATTTTGTTGTATGTCGCTTCTATTGCCCTTAGCGATTGCCAAGTCTTTCTTTTTATTAAAGACATTATATCTCACTCTCACTTTTTACCGTAGAAGAACTGTTTTGCGAGACTTGCAGTTTTGTACATGTTATGTTTTTGATGGGATCTCATTTCTTTTTGTAGGTAGTAGTCGTAGTATAGGTATATTAAAGGAACCAAACCCAAGGACCCAAGGTGCCTACCTATATCCACTAACTACCTCACTTTTCCCCCGAACTATCCCTTTCTATTTAAGAAAAAAAGGGACGAAAATGTGTAACAACTGCAAAGGTATCTGTGTAATCGAATATTATTTATATAGAAGTAGCTTTTACCCGTGGCTTCACCCGCGCTTTGGTCGGAAATTATCCTACTGGAACGTACCATCGCAATCCTATGTTCTAAAGGCTTAGGTATTCGTGTGCCTTGTTCAAATCTGTTCAGCCGTTTATACGTGAAAAGGTATCAGACAGATTGAGTTGTTTTTTTAAATATTATTATGGGTAGGCGTTGAGAAAGGAAACTCCTGGTATGTGCTGTTCCAGTGGAAAATTTAAGCTGTCGATTCTAGGTGTGCAAGAGGTCTTAAAAACTACTTTTGTACGAAAGCAATGAATCTAGTTGCTTTTGAATAAAATAAAAAATATTTGTCGCGTTGATCAGACCCACATTTTCATTAGTCGCTGTTAAAATTGCCCTTTCACAGTGGAATAAACGTAGTTTTTGATCCGTTTTATGAATAGTTAGTTATATTATTTGTGTAAATTTGCAGTAATCGGTCTCGTAGTCACAAGCGCTTCTGCTGAGCATGAGATCCTTTGTTTGATTCCCGGGTCTGGCGAAGTTTTATTGGGGTTTTCCACCATGCCATTATTTGTTTTTGGTTAACGAATTCCAATTTCACCGTTTCGAGTTTCGTTAATTTTTGATCTAGTGATTAAAATTTATCTTAAATTATTACGCACCTGAAGCAGTTGTATGGGCAAACGGTAGTAGCGTCATAAGACAACTTATTGCCGTAATTTTTTAGAAAGTAATCCTTGCACCCTAACTAATTCTCCCAAATACAAGTTATAATACCTGGTACAACATACTTGCAATAGTTGATTCTTCAATACGCATTGGTCTCAGGGTCCACTTGGACAAAACCCAGGTTATATTCAACGAACACGTCACCCCAGGACCTGTTGTTGTCAATGGCGGTCCTCTCGAGGTTGTTCGAGAACATGTTTACCTCGAGCAAATGTCTTCAGTTTGGAAAGAACAACTTTGAGAGGGAGGCTAATAGAAGATCCAGCTGAGCTGGGCAGTATTTGGAAAGCTTCGTCGGGTCTTGTCATTGCATATTCCACAGAGCCTTAAGAGTAAGGTCTTCAACCAATGCGTCCTGCCTGTTATAACTTACGAGGCCGAAACGTGGACACTCACGGTACGGCTAGTCAATAAATTCAAGTTCGCTCAGCGAGCTATGGAACGCGCTATGCTTGGAGTTTTCTCTAAGGGATCGCATCTGAAACGAGGTGATCCGACAGAGAACCAGAGTTGTCGACATAGCTCACAGAATAAGTAAGCTGAAGTGACAATGAGCCGGTCGTATTAGCCGTAGAACTGAAGACCGTTGGGGTAGACGTGATAACATCCTATCTAAGGGAAATAATCGTGCTGCTGACTAAAACATAATAATGTAGGTAAGTGCAATAATCAATTTTGTCAATGATCAATTTCACGCAGAATTTACACATTTCACAATGTTTTTAATTCAGTTGACGATAATCGTATATAACGTATGAAATTAGTGATAGATATTTTTGGTAAAGATTCACCTTGATACATCTTCAGAATCTGCCTAGCCTTTTCCTAATGATGTTAGGGTGGTCTTGCAGTCTAACCGGATATCGTTGAATACTAGTATTTTATACGGAGCGATTGCCTTGGTAATACAATACCCCTTGGTAAGACTTGTTTGTCAGACTTTCGGGCCACTGACTAATCGTATACTATTCAGCTTACTACATAATATATGGGTAAATACCTGAACCTCCTTAACTTTATTACCATTAGTTTAAGTACTTTCCTTCAGAATTCCTAAATATCGCAGTTATCACTTAAAATATATAATATCCCTAATGTGCGATGATAGCACATTAGGGATTTTAGTGAATTATGATTCAGCAAGTAACTGAATGCTGTTTTGTGTAAACCAAATGTAGTTCAACGGCGCGAACATTATGTAAATGGCGCGGTTCCAGTCGATCCTGAGGGGCTGTAACGCGCTAAAGAGATCGTAACTGCAAAAATTGTAATATGCAATGAGTGCGAACATCTAAGCGCATTAAAAACGCTGTGTTTCCGTTGTAACATTAATGTCTACCAGTGTTGTAGCCCTGTATTACGCGGAGTACAAATAAACTGGAGCATCCTTACTAAATGAGTACCTACAGTCAGGTTAATTATTTTTTTATCAAATTGAAACGCCACACAATTCATATGGTTCCAGTTTGCTAATCGAATCTTGCCAGAATCATCATCATTATTTTATCCCCTTATCCCAATTTATTTGGCCTATCATGTATTCTTCTTTCATACTGTATCACTCGTACCGTTACTAGCGTTATCATCTTACACACAGTCTAGCATACCCCTACTGTACAGTAGTGAGAATATTATGAGGACCAAAATACGAGGTAATGAACAAAATATCTAACTACTACTAGTTATTTCCAAACGTTATGACGTCACCTGTTTGCATCGCGTTAATTCTCATCAGGTACTCGTTTACTTAGCGCAATAATCCCACATTACGGCGCGTGGCGTGCTCAGTCAGAGCGGAACGACGCGGAGTGGACAGCGGCTCACCCTGCAAATCGCTGCGTCCACTACGTGTACCATTGATAATACTACAACGCAAAGTATGATGTATTCTTTCGGCATACTCAAATGGACTCAGACGGAACTTGATGCCCTGGATAGGAGGGTCCGCGCACTGCTGACCGCAAATCGAATGCATCACCCACGGTCGTCGGTGATGAGACTGAATATCCCGCGGAAGTGCGGGGGTCGTGGCTTCTTAAATGCTAAGACCCTGCACAACCGTGAGGTATGCAGTCTCAGGGAATACTTTCTAGAAGCCGACGTGGGGATGCACCGAGATGTGGTCTCAGTGGACAAGGGTCTCACCCCGCTCTCCCTGACTAACGAGAACTAGCGCAAACCTAGAGTATTAGACACGAATGATCGCAAGGAGGTATGGCAGGGCAAGGAGCTTAACGGACGCTATTACCAGGCCTTACATGGGCCCGATGTAGACTTCCTAGCGTCCGTATCTTGGCTGCGCTTTGGTGACCTATTCGGGGAAACCGAAGGTTTTGTCTGTGCAATAATGGACGAAGTTATGATGAAGAATAACTACCGGAAATACATTGTGAAGGATGGCACAGTTGACATATGTCGGGCGTGCCACCGTCCGGGTGAATCTATTCAACACATTATCTCTGGATGTTCTCGTCTGGCTAACGGAGAGTACTTGCATAGACACAACCTCGTTGCCAGGATTATCCACCAGCAACTTGCTTTGAAGTACAATCTTGTGGAATCAGAAGTACCATACTATAAGTATGCGCCCGACCCATCAGTTCTCGATGATGGTAATATCACGTTGTATTGGGATCGACCTATCGTCACTGACAGGACTATTGTTGCCAATAAGCCTGACATAGTGGTGATAGATCGATTGGAGCGTCGCGCAGTGATTGTTGATATAACGGTCCCGCATAACGAGAATCTCGTGAAAGCAGAGAAAGATAAACAATTCAAATATCTTGATCTGGCTTGCGAAGTTTTCGACATGTGGAACGTGAGTACAGCAGTCATTGTGCCGATAGTCGTGTCGGCCAATGGCTTAATAGCCAATAGCCTGGAGCAACATCTGACGAGGCTCTCGCTTGGCAGCTGGATCAAGGGCTTGATTCACAAAGCAGTACTTCTGGACACGGCGCGTAGGTATCGTGAGGAGGTTCCTCTCTCAAGAGCCCTGACCACTGGTAGATCGGACCCTGTTCCCGATGCCGGTAGGCTACTATTTTTATATTTTTATATTACTTTGCATAGAAATATTTGAAAATGTAAAAAATATGTATATAAAATAAATAAAGGAAATAATAATAATAATAATTCCATTTCCATTTATAACATTGTATAGCCTGTTTATTGTATAAATCGGTGATTCCATATACATAAACTCTATGAATAGGTATAATAGCTAATCTTGAATAGTCTAAAGAATATCCACACACTGTATGGTGATAGGATACCTTAACTTGTCTGTACGATTTTTTTTTTAGAACAGAAAGTACGGAGCTTAATTTTGTCATTTATTCCAATAAAATGATATTAAATGGGATCGATAGATAGAGCTTTACATAATAATGATCATAAACTACCTGAACAGTAGGCTAGCTAGCAGCTTATCATTTAATTAGTCATAAGAGGATTACTGAAACTGAACTCGTGGAGTTTTACCTATTTGAAGCACGTCGCTATTTATGAACCGATAGTGACGTACCTATACGGTTGTACACTGTTTTATAGACAAAAGTTTTATAGAATTTCGTTTGATATAATTTTTTTCTCAATAATTATTATCATTTCATAGAATACTCAATACGCAGAATACTTACTTCGAAAAAAATTAAATCGTAGATTTTTGTTACAAATAAAATTTAATGTTTCGATATTCATATCATAGAATAACAAATCAAATATTCTTTATACTCACATTGTTTAGTTGATATAAAACTTATTACCAAGAAAAACATTTTATCGAGTGACAGTTTTTAAATGTTTCAATTCACACCTTTGACAAAATGCATACCCTCCTATAAAATAACAACACCGCGTTCACAGAAATAATACGGATAATCTTGTTATTCTCTTTAATAGTGACTTAATATACACGTACGTTCTGTATTTATGATGCGGTTCATAATTGTTGAAGTGCCCTAATTTTATTACAGCGACCAATTTCGATGAAGCGCTTGCGCGCCGCTGCCGCGGAACCACTCGCTACGCTCACTCGGCTCGCGCGTAGTTTGTCATAGTTCTAACCTAACCTATTTGGTCGGAGTAAACTGAACGTTTCAACGTCAAGGTAAGTATAAAAATGTTGTAATAAGGCGTAGTCGGCGGGTAGCCCCGCTAGGCGGGGCTCCTATTTCTGTCTGCAGGGTTTTAAAGTAACGTAACTGTCCTGTCCAGAGTCGGTGTGCCCCAAATCCTGAGCACGCTTCACTCACTCTTGCATCCTAAGTTTTTCTTACCACAATGCCTTGTTTATGTTGATGTGGTGAGTAGTTGTGACTGTCTGGCACGTACTCCTAATTATTAAGTAAATATTTTAGTCTTGATTGTTAGTTCAAATCATCACACGGTATGGGCCACTTACAAACACATTAAACTTCTATTTTATGGCTTGACAGGCTGACAAGTTACCGTAATTAATAACGAAGTGTCCTTTCTTTCTTTGAATATTGCATCACTTGGAAACACATAAATTCTCTATTTAATGGGATAGGCACTGGAGATAATGGCAAGAAAACAACAAAAAATTACCCGATTTCTAAGTGATACTGACGCCACATCTGCGGACCATGTTTTGGGTTTCGCACGGCTCGAAGAGCCCTTAAAACAATTGAGACGGTTGTACAAAAAAAACAGTACTTAACCAATTCTGGGTAGGCGACCCAAGCGTGGTGTGTTAAGAAAGGCGAAGGGCGGAAGAAGGGTGGTGGACTCGAGGCAGTTGGTTTCAAATCGTGGAAGGGTCCACACGTGTGGCTGGATAGCCGTCACGGCGTCCTGACCTACCGCGTGACGCAGGTCCTCACCGGACACGGAAGTTTCGCGAGTTACCTGTGTCATATGGGGAAGGAGGAAACGCCTAGGTGTCACCACTGCGAGGACCGCCTGGAGGACACGGTGGAGCATACGGTGCAGGACTGCCCCACTTGAGCAGAGCACCGCCGTGTACTCACGGCGGCGATAGGCGGAGACCTCTCGCGCCCGGCAGTGGTTGAGGCCATGCTGCGAGGCGAGAAGGAGTGGGAAGCGGTTGCCTACTTCTGCGAAGCAGTCATGCTCGCGAAGGATGAGGCGGGCCGCGTGAGGGAGAGGACAGCGTCCTCCCTCCACCCCAGCCGCAGTGGTAGACGCCCACGGCGCCGGACGTCGGCAGACGATCTCCGGCCACCGTAGGCGCGGGCCTGCGGGCGGCGAGTAATGGGCGACTAGCTGTCCGACCATGGACCATGCCCGGGTCGACGGCGCGTTGTGTTCCACGCGCGCCTCAAAAAATGTCAGCTTAATGACGGGGCCCCCCTCTAGAGGGCCAAAGCCTGCCGGGGTCGCGGGACTCATAGAATTACCGTGACCCTGGAACATAAAGGGCTATTGAAGGACACCGTGGATTTTAGTCAGTACAAGTCTGACAGTCCCTCTCGCTCTGCCCTGGGTGGGAGGACTCATTTGATGATTTTACAACGTCAAAAAAAAATGGTCCACACGTGGAGTCGAGCTAAGTCAGGGAGTCGGTCGGATAGAGCTAGGACGTCCTAGGTTAGGTTCGTCAGGTTAGCGTAATCTTGGTACCAAGATGGACATGTCCCAGAGGGCTGTCGTAAGAGAGCGATTAGTACTTTATAAGTTAAATATAAGTAGTAGTAATAAGTCTAGTTAAAGTGAGTGTCGAGGAGCGGGAGAAGACAAGCTGTGGCAGTGGCGAAACTGGTAATGTGTGCAGTACTCTGTAAGTTATTTGAAGACTAATCCTCTTCAATGAACAATGGATACGTGGTAAGTGTTAACCATAATTAACTCCTTGTTTAAGTAGCAGTTTGGTGGTAACGCAG
The DNA here is from genome assembly GCA_963082995.1 of Noctua comes. Classification (NCBI taxonomy): domain Eukaryota; kingdom Metazoa; phylum Arthropoda; class Insecta; order Lepidoptera; family Noctuidae; genus Noctua; species Noctua comes. The sequence goes on from OY720267.1 coordinate 614,925, forward strand.
ACGAGCGTGTAAATAATCATTTATTTCAGCATGACGGAGCGGCGGCATTATATCATCACTATGTATACTATTATCTCATGTGTTCATGTGTTATGTACCACCTCCCACCTCCTTGGCACATATTCGTCATCTGCGATTGGTTATAGGGAACGGAGACCGCCTTTCGCTACACTACACACACATTCCATGCATACGACATGTACACTATACACCAACACACCCGACTATTGACGAATGTTGACTTTCATCTGACTCACCACAAATGAAAGGCAGAACCGTAATAATCACTGATTGATTAAAACATGATTGATCAGTAATATAATGTCGACTTGTACTTGTGGCACAATTCAACCAAACGCCCCTGATGGATACTGCTTCCTGTAAAGGTCTAGCTCAGAAACATTGCGTAGAGATTGTTGGCGCACATTTCAGGGAGCGGGGGTAGGCTTCACCAAGTATCCTAAAATGAATGGATAGCTACGTTCTTAGGAACGCTAGGGACTGTGTCTCGTTAAAACAAACCCCGGCTGCCACAGGCCTATTACTGAATCGACACTATTTAGTGAGACACGCAACCACGACATGGGGCAGAGTAAAGAAATGTGAAGTGACGATGGAATAACCACTTCGGCGTCCACCAATAACAATCGCAATATGTTCTGCTACAGACTGAGTCTACGGTACGCTTGTGCAAATTGAGTTATAATATAGTAATTGGAGTAATCTGCCGTAAGGGTGTTATTAACGTGAGTACGCGTATAAGTAGAAATACTAGAAACCTGTCTTCCTTAATGGCAGTGGCCTCACGACCCACTGCCTTAGGATTGGGAAGGAAAGACAAGTAAAGAGAACATAGGGAACGTGACCTGTTAGAGTTCATAGCAGTGTCCTCAGTAGGACTATGCACTTAGGTCTAACAGTACACGTACGCGTACGTGTACTGTTAGACCGTTACTGGTTCCATGTTGTAACATGGAATCGTTTGCGTTTGCGAATCGGCATCTAGTATTTTGGAATCAAATAAATTAACGTAACGAATAAATAAATAAATTCTTAAGCGCAAGCGTAACGTTTCTTTTAGCAAACATTTTGTGACTGTCTGTCACGTACTCCTAATTATTAAGTAAATATTTTAGCCTTGATTCATATTTCAAGAATCATCACACAGTTTGGGCCACTTACAAACACATTAAACTTCTATTTTATGGCTTGACAGGCTGACAAGTTACCGTAATTAATAACGAAGTATCCTTTCTTCCTTTGAATTGTAAAACAATCTTGCATCACTTGGAAACACATAAATTCTTAAAAGGCCGACAGGCCGAATGTTAAAACTTAAAAATATCTGATTTTTTAAACGCATTTCTGAATACTCTTGCAACATCTGGTTGCAATTTACCCCAGTCTTTGGCGCCCGCAGGGCCCCTAAAACAATTGAGACGGTTGTACAAAAAACAGCACTTAACCAATTCAGGTACGGCGACCCAAGCGTGGTGTGTTGAGAAAGGCGAAGGGCTGACGAAGGGCGGTGGACTCCAGGCAGTCGGGCTGAGACCGCGATAGGGTCCGGGCGAGATAAGCTATTTTAGTTAAGTTAGGAGACGTTGTCAATACCGAGAATCTATGTCCAAGTGGGTTGTCGCAAGACTGCGATAATCATGGAATAAGTTAAATAACAGCCCTGTTTAGACTAATCTAGTACGTGTGTGTGTGTCTGTTGGTGAGCGACTGGGTGAGTCCTTTATTACAATAATTATCCTAGGCTGATGTTCTAACTAAAGTTCTTAAAACTACACAGACAGAAACGTGTTGCTGGGGAGTTTGTTGCGCTACTTCTTCTCCTCAGCTCCAACACTAGGAAGTAGTGAAGGGTGGGCGCTTTTGGGGCTGTCTATAGGGTTTCAATAGAGTTGATCTCCAACTCTATTGCAAAATGGTTCTCGAGTTTTGATTATTAACTCTACTATCTGATAATTCTTGAATTATGTATTCATTAGCTCTAACCATCAGTTCAGCCAATTTGCCGTTTGAGTTTTGATTCTCAATCCTTTTATGACCAACCATATAGTGATTCTAGAATAATATGTTCTTATCTCTGACAAATGATTCGGTCAGGCTGACACGAACACGTGTCTTGCAGATGCGCTTGTTGTATGAATGGAGCACGTGATCCATGGGGTGGGATTGGAATGGTTTGATACCACAGCTATTATATAACCAGTCTAAGGACTGTTAGGGACCATGACTACTAGTTAGCATGATGATCGACGTTCTGCCGCTGAAAAGCCGCCCTTGTCACGTTCACCAGTTCGAAAGAACTGCCAGGGACAATGCTCACTAGGAGCATGATGTCGACGCTTTGCCGCTGAAAAGCCGCCTACGTCACTTATAGAAGTGTTGCTCTGGGTACTCCAGGTGTAGATGTGAAGTATCGTGTGAGTCACGACTGCCCAATTACCTATTACGCTAGCGTAAGGGTTAATTACAAGAACTATTGGTTGTGATATAAATATACTTTGTATCCCCAGTTATGTTTAACCTTTTGAAACCACTTTCAATATATTTCATCAACTATGAATTCCCTAATCTGATTTGCTATATCTTTCAATCCTTTACTTGTTCTAATAATGATACGAGGCATTGGACTACTTCATGTTAAGGAATTCAGTTCTCTTAGTCGGTGGGAAGATGACATTCTGGAGGCGAGTCTTACAGGGTCGGGCGGATGGCGGGGCCCGGCCTTTTCCCCTTAAGGGAAACCGACGTTGATACTAATATGTACATGATATAGGAAAAACGAAAATTTTATCAGCCTAGGGTAATTTACGAACAGTCACAATTTTATAATCTATACTAATATTTTAAAGAGGTAAAATTTGTTTGTATGTAGGAGGTAATCTCTGGAAGTAATGAACCAATTTTAAAAATTGTTTCACTGGTAGAAAGCTACATTATTCGTGAGTGCTATAGGCTATAAATTATAAAGATATCATGCATATTAGCCGAGCTATCACAATTTTTGCGGACGAAGTCGCAAGCGAAGTGCTAGTATATCATATGTTTGCGCCCTCTGATCTTATTAGCTTCATACTTTATTATTGATTTCGTTTTATAAGATTTGATATTATTCATGTATGTGTCCTAACTGTAATTCCCCAATATTAACTTCACCTAGTACCCCTCCCTGTCCCTAAAACTTCTAAAGTCAGGACAGGGCTGGAGGTTCTCTTAGTCGGTGGGAAGATGACCAGTTTGGTGACGAGTCTTACAAGGCCGAGCGGATGGCGGGGCCCGGCCGCTCCTCCTTCAGGAGGAGCCGACATTAACATTATGTACATGAATTAGGAAAAACGAAAATTTTATCAGCCTAGGGTAATTTACGAACAGTCACATAGTGTATACAAAACAACATAAAAAATAGGGGTACGATAGACGCATTCGACAGAATATTTATTAAATTATGGATAGCATTACATCTACTTTTACATTTTCATTGAAATAAAATGCCATGGAAAAATACACCCAACAAACAATATTCGTAATAATTTTACAGTTTGATAAGTTTATTAAATAAAATGTGATTATAAAATTCATTGAATTGTATTTCTGTGAAATATGTTTCATTCAAGTAAATAGTAGTTAAAACAATAATATTGGAAATCAAAATACGAGAACCAAATATTATATGAAACATTTTCGGCGAAACGACACCGCACCTATACACATAGGTGGGTATTACTGCGTATGCCACAAACAAAGGAATTAACTCCGTGTTCCACAAAGCTCTGTACGGGATCAATTGAGGATTTAATGTGCATTCAATGCCCATTCATTTATCTTTATAAAACAAATATCCTAATGAGGTTTCCGTCAATAAATTATGTCGGCTGAAATTCCTGAAAGGATTGGTGTTGTGAAAGGACGATATTTTATACAATATTAATTTAAATATTGTGCTCTGATTACAGAGAAAGCACCAAGGGACCAACTGGATAGGTTCCATCAAAACTGAAAGGAAGACGCGCGGTTTCGTGAGAAGTGGAAGAAGTGGAGGGAGGCCTTTGCCCAGGGGTGGAACAGAGCAGGCAAGAAAAAAAATGAAAAATCTAATTCACGGAAGAAACCGAAAGCTCACGTATCTAACCTTCACTACCCAGTCAGTACTGGGTAATATGATACCGCTTGGTAAGACTGGTTGTCAGACTTTCGGGCCACTGACCACCTGTAACGACTGTCACAGATCGACTAATGGCAGCCAGAACCAACAGCTTAATGTGCTACCCGAGGCACGGAGGAAACTCGGTATGTAATTAATGATCACCCATCCACAGACCAACCTAGGCAAGCACGGCTTAACCTGAAGATCGACCCGAGCGGCTGTTAATTTTTATCCACGAGCTCCTCACCTAACCTAACTTCTTGGTACAAAAATAACTTCAATTATTGTCCAATATTCAGAACATCTCGGTTTTGGTCCCCGAGGCGCAATGTGCAGTGTCTACAGCTTGTGCAGTTATTTTCGAAGCGGGCAGCACTTCGCATCGCTTTGCAAAGTGTTTTAAGTGGTGTATTTCCATTACGGCTGTAGATAAAATAGACAAGGTACTCCCAATGCTAAAGCCGTACCTGTAACGCCTTTGACCGTAGTCTATACCTCGTAGCTAAGGATCGCGGCGGTCCTCATAAATTGTTTAGTTGTATCGTATAGGACAAGTTGCTAAAGTTTATTTTATATGCTTTAATTGTTCTTCAAAATTAACCTATATTGTTCTCATCGCTGTGAAACAGTCCTCATCTTATGAGGAGTGTGCCATATTTCACCACGCAGTGAAAATGAAATTTACTTTTCCTTTCAATTGTTCAAAAGTCACGCCAATCATTTAATTTAAACGCAACCCGCTCCTCAGCTAAGACGTAGCCTAACAAAGGACGCTAACTCGATATCGGGCAAGATTCGCGACTGTTTGCCTTGCTGTTCACCCTATAACAGCGCTGTTTGTTCGGAAAACTTCGGCTCTTTCCGCCTTTCTGTTACGTCACACCCAAACAGATGCAGTAGACTTTCGGTTAAAATTCTCACCGGAACAGCGAAGTTAGCCGATTATTCCCGAAGTTTGTTTCAAGTTTCTGTTGAGTTAAAATAAATAGAATTAAAGTGAACTTTTTAACGGGTCGTTTAAGTTAGGAGAGCTAATATTTTAAGTAGATATTTTCTTATAATTGGAGCGGTAACCAGTTAAATAAACTCGGTGAAATGCTGTTTTTTTTTATCGTGGTTAATTCATCAAATGAGTCCTCCCACCCAAGGCAGAGTGGGAGGGACTGTCAGACTTGTACTGACTAAAATCCACGGTGTCCTTCAATAGCCCTTTATGTTCCAGGGTCACGGTAATTCTACAAGTCCCGCGACCCCGGCGGGCTTTGGCCCTCTAGAGGGGGCCCGTCATTATGCTGACACTCTTTGAGGCGCGCGTGGAACACAACGCGCCGTCGACCCGGGCATGGTCCATGGTCGGACAGCGATTCGCCCATTACTCGCAGCCCGCATGCCCGCGCCTACGGTGGCCGGAGATCGTCTGCCGACGTCCGGCGCCGTGGGCGTCTACCACTGCGGCTGGGGTGGAGGGAGGACGCTGTCCTCTCCCTCACGCGGCCCGCCTCCTCCTTCGCGAGCATGACTGCTTCGCATAAGGAGGCGACCGGACTCGGTCAAATGCTTGTGTGAATTTAACAAACGAAAATACTATTCTTACTTCATGGAGGCGATCCAAAAATTACTTAGAATATTCAATTTAGTTTTTCCTTTTCTGCTGCCCACTTGCTACATTCAGCAAGTACCTATCATAAGGTTAGTAGAATCATTTATTCAGCATCCTCTATGTTAATGAAGTCGTCCCGCTCTCTAACACAAACCGAACTGTACCTATACCATCAAACTACAGTATGTTTGAAGCAAAACTTCAAATTTTTATGTGAAGGTCGACTTTTAGCCAAATAGATTAAGGTAGAGAAAAAGATAACCAGAAAAAATGTCGCTTGGATAGGTTAAAAGAATCACTAACGACTGTCCGTTTGTATTCAAAATGACTTCTCTTCTTCTTAGCGTCAAATGACCAAAGATCTACAAATGCCAGCCATCGCCAACAGCTCAACGTGCTTTTCGAGGCAGGGAGGGGTGTTTTAGGGATGTTTACCCATCGATGGAGCGATCTCGTCAAGAATGCTTAACTTTGAACATCGATCCGTAGTGTTGAAATAAAACTGTAGCAAGCGATTCGTAAGCCGCCTAAGCCTAAGCTTGACTGCCTCGTGATCTTGTGGTCGCAAGCGCGACTGCTGAGCATGAGGTCTTGGGATCAATTCCCGGGTCGGGCAAAGTATTATTGCGGTTTTTTCTCAGTAATAGCCACGAAGTCTGGTGCCCGGTTGATGGTAATAGGCTCTCCTATTACATGGGACTTAAAAATAACAGGCGAAACGTGGGTGTACCTGTGTGTTAGGTACAGCTCTGCCTAACCCATTGGGGATTACAGGCGTGATGTTATGTTATGTGTCATAAACCTCCGGGCCAACCTTCAAGATGTCAAACAGCAATACAAAATAGAGCTAAGTCTATGTAAAAGTAACAATGTTGGCAGCCGGCGGCTCTGCCCACGCCGCAGTACGTAATCAATGGCACAACGATATTATACATTCCAACAAGACTGTGGCTCAATATTGAGCGAGTTATAGTACGCGTGACTTATTGACGCCCTGCTTCCCGCACTAGGGCTACTAGCTGTGGGTGTCCATATCATGCATTTTTTCGTGAAAATGTTATTTTGGATGCAATAATGGTTACTGAGGATTACTTGGCGTTCTACAACGCCGTTGGTAATGTTAAGTAAGTAAGTAAGTAAGTAAGTATATTTATTTGCATAAAATGTGGTATATACAGGATGTTATAAAAATGGTATAGAGCAGGACACATTCCGCCATAAAATAGCATGCAAAATCATCTAAGATAGGTACATAAAAAAATGAACAACATAGGTACGTATCTAACATAGAATATATCTTTACATAAATCTCCTCCATAATAATCTAAGAATAATTTGAAGATACTAAGCAAACCATCATTAAAAAAAAAAACAATAATACTGAAACACCTATACCATAAACACATCTAAATATTCTCTGAAACCATATTCATTTAACAAAATACACACACAAACACACAATAAAAGGACACTACATTACATATAAATAAACCTCAAAAGAAATTAATAAACAACTGAAATAATATAAAATGAAGGTTGTTAAATAAACAGTTTGTAACAGTTTGTTATCAACAATGCTTACTTGCACTATTTGAAACATTAACTTACTAGAACGATGAATGAGCCTATTCAGGAGAACCACTTCACCTGCAATGTTAATGCCAAATAGTAAAAAGAAAAACATGTTATAACTAATACACCGTATAATTATGTTACACCCTTTCTGCTTAAAATATTCAGCGAGAAATTGTAAACCGTGCGAGCCATCCCTAGCAGCTTCACAATCGCAATGATGGTTAAATGTTCTCGTTTTAAACAATACACAGAGCGTCGGCTGCGTGTTGCCAAGTGAGCGAGTGCTGTGTGCAGAGGGTGCTAGGGAACAATCGTATGTACATGGTGTACATTGTGCACTGATTACTGGGGTCTCTGATTATCACAAATTAATATTATACACTTCAGATAAATTCGCAATTCAATTCTATGAAAAATTATCTTTGAGGATTTTCTCATTGTTATAATGAAAGAATAACTATGCTTTCATTACTTTACATACAACGACAACGACAATATGATCATCACCTTCATCTGCCTAGTTTTTTCACAAATATGTTGGGGTCAGCTTTCAAAATACCACCATTTTATAAAGGCAACATACTGACTTCCACAATTTAGCTATCTGGTAACGTGGTAACGCGTCACCCATTGGCAAGAATGGCTATCAGACATTCGCGTCTCTGACCACCAGTACCAGCTGCTAAATATTGACGAATTATAACCAGAATCATCGACAGAATTCATGATATTACCTAGTGATTAAAAGTTGATAGGTGCATATATTTTGCCGCAAGCCAAATGTTGTTATTGTGGCGACTATGTTTTGAATTTCTAGCAGTATCAACCATTACTGATTGGTGATAAATCACTGAAGCGGTGGCTGTTCCAACTGCTTCTCTTGTGGATCTGTGTGGACTTGATCCCAACAACGGTACAATAGTGATTAGCGCGGTTGTCCAGTGGTACAATCACTGCGGATCAGACCGATCAGACCGATCGGAGTGGTCGGATCGGATGTCGGTTAGATTGAATCCCGCGACACGAATCGCCGCGGATTACAACCGCTCGCTCTATTATTGAAACTCCTACCGAAGTGTGGGTGGCGCCAGTGATAGCGGGTTGTGCAGTATTGGATTATGCAGATGTTTGAATTAATATTGTTTTGAATTGTGCATCTATATTTGGATCAGTAATTCCGATTGTCTGTTCTATAGGTATATTATTTCTTATGTAGCGATTAAACGTTGCAATCGAGCTGTTTCATTACTGATAAGTAGGAGATTAGACCCGGTTTCAACCAAAGCGAAGACGAGCAGGGTGGAGAGGGGACGTGCCAGAATCTACCGATCACATTGGTTGAAATCAACATCACGTCTGTCGTCTCGCCTGTGATTGACCGAATCTTTCACGTCCATACACCGCTGCGCTTTGATGGAAACCAGACATTATTATACAGACTTGGACTTCAGTAACTCTTTCTGGCTGTCTTCTTTATTTTGGTGGTTCAACAATAAAATTATGAAACTGAATTAAAAACACTTCACTTATGATTTCTCAGATATCCCCGCTGTCACCTGCGCGCCTCCTGGTGACGTAGCCACAAAACATGAATATTCAGCATTCACTCAAACCGGCGCGACACTGTATGCGCTCCAACAATACGCTACTCACAATAACATTAGACAAATACAAGTCGCCGCATGTACCCTCAGTGTACCTCATGTACACAGTCAAGCGAAGAAGGAAGTAAACGCGGTACCATATGTTGGTCTCTATTTATGGCTAAACATGGATTTTTCAGCGCGTGTCCAAAACCGGAACTAACCAAAACTATCTTAAATTGTTTTTCAACAGATTCAAAAAAACAATCTACATATTTTTTTACCAACAGTGAGCCTTTGTCGTCGTCCTTCGAGCGCCAAAAAATCCATGTCTATCATTATAGCAATACAGAAAACCTACTTGCAATTGAGTAAACCTACACACCAACACATACAAACCAACACTCATCGTAACATACACCCTGAGTTTGGAACCGTTGCATTAGATATCCTTCAACAGTCAACCATATTTGTCGAAAGAGACTGGATCCTGCGACACAGGGTATCCTAGTGCAGGATCCAGTGTCACATCTTATTGTAACACGTTTATGAAACAATTTTTTTTTTATTGTTGTTTATTATGTTGAAGACCAAATTCTTTTTACATCTTCTTTGTTAAGCCAGCAGTCTTAGAGTGAATTAAACAGATAACGTTACGATCAAAAACGGTTCTGATTTGGACTACCCTACAAAAAACCTAGGTTGATAAATTCGTTGTCATCTGGAAAGAAGTGTGAGCTGAGATTGTTTTAAAAACCAAAATTGATGATAGAGACAGATCTAAATGCTGAAAGGAGACTTAGTATCACAGGTAGCCTATCACAAGTGCTATCCGTATACCGAATTCCCAACAAGAGGTCTCTAATGTGCGCACAGCTTTACGGGGAGTGCCCCACGTATAAGTAAATTTGAATGTAGGCACTTTCCCGATTGCGGCTTAGGCCTTAAGCCCACAGCATTTTATTTACGTATTTACGGCCACGTCGTGATGTGATTTGGTTCAAGTATAAAATGTGTGGGTTACGTACAGCTGTAATTTACGCCTTCTGTGTCAAAGCGGATCCAATAACGTTATTGGCACTATTTATAGTCTGTTTTATCAGGTAAATCATTCCCAGTTATACACATTTACATTTTAATAGTAGCCTTATATTATTTAGTCTAAAGCTGTATTGCATTTCAAATCACATTACGGTCGGTTTAGTCATTTACTTCTGTCAATCGTCTGAAGTTGAAAGAGGCAGAATGATATTTTAATTATGTTTACCGCTTAACATGTTACTTAGTGTTTGGTGTTTTATTTTCCTAGGGAGTTTATTATTTTAAAATGGCATAAAAAATGAAGTCGTGCAAGAACTCCCAACCTTGTACTACTCTAGTCTGCACTAGGAACATTTAATGACATGGTTTGTTACAAAAATAAGATTAGCTGCATTTGTGTTGGGATCTAGGCAGCGGGGAGGTACGAGGCATCCCCCCCCCAGTGCTGAATCGCGCGAAACTTTAAATTGAACCTAATTCGCGCTAAGCCGCCGAATGGCGCGCCACGCGCCTTCATCCGGCCACCCGGTGTGGTAGCGAGTGAGCGCCGAGATATAATCGATAAATAATGATAGGGCCTGGTTGTGGCAACATTTTTCATCAATTACTGGGGATTATGGCATGCATTTACAATAATAATAGGTTTTTAGTCTGTTTTTGTGTTTATAATGTGGGACTAAAACACAACTATCGATTTATAGGTATTACTATACATCTCTGTCCAACTCTGGGAATGCAGGCGTGTAGTTACGTTATATAAACTATTACAAACTATCAAAAAATATATAATAATATGTTGAACAATAAAGTATAAGCACCCCTCACAGTACCTAACATTATTCCTTAACAAACTGTTCCACATCCTTCTTACATTCTATCTTAAAAAACGCAAAGTACTACTCATAAAGTTTCCCAACGTCAGCCATTTAAAAGACTCCTCATAATGGATGCAGTTAATCGCTTTACCGGGTCGTCAGTTAGAATGAGCGCGCGAATCCTTCAGTGTATAAAATAAGTGTTGAAAGTTGAAATATCTTTGAATCCACTCGGTTGGCGCGGTATCTGCGGCCGGCAGCCACTGTCAGCCACTGATAAAAACCACCACACAGGGAAACTCAGAAGACCCGCTCAACAAATCAACCGCTTGACAAACTACATGCGTGTGTGGCAAAGTACGACGGTACTCACGCGAAGGACACAAGTGCCACACGCGCGTTTCTTGACGTACAACGCACCGTCTGAGGTTGTGCACGGGGGCACAAATGGATAAGCCCTACTGCGTAGTTACATGCGAATGTTCTTGGGCTTTCACTGTTGTAACCTACGTAACTTTTATCCCAAACTAATAACTTAGACTTTTTGTTATATGGATAAGCATGCAGTTATATGTGAGATCGAGTGCTTCTTCTGTTTCTGTGCTTTTGGTGTTAAAACTGGGAGACTCGCTACTCAACCAGTAGACGGCGCAAGTTAAACTCGCACTGAGTTTACTGGATTTTGTGTTCGAGCTTCTGAGAGGCTCGGTACGAAGTTAAGTTGGTAGATTATACCTCACGTATGTGATACATTAATCATCGTTGTTTCGATTTCCGGATTAATGTAATTCATGATGAAAAATATTTTGAGTCGAAAGACCATGTAGAAAAAAAACTAGCAATATGATTAGGTAGTTCTTTTCCCCACTATCTTAGTGTCTCAAAAAATCTGTGTGAAAATTAAATAGGGAAAGTTTTCTGGTAGCAAAGCTTTATAATGTTATAAAAAATTCTGTATACTAATCATATATTTACAAAAGAAGACAGAGAGCCACGAAATAAACTTATGTACATTTATTAATAAAATATCAAATGAACCTTTATAAGCCTCTAAGAGGATTACATTCGTTCGGGGTTTGTCAAAGCTTGTTCATGTAAAATTAATATTTACAATACAAATAGGCCAATTTCAGAATAATATACAGTTAAAAGATCGTGAAAGTTGTAGGGAAATCTGTCAAGTGTGTGGTAAAAGTTTAGTATAGCCCTGTGAGTACAGTTCAACCAGAAAATGCATGCGCTTTAGTGATTTATTTATTTAGGTTAGCATACAATTGTTTACACGTTACATTTCATTTAAAAATACACGATATGCATTTATTTTATTTTATTTTATTTATTTTATTTATTTTATTTATTTTACTTATTTTATTTATTTTATTTATTTTATTTATTTTATTTATTTTATTTATTTTATTTATTTTATTTATTTTATTTATTTTATTTATTTTATTTATTTTATTTATTTTATTTATTTTATTTATTTTATTTGTTTTATTTGTTTTATTTGTTTTATTTGTTTTATTTGTTTTATTTGTTTATTTGTTTTATTTATTTTATTTATTTTATTTATTTTATTTATTTTATTTATTTTATTTATTTTATTTATTTTATTTATTTTATTTATTTTATTTATTTTATTTATTTTATTTATTTTATTTATTTTATTTATTTTATTTATTTTATTTATTTTATTTATTTTATTTATTAATTTATTCGGTATAGTGTCGGGTCAGTCTAGCTCTTGGGTCGTTAGCTAGATTTGCAACGGGTTTACTGGTTGACGTGTACAACTGCCCATAAAAACTCTCGATCTCCCTCAGCAGCTCCGGTTTGGCGGATATGATCCTGCCGTCATCGGTCTTCAGTTTCGTGAGCTGGCTCTGCCCAATAGCCAGATCTCTTGAAAATACCTTAGAGACTTTATTCCGCTCAATAGCGTCTTTAATACGCTCGCTATTAAAGCGGCGGAGGTCGCTTTTCAAGGATTTAGAGATCTGTCTATTGAGCTGCCGGTATTTCCACGCCTCGTCTGAAGACTACAGGATCATCTCACGCCGCTCCTTCATGAGCTCGAGAGTATGATCAGTGAGTTTCAGACCGAAGACATCCCGGATGTCAGCCTGTACGAGATTAGGATGACTCTGAAACAGCTTAAAAACAACAAGGCACCGGGTGATGACGGAATTACGGCCGAACTCCTGAAGGCGGGTAGAAAACCGGTACCCAAGGCCCTTCAGAAGCTGTTTAATTCCGTTATACTCGAGGGGAAAACGCCGCAGGCATGGTGCAGGGGTGTGGTGGTACTCTTCTTCAAAAAGGGCGACAATGCCCGGCTGAAGAACTATAGGCCCATCTCACTTCTAAGCCATGTCTACAAGCTGTTTTCAAGAGTCATCACGAATCGTCTCGCGCGCAGGTTTGACGATTTTCAGCCTTCCGAACAAGCCAGATTCCGAAAAGGCTTTAGCACCGTAGACCACATACATACGCTGCGGCAGGTTATACAGATGACCGAAGAGTATAACCTGCCTCTCTGTCTAGCGTTTGTGGACTACGAAAAAGCCTTCGATTCGATCGAGACTTGGGCTGTACTGCAGTCTCTCCAACGGTGCCAAATTGACTATCGGTACATCGAGGTGTTGAAGAGTTTGTACAAAAACGCCACCATATCAGTCCGACTTCAGGACCAGACCTCGGAACCTATCCTTCTGCAGCGAGGTGTGAGACAGGGAGACGTCATATCGCCGAAACTGTTCACCGCTGCACTGGAGGATGTCTTCAAGGTTCTGGACTGGAGAGGGCTAGGCATGAACGTCAATGGCGAGTACATCTCTCACCTTCGGTTTGCCGACGATATAGTGGTCATGGCTGAGACCATGGAGGACCTCAGTACAATGCTCGATGACCTCAGTAGAGCTTCCGAAAGAGTGGGTCTTAAAAAGAACATGGACAAAACCAAAATCATGTTGAATGCCCATGTAACACCCACACCTATCAAGATCGGAGGCTATACACTCGAAGTTGTAGACGACTATGTCTATCTGGGACAAACGGTCCAGTTAGGTAGGTCTAACTTCGAGAAAGAGGTCAATCGTCGAATCCGACTCGGCTGGGCAGCGGTCGGGAAGTTGCGTAGTATCTTCTCGTCCAACTTACCGCAGTGTCTCAAGACGAAAGTCTATGACCAGTGTGTAAGGTCCCGTAGTAGTTGGTACCTTACACTTGTAGCTTTAAGTGAGAAGTGGTAAGTCAGTACTTGGAGTTAGGCGAGTTGATGTAAACACACACAGATTTGGTAACACTAAAGGTTTATTAGAGTACCGATCACAACAAAGTAAAAGTGGGTTGGATGCTAATCCGCGGTGTTCGCGTAAGTATGTAATTCGTCAACTAACTCAAAATCATATTAAACATTGTTTTAAATACCAAAGAGAAAAGTAGGTTGCTGCGTTTGCAGCCTGACGGAATGTACGTAAACCGTACATGCTCCCGAGGGAAAAGGCGGGATGAGCATCCAGTACATAAAACGTTTTTAAGTAAAAATTCCAAAACGCAATAATAAAAAAGTATAGACCGTATAAAAGTAGGTTAAGTAAGTAAAAATATAAAAGTAAGACATCCCAGAACGTCACAATCAAAAGTAAAGACAGTAAAGTAAACATTAGTAAGTAAGTAAAATTAAACATGTACACATAAAAACAATAAGCTTTACTGCTCCTCAAAGTGAAACAGTTGTTTCGGCCTCGCGTCGCTGTATAGTGGCTCCGGCGGTGTCGAATGGCGTATTTCTTGCATCTCGATTTCGACTTTGTTGTCGATTCCTGTAGGTTGTCTTGTAGGTGGCCTTTTAGTTTTCTTATGCCATAGTCTCCTAATCCAAATGTAGACAGCAAACGAAGCAGCTCCTCCCAACAGCAGAGAAGTCACAGAGTAGAGATATATGTCGTGACTCGATATATCTATCCCTTGTGGTAGTCTTTCCTGCTCTTTCTGCTGAATTATTTGCTTAGCTATGTTTCTGATATTTATTGCAGATGTATCCAGTTCTGTCATATTCAGCTGTGCGTTTTTCCAACTTAGATCAAATAAATTGTTGATAGTCGTGTTAAGTGTAGGTACTTTAATATCCGCCTCCATGTGAAATTTGCTTCCTAAGTGGTTATAGGTGAATATTGTCGCATCTTTCTTTTGTAGTATGCATTTTGGTTTCAAGGCAATCACCCCAGTACCGTTGATGACTGCTGGCGTAACTTGATCGCTACATATGACGCGCATCAGCTGTCTGTCGCATAATGTAAACAACCACCAGTTAGGTTTATGTAATTGGATCCAAGTTTCTTTGCAAGTTACATCATTGATGACACAGGATAATGAAGTTTGTTGACTGAATACCTTGGCCTCGCAAGGTGCGTCCTTGTCTTGTAAGCTAAATACCGGCTGACGTGAAATGCATGTGTACTCGTCTTCTCCGTATGGCGTGCATTGGCGCATGTCTTGCTCTTCCATAGTGATGTACGAATTTTTCACGAAGTTTATGGCGATATAATTGGAGAAAGGCTGCACGATTCTCAATTGTCCTTGTTTCTGGAATGGTATAGGTATTACCCGGTATATTTTGTAGTCCTCATCGCTCAAAAGTGGAATATGCAATTCGAAAAGTAGAAAGTTGTTTGTAATCCGAGCCTTGACATGGATTAGTTCGTAGATGTCATGGAAATCTTTTTGTATGTCCTTTATCGGTAAGGCTAGTCCCTGTGGAAGTTTTCCAGAGATGATGTTCAGCTGTTCTATTATTTGAGATGCAGGAAACAAGTGTGTATCCAAATGACCTCGATAAATGTTGGCGAGAGCATTCATTAGCATTTCTTGAATTCTATGCAAGTCGCTCAAAATTAAAGTTGATGATAAAGCGGCAGAGTTCACGTCATTTGCTGTGTATAAAATTTGTGCTCTGTTCTCAATTCTTGTGATTATGTTGCAAGTCTGATTTATGTAGGTTTGTATTGCGTGAAATTGTTTGTCCATAAATTCCGTATTGTTTTTAATTACATTGTTTTCAGCCTCTATGATCAAAGTTTGATTCTTCATCAACTGTAACAAGTAATTATCGTTGATTTGCAAGTTTTGGATATCCTTCTCGTACTTTTGCGCAAAGTCTTCATCCAAAACCCCGAAAAGTGTTCTGGCTAATTTTCCGATTCCATCAAAGTAGCCTCGTTTTTGTCGCGAATGCTGAGAAAGTAACATAGTGTTATAATTCTCAAGGTGATGCATTTCATGACGTAGGTGTCTGACAACTGCTTCGCATGGTGTAAACTCGTGCGCGATTCTTTGACAGAGTTTATCAATTTGGTTTATGTAGTCGTTCATGTTATTCGCAGCTTGCCAGTAGGACGTTAGGTTGTAATAGATCAGTAGAGTCCATTCATCATGTATAAGTTGCAGTTTTCCGGCTTCATCGAAATAAATAGGTTGATTGTTGGGTATAGAGGTCACCTTATAGTTGTTTGTTACTGGTGACGATTGTGCAGTTCCTAACATTCCTATTAAAGTTATAAGAGCGAAAGTCAGGAAACTGTACTTGTTGGTTCGCGTGCTCCTTTTTCTTCTTTGGTTTTCAGTTATTGTATCTTCTTCTAAGTGTCGTAGAAGCTCAGGATCGTTGCTTGACCATTTTCGCAGATTCATTCCGCCTCCCTTCAGTAGTTTTATGATCGATGTTTGAATTTCCTTTGCTTGTTTTGTAGAGTTGTGGCCGCTGATTAGGTCATCGACGTAGAACTGATTTAGCAATATTTCAGCGGCCTTTGGGTATTTGTGGCCGTCATCGATAGCAAGCTGTTTGAGTGTTCGCATTGCTAGCCATGGAGCACTTTTTGTCCATATGTTTTTTATATAGGAGTCCACATAGTACCGAAGTAAAAAGCAAACATGAACTATTTTTTAATAAATTAGACAGTCTGTTAAATTCTTTATCCATTCACTCAAATAAAAAAGTGCTTCTGTGCGGTGACTTCAATATTGATTTGCTAAAAGATACCACAAGTTCGCAGCAATTCAAGCGCTTAATAATGGGTTATAATCTTAAATTTGCCGTAAACGTTCCAACTAGATTAAGCAGTGGGACCTGCATTGATAATATAATCCACAATGTGCGAGGAGCTAAAGGAGAAGTTTTGGAACTAGCAGTATCCGATCACACAGCACAATTTTTACTATGTCCAGTTAAACAAACGTGCCTTTTAGACTACTGGTACTGTACAAAACGGGACTACTCAAAAGAAAATATAGAAAAATTCGCAAACTATTTAAAACAATTGTCATTTTCTGATGTTTATGGGGAAACAGACCCTGAAAAAGCATTCAAATGGTTCTATGACTGGTTTAAATTGCTATATGACTTGTGGTTTCCTAACATTAAAATAAAAATATCGACGAAAGTAAAACCAAACTGGATTAGTCGCGGTATTAGATTATGTAGCAAGAAAAAAAGAGATTTGTTATGGAAATACAGGTTATCACCGACTGAACATAATAAAACAAACTTCAAAACGTTGTCTAACCGGCTTAAAAGAATTGTCAATCTCACGCAGAGAGCCCACAATAACCGTTACATTCACTCGGCTAAGAATCGATGCAAGGCAACGTGGAAAGTCATAAATAAAAACAAACATAATTTACCAAATCAATCCACAATGAGAATTAAATCAAATGATAAAATACTTACCAACCCTCTTGATATAGCAGAGGCTTTTAACAATTATTTTGCGGATCAAGTCAAATCAATTAATAGTTCAAATAATAATAATAAATTACCAATAAATACTCCAAATTCGTCCATGTTTATGAAACCAACAATACCACAAGATATTCATAAAATTATTATGTCTTTAAAGAATACTCCCAGCACTGGATATGATGGTATTAGCACAAAAATTATTAAAGCAGTATCTACAATAATTGCACCCGTCCTTAGTCACCTGATCAATATGTGCATCTTGCATGGTATTTTTCCAAAGGAATTAAAAATTAGTATCATAAAACCGCTTTTCAAAAAAGATAATAAAGACAACATGTCTTCCTATAGACCTATAGCACTGATACCTATTTTTTCAAAAATATTTGAAAAAGTAATATACAATCAAATCAATTCATACTTCGAGAAAAATAAATTATTTGTCGATAGCCAAAAGGGCTTCCGGAAAAATAAGTCCATTGACATGGCAATCTATGATTTTTTAAAACTCGTTAGCAACAGAGTAGATAAAAGAAAACCGGCTCTGGCTCTATATATGGACATGTCGAAAGCTTTTGACCGCGTAGACCATAGAATATTAATTAATAAACTTGACGCATACGGGATTAGAGGTAACATATCAAATTTAATTAAATCATACCTACAAGATAGACAGCAAATTACAGTTATTAATAGATTATGTAAAAAACATGAAACAACATTTAAATCTAGCCCGAGAACAGTGATGTATGGAGTTCCACAAGGTAGCATACTTGGACCTCTCCTATTTATTATATATATAAATGACTTCCCAAAAGCATCGACCTATCCCATGACAATGTTTGCAGATGACAGCACGCTACTTTTCAACAGTGACCAATTAGATACATTAGAATCAGACATTAACTCTAACATAAAATCTGTTATAAATTGGCTAGAGAATAATAATTTGGTAATAAACTTAGACAAGACAGTAATAATGAAATTTCAACAAACAGTAAATCAGAATTTAAATTTAGATATAAGATATAATGATAAAAGGATTGATGAGACGAATGTGACAAAATTTCTGGGATTAAATATTGAAAGCACATTAAAATGGAATACCCAGATTGACAAAGTATGTAGTAAAGTAAACCAATTTTCTCATGCGCTGCGTATGCTAAGTAAAACGGCCAATCGAAACACTGTACTAACTGCATATCATGGTCTAGTAGCCTCAACATTAAGATATGGCATTATGTTTTGGGGAAACGCCTCGGGTAAAGATATGGTGTTTAAGTGTCAGAAAAGGTGTATTAGAGCGATCTGTAACTTGCAAACCACTGACAGCTGTAAACAATATTTTGAAAGTATGAAAATTTTAACAGTGCCCTCATTGTACATATACCAGACATCTATGTTCATCAAAAATAATATGTATAAATTTGACCGAGTAGGTAGTCAGCGTCGAGCTGACCGGCTACAAACTGTTGGATCTAAAACTGCTTTATACAAGAACAGTATTTTCGTAATGGCTCCAAAATTATACAATAAATTGCCAAAGTGTATCAGAAGTGAGGAAAATGTCAGCCATTTTAAAAAAAAGTTGTTCCTGTTTCTAGTTGAAAAGACGTATTACTCGATTGAAGACTTTTTAAATGACAAATTATGACTAAATTTAATTTTCTTTGACATTCTAAATAATTAATAATATAATTCAATTACTTTATTTTATGCGGCTTATGACATTTTTCAATTGCTTCATTTCTTTTATCTTTTATTACTTTATTAATTATGATAGTAAAAATAACCTGCTTACTAATATTATATTTGTATGCCGATTATTGGCCGAACATACAGATCAGCTAAAATGTATAAGTAACACCTTTTTGTACTTATGTTCACAAATAAAGATTGATTTGATTTTGATTTTGATTTTGATTTGATGTTAATGTTTGCAGTTGATATTCTTGTAAATTGTCTTTTGGTTGCTTTCTCCATAGGATCTTCTGTAGATGTTGTTGATCCGGATGACACCATATGGAACGGTACATTTTTTCAATGTCCGCTGTGTAGACGTATCTATAGCCACGCCATTGTAATATCAATGCTTGGATGTCCTTTTGCAGATTAGGACCTTTTTCCATTACGTCATTTAGGCTACATCCACCCATGGTCTTCTGGGAAGCATTAAAAACAGCTCGTAGTTTTGTTGTTGTTGATTGTTCTCTCAGTACTCCATGATGCGGTAAGAAGATTGCATCTTTGGCGGGTGTCGTGTTTGAAAGCTTCATGTGACCTAAATCAATGTACTCGCGGATGAAATCTTTGTACATTGATGCAAGTTTAGGGTTTCTGTCGAATTTTCTTTCCAGTTGTAAGAATTGAGAGATTGCGATCGACTTTGAGTTTCCCAATTTTTCTTCATAACGAGGAATCAGTGGCATCTTTACAATGTATTTTCCGTCGCGATCTCTTTCAGTAGTCATTTTGTAGTAGTTTTCGCACCAGTCGTCTTTAGATGTGTCCTCAGTATTCTGAATGATGTCTTCTGTCTCCCAGAATCTCTTTAAGTCGTTCAGGTCGACAAGAGCGACATGGCAGTTAAAAGTTTCTAGCTTGCCGCATAAAATCCATCCTAAACGGGTTTGCTGAGCTGTCGGCGTTTGGGCATCTCCCTTTAGGACCCCCTCTAATATAACTTGCGAATAGATATCCGCTCCCAGCAGCAAATCCACGCTCCTTGATAAGTTGAAGTCAGGATCCGCTAGTTTCAGACCTTGTAGCTGAGGCCAGTTTTCTTTTTTAATTGTTTTGTTAGGTAAGTTGTTCGTGATCCTTTTCATTATTAGAGTGCTGACTGAAAATGCAAAGTCAGTGCATCTTGATTTACACTCTAATTCTAGTCGTCCTTTACAATCTCCCGAAATCGTACCCACGCCGGAAATTGTAGCGTTCATCCTTTTTCTAGGTAGTTTCAGTCGTTGAGCCGCGTTCTCCGTGATGAGGTTTACTTGAGATCCTTGGTCCAGTAAAGCTCGTAACGTTATAAAGTCTCCTGTTGATGTCTTTACTTGAAGTTCTACTGTAGTAAGTAATATTTCCATAATGTAGTTGTTTGATAAATGGTTTGAACTATGTTGGTTTGTTGATGTTGAAGGTTGATGTTCCCGTTGTTGAGAACGTTGACCCATATTGTTCATATTGGAACTTGGCGACAGTTTTTGCGCTGAATAGTGTAACATCGTATGATGTGGTTTATTGCACTCTTTGCAAGTTTTGTTCGACGTGCATTCTGTGTCTCCATGCTTATACAAACAGTTTTTGCATATTTGTAATTTCCTTACTGTGTCATTCCGTTGCCGTGTGTCCATTTCAATGAACTTTGGACACTGCATGATCACGTGAAAACCGCTGCACAGAAGGCATTTACCGTATGACGCATGGTATATTCTTGATGTTTCTTTTCTATGTGGTTCATATGATGGTTTATTGGAGTTAAATTTCGTTTTGTTGCTGAATATTTGTTTATGTTGGTTAGATGCATCTTTTTGGTAACCCTTTGCTGCTTCCAACGCCATGAATTTGGTCTCCAAGAACCCCAAAAATTCACTCAGCTCCGGGACTTGCTTTGGATGCTCTAATTCTCTAGTGTATTCAGTATATGATGTTGAGTCCAACTTCTGTGCCATCAAGTACACGATTATTGGATCCCAGCTTGATGTATTTAGACCGATGTTATGTAGGCCATTCATGCATTCGTTGATTACGTCATGCATTCTCTTCAAGACAGCAGCATTGACCTGCTGGATGGATGGTAACTCCATCAAAGTATTCATCAAGTTCGTAAATTGGAGTCTCTTGTTGTCGTATCGCTGAATAAGAATATCCCAACAAGTTTCATAGTTTTCAGCGCCGACCAAATGTTGAACTAATCGTTCCGGCTCTCCTTTAAGCTTAGATTTTAAGTGTTGCATTTTCTGCGCTTTCGAAGAATTTGCATTGTTGTGGATTGTCTCCAGAAACATATCCTTGAACGTAATCCACTGACTGTAGTTTCCAGTGAATTCCGGTAGTTGAATCCTCGGTGCATAGTTTTGGTGGTTTACGCTTGTCCATAGTTTCGAGTTGAGAGATCTTTTCATGACATCGTACTGACATTCTTTGTTGGCGAACAAGTCGTTGTATATTTCGTTTGACCCTTTCAAAATAGCTTCTAGCTCCCAGTGACATTTCTCTACAGTGTCCCACTTGGTTTTCAGGACGCTCAGGTGATCCTCTAACTCCCATTTTTCAGTTATGGAGTCAATTTCTATTTTGGACATCGCCCGTTCTAGTGCTTTAATGTGACATTCTTGTCGATCAAGCAGTTCCTTGGTCTTGGTATCTACTCCCGTAGTATGAGGAATGACAACTTCAGCCTGTTTTCCTTCCCAGACCAACAACCGCTGCAGTATATCAATCCTGGTGGATTCATACATATGTTTCGTCTTTTCATAAATGTCCAGTAAAATATTGGATTTCTTTGTCCTCTCGTTCAAGTAATACATTGTGTCTATTGCCAAAGTCTTGCCAGAGGTTTTCCAATGACACTAACCTTTGAGTCAGGTACTCCTTTCCTTTCCGAGACGCGCTGTCCTTTTGGTAGTTAGTACAGAGACGTTTGATTGACTCGAAGACTTCGTTTTGTGCAGTGATTTCGCTCATCTTGATGTAGTCGTTTCGGTAATCGAAAGTAGTAGTAGTAGTAAGATGTAGTAGTAAAGTAGGTATTGAAGAACACGTAGTTCGGTGTCTTCTAGTTTGTAGGCCTCGTATTACCCGCAGTTCACGTTGTAGTCCGGAAGCTGTAGTAGCAGTAGTCGTAGTAGTAGTTGGCTTGTTGCCGCAGTTGAGTCTTGTTTTTCCGCTTGATTCACGAAGAAGTTCCAAAGTATCCCCTCTTCGTTGATTGCTCAGAGCTCTTGTACTCTTTTTACGAATATGCGCGCTTTCTCAACTTGACTGGTGAGCTCCGC
This sequence comes from Noctua comes, assembly GCA_963082995.1. NCBI lineage: Eukaryota > Metazoa > Arthropoda > Insecta > Lepidoptera > Noctuidae > Noctua > Noctua comes. The sequence goes on from OY720267.1 coordinate 637,437, forward strand.
TTGTGGAAGGCCAGCCAAGCCGATTCGCTGTCGTTCCATATGGTGTCATCCGGCTCGAAGGACCATTAAATGTAAGGTCCCGTAGTAGTTGGTACCTTACACTTGTAGCTTTAAGTGAGAAGTGGTAAGTCAGTACTTGGAGTTAGGCGAGTTGATGTAAACACACACAGATTTGGTAACACTAAAGGTTTATTAGAGTACCGATCACAACAAAGTAAAAGTGGGTTGGATGCTAATCCGCGGTGTTCGCGTAAGTATGTAATTCGTCAACTAACTCAAAATCATATTAAACATTGTTTTAAATACCAAAGAGAAAAGTAGGTTGCTGCGTTTGCAGCCTGACGGAATGTACGTAAACCGTACACAGTGTGTGTTGCCAGTGATTACATACGGGACCGAAACGTGGTCGCTCACAATTGGCCTCATTAGAAGGCTTAAAGTCACTCAAAGGGCAATGGAGAGGGCTATGCTCGGAGTTTCCTTGCGTGATCAAATCTGTGGGCAGGGCACATTGCTCGCAGAACGGATGGCCGATGGGGCCGAAAAGTTCTGGAGTGGCGACCGCGAACCGGAAGACGTTGCGTTGAAAGGCCTCCCACTAGGTGGACCGATGACCAAGTGAAGGTTGCAGGGATCCGCTGGATGCGAGTCGCACGGGACCGGTCAATGTGGCGACACTTGGGGGAGGCATATGTCCAGCAGTGGACGTCTTTTGGCTGAAATGATGATGATGATGATGATGATTTATTTATTTATTTATTTATGTATAATAGCTTTTTTTTTTATCGTGGTGACATCGTCAAATGAGTCCTCCCACCCAAGGCAGAGTGGGAGGGACTGTCAGACTTGTACTGACTAAAATCCACGGTGTCCTTCAATAGCCCTTTATGATTCAGGGTCACGGTAATTCTATAAGTCCCGTCAATGCTTTGGCCCTCTGGAGGGGGGCCCCGTCATAATGCTGACACTCTTTGAATGTATAATAGCTTACTATCATTACAGGGTTTACGCTAATGCGACAGTTAAGAACTTAAACTAATATACTAAACTATATACTTACAATAAAAAAATTACAAAAATTAAAACTAACAACATTATTAAATTATTACACCATTAAAACACAAAATACCATAACATAATTACTTACATAAACATAGTACACTGGGCCCAAGTATTTGGTTTACAGTTTATATGTGTGAGTGAAGTCATAGTTATGCACACAAACACAAAATTAAATTAACTTGACTTGCTGTACGAGCCGGTAATATTCATACAGCCGCTCATTATTATTGTGTGAGTAAACATATTGTACCCTACACGGGGTTTATTTTTTTTATCTTTGCGCTTGTCGGGTAAACTGGTAAAAATAATATAAACGAGTTTACAATAAAGTCCAACATTTTATACTAACTTAACATGGTAACCATAGCCGATTGGTGTAAGCGCTTGCGTTAGCTAGTGATCTAACCTCGACGACACGAGTTCGAACCCAACTGACGAATTATTTTTGCTACTTTTTACTTTTTGTTTTTTAATAAATTTATTTTGTGGCCAATAAAATTACTCAAGCAAAAAGTAAAAAGTATTTAAATATAACCAATGAAATAATTTGATTTTTTTATTAGATAAACATTGCTATTGTTTGCTTAGCTTATCGCTTGGGTCATTAGCAAATTATCCGTCTCGTTTCTTCCAATATGTTCCTTCCTTATATTGGTTGTTTTAAGGCTCAATTTGGTGGGGGCTGTATGTTAGAAAAAAAAACTTGTGTGGCCGATACAATGATTTAATACACTGTTGTTCACCTGTTTTTTTGACAAAGACAAAGTTTTTTATTGGTAAGGATTGACGTAAATAATTTGTCAAAGTAGGTAGGTATATAAATTGAATCAAAGTAAAATTAGAGGTGAAGTGAATCAACATGTTAGATAGTAAGAAATTATGACAACTTCTAATCGCATAACAATAACATCACTTCACCATACTTTCAATAATTTACGAGTTGTGTTTTTAAAAAAAAAAAAAATACCTACCTACTTATTACTAAGTTTTGTATTTGTTCTAATTTGCTTAACAAATATGAACATTATTTGCATAAAAATAAGATTCATATTCGTCTACTAATTAAAATAAATTCGACTAATAATGAGTCGGCAATCCTTCGTTTTGTATTACTCCTTGTAACCTTCTGCTCATGAGATCAGTCAGGTCACAGTTTGTAGGCACACTTTTATGCGGGTGGACAAGAAGGGATCAGCCTTGTGCCTTGCCACGATGTCGTAGTGTCGAGTCGATGAATTTGCCTTTGGTTTTGGCCTAAGATGTTTTACTTCTCCAAAATACGCATATCGGCGGACCCATAACTGCACGGGGGGAGAACCCCTGTGGATAAAAACAGTATTTATAATACTTATAATAATAGCTAATATTATAATAAATAAACACTATATTTTGATACTACATATACACTATGTTTATTCAATATACTTTTATATACCTAATTAATATTACTTATAATAATACAATACATAAATATAAGATATACACTGACATTAGCAAACATTTTAATCTATTTTTATTTACGTTATTCAAAGGCTTTTCTTTAATCTGTCTAAAGGCTAGATCAAGCTAATTTTAGACCAAGCTAATTTTATCATGATCATCATACGATTACAAATTTAAAAAAAGAAACTATAATAATTCAGTTATGATAATATATAACTATGGTAGGTATTGCACTTAAGTTACATTAATTATTTATTCCTAGTAAACATCCCTTTCAATGTTTACTAGGAATAAAGAGAATAGAGGAGTTAGTTAAAGTGAATTAGGTATAATATCAACGTAATATCTAACTGTTACTCACCGATATCATTAAGCGCCTTGTAATTTCACTTCTTCTCATCGATACGCTAATCGATAACAATTCAAATTGAGTCAGCCCAAAATTTGGCGACGAGTTTGGCTCAAGCAAACAACAGAACAGGCAGGACACGATATAAAGTGTCCCATCGTTTGTTAGGCAGCACCACATTTACACTCACAATTTCACATAATATATATACGTTTTGCTCATCCAAAACAACGATTTCCACCTCTTTGAACATTGATAAATGTTGCATGGTTGGATCCACAGAAATAAAACCACACACATGCTCAAGAGTAGTAATCAATAAACTCAGTAATGCAAATACTCGTAGATTGACAACTAAGAATGCTCATTTTTTTTATAAATGAAGGTGTTTGAAAACAATATTTTTAAATTGTCGGTAGTTGTTGTCTAAACAGTCAAAATCAAATAGCCTGAGAGTTCAATGTTTGTCTCAAACGTTGGAATCTTTATAAATTCTACTTTAAGTAATGTTTTAACAAAATAATGAATACAAAAAGAAAAAGAATATACTATTGCATGCATGATTTGAACTTACGACTTCTCGTTCAGTGACCAAAGACGATAGCCATTGTGCCAGGATTGCTATATTAACATCATGCAAAATATTATATCTCCTTCAGCATCATAAGTGAATGATGACTATTTATTGGTATATGGTAATTGATGTGCCACACGCACACTAATAAAAACTGAGCTCGCTCGTTTTATTTTGTGTTTGTGTGCATAACTATGACTTCACCCACACATATAAACTGTAAACCAAATACTTGGGCCCAGTGTACCTACAAACCTAAACACAAACATAATTCATAAACATAAAAAAAATAATTAAGTATTATTTTGCTTGTAGCATAATAAACCTTGCGAATTCACTCCAACAACATGTAAATACATCGATCTGAGTTTGAAGGTCGTTGATGGTACGGATAGCTCTGGTAAGAGCCTGCGCGCACTAGCGATTTTAGGTTGGCCGATAGTTTGATCGGTCAGAGGATCAGTATGGAGTTATATGGCAGTGTGCGCACTTGAAGATTGCTACTCTATAACTCTATAATTCTCTAAGGGGTGCCTTGGCAAGCAGGTTAGTTCTGGCTGTAGGTACCAGTAGCAGTGGCGGGCTGCGCCACCTACACACGTAGCGATCCGGTACACACAGACTCAAGCGCTGCAATACTCCCGGGTTACTCTCCGCTCCACGAAGCACCTTCACCAAGTAGGCGACCAGCGTAAACTCCCGTCGGACCTGCAGTTGATTATAGCCAACTATGCCCAGGACAAACAGAGTGGGATACATCAGTGGGTAAAACGGATATACCCCTTATAATTTCCTGTACAAATGGTGCGTGAACTTGTTTTGAACGCGCTCCAACGTTACAGTGTACTTAGCTTCGTGTGGAGCCTATATGACCATACTGTGTTCTAGATGACTCCTGACTGGTGCATCATATAGGACCCTAAATGCTATGAAGCTGATGAGATGAATCTTTGTGTCTGTCTCAGAACAAATCCTAAGTTTCTGTACGCCTTCTTACAGATCTTGGTTAAATGCTCACGGAATAACAGTTCGGGAGTCATGAAAACACCCAAGTCTCGCACCTCCGTGACTCGTTGCATTGGCGCCGAATCCACCACGTACTCATAGAGTACAGGTGCACGAGCACGGGTGAAACTCATCAACGAGCACTTGGATAGTTGGACAGTTTGTTTTCATGACTCCATTGTACTATTCGATCGATGTCTTCCTGTAGGCGCCTGTAATCAGAATCGGACCTAATATCCAACACCAACCTACCTCACGTTTCATCTGCAAATAATAAACAAGAGCCATGTCTTACGACTTCCGGCAAATTGTTTATCATTATGATGAATTCCAGAAGCCCCAAGTTGGTGCCCTGACTTACACCAGACCAAGTGTAATCTAAGTCGGATTCATATCCACCACAGTCACCAGTCCACATACTGCTGTCTGTATATTAATTTATAAGTGGAACAATTACTTATAGGCTAATACTATTATATTTATATTACATTATACATTTTCATTACCTATTGCAATTAATTGTGAATTCTGAATGTTTATTTATTTATTTATTTATCACAAACACTACTAATATTACAGGAAATTCCTAATGCGTAGCCAATGTGAATTGATCTTCATGTTACCGCATTAGCAGTATTGTGAGGGCTCACTGAGAACAGCGAAGCTAAAGGGGGAACCCTCACCGGGGCAACGCTTTGCCAGCGGTCATCTCATCATCTATCACTCCAAAGTTTTGTTTTGGAATTGCATAAAAGTATCGAGTTGATATTCCATCATTTTGTAATCATTCCATTACGAAATTAGAAAGTTTTTTAGTGGTCGTATTAAAAAAAAAAAAAAATCGTCTTCGTCGTCGTTTTAAATCGTAAAGTGGTTCACAGAATAAATCTACCAACCAAATTACAACTGTGTAGTCTTAATAGTTTCGGAATAAAGTGGCTGTGACATACGGATGGACATACAGATAGACATGACGAATCAATAAGGGTTCCGTTTTTTGCCATTCGGCTACAGAACCCTAAAAATAACAACTATACACCAATTTTCACGATACGATACGAATAAAATATACCCTACGTATTATTGAGTAAGTTAAGAAGAACTTTGATCCCAATAGCCTAGCAAACAATTGCTATAGAATATGAACCGTCCCATTCAATATAAAATATTTCTCCATATAAATTCGCGGACAATCGCTAGTGAATGAAATTAGTGAAAGTTGAAGCGCATTTCTGTGAAAAGCTCCCGAATTCTACTTTCAGTTTGATCCAGTTTGCAACGATTATGATTCTATTGGATTATAAGTTATCGACGCCGACGACTCCACGGATTTACATTTTAAATTTATCTAAAAGTGACGTCGTTGTGTTTTGAGGGGTTTAAATTGAGTTTTAAACGGTACGACGACGGCGTTGTTTGTTTACGATTATTATGGTAAGAAGGACTGATTTAAAAAAAAGAAAGATTATTATTCTAAAATTTATTTATAACTTAAGTTACTTTTTGTCAAGAATAAACTAAGACTAAAACATAAACTAAGAGGAAAAAAGCTTGGATAATATCACATGAAAATGACATAACTGAGAGTTAATTATTGCCACAATTAGCGAGATGAACAAATAGTACAAAAGAGCCTGCATGAGATGCTGTTTGTTAATTTAATTCCGTGTAGTTATCTCTACTCGGAATTAAATTAACAAACAGCGCTTATAAAAATATAAACTGTTTTAATAAAAGGAACACTATCAAAACACGACCCCTGCACCTCCTTCGTTCTCCTTATGGCGGTAGTTTTATTCCTGCAATTAATATTTGGCCTTATTGCAATGCACTACGGTTTAGAATTCCAAAAACTGCTAATCAAAAGTATTTAGCAACGATATTCGTGAAACGACCGAAAACTAATTTCAAACATTTAGAAGCACCTACAACCCAGCTGCCTAATTTAATTATTAATCGAATTTCGCACAATAGGAATGAAACAAAGCCATGTTAATCTGTGCAAAACACGGTCTCATATTCAATTATGTCCGAAACAAGCGAATACGAAATGAGGCGCTTACCTATACGAGTGTGCCTATAAAAGTTTAACAGGAACGTTGAGCAGCAGAGAATCAATTGGCCCACTGGTTTATTGGAACATCTGTAGCGTGAATATTTTGTTCTGTGTCGCGTAGCGGCCCGGCGTAAGGCCTCTCCCGCCATTCGCGAGTGCGGTGTGTAGGCGCGCGGTCCTCTGCTACGGCGTAGAGGCGCTACGGCTACGCCATCGGAAAGTATTTCGCGGGTGAACTTTTGTGTTGAATAGTTTATTATGAGCGTGTGCTACGGGATGCTGGCTGGAGGAACTTGAACATTGAGTTAGTGGCGCTGATATCAGCACGATACCTGTAAGTGTATTGTTATGTTTGTACTGACAGAGCCTGACCACTGAAGTGTACTCACTTAAGGAAAAAAGATTTTGTGGGCATTTCTGTTTATTACAGGATGATCGACAGACAGTACATGAATACGATATGATTTATTAAACAATAAGTATATGTCTGTTTCTACTGTTTGTTGGTATGTATAAGAAATTACAAGAAAGTAGCAAGTGGAACTTGAAAGTTATTCCAGCTTATAAACACAATTTTTCATTATTATTGTTTACTATCATCGTTATCTTTAAAAACAAACGTTTTAAAACTGAGGTAACGTTTATTTCTCACATAAAACGAACTAAATCTTGCTTTAACAACTTCCTGAAAAAGATAAAACAAAACTGTTACCCATAATTAAAAGCCAAAAATGAAGTACAAAGGCTTTGGGGTACAAAGTAGTTCAGTGTTTAAGTCGCGTTGAGTTAACGCGTCCACTTCCGCGGCGCGGCACAAAAGAGCACAAAATAAATTAAAACGATGTTAGTGCGGTCAATTGCCGCGCTTTATTGTTGCCGGTTTACAATGGTGGAGAAACTGGGGAATCTTGATTTTAGGAAACAATTACGTCTAGTAGTTAACTGCAGAGGATTTTGAATCATTGCCATTATGCCCATGTCCCATGTTCCTTGGAGCCGCTGCAGCTGTACCTACTTTGGGCGATAATGAGTCATTTAGTTTTCTATGATTAAGGCACAGTATAGGGTATCCCGTCTTTTTTGACGCTTTCAATCGTGGAGGCAGTTGATTGCAAAAAACTTTAGATGATGAATCATTTATTTAATTTTATCATTCTACTGTTTATTTAGACAGGTGTGATGATGTCTGAATATTTGATTATTAATATGTTGAATATCTGCATACTAAAGACTTTCAAAATTACTTTCAAGTAGCAAAGCACTATATTCTTTGAAAGTTTGGTATTTAGTAGATCAATCATACTATTATGAGGAGCGGGTACTTCTTAGCATTATCGAAGAGATTGTTGACATTATATTTATTACGTTACAAGCTTTTGCACGTGGCTTCGCTCGCGTTAATTTAGAATTTGTCAACCTGGCGGTGTGAAATATACGTTCCCTATACGTTACGTAAGACCTATTCTCATACCTACCAAATACACTTAAAAATTTTCATAAAAATCGGTCGAGCCGTTTCGCAGGAGTGCGACCACAAACACCGTGCCACGACATTTTTAAATATAAGATGTTACATCAGCACCAACAAATAATAACTATAAACAATAGAAACTTTTAGTAGAATATGTAGTTGATAGGAAATGTAAAAATCCGTTAAAACAAAGTTCTTTTTCACATACATAAAATATTGAATCTACAGATCGGCACAGTTAACAAACTATAGCAATTTCACGCGCTAGTTTTTCAGACATACCAAACTATATTCGTATCAATCAACGACTCGTGCCGGATCCACAGCACAGCAACAATTCGTACCGTGCGTGTGACATGACACTTGACATATTAAACGTTGTTTAGTTAGTCTTGACAATGAATACGCGTCACTTGGAACTTAATGAGACATTCATTGAAGTTGATTACATTTGCGTTGTGTTCGAGATGTTTCACTTGTAATTATAAGAATGTTTATGTTTCAAACATGTCTTGATGCCAGGAGTTTCATATTCTTTATAAATTTTTAACAGTCTTACTTTATTTAGGGACATACAGGTTATGATAGCCTATTCAAACTCATCCAAAAGTAACGAAATGGCTGTTGAACCATTTATGACTAATGAGCAGTTTAGGCTCTTCCTTAAAAAACTTTGAAACAAGTCACTAATGTTTACAAACTTTTAAAAATACATCCCTTGTGCTGACTGCCATGCTATTTTGGAGTAGGTATGTGAATCCTTACCCAATGATTCATGTGCCCGTTTTCACTTACACAAGGCGATACCTAAATAGAAGCCTAAATGAAAGCAAAACGCTCGACTCATCGCTTAATGAAATTCCAGGTGTCGCTTAGGTAAGTAAACACGGGCATTAACCTTAATCCGAGACAGTCACGGCTTTTTTTTTATTAGCCTTGGATGTCCTCCCTCCTTTGCTAAGGCCTCCCCATATCCTTCCAGGTCCTCTTCTCCTGCGCCACCTCGAACCAGCCTTGGTTATGCGCGTCCAGATCATCTCGCCACCTCTTTCTAGGCCAGTATGTCATGACAACCGAAAAATCTAGTAATCTTCAGTACAGAGACGCTCATCAACTAATGATAGGTTATAGGATCACAGGTAATAGGATCACATATTAATCTTAATAATATTGAAGGTCGATTTTAGTAGTTATTTTATCTGGAGTGTTTTTAATCTGCCTAAATGCTCGAACTTTGTTACTTGGATTTTGTTCACGCGACATCACGCCTGTACTTCCCCGAAGGGTTAGACAGAGATATAACTATAGTACACCCACACCTCGTCACTCATGTTGTCAGTTCTATGTAATAAATGGCGACCTCGTGGCTAAATAATAACAGGCGCTTGGGTCGATCTTCAGGTTAAGCCGCGCTTGGCTAGGTTGGTCCGTGGATAGATGACCAGACATTACATACCGAGTTTCCTCCGTGCCTCTTTAAACCTCGGCTCGTCTCGCCTGTCATTTGTAGATCTTTGAAAGTCGTTAGAGGTAGTCAGTGGCCCGAAAGTCTGACAACCAGTCTTACTACGGGGTATCGTATTAACCAGTACTAAATGCGTTGTGGTGGATTTCAGTTACGCAGTCGCTCCATGTAAAATACTTGTATTTAGCTGCATCCGGTTAGACTGGGAGCCGATCCCAATGCCGAATTCATTTATGGTAACTACAACTTATTAATCAATAGGCTGGGATGACAATGATTGGATGTGTCGCAACATACACAAGCTTTACCTCCGGCCGTAGATACATGGAATATGTTGGATAATTGCATTATCTAAGTTAACTAAAGTTTATCCAATTTGTTGGCAGGTTGGCCCAACATTCGCCCAGAATGTGGTTCAACACGCTCCCCGGGTTGCTTCTGATCGTCGTGGCCGGTATGTACATACAAATGCTGATTTATTTATTATTCTAATATCGTCATTAACATGCTTATTGTTCGGTAAAGTTATATCAATAACATTATTTATATAGCTTTTCTAGAAACGAAAAATTAAACGATCAAATTAATGATCAGTCTCTGTGAAATAAGTATAATTATATAATATTGCTGCATTACGTTTTCATGGAATACTGAATTAAATTATAAATTCTGTAGGGAATAAAACAAGATGAGCAATTTTTTTTTAAACCATAATAAAATGTACCTAATAATTATTTTCAAAAATATAATGACAATATGAAGAGAACTGACAGCAATTACAACGATATGAATTAAAATACAACATCAACCGCAAAGTGGCCGGCCCTAAATCCATCCGTTCAACACTAATTTGTGATAACTCGAGACATATTATTTTCCAAACTGCGGACAGAAAGACTTTGTGAGGCCGTCATTTTGTACTCCGCTCCAAGCGGGCTAGTTACCAGCGGGCACGCGTCACTAACCTCGACGGCTGCTCTCCACACTATTACCAAACGGGATGAAGGTTCGCTGTGTGGGCAGCGAAGGCCTCGTCGAGAGTCTTTTAAGTTTAATTGATTAGTTCATCGGTTGAAGGCAATTAAGTGCGGGCCCTAAATTTTGTTAAGCAAACACTTGTGAACGCTGTGAAGCTAAGGAGAGTGAATTTCTGACATTTTACTTAAATTTTAAACAAGATATTTGTAGAGGTGCGTTAAAATAATATTCACAGCTACATACAACGATTTAAGTTATATATTATGTTTTTTATTGTCTGAAGTAAATACAAAATAACTTGAACTGCAGCAGAAAAAGATTGAATAGGAGAAAGAACCTATCAGAAACTTCTTACTGATTTTATAATTATAAAATCTTTCTGGGAACGTTCTTCTGTTTAATATCCTAACATGTCGCTATAAGATTCACCTCTCAGTTCCCATTCTGCAGAAGCGGTCACAAACACATAACATCCCATTTCCGCTGCATCCAACGAATTCATCCATCAATCCTGATTTATAGTTCGACACGCTTTCCTAAACAAACTTCCATATAACTACCACAAACGGTAATCAACCTTAATGTCAAGCAATAAAAACGAATGCGATGGCATGAAAAGAGTTTGCTGTATCATCGACAACAAAATAAGAGCTTTAAGAGGATGCAGATACGGTTCGCTTTGCAGTGTTAAGGTGACATTGCGTCCATTAAAACAGCGTATTCATATTGTAATAACTTGGAATTGTTTTTGATAATTCAGTTAGTAATGGACGCGGTGTTAGGCGGAATATTGTCAACGAAGCGATTTACATAACCTTTTGTAATCGCTATCACAATGATCTGGTCATCCAATTTACATTACACTGAATGTTAAAGTTTGGGTGCTGCTTTAGCTCGCTTCTATGAGATCTGTAACGACACGATTATAACTTAGATACTTAAATAAAAGCCGACGAAGACTTGGTACCGTCAAATTATTTTTAGGACTTCATGCCAAGTTCTGTTTAACTGTGATCCAGACATGTTAAAAGACGATTGATAAACGTCCCGATTCATTCTTAACCTCTGGTTTTATCTCCTTTTCCAAAATCCATTACTACAAATCATTACATATTGCGTCGGTTAGTTAATAATACTAATACTTTATGTTAGAAATAATACCCCGTATTAGTATCAAAGACTCTTAAACAAAACCACATTGACAGAGGTATCGCGGTGCCAATCTATACATTATGTGTCTTAGATCAAAACATATTTGATATCTCTAAGAAGTGCTCGAGGAGAAGTTTAACAGTCGCACGGGTCTATATATTAGGTGAAGCTACCATTACTGTAGTAGAAAAAACATTGGGCGAATGATGGTGAACATTTTAAATTATCATAATAATCGTTAATATTTTCAACCAAAACCAACCAAATTGGGCCACCAAGATACAGGCTATGCCTAGTTTGGGGCCCAGGGCTACTTCTACTTATGCACTCTTTTAAAAAACTGTTGTCACTTGTTTGTATGTCTCCTAACTTGTGTGTGTCAACAAATTTATTTATTTAAAGTATAATAAGCAAAGAGATAATTATCACAAACTCGATTTCATAAAACTTCTGACTTCTATTCAATAGTTCTACAGCAAATCGACATTGGATATCATACATAATTCCTTACACCTGAGTGCAGAATCGTGGACACGAATAAAAGATGTGGCGGTAATAAATATTGGCATTACAAGCCGCGGGACAATCTGCATGTGCATTAGTATATAAAGTAGGTGTCGGCGGAGATTCATGTCGTGTGCGTGATAGTGTGGCTGTGGCCGAAAGTGCACGCGGAGGCGGGAGCGGAGGTGGGTTTGAGTGATCTTAAAAGAAAGAAAAGAAGAAGAAATAATAATCTTGTAAGAATTTTCAGGATGTAATAGGTGGGTAACTGTAAATAGAGTAGCCATTGTTTTGTTCTTGCTACTTGCGGAACAGATTCGTAAGAATCTAACTTTTGAGGAGGTTGGTAATTATCTATCGTACTATCGTAATAAACATGTCCTAAACCAGATTATGGTTTATCTTTGTGCCACTGCCAAATTGCCATGTGTCAAAATGAAATTCGTTCAGACGTGAAAAGGTCACAGAAGTACTGATAGACACATGAAAAATCTTAGTACGGATTAATTCGAGATTTTTTTCTTTTCATACGTCATATTCGTCTGACTAAAGACTTCAAAGTTTACGGTGTCATGTGTAACCGCCAAACGCTTAGTTTCCAGGAATACTTATAAACCCATGTCACAATTGTGTAGTTTGAACGTGTCGCAGAGAGATTGGTTTTAATATTAAAGGCTTATATCCGCCTCGGAGGCGCTCGGATTGTTCTCCGGTGAACGGAATGCTCTACTTGTACATGCACTTAATGCGCACCACTGTAGTACTTACAGAAGTGGAGGTACTTACAGAAGCACCACTGAGCGATGCGTAGCTGGACAACACAAATAAATGCAAATAAGAGATCAAATAAAGTATCCCGTAAGTTAATAGCAGCCTCGGAGTCTCTTAGAGTCTCATTTTGCCAGCTTGTAAGCCAGCAAAAATTCCTCATGGATAACCGACCGACACTTTGCTGGAACTCGGGTCTGAACCCAAGACAAGGAGTCTTGGGTTCAGTCCCGAGTTCCAGCAGCACGGGCGCTTGCGACCACTAGCCCAGTGAGGCAGTTAAACACAACACAGTAGGTGTTCTACAACATTAGTTTCAGTATATACGAAACCTGAAACACGTGTCTAGTATTTTTATGTAAAGAATCTATGTACAAAATTTCAAAACATTATCATGAAAAATCACAAAGTTATAAGCTTGTTCTGTTACCTAGTTTTCTGCAGAAAAGCTTGGTCACGGAGTGCACCCGCGCGCGCACCTCCAGTGTCGTCTTGAGATCATTGATAATAATTATTTGGCAGTAGGTACCTAAATGATTGCGATAGGTACTTAATGCCGCTCGGTGTCCAACTTGTAACTTTGTTAAAATATTTTTGGGACAAAATATAACATGGTTCAAAAATTATTGGAATCGATTCAGTTACTTATTCTGAACAAACTATATTCAGGTTTCGCATATACTAAAAATAAGGTTGTATATTCGTCACGAGTGCCCAAAGGAACTAAAAACAAACTCGCGCAAACATCTAGACTCAGAACAAATAGGCCCCTACAAATATTTGTCTCGTGTTTGTATAGAGCCTACCCCCCACTTTATAAAAGGTCGATGTGTAAATCACGCATTTCCTTTTGAACCAAAAAAATCTGTTGAAGCGATTCCTATTACAATGTTTAGAAATGTCTTACAGATATAGTTCATGGCCATGGCTGTACTTAGCTTTGTTGCACCAGTCGCCTAGAGATTGTGGTGATATCTGAAGCAACATACACGATGTACACCTGACGTAACGCTAATCCTACGTCGCACCAGCAGCATCACGCGATTAACATACAAAAAAATAGAATCCCGACAAAAACTGTATTGTTAAAGTCATGTCGGGTCAGGGAGGAGGTTTTCGCTCTATTCCTCGTACCTCTTAAGAAAAAAAAAAAAACAAAATCATTTAGCACTTTTTGAACGGCAAATGTTACATGAGACAGCCTCCCCAAAATTAAATAATATAATAAATAAATTAAATTAAATTAGAGACAGACCCTTTTTTTTTTTCGGGTGGGACATCATCAAATGACCCCCTCCACTCTGGGCGGAGCGGAAGAGAGTGTCAGACTTGTACTGACTAAAACCCATCCATGTTACTTCTTTGCCCTTTGTGTTCCAGGGCCACGGTATCTCTTTCGAACAGTCCCGCAGCCCTGGCAGGAGACATACTCTTGTGTTGTGTCTCTAACGTGATCATCATTTGGTTTTTAAGAATGAAACTTCTAAATAGTTTGCCGTTTTGTAAGTACATAGTCATATTTTTAAAGCGTTTGTAAAATCACGGGAGTTATTGAGTTATTTATGCTTGTTACTCAAAGCCGGGAGATGCTTTGTTTTGTTTGAAGCCCGATATAATGGATTCACTCCAAGGATTAAGACAGCTTCCAAATGAAATTAAAGTGATGGATATAACGTTACAAGTCACATTATAAACCTTTTGGAGACTTGGCTTATGACTTTTGTTATCTGTGGATTCTTCGTCAGGTTTTTTTAAGGAGTTAAAAAAGCTAACACTTAAAAATGTTTACTTCCATAAGTAGCTACGTACAGGGAGTTGGTAACCAGATATAACCATTTCTCTAAGAGAAATAGTCAAGTTAATATGAATAGCGCGTTTATCACCTTTCAGGTAGGATCCCACAGCGCGCCTGTTCTACACTTTTATTCTCCTCCTTGTTCTGCGCCTTAGGGAAAAATATTACGTTATAGTTAAGTCAAGAACTAGGCAAGGCACGTTATAGTTAAGTCAAGAACTAGTCAAATAAAAGAATTCAATTTGTAAGTGTCACTATAAATGAGTATAATTATTAATTATATTATAATAATAAAATTTTAAAATAATAAGTAATTTGGAACTTATTATGAGTTCACCTAACTTCTCACACTACCCACTATATAATCTCCTCAAAAGATACAAATATAACCACTATGTTATGTTTTAGAATGTATTTTATATGTCCGCAAAAATCGAGGGCTTTTCAAAATTAGAAGCGACTTTCTTAATATAAATACACGTGGTAAACACGAAATTGTAATACCTAAATTCAGATTAACAAAAACTAGCAAGTCTTTTCTTATACACAGTATACGCTTTTATAACAAGTTGCCAAAGTCAGTTATAGAACTGACCGATGGAAAGTTCAAAAACTACATCAAACGTGCGTGTCCTTATTAAAAAAGCATATTATTATTACAAAATCAAGGACTACGTTGAAGATAAAGAAGTTTGGCCTTAGTTCTTTCTGCGCTTGCGGCTTCCCTGGTAGCTCATAAACGGCACAAATAATTATGTGGATGTCTCTAACTAATTCTCAATCTCATTTTTTCTCTTTTTTCGAATCAGATTTTTACAATAGTTTTCAAATCATTTATATATCTTTTGCTCAAAATAGTTACAGCACTGATAACAGTATTTTTGTCACTTGTTTAATTTAGTACTAGCTGTTGCCCGCGACTTCGTTCGCGTGGAAATTTTGGTGTGCATGTGTGAGACTGGCTCGTTGGTCTAGTGGTAGCAAGCGCGACTACTAAGCGTGGGGATCGATTCCCGGGGTCGGGCAAAGTGTTAAAAAAAAAATTGTTTATTTCAATTACATAAAGTTGTCACACACATGATTTGGAGATCACCTTTTAAGCAAGAAGATGCGTTTGTTAGGGGGCGTCCAATAATTACGTAAGGCGATTTTTCGAACCCCCCCCCTTGGTGGGATGTCGTGAGATTTGGCTTGACCCCCTCATCTCCCTCCTAATCTCACGTGAGATTTATCAAAACGCGTAGTTTAGTCATCATCATCATCATCATTTCAGCCGAAAGACGTCCATTGCTGGACATAGGCCTCCCCCAAGTGTCGCCACATTGACCGGTCCCGTGCGTCTCGCATCCAGCGGATCCCTGCAACCTTTACAAGGTCATCGGTCCACCTAGTGGGAGGCCTTCCAACGCAGCGTCTTCCGGTTCGCGGTCGCCACTCCAGAACTTTTCGGCCCCATCGGCCATCCGTTCTGCGAGCAATGTGCCCTGCCCACTGCCACTTAAGTTTGGCTATTCTTCGGGCTACGTCGGTAACCTTGGTTCTCTTGCGGATCTCCTCATTTCTGATTTGATCACGCAAGGAAACACCGAGCATAGCCCTCTCCATTGCCCTTTGGGTGACTTTAAGCCTTCTGATGAGGCCCATTGTGAGCGACCACGTTTCGGTCCCGTATGTAATCACTGGCAACACACACTGGTCATAGACTTTCGTCTTGAGACACTGCGGTAAGTTGGACGAGAAGATACCACGCAACTTCCCGAACGCTGCCCAACCGAGTCGGATTCGACGATTGACCTCTTTCTCGAAGTTGGACCTACCTAACTGGACCGTTTGTCCCAGGTAGACATAATCGTCTACAACTTCGAGTGTAGAGTCTCCGATCTTGATAGGACTGGGTGTTACATGTTGAATGCATTCAACATGACTTTGGTTTTGTCCATGTTCATTTTAAGACCTACTCTTTCGGAAGCTCTACCGAGGTCATCGAGCATTGTACTGAGGTCCTCCATGGTCTCAGCCATGACCACTATATCGTCGGCAAACCGAAGGTGAGAGATGTACTCGCTATTGACATTGATGCCTAGCCCTCTCCATCCCAGAACCTTGAAGACATCCTCCAGTGCAGCGGTGAACAGTTTCGGAGATATGACGTCTCCCTGTCTCACACCTCGCTGCAGAAGGATAGGTTCCGAGGTCTGGTCCTGAAGTCGGACTGACATGGTGACGTTTTTGTACAAACTCTTCAGCACCTCGATGTACCGATAGTCGATTTGGCACCGTTGGAGAGACTGCAGTACAGCCCAAGTCTCGATCGAATCGAAGGCTTTCTCGTAGTCCACAAACGCCAAGCAGAGAGGCAGGTTATACTCTTCGGTCTTCTGTATAACCTGGCGCAGCGTATGTATGTGGTCGTAGTTTCGTATAAATACGGTAATCTGTGCTTGATTGCGTTGAATTCACTAAAACCCAGTTATATCTGCCGTGACCCCCCTCTGTCCCTCGTGAGATTGGGTGATATTGGGCGCACCCCCCCCCCCCCTTTAAACGTCTCACGTAATTAAGGTGAGTCGGCTCTTTCACTTAACATTAAACAATGTATATGCAAATGAAAAAACACTATGAATAATAGTGTTATTGGGTTATCCCATCAGGAATTTCTTAGTAGCAGCCACGGAATCTGGATTTGTGCCCGGTTGATGACAAACCAATAGGCTCACCCCCTATTACATGGGACTTCAATAAAACTGGCAAACAAAAACAAAAGGCGTCCTTTTGGGTGTTGCAATTCTGGGCGGCAGAGGTCCGAAACAAAATTAAATGGCGTTGTTGAGGCGACGATATGGCTTTAAAAATCGGTGTATTTTGGCGCTATACAACTTTTTTTCAAAGTGAATCTTGTTGGGCGCTTTTTATTCTAATACCATTCTGTATACAAAATTAAATAACTTTTTGCGAAAGCCCTTAGACCTCCATAAGTCGGCCCTGTCGCAAAATCCGTTCTTAGCGAACATCTACTAACTATAAACTAACTCACTGCCAAATGTTAAGTTTGTAGCACAAAAAGTTAAGGACTTTCATCCAAACTTGCGAGAGTCCTTAGGCCTCCTTAATGCGACCCTGTCGTAAAATCCGTTCTAAACGAACGTCTACTAACTATAAACTACCTTCCTGCCAAATTTCAAGTTTATAGCACAAAAAATGAAGGACTTCCATACAAACTTGCGAGAGCCCTTAGATCTCCTTAATCCAGCCCTGTCGCAAAATTCGTTCTTAGCGGACGTCTACTAACTATTAACTACCTCCCTGCCAAATTTCAAGTTTATACGTCAAGCGGTTTTCGATATTTCGTGATGAGTGAGTGAGTGACCTAGCAAAAGGCTTAATACAAATTTTCGTGGTTTGAACTACAAAACTAACGGGTTTGCTATTTATACTTTCATCCCTATTTAACTCCCTTAGGGGTTGAATTTCGAAAAACACTGAAACGTGATTTTTAACCAGAATGATAAACACCAATTTTCATTGTTTAAACTACATAAATGACGTTTTCCATAAAAACTTTCATCCCCTTTTTAACTCCCTTAGGGGTTGAATTTGGAAAAACACTGAAACACGGGGTTTTTAATTTTTAACCAGAATGGTAACCACCAATTTTTATGGTTTAAACTCCAAAAATGACGATTTTCCATACAAACTTTCATCCCCTATTTAACTCCCTTAGGGGTTGAATTTGGAAAAACACTGAAACACGTGGTTTTTAATTTTTAACCAGAATGGTAACCACCAATTTTTATGGTTTAAATTCCAAAAATGACGATTTTCCATACAAACTTTCATGCCCTATTTAACTCCCTTAGGGGTTGAATTTCGAAAAGTCCTTCCTTATTCCTTGTCTACATTATAAAGGAAACCTCTGTGCAAAATTTCAGCTTTCTAAGTTCAAGGGTTTGGGCTGGGCGTTGATGAGTCAGTCAGTCAGTCAGTCAGGACTTCTCTTTTTATTTATATAGATTTTACAATATTTTCTTACCTCTAAAAGAATCTATACAGATTCTTTTTATCGATTCTTTGTTAACTTTTTATTTTGTTCTACATTTTTTGTGTAGTAAGCAACGACTTATTGTCGGGCCTACGCTGTCCCCCCATACTTACTTACAAATGCTTGCTACAATGCATAATAACATTGTAACACCAAATGATTTGAAAAGATTAGCCATGGAGTTTCTTGCCGGTTCTTCTCCATAGGAAACGACCAACCTTAACCGTGCACCTTTTTGTCAACGTTTTATAAGTGCCCATCGAGGCCTATGTGAAATAAAATATTTTGATTTGATTTTGATTCTAGTAATCGTAATTTGATCTACCCATCTGAGAATGATAATTATGAAGCTTCAATGAAACAAAGACACACATTATTATTCCACACATTTGAGCGAGCTCCTTACAACCCTTGATTGTTCAGTCAGCAGTTCCTCGAATCATTAAGTTGAACAGATAACTTCTGTCCAGGCTCATTTCCTAGAAGTATTGCAACTAAGGGGTGAAAGGTAACTTTGTAATAAGACTCACTATAACGACGACATGCCCCAGTCGCAGTGTATTGAAGAAACAAATAAACTTATCCTGGGAAAACCTGCTAGTAAAAATTGTGTCACTTACTGACACTACGCATAACTCTCTGGAGGCTTAAATTAAAACCTATTAGCAAAAACTCCACTACCTACCTATTGCATATTTGCAGAAACTTGATTAGCATCCTTGTTTACTGGCCTGGCTTGTTTACTTGTCTACTGCGTATTGGACGCTAGGATACTTGAAACCTGTTTTAATTAAAAATCACCAAAGGCCTCTCTTGAAACCTAGAGTGCAATCGTGCATCACTTCACTCAGCTACATAGGTCTCGTGTAATCAACCCATACGTCTGTATAAGTACTGTCCAGTAAATTTTACGTGTTCACCAATCGCCGGACAATATTTAAAAAAAAGAGAACCACTAATGATTTTTCTCTCATTGAAAAAATGCACGATATTTTTTAAAAATATAAATTTTAATTCCGACATTCCGTCCGTGCATCAACATATCTATCACGGGCAGCCGGCGCGAATATCAAAGCTTCGCGGTTTCATCGACGGAAACCCCACCACCCTGCACCCCTACTTCCACATAACCGATCTAGGGAAAACCCTCCACTCGTCTTACATGACCACATCCAGAGCTCTTACATCGCTGGTAACCCGTATGTAACATTGCCCCACTTTTTAATTACATGCATCATACCGCCCGACTGCAATTTTAAAAAGGATTTCGAGGTTTTATGCTTTTAACATTGTGTTCATTTCTTTGTTTCGTTTGGAAATATTTTAAAATGTTTAATACTTCCTTCACCGTTTTTGAGAGCAATGGTGATGAAATAAACTACACAAAGTAATGCGCCTGCCTGGGTTCGAACCCACGACTTACTGTTTGTAAGTCGGAGCCGCCACCACTGGGCCACCGCTGCTCTCGTCAACAAACAACACAAACATCGTGAGGAAACCGGCATGTCTTAGAACCAAAAATTCGAAGACATGTGACATCTACCAACCCGCACTGGGCCCGCGTGGTGGATTATAGCCCATTCCCTCTCATAGAGAGGAGGCCGGTGTCCCAGCAGTGGGAACATTATAGGCTGATTATGCTTATGCTTATGTTTAATACTTGTTTAATAATATTCTAGATTAAATTTTTCGCAGAGGAATTTAGTTTAGAATTGTATTTCTGAATTCTGGGATCCCACGAATTCAATTAAAACCTTTACATCAATTAATAGTTGCCTGTTGTGTTGTGGGTTATATATTTTCGGAGAAACCAGTTCGCATTACGTTACATCAATGCTTAGGAGAAAACCTTAATAATTATTATGTAAACATACTGTTTCATCAAAATCTCGTGGCTAAATAAGGAGCTCGTGGCTAAATAAGGAGCTCGTGGCTAAATAATAACAGTCGCTCGGGTCAATCTTTAGATTAAGCTGTGCTAGTCTCGGTTGGTCCGTGGATGGGTGACCACCCATTACATACTGAGTTTCCTCCATGCCTCCATGCCACGTTAAATTCAAATTCATTTATTTCAGGTACATAACCCATATTGGAAACATTATTAAATTATTAAATTAAATACAAAATCACATACACATAAACACAATATCGTCGACCGTAGGTTCAATTAGGGTAAGGGACAAAATACGATTTTTCAGGAGAGGCCAACAAAGTTTTTTTTCGGACTAAATCGATCATAACTTTTGTTGTAGTTAACCTTTTTTGAATCTGATTTTACACAAAATCTTATATTTTAGTGCTCTGTCTACCAACTAACATTTATTTTAATAAATTAGCTATTTAAGAAAATAGACGTCCCTTACACCAAAGTATTTTGTTAGTAATGTCCCTTACTGACCAAGT
Source organism: Noctua comes (assembly GCA_963082995.1). NCBI lineage: Eukaryota > Metazoa > Arthropoda > Insecta > Lepidoptera > Noctuidae > Noctua > Noctua comes. The sequence continues at coordinate 658,501 of OY720267.1, forward strand.
ATCTTGTAGTCCCGTCCCTTACATTAAATTGACCTGCGTTGGATCGAATCTATTAGAGGGAAAAATAGTGTAAAAGACTTGTTGAAAAAATGGATGAAAGAAAATACAGTGTAAAGAGATTGTTGACAGAAAATTAAGTACACACTTTTGGCGTACGGATATCTTAAATTTGGAAATCGTCATAAAAAAATCATTTAAGAGACATAAAAATGTATTAGAACCGTGTGTGTTTTTTTGTGTGGCGCTTACATGCAATGTTTGTACATTCATTTCTATAAGTTGGAATAAAAGGGGGGGGGGGGGGTTGGGTTGCAATTTTTATTACTTACTTTGAATTCTTATTCAAATAAAAGAGTAGCTGAAAAGAATCATAATCCTATTGACATGAGCCTATTAGGCATTGTTAGTCAAATTTTTAAATTTTTAATTTATTATAAGCCTGATTTCTCCCACTGCAGGGCAAAAGCCTCCCTTTCCTCTTTCTATTTATCTCTGTCTTTGGCTATTTGGGCCCAATCCTTTTGACAAAAGTCCAGTTTGTCACGCCATCTCCTTCTGGGCCTACCGCGTCGCCGGATTCTGTTGTTCGGAACCCAATCTGTTGCCACTTTGGCCCAATTTTATGCAACATACGGCAAATGTGGCCTGCCCAATTCCATTTTAATTTGGCGGCTGTGTTGCAAACGTCTGCGATTTGGGTCTTGGATCGAAGTATACTGTTCCGTACACGATCAGAAATTTTGACTCCTAGTATACTCCGTTCCATGGCTCGCTGGCAGACCCCGAGTGCGGAGTTTTGACGCTTCGTTAATGACCAAGTGTGTGCTCCATAGGTGAGGGTGGGAAGGATGCACGTGTTCATGAGTTTCTTATTGAGGGAAAGTGAAAGTGATCCTTTCATGAAGTGTTTCATCGACCAATAGCTCTTCCAGGCGTTTTCAGTGCGTCGAGCAACTTCTTTATCTTGCCTCGCCTGGAAGGAGACAATTTGGCTGAGGTATACATACTCGTGGATATGCTTTATCTCCACACCCCCTGTCTACTTTGCGTTTTGTGCTATTTGTCATTAACTTCGTTTTCGTCATGTTCATTTTGAGTCCGACCTTGAGGTTGGCGTGGCTCAGTTGTTCAAACATGACGCACAACTCTGCCGCTGAAACCGGGAAAAGGACAATGACGTCGGCGAATCGAAGATTAGTTAATAGAAGTTTTTCCAAACAAATATAATCTGAAAATTAGAAAATTGCTAGTATTAGTGACTGTTATATCATCATCATCATTATTTCAGCCGAAAGACGTCCACTGCTGGACATAGGCCTCCCCCAAGTGTCGCCACATTGACCGGTCCCGTGCGTCTCGCATCCAGCGAATCCCTGCAACCTTTACGAGGTCATCGGTCCACCTAGTGGGAGGCCTTCCAACGCAGCGTCTTCCGGTTCGCGGTCGGCACTCCAGAACTTTTCCGCCCCATCGGCCATCCGTTCTGCGAGCAATGTGCCCTGCCCACTGCCACTTAAGTTTGGCTTTTCTTCGGGTTACGTCAGTAATCTTGGTTCTCTTGCGGATCTCCTCCTTGATCACGCAAGCAAATCCGAGCATAGTCCTCTCCATTGCCCTTTGGGTGAATTTAAGCCTCACCGTATGTAATCACTGGCAACACACACTGGTCATAGACTTTCGTCTTGAGACACTACGGTAAGTTGGACGAGAAGATACCACGCAACTTCCCGAACGCTGCCCAGCCGAGTCGGATTCGACGATTGACCTCTTTATCGAAGTTAGACCTACCTAACTGGACCGTTTGTCCCAGGTAGACATAATCGTCTACAACTTCGTGTGTAGAGTCTCCGATCTTGATAGGAGTGGATGTTACATGGGCATTCAACATGACTTTGGTCCACCCACTTTGACCCACTCTTTCGGAAGCTCTCCTGAGGTCATCGAGAATTGTACTGAGGTCCTCCATGGTCTCAGCCATGACCACTATATCGGCGGCAAACCGAAGGTGAGAGATTTACTCACCATTGACGTCGATGCCTAGCCCTCTCCAGTCCAGAACCTTGAAGAAATCCTACAGTGCAGCGGTGCAACAGTTTCGGAGATATGACGTCTCCCTGTCTCACACCTCGCTGCAGAAGGATAGGTTCCGAGGTCTGGTCTTGAAGTCGGACTGACATGGTGGCGTTTTTGTACAAACTATTCAGCACCTCGATGTACCGATAGTCGATTTGGCACCGTTGGAGAGACTGCAGTACAGCCCAAGTCTCGATCGAATCGAAGGCTTTCTTGTAGTCCACAAACGCTAAGCAGAGAGGCAGGTTATACTCTTCGGTCTTTTGTATAACCTGCCGCAGCGTATGTATGTGGTCTACGGTGTTAAAGCCTGTTATATCAATACTATTTTTATTACTTACTCTCGTTCTCTGACTGATAGTTTCGTTTCATCTTTTCTAGAGGTGTCAATGTCAATGTCCTCAATTGTGTCATTTATACTCTCCGAAAATTCAGAGCTTACTGTTGACTCGGACCTACAAAGCGCACAAGAGAGAGTTAAAATCATTTTTTATAACTATCCTATATCCCTCACCATTCAGACTTAGTTCGTATTCAGGAACGAAAATTTAATAACAATTATAATATACAATCATTTTGGAAAAGGAACAGGGTTTCCAGCGCGCACGTAAGAGCGCGCGACTTAACACTAAGTCTTAGTTATAATTTTAAAACTTGATTTATTTACTTACTGTGTTATCTTATTTACTAATTGTAGTAATTTCTATCTGCGAGCAACCGGTTTAAATGGTATATTTTTCAATTTTTCCACAATCTTTTTGTCAAAAACCGTGCAAAATTCCGACCAAACGACAGGTGAACACGCACTGATAGCAATTTTTTTGATACCCGTGCGCTGCTTTCGCTTTGGTATCATCCTCTCTTTCGCACACAGAAAGACGTTGTAAGATAGAAAAGGATGGTAATAGTGATGTTCTTATGTTATGAATCTAGAAATGTGTGTAAATAAAGGTAACAGGGTTATATTCATTACTTCTCACGAGCAAATTGATGTAACGGACACCGAACCTAAATATAATTCGATTCAAATAGGTGTAACGTTGACATTGCTTAAAGTATAACAATGCAAATTGGGGTAAGGGACAACTATGTCAAAACTCGTGCAATCCATTTAAAGTATGGGTGATATTTATTTTTTAAGATAACAAAGGCATTAGTGTAAGATCAGTTTTATTATGTTTTTTTCAAACATAAACCATGTAATGGATTACCATTAAAATGATGGGTCTTCCCAATCAACGAATTATCGTTGATTGTGAAGACCCTTACCTTATTCGAAGTAGATTGGCGGCGGTAATTACACCATTTCAAGTTGCTATATTGCATAGTTTTTCAGATACATGGTTATTAAGGGGCTGTTTCGAAATTTTGACCCAAAAAATCAGTAGGGTAAGGGACATTTTTCTTAAGCTAGAATTTTTTCATATACACCATTCGAAAGAGCGAAAAATTCTGAACAAAACTGTATACTCAACTCATTTTGGGTGTTTTGTCCCTTACCCCAATTGAACCTACGGTCGACGAATGCAGAAACCACAACCGATTACCTTCAGTATGATTAAAGATTAAAGTGCCTTTCGGTTATGTTAAGAGTCTATTTACACCCACTCCGGTCTTGGGCGCTCGAAGAGCCCTTAAAACAATTGAGACGGTTGTACAAAAAAACAGTACTTAACCAATTCTGGGAAGGTGACCCAAGCGTGGTGTGTTGAGAAAGGTGAAGGGCGGAAGAAGGGTGGTAGACTCCAGGCAGTCGGGCTTAGACCGCGGTAGGGTCCGGGCGATTTAAGCTATTTTAGTTAAGTTAGGAGACGTTGTGAATACCGAGAGTCTATGTCCAAGTGGGTTGTCGCAAGAGTGCGATAATCATGGAATACGTTAAATATAGTTGGGTTAACAGGGCTGTTTAGACTAATCTAGTACGTGTGTGTGTGTCTGTTGGTGAGCGGCTGGGTGAGTCCTTTATTACAATAATTATCCTAGGCTGATGTTGTAATTAAAGTTCTTAAAACTACACAGACAGAAACGTGTTGCTGGGCAGTTTGCTGTGCCACTTCTTCTCCTCAGCTCCAACACTAGGAAGTGGTGAAGGGTGGGCACGCTTGGGGCTGTCTTTAGGGTTTCAATAGAGTTGATCTCCAACTCTATTGCAAAATGGTTCTTGAGTTTTGATTATTAACTCTGCTATCTGGTAATTCTTGAATTATGTATTCATTAGCTCTAACCAGTTCAGCCAATTTGCCGTTTGAGTTTTGATTCTCAATCCTATTATGACCAACCATATAGTGATTCTAGAATAATATGTTCTTATCTCTGACAAATGATTCGGTCAGGCTGACACGAACACGTGTCTCGCAGATGCGCTTGTTGTACGAATAGAGTACATGATCCATGGGGTGGAATTGGAATGGTTTGATACCACAGCTATTATGTAACCAGTCTAAGGACTGTTAGGGACCATGTCTACTAGTTAGCATGATGATCGACGTTCTGCCACTGAAAAGCCGCCTTTGTCACGTTCACCAGTTCGAAAGAACTGCTAGGGATAATGCTCACTAGGAGCATGATGTCGACGCATTGCCACTGAAAAACCGCCTGCGTCACTTATGGAAGTGTTGCTCTGGGTTGGACTTCTTCATGTTAAGGAATTCAGTCCTCTTAGTCGGTGGAAAGATGACCAGTCTGAAGGCGAGTCTTACAGGGCCGTGCGGATGGCGGGGCCCGGCCTTTTCCCCTTAGGGGGAAACCGACATTAATACTAATATTTACATGATTTAAAACGAAAATTTTATCTGCCTAGGGTAATTTACGAACAGTCACAACACTCTGTGGTATATTTTGCGAACTGTTTCTTATTTCTAGTGCCCCATGATACAGTGCTATCGTTCAATGACACATCATTCTGTAATTTAGTTGTAGGTAAATCAAGGTTACACTCTATGATTAGAGTAAAACGATTAGACCACAGTAATTAAAGTAAACATTAGTGACAGATCGTTTTGCCGATTGCGTAACTATACAATGATCTAACCAGCTGCACGTACCGTGTGCGTCACTAATAAATGTGTATGTACCCGAGTTCACACCGAGAATGTCAACATCAATACATGACCAATATTGTTCACTACAGAAACTTAAAAGGTCGTTATAAAAGAACTCGTATAGGTCAGCTTTATAGTCACCTAACATAAAAACCGATTGAATATTTTGTTGGTCTACAATAGCACTTATTGCGCTTAAACAGTCCGTAAAGTCCGGTAGGTTATCCGCACAGTTCGAGGTCATATAGGTACTAATCACAAGCACTGGTCAACGAACTGTGAAACACAACGTTACCTAGGTGATACGGAGACGTAATGGCGCTCGTCTCTGCGCTGTCAGTTTAAATTAACCGCTCGCACGGACCCCCGTCATGGCCGCCCATCATGGCCGCCGTTCGCGCCAAATATCTGGACGCCATATTGGCACTTAACACAATTACAATGGGATGAGGTTTCAAATGGAAATACTGATTGTTAGAAAATGCAGTGGTCTGTTTATCGTTGAACGACCAGTTGAACCAGTTAAAAAAGTTAAAGGTTATTTTGTGTTCTAAAACTCGTTCAAGATATCATCTTGCTTTTGATGTAGTTTTAATTTAAGAATTACGAGTAGATTAACATTTACATTCGGTATCGAACATCATTTAAAAGAGATTTATCACCGTTATAAAATGAAATTGTTTTGAGGAGATAACTTGCCACAGCTTTTATAGGTAGTGATTAAGTAGCGTCATTTGGTGCAGAATGATAAAATGAACAACGTTAGCTCGTCCTGCTAACAGTCAGATATCGCCACAACGCAACGTGACTCTTTTCACACGACCAAGCAAAACGGTGTTCATAATTCGAACATAGCATACGCGTGTAATAATAAATAACATACAAACTGGAATAAACAAAGTAAATTGCTGAAATTTCCAAACGTCGTGTTTGGGAATTCCACGTATTTCAACTATGCTGGAATAGGTAAACACTAAAGTTATGCGTGAGATGAAAGTAGAACTAAATTAAAGTCAAATACTTACATGTAACTTAGCAATACAACTTTGGTTTACGGCTCACGTCGCATTCATGAAATAATGTAATAGCTGTTAAAATAATAATTTCCGGGAATTATTTATTTTAATTTTCGAAAATTACAAGGTCATTTTATCACGACTACTTTTGCTTAAATAAAAGACACGCCTTTAAATATACCTATTTATTTAGCTGTACTCACCTTATGACGTGCAAACCAAGCTAGCAGATTTTGCTTGTAGAGTTCTCAAGAATTTTGTCGTACGGCTCGACCAACACTCTCACAAGATTGTCTAATGGAATTCCTTGGCCAGTCATGTTCAATTTGTGTGAACATCAGCTCGGTTCAGCGTGATAGATCAGCGGGCGCTGAGGCGGAATAAAGACGCGGCACGCTGCTGGTGTGGACTAATCGATGCCGCGAAGCTGATTATGCGTTGTAGTAAGGTATACTAGGAATTATCTGCAACTTTATCTGTGTTAAGTTGCGGTCAAACTGAACGGACCGGAATGTGGACAGACAACTTTGAAAGATTATGTACCTACTGAAATATCATTCTGTCAAAGACCTGTTTCCACAGCCAGTCCACAGTCTGGTTCGCTTGGTTTAACCACACCTTTAAAACCCACTAGCCGGTAGATAGTACCCCGTGATGGCGGTCCTTATAATAATAGTAGCCATTAATCCTTCTTTATGTTTGGATTGATATTGACTCTGACATTACAATAAAATGATGTGACGAATTTCATAAAAATTTAACATTAAAAGACTGGTCTTCTTTGTTCTTTTTTTCATGGGAGATTTTCATCTCATCCATATTAGCATTTCAGATGAATGGGCATTATTCATCCATAGCGATATTAAAAGATTAATCCTGCCGCCTCATTCCGTCACTGGCACAAAGGCCGGCGGCACTCCCCGTGTCCAGTTTCAACGATCGCCTAATCTCCAATATAATCGGGGGCTCGCCATATTCAATCAATGGGAGCAAATATTCGGGGGTCACGGGGTGATGGATCTGTGCCCAGAATCGTGACGTGACCACTGACTCGCCGTGATTGATGTCATGACCGCAATGTTGACATTTTGATTCAGGAAATAAAAGCATAGTATAAAAATAACAGAATTATAATAAAACAAAGATCATTAAACGCATCGCGCCGTTTTCACATAAGATTCGACCTTCCACTGGTTAGATATTTTGAAAAATGATCATATTAGCAAAGGGTCAACGGCGTGAAGGATTCTACGAGACACGGCGGTGTCTACTGACAAAGCGAGATTGATGTTGGAGTACCTATATGAGCACTTCACGATAAGTTTTGTATTTTTTTACCTCTTAAAATCTAAACCGATGCAAAACGATAACAATTTTATGCAAGAGAAATTATTAATAGTCTATGATGAATGAATTCCTGACCGGCTGGTGCTATTTCTTTGGCCAAAGAATTAGCATTGCTATTTAACGTGGTAATGCTGCCAGTCTTCTGGACACGATTCCGGATGACAGCAATGTGGAGGAGTACTTTGACGCCTAATACTCCTGTTGTTTATTTAGTTAGTTTATATTTATTTCGTTAGTTTATTTTATATAAATTAGTCCTCTTTTTGTAAATATTTATTTTTAATTATTCTATAAGTAGCTTTAATTCATTGATGTATTAATTTATTAACTGGAATTAATATCAATGATTAAATCATAATATCCCATATTCACTAACGCGGCGTCAATCGCTCGGAACTGGTTCGTGTCTTTCATAAAACGATTCATGCTATATTATTGAAGTTTGAATTTGATCGCGCACAAAGGTGATATTAAATTTCAGTTGTAATTCACAAACAAGTTTCCACAATTGGATGTTGGTAACATGAAGCATTGTCCCTCCATCGACACATAGCGTGTCTTTCGTACTTCGTTCTTAACGAACTGGTTCGTCGATGCTATTTTCACTGAATCTCATTCCTGCAACGATGTTAGATATTGCACGAGATTCGATCCTGGTGTCGATGTTACAGTCAACTATTTTGTTTTATAGCCCACTCAAGCATTACCAAAAGGTATTCAATTAACTTGGCAATTCTGAAACAGAACAATACTATTAGGCATTAAAGCTTTCATATCGAAATTGCTAAGTTAATCATAATCCACAAACATATGAACACACCGACACGTGTCACTAGTTCATCAAACCAAGCGTTAATAATGAATAGCCACAAAAGTGACGGTTCTAGTCGCGGCGACATTGTCCCGCCGATGGCCACGGTGATCGATGACATCGGAACTGTTTTGGCGCGTCACTATTCGGACACAAGGTTGTGTGACAGTAAAAAAAATTACTTAATGATGTCAAATGAAAGGGATTATAACATAATAGGCAAGTGACATCGATGTTTCTTGTGATGTCATTACTGAGCAATTAGACGGTTTCTTTGGGCTCAATTGTGATATGCATGGAAAAATCAAACGATTAAATGCTTCAGGAATATAACTTGTCTAAACAACTGCCAAGCCCAGAGCCTTGACCAGACTGTATCGCCCAATCTGATTATTCTCGATATTAACCAACCTTACGTGTTCGACACACACAATCGATGAGACGGACGACATGTCATGACGTCACTGTTCCTAAGACATAAGTTATGACCATCAAACATCAACAAAGGCTAAAATATGGCCGCAAAGACATAATTTATGGTTTCGGAATATGTATCTATCGTAGGGATTACGATTATTATTATACCGCACGCAAAATACGCGCTTTGACGTGGACACCAGCCCGTTATACAATACAATACAACATAGGGATTTGAGAACTATCTAGGAGAGATGCTGCTGGTTTTATTTTCTAAAAAAAACCCCAAGGAAAACAATAATTTGGTCTTTCTTTCTCAAAATTAAAAACAAAAACACTTTTGTGGTTCCAAACTGTGATACTACAAACTGTAAACTGTGGTAAAACTTTCAGAAAAAAACGTACCATGATAAACAAGTCGAAAATCTTACAAAGATAAACGATAAACAAGTGAAATCCTCAGTAGCAGTAGATTAATTAGAAATTCAGCTAGCCGCGTGCCGACACTGCTCGCAGCCGGCTTTGTGCCGGCGCCGGCACCGGACAGACTGATACCCGCACCCGCATCCAGGGGGAGTAGAGACCCTCGGCTTATCAAGTTGACGGCGACGCACTTCTGCTGTTTGATCATGTTATTAAGTTTGATTGGCCGTCGCCAAGTTTCGGCTTCCCTTGGTGCCGCCTTCAGCACCTTACGTTTGGCTAAAAAACTTCTTAAGTTTGGCTTCGTAAGGTATAGGAAGGATTAGCCTTCTCGGCTTAGTCTTTCCTCACTTAGGGTGAATTTCAGTGTAGGCAGGGTGTACATCGACACACTGGAACTATTTAACTGTTTCCGAGGAATGCATTGTCGGACACTCCATCTACTCACACGTTCATGTTCCGGATTTGGAGGTGGTGACGCATTTTTTTAAGCCCACGCTTTTCGATATGATAACCTGAATATAAAAAATCTACACTCTTACTTCACGATTCATGCTAATCAGAATCGATAGCTTCCAATTTCTGTTTGTAATACATCATTCAAAAAAGCCATCACTCAGTGTTCCGTACACGCTTACATTAGATATCCTCAGCTAAGCGGCCGAAGCGGGCAGGCAGGCAGGGAGGAGTATTCCCGCCGCTCTCTGTTTGCTTTTACAATGGAAATTATTCCGGCAAGTGTAACGATGATGCGTCCCTGAGGACCACCCGTAATAACGCTCTGGTGTACACTGAGAGACGGAAGCGGGAGACGATGGTAAGAGCGATTTAGGAAGCCCTAAATTTGTTTGGTGAAAACAAGAGGGCTACGTTTTGCGCAGGCTTCTTTTGGGTTAGCTCGTTCCATCGTCGACCTCATCTCTGTCCCCAGGACTAGATTGAGGTCAAGAGTAAACTCATTCAGTATAAAAAAAAAAGACCCCAAGTAACATGGGGAAAGAGCAGAGAGATGAACTTACACGTACAATGGTCCACTTTAAGGACTAAGTGCAGAAACCAAAACCCTTAACATGGAATACAGGGCTGAGAGATGATGATGATGAAGTTTGATTTCAGAAATGTGACTGCGACTGTGTGTGTGTGTGTGACATTATCAAGTTTCAGTGCACTGTTTATTATTTCTTTATACTAATCCATACATGTTTAACTATGTATATCATGTAAAAGTTATGGCTTAGACAAAAAGCATGTAAGATTGTTGATAAATGTTGAACAGTGCTGACATAACTTATATGTAATAAAATGTCCTTATCCCTCTGTCCCTGTGACGTTTAGTTAAACCACACTTCATATCAATTTGATTCATATGCCCAAACTAAAATATACATCGTAACAGTAAATAAATTCACATACAATTCCCACAGCACAGAGAACATTAACTTTATGTAAAGCAGCCCGCTCGTGGCACTGTGGGCCCTCCCTTATATTTGACTTGCTGATACCAAGAACAGTTTGATGGGAACTTTACAATATCTGGCCTCGGGAGTGCTGTACGGAGCGATCCACGGAGCGATCCGTGCATTAGTACCTCTTCGATCCGAGATAGTTGTCTTATTGGGAGCCGGGTAAAGTTGCGCAACTCACGGGTATCCGGGAGTGTGGCCCAAAGTTGGCACTTACGGGTTATGGCGCAGATAGCACGTTAGGATTGAAGTTGTGATGTTGGTAATTGAGAGTTGAGTATTCATTGGGAGGTTTGTATAGATAGGTTGCGACTGCTTGGTTAAGAACGTTTTCAGATGTAACGACTCTTACATTACCGAATGTTAATGTTTACCACGACAGTGGTCCACGATAGTGGTTTGACAGGGAGGTAAGTTTTTGCAAGTAGTTTTAGTCACTGCATGCAAACGTTAAAACCCTGATGTCTTTGACAGCGTTTTATTGTACAAGATGTTGGTATGCCGTAAGTCCGACATGGCAATATAAAAACGTAACTGACGAAATGAGAGTGCTCTAACATTAATACGCCTCTAACTAACCCTTAGGGGTACTCAGACGTGATGTTTTGATATGTATGCCCTCGGCTTCACCCGCTTGGAATTTGATTTTTGTCCCACGGGATCATACTACCGGGATAAAAAGTGTCCTATGTGTTGAAATATCAGTCAGTCAGTCACGACTTTGAATTTTATATTGGGGGATCATCATCATCTCCTGCCCTTGTCCCATTCTATTTGGGGTCGGCGCAACACGTTTTCTTCTTCCATTCTCCCCTGTCAGACGTCACGGAATCATTTACTCCTATTGGGAGGTGGTTTTGGAAAAACCGTGATACACAAATGTCTCATAATTTTAATTGAAGAGTATGTACACAAATTTTCAAGTCAATCAACCCATAAAATAAAAAGTTTAACATAAAATTCAACACCTCATTTCACCCTTTTAGGAGTGGAATTTCGAAAAACCCTTTCTTAGTGGATACCACTCTTCGCAAAGAATACACCCTCCAAATTTAATATCTCTAAGACCAGCGGTTTGGGCTGTGCGTTGATATATCAGTCAGTCAGTCAGGACTTTGAATTTTATATGAATAGAATATGGATCGCTTGCTCTTGTATGACCGCGTGAATTCACTGGATGCGAAAAGCTAAATAAGACTGGGTGATACATCACCCAGTCTTATTTTCCTTTGTCGAGGCCTATGTCGAGCATTGGACGTCGTTCGGTTAGTACTATGATGATGATGATAAAGTGCTTATGGAGCCACGGTAACATGACTCCATAAGCACTTTGCACATTAGGTCACTGATTATTTAATAGATCTAGTTTTGTCTCCTAAAAGTTTAAACGTACTTAATGAAGGTTATTTTAATGTAACGGTTGTTCGTGTCTGTATGTATGTAAATTGCGTTGTTGTATAATTGTTGTGTAGGTAAACAGCCCACGCAATACCAACAACTAGTGTTTGTGCTATGTGTTGTTGTGCGGCTGGCAACACTGCCAACATTAATCATTGCTGTTTTAGTACATACCGGCAAACAATTGACGAGCAATTTCTGCTCAATTCATTTTATATATTGATGATGATGATGATGCCATCTAGCCGATTTCAGCCACAGCGACTGCATTCGATGGCTTTCTGGTGAGGTTGTCGAGAACTTTGGTGTGATGCTCTATCATGTGCTCTCAAGTGGCTAGCATACCCAACTTTGGCCGAAAAACTGCAAGCACAAAGCAGACATGTCAGAACACTAGTGACGAAATTGTAGGGTATAGCTGCAGGTGGCCTAGTTTTAAGGTTATCACGCTTTAAGTCTAGCTACGACCTTCTTCTCTCTTCAAAGGCGTTGACCTGCCGATGCACACGACGACTCCACTCGGGCCGACTTTGTGCCTGCTTTTCCCACACTAAGGGGTCAATTTCGCAACTTTTGAAGTGTCTATTCTGAACATCCTTGTAACGTAAAAACTGACCACCACGTTTCCGTTTTCCTTCCTGGAGTTCAGAATATAAGATGCGCTTCGCCAGTCTCTCTTCGTGCATTCTAGACACATGCCCGCGCCACCTTAGCTGACGACTCATCAAGTAGGCCTCTATGCCAAGGACCTTGGCTTACCTTAAGACTTTGGTATTTCTAATACGGTCCGACCGATGTTCATGATGTTTCGGAGGCATTTAAGATGGAATTTGTTCAAGGTGTGTATAATGTCTACGATAGAGACCACGTTTCCAACGAGTACAGAAGATTGGGAAGAACTATTGTCATGTACTGAAGACTTTAGACTGCAAATTGAAAAAAAGCTGCTGCTGCAGCACATATTCTCTGATTAACCTATGCGTCGAGGTCCCCTTTACTGGTAATTATGCTGCCCAAATACTTGAAGCTTTCTACTTGTTTCAGCTTGCCACTGCCGATTAGGATGTCAGGAACTAACAGCTGTTCATCTACGTTCATAGCCATTACTTCGGTTTTTTTAACGTTTATTGAAAGACCAACCTTACAACAAATGTCATTGAGGCCACTTATCAGCGCCTGCAAACTGTCGCAAGTGTCCGCCACGAAGCATAGGTCATCAGCGTACATAATCTCTGTAATCGTGGTAGAAGAGACTTTTTTTCTGACTTTCAGTCTGGCAAGGTTGAATAAATTGCCATCGGTTTGGCAACGAATCCAAATGCCTTTAGAAATTTGTTTCAGAGTTCCTCGAATGAATGAATTCTCAAAGAGTGTTGGCCCAAGAACACATCCCTGCTTTATGCCACAGGTAACACTAAAAAAGTCTGATTGCTCGCCTTTTACCGCGACGCAACAGGACATATCGTCATGCAGAAGTCTTATCATCTTAGCAAATTTTTCAGAGTTTTATTAACAGAGCCCACAGAGCTTCCCGGGGAACACTGTCAAATGCCTTTTCGACAAAGCAGAGGTACAGGCGTCGACCTTGTTCTTTACTTTTCTCTTGAAGCTGGTGAACAGAGAATATAGCTTCACAGGTCCCTCTGTCAAGACGAAAGCCCAATTGGGTCTCTGGAAGGATTGTTTCTGATAACGGAATAAGACGGTTGAGAAGGATTTTCGCAATTTTTTTCCAGGGGTAGACAGCAGCGATATTCCACGATAAGAGTTGCAGTCCGATCGATCGCCTTTGTTCTTATATAGGGCGCTTATTCGAGATAATTTGTAAGTCTCTGGTACCCTCATTTCACTCTTCATTTCACATTTTCACGAAGAGATCCCTGATGACTTCATGCAGTCACGTACTTAAGCAGCTCCCCTGGGATGTTAAAATCAAAATCAAAATCAAAATCAAAATCAAAGCATTTATTTCAAATAGGCCAGTTACAGGCACTTTTGAATTGTCGAAACAAAGACAATTATAGCTACAGTCCCAGTCACAAGGCATAAAAACTGTGAAAGTACTGTAGTTGCCCATTCCCTAACGTAGATCTCTATGGAGAAGAACGGGCAAGAAACTCCATGGACACTCTTTTAAATCAGTATACTTTTACAAACTCTTGGTTACATCATTCATGTTGAGATGGTACATTATGTGAGAACGATGTAGCAAGATGTGTACGTTAAAAGTGTCCATAGTAAACAATTCAAAAAAAAAAAAAAACAATTCAAATAAGCCGTGGCAACCAAGAGATGACCAGTCACAACTGACAGCGCCCGTTCACGAACATGACGCATGTATCAGCACCATTCAACTCAACCATTTTGAAGGGAACTAAATGATCCGACACACGCGCCACCATCAGCGAGACATTTGAGTGAGCATGACACACTCCTAACCGCCAGGGCACATTCAAGTCAAGAAAAGACGTAGGTTTCCCGCGAATGACAGCTTTCTATTACATAGTACTCACACAATATGGGCTATGCGGCTATATAATACTAAAGAGATTGAATTTATACAAAGCAAAGATAGTTGTACAATCTTCAGCAGCTCTAACATACTGTTTAATGCTTCTTCTTCTTAGCGTTTCGATGGCAAAAAGTTTAAATATGCTTAGCTAAAACTCAGCCACGTGTACCCCGCTCACTGATGCAGTAAATAAATCATCAAGAGCGCAGGTGATTGGGATATGTAATGCTATTCATTTATGCGTCCCTGTCCTTGTGGAGCAGGACCGGCATTGAGCCAAGCATTTTTATCAACGATATAATCGTCCAACTTGTAATATGCTTGCCTACACAGTGTGTGTTTAATGCATGTTTTAAATTTCATTTCATTCAGTTCAAGAATACTTTGTGGAATTTTGTTATAGCATCTCAAACAGTACCCCATGAAAGATGAGTCTACTTTAGCGAGTCTGAAGCCTGGCTGAACTAATTGGTCTCTATTTCTAGTACTGTAATTGTGTCTGTCACCTCTTTTATTAAAAAGATGTAGATTTTTTCTTACATACATTATGTTTTCATAGATGTATTGAGAATGTACCGTCATGATGTTAATTTCCTTAAACAGTTCCCTTAGAGAATCACGCCTACGAAGATTATATATGGCTCTGATGGCTCTTTTTTGCAGAATAAATATAGACTCAATGTCTGCAGCCCGTCCCCATAGTAAAATGCCATAAGACAGTATACTATGAAAGTAACTAAAATAGACCAGTCTAGCGGTATCTACATCAGTATATTGACGGATTTTTCTAATAGCATATGCTGCTGAACTTAGCCGCCCCGCAAGAGATGTTAAATGAGAACCCCATTGTAGCCTTGAATCAAGCGTAATCCCCAGGAAAACTGTTTTATCTACAAATTCAAGCTTCTCTTTATTCAATACTATATCACAATCGCTACTTTTAACATTTGGTAAAGCAAATTTTATGCATTTCGTTTTTTTTTTTTTTTTTTTTTTTTTTTTTTTTTTTTTTTTTTTTTGTTATCAACACCAACCGCCTTTTTGTTGTGTGGTTGTTTGATGGCATCTTGGACTTCTTTTATAGTTGGGGGTTCGTGGCTGGGGGTAGCGTGGACATAGGTAGAACATAATGTCATATCTGCTGAGCGATCTAAATTGAGAAGGTCGTTAAAATGCTGGGCCCAGCGCACAAGCACTACATCTTTAGATTTCAAACGCTCAGAACCATCACGTGATTTAATAGGCACATTAACACGTTGGCTTGTGCCAATCAGGATCCTCACCTCCCCATAGAATGCAACAAGCTGTTTAGTGTCCGATAGCCACTGAATGTATTTGGCTTTATCGAGCCATCACTTGCCCTTAATTAGTTAATTTCCGCAATTCAGAAGTACTCTGTTAGATGTTGTTTACGGTACTGTACGGTCTACTGAGATCTTGTTGTTTTAGCAGATTTCGGTGCTTTTGCAAAGCTTCTGCCAAAATCTTATTATTCTCATCAAACCAGTCCTCGTTCTTGCGCATTTTTGTGCCCAGTATCTGAGAATCGGTGTCCAGTAGTCGAGAAGAGAAGTCTTGCCATCGAACATGAAAATCCCCATCCGACGCAGTAGAAGTATCCAGTGCAGAATTAAGAGGATGGACATATTCCTCCCTCGTATTGAGATTCTGAAGTTTCCCTACGTTTAAGTAAGTGGGTCTTACTAGGGGCGATCTATGAGGAGGATGAAGCCGAAGTTTTAGCTTCGTAATAACCAGCCTATGGTCAGTCCAGCAATTTGCACTTCGCATTACACGTGTAATTCTAACTTCGGGTATGTCTTTTTGGCGAACAATCGCGTAGTCAATAAGATTCCAGTGTTTGGAACGAGGGTGCATCCACGTAGCCTTGTGCTTCATCGGTAGTCTGAACAGCGTGTTCGTAATGGATAAACTGAACTGGGCACAAATGCTGAGTAGTGATTGTCCGTTACTATTCATAATACCGATTCCGTGTCTACCTGAAACACATTTTTACACACATTTTTATATATTAGTACCATCTACAATACGAATCTTTAGATTATAATTTATTTGAACAAGAATTTAACTACTGCCACTTTTATGTAAGTATGTGTTTTCACAAATGCGGACGAACTAATTCCAAGTTTAAATACATTTTATTGCGGCTGAAACACACCGATAATAGCACGGAGGTGACTACGAAACAAAACTTAATAACTTTTATGACTTCGACTAATTCCTTCCAGAATGTGAAATTTTGGCCAGAGTTTCATGTCCTGGAAACTATGATTTTAGTTTGGTACTGTGTATTAAGGATCTCATTTAGTCATTTAGACAAAAATACAAATTCCATGGGATTCGTAAATATAAACACCAATAAAACTTAAAAATGTTCAGCATTTTGATTAGTATTTAATTCCAGCCAGTACCTCAACTCCATGAGCAAGCCTCCTCACTCCTCCATATTGACGGAAGGTAGCAATAAAAAGCGCTGGCCAGCCGATATTAATGAGGAACGGAGCGATCCGCCGCAATCAAACGCGGATTACAGACTGCTGACAAAAGTGCTCACTCTTGTTAGACTCAACTTGCATTGTGACTTGTGGCTGCACCCACCCACATCTACATTCATTCTAGACGTTTATATACTTATACATGAGATATTTGAATAATACATAGATAGAGGATCGAAGATCGCGAATAAAAAGAAAAGTAATATCCTATTCTGAGACTAGTCTCACTTGTATTGTGTTGTTATTAACTATTAAGGTTCAAGAACATTTTTCTCTATGTAAAATGTGTTTTTACTGTGTTTATATTGAACAATAACACACCCACACATGAACCCATTTCTCTATAAAGCAAAGGAGATCGAGCGGAAGCTGTCCAAGTTGCGTCGGTGAACGAGACCTATATTTTCTTGAAGCTGATGTCAAGAGCATCATTTTCTGTTATGGTGTCAAAAAAATTCCTCTATGGAGAAAAAAGTTATTGATCATTTAAAATGAACTATGTAATCAACGATGGCATTAATTACAAACAGCGTCGGTGATTAAGACTTATATCATTTTAAAGCTTGTTAGAAGACGAAGACTCTTTGTTAAGAACATAAGCAAATTGGCACCGGGAGAAAAAGTTATTGACCATTATGTATAATACAGATAACAAAATCTTATAATTCAAGAGATACAAGGAGCGTCGGTGATTCAGACACACATCATTTTTAAAGCTTGTTAGAAGAGGGTATTTCTTTGTTAAAAACATAAGCAAATCGGCGCCGGGAGAAAAAAGTTAAACACCATAATGCACAATTAGTGAAAACAAAATCTTCTAATTCAAGAGATAAAAGGAGCGTCGGTCATTCAGACACATATCATTTTAAAGCTTGTTAGAAGAGGGTTATTCTTTGTTAAGAACATAAGCAAATCTCCGCCGGGAGAAAAAAGTTATAGACCATTATGTATAATACAGATAACAAAATCTTCTAATTCAAGAGATACAAGGAGCGTCGGTGATTCAGACACACATCATTTTTAAAGCTTGTTAGAAGAGGGTTATTCTTTGTTAAGAACATAAGCAAATCGCCGCCGGGAGAAAAAAGTTAAACGCTATAATGCACAATTAGTGAAAACAAAATCTTCTAATTCAAGAGATACAAGGAGCGTCGGTGATTCAGACACATATCATTTTAAAGCTTGTTAGAAGAGAGTTATTCTTTGTTAAGAACATAAGCAAATCGGCGCCGGGAGAAAAAATTTAAACGCCATAATGCACAATTAGTGAAAACAAAATCTTCTAATTCAAGAGATATAAGGAGCGTCGGTGATTATTACTGTACGTGCGTTACCGGTAAATGTACCATTGCGCACATAATAATGTCTTTATTATTGACTTTGGTCTAGGCACGTCATCAAGAAGAAGTAGTGCCATCCTGTGCATTTCCTCGACTCTATTGCATATAGTTAATAGTCGAATCATTTGTTCAAGGCCCCATAAGTTGTGCGGACAACTGTCCTGTAAGATTACTCTCAAGCAGCTCTAAGGTTTTTGCTGTGTCAAGGATTTGGTAAAGGGTCGCTTTCATCACATGACAACTACTGCGACCAACTGTGAACTTCAGCATACGACGAAACATGTCTGCTTACTCCTTTAAGGATTAAAGTCTTGAAGATTTTGTCTCCAGGACTTAGCAAACAGATCGTTTTCAACACATAATAACTAATGCAACCAACTGTGAACTTCGGCAAACGATGAAACTTGTCTGCTTACTCCTCTAAGGATTATGGTCGTGAAGGTTACGCTTATGTTTATCAGTGATGAATTGTTGAGGGCTTCATACCACCTATACTACCTTGTATTGCTTTTTTAATAAAAATGAAGAATTCGATTTACTAAAAGTACTATTTATAACCTTTTTTTTTAAGCGATTTCTATGAGCTTTGGTAATTGAAAAGCATCAAACACAACAAGTGTTTTGAGTATCCTAGAATAAACAAAGCTTCTTGGACCAGAGTCTATAGAAGCTTGCCCGATCTCCTTTAAAATATAACTGCCAATCTTTGACTACGCCATATAAGCCCACGAGTTTTATGCTTTTTAGGCATACAGGCGGAGACCTTGCCCAAAATAACCATGCACGCAAGCACAATGGTGCGCGGCAACAATGACAGCTCGCAGCGCGCTCTTGCTCGAGTATACAATGCCTTAGCCGAAGTGTGCCGGGTCTATACACGATACCATTGTCAGTATGCGGACGCAAATATGTGCTCGTGGGTTAAATAATCAAAAATCAAAGCAATTAGTTCAAGTAGGCCAGTTACAGGCACTTTTGAACTGTCGAAACAAAGACAACTGAAACCTAGCTACAGTCCCAGTCACAAGGCATAAAAACTGTTAAAGTACTGTAGCTGCCCATTCCCTAGTATAGATCTATATGGAGAAGAACGGGCAAGAAACTCCATGGACACTCTATTAATTCACAATATTGTTACAAAACCGTGGTTACTTCATTCATGTTACGGTGATACAGTCACGAGCACCAATATGTAAACACTTAACAAATTTAAAAGTGTTTTTCTCCTACTGTTGTGATTAAAATTTCATGTTGTTACGAACATAGTATTCTGGAACTCATATTTTTATGAAAAAGATCCAATCTCCAAGGTAAAACCGTTTTTTATCGCGAAAATTGCTTTTAAATTTAGGAAAGTGTATACATATTGGTGCTCGTGAATGTACATAATGTGAGAACGATGTAGCAAGATGTGCGCGTCAAAACTGTCCATAGTAAAAACAAAAAGAAAATTCAAAAATAAAACAAATTATAAAAATAGCCGTGGCAACTAAGAGATGACCAGTCACAACTGACAGCGCCCGTTCATGAACATGACACAGGGATCAGCACCACTCAACTCAACCATTTTGAAGGGAACTAAATGATCCGACATACGTGCCACCATCAGCGAGACATTTGAGTCAGCGTGACATACGCTCACGGCCGGCATATTCAAGTCAAGAAAAGACGTAGGTTTCCAGTGAATGATAGCTTCATCACAATATTGGCTATGCGATCATATAATACTAAAGAGATTGAATTTATACAATGTAAAGATAGTTTTACAATCTTCAGCAGTTCCAACAATATCATTTAATGCTATCAATTTATGCGTCCCTGTCCTTGTGGAGCAGGACCGGGTTGACCCAAACATTTTATCAGCGATATAATCGTCCAACTTGTAATATGCTTGCTTACACAATTTGCGTTTAATGCATTTTTTAAATTTTATTTCATTCATTTCAAGAATACTTTGTGGAATTTTATTATAGCATCTCAAACAGTACCTCATGAAAGATGAATCTACTTTAGCGAGTCTGAAACCTGGCTGAACTAATTGGTCCCTATTTCTAGTACTGTAATGGTGACTATCACCTCTTTTACTAAAAAGATGCAGATTTTTTCTCACGTACATTATGTTTTCGTAGATGTATTGACAATGTACTGTCATGATGTCAATGTCCTTAAATAGTTTCCTTAAAGAGTTGCGCCTTCGAAGATTATATATGGCTCTGATGGCTCTCTTTTGCAAATAAATATAGTCTCAATATCTGCCGCCCGTCCCCATAACAAAATGCCATAAGACTATGAAAGTAACTAAAATAGACCAGTCTAGCGGTATCTACATCAGTAAACTGACGGATTTCTCTAATAGCATATGCTGCTAAACTTAGCCGCCCCGCAAGAGATGTTAAATGAGAGCCCAACTGTAGCCTTGAATCAAGCGTAATCCCCAGGAAAGCCGTTTTATCCACGAATTCAAGTTTCTCTTTATTCAATACTATATAACAATCACTATTTCTAACATTCGGTAAAGCAAATCTTATGCATTTAGTCTTTTTTTCATTTAATACTAAATTGTTTGCTAATTAATTATGGACCTGAAGTAGGGCATTATTCACGTCATCTAGATTTTGGACCCCTCTATTTATTTTAAAATTAGGGAAGTGTCATCAGCAAATAGCACCATATTTGAGGTTGGTTTTTCAACAAATAGGGTACATCTACAATCTACATATATTGTTATGACAGAGAATGGATTAGGAGGAACGCTAATCCCAAATATCGACGCCATCCGCCATTCTGCCATATTGTCTTCGCGTGACATGATTCTTTTGTTGGTAGGTAGGTAGTTGGGTAGTTTAAATCACACACAATACTTGACTCAAACTTCAAACGTTTATTTCTATTAAACCATTTACAAGTTGAGCCACCCGTTCGCAAACATGATTGTTCATAAGGAGAAGAACGGGCTAAGAAACTCCTTACACACTCTTTTAATTCGTGTTACAGTTCTCATTTACACAACGTAATATTGTTCACTTCAAAAACCACTTTCAATTACATACTTCAATTGTTTTCTAATCGCGAGCTAACTAACTCGACTTCTCGTTGTACCTACGCGTGTTCTCTGTCTGGGCGGAAGTGCCACACACCCAGTACAGTAATTTATTACATAGTAAGTTCATTCAAACTTACAAACAATACTAAAATACTTCACAATTAATTACTCTAATAATTTAACTATGCCAATATTCATAAATGCAAAGGCGTTATTGAGTTAAAACTAATTAGTGGCTTCATTACTTTTTACAACAATGGCGATCCCATTGTTGTAAAAAACTGCTTAAAACTATTTCCGGCAGATCAAAGGATTTAACACAAACAGGTCTTTCACTAGTACATTGCTCTGTAAAATAATCTTGTTACTTTTTAGTTTGTAATTAGTTACAGAAACTGATTTAGTTGTAGTTTCAAATTATAAATTGAGTTTTGATCATTAAAATAGTATTCAACGCCATCTTCCACAATATTGTGGAATGTTGCATCAAAACGAATCTTAGTGTTAAATGAGCATTGTTAAAATCCCAATGGTCAAATATTTGCTTATCTTAATTTTAACTATAGGTCTAGCTAAAGACTTTCGTTTAATAAATTAATCTTTAGAAGATCTAGTCACGAACTGTCTCAGTACTAGTTAATACAGGGACCATTAGATGGCGCTTATCTCTTCTGTCAATCGATACAGATCATTGTAATAATTGTACTTGCAACCCACAGATGGCAGGATCAATATTATGATGGATGAGACATTATAAGTTGGTTATTAATTAGGTTAACTAATATTCTTAGCAGATAGACACTCTTGCGGCGACATATAAAATGGTAAACTGATGACTGACTGGGTGATATATCAACACACAGCCCAAACCACTGCTCCTAGAGACATGGAACTTGGAGGGTGTGTTCTTTGTAAAAAGTAAGTATCCACTAAGAAAGGATTATTGGCAATTCCACCCCTAAAGGGGTAAAATATGGGGTGGAAGATTAAATGAAAGTCCGTCAGTTTTGAAGATAGGATCTTCCAATTTTGTGTTTAGGCTGATGATAGAAAATTAATTTATACGTGTCTCAGCGTTTTTGATAATTCTACCCCCGAAG
Source organism: Noctua comes (assembly GCA_963082995.1). NCBI lineage: Eukaryota > Metazoa > Arthropoda > Insecta > Lepidoptera > Noctuidae > Noctua > Noctua comes. The sequence continues at coordinate 681,001 of OY720267.1, forward strand.
GGTTAAAAAGGGGGATGAAGGTAAGTAGCTATGTTTGTTCGGTACGTTCCCGTCGGATAAGTTTTGACATCCTCGCGGGCGAAGCCGCGGGTAAAAGCTAGTCATTTATATATACTAGAAAGAGCAAAAGACCCAATATTGAGCCTTGCGGAACCCCCATTTTTATTTTTGAACCCTGTGAATTGACACCATTTATTTTCATTGAAAATGTTGTTGTCTATCACTCAAATAAGATTTTACCAAACTAAGTATATATAGAATTCTAAAAAAAGAAATAGGTATCGGCAGGTAATTTTTTTCTGGAAGTTCTAACATAAATCATTACACTTAAGCTTATATCGAGATTTTAATAAAATTCAAACATCTTATTATTTGAGAAAATGGTTTCCAATTGAAGTAAATTAGCACAGTGACCAAGCAGTACTAGGCCCGCGCCTTAGATCATCTCAATCTCTTACACTGGTAGGAGGCCCGAGCCCTGTTTCCATCATAGGTTGATTATGCTGCATTATTCTATTTCATTGGTTTTCTGAAAGAGGTGCTTGCTGTACATTGAAAGAGGATTAGCACATTAAAAGTACAGACCTCAACATTGCATCGCCCAGTTCAGTTGAACACGTCCAAGTACTTCGAGTCCTCATGAAAACTAAGACCACAGTATTTTGGTCATATTTCGCGCTGATAATTTTGAACTAAACTATTTGTCCTTGTTTCTCTCCCAAAACGAATTAAAATACAGAACTATTATCGAAATTCCTTGAAATTATAAATAAAAACTCAGAGCGTTTGTCCAATGTTCACAAAATGTAGAGTTCACTCATGTTTCACCAACATTTTTCCCGCGGGAAATAAGTAAAGTTTCAAGTGGTGAGCCATGAGATATTATAAGGAGCTGTGTACATTAATTTAACCAAGTAGATTACAAAGTTCTTCTAGAAAATAAATGTTAACTAATTATGTATTAATCCTTTTATACTACTCATAAAGTTAAATTATTTCGCTTCAGTAGGCAAAAATAGTTTTTTTTTCTGGCAAATAATTCGAGTCTAATACGGTGCGTTACAAGCCCGATGACATCATCATCACGCCCTGGTGTATCGCTGCTCAAACATGCAAGCTTTACTGTCGCGCGTGTAGACCAACGTTCGCACACCACGACACTGACCATCCCCTTTTTTGGGTTCACTAATGTTTTACCTAAACTCCTTTCAGAAATTTTTAGTTTACAACCAACGTTTCATATACTATTTATTTCACAAACAACGTATTCCGCATGTTTCATTTTTATAAACAATTACTTTACACGCATTCCTTTGGCAAACGCTTCGCTTTACAAATGTTGATGAATGTTGATGTTGTTGTTGTTGTTGTTGTTGTAGCTATATTGTTGCAATTTGTATGTATATTTTTTTTTTGTGTGCAATAAAAAATAAAGTAAAGTAAGTAAGTAAGTTGATATTTAATCATTTATAAATTTTTCGTTTAATACATATTTTGATTCTTTTGGCAAAATCACGTTTCACCTAACACACACTTATAATAAATATTCTAAACCAGTCACAAAGTATTAAGCTATTTTTTTGGGTCGTCTCGTAAGTTTTTAGTGCAGAAATTCACCTAAAGTCCAAGGTAAATAATATCAATATTTTGTAATAGGCGTAGTAGACGTAGCCCCGCGCAGCGGGGCTCCTATTTCTGTTTGCAGGGTTTAAAGTAACCTAACCTAACCTAAAGTCGGGGTGCCCCAAGTCCCGAGTTTGCTTCGCTCACTCTTGATTCCTAAGTATTTGTTGTTCCGTTAATTAAAATTACCGTTGTGCCTATTTAACGAGAATGAATGTTGAATTTTTATGAGTTAAACGTTTTTATTTCAAACGTTGTTTTACGAGATAACATGCATATAAAATGAATTGTTTGTCAATTAATACATTGTCAAATAAAAGTTTATCGGGTAATATTTTTTTAAGTGAATTATTTGCCAAATTGTTGTTGTAAAATGATGAAATGAATAACCATGTTTTTGCCAATCGTTGCTTGTCAAATGAAAATTTGTAAATAAATTTTAGGTGAAAAGGCAGGACACCCCTTTTTTGTCAAATTTTTTCGTCAAAGTTTGTAGAGTCCATGCTGAGTTTATTATTATTAATTGCACTGAAATAGTTCATCTGATTTTAAAACTAGCGTAGCAATAGGTACGATGCTTGAAATTTATACGACACAAGCGCTTCTTTTTTTTTTTTTTCTTATTTGAAATCATCAAACGACTCCGCTCTGGGCAGAGCGGAAGGAAGTGTCAGACTTCTACTGACTAAAACCCATCTATATTCCTTCTTTGCCCTTTGTGTTCCAGGGCCACGGTATATCTTTCGAACAGTCCCGCTGCCCTGGCAGGCATAGGCCCATGCGGACCCCTACATGGTTGTTGACATCTCTTTGAGGCGCGCGTGGATCTCGAACGCTCCGTCGACACGGCCTGTCATCATAAGACGGCCGGACGGCGAGCTAGCCCATTACTCGCCGTCCACAGGCCCGCGCCTACGGTGGCCGGAAGCCGCCACGTGACCCCCGACGCCCGGGGCATCTCCCGCGGTGGCTGGGACGTGAGGCTCTTTCCCTCTCACGTCCCGTCATCTCATTCACTAGTATGACTGCTTCGCAGAAGGAGGTGACGGCTTCCCATCCCCTTTCGCTCCGGACCATGGCTTGAACCAGGGCCGGACGCGAGAGATCGCCGGCGCCAATCGCCGTTACGGGGACACGGCGGTGCTCCGCCCAAGCGGGGCAGACCTCCACGGTGTGCTCCACCGTTTCCTCCGGACGATCCTCGCAGTGGAAACACCCGGACGTTTCCTTCCGCGCGATTCGGTGCAGAAACCTCCCGAAACAACCGTGTCCGGTGAGGACCTGTATCAAGCGGAAGATAAGGGCGTCACGGCGCGTCTCTAGCCACTCCTCAAAGAGGGAACTTATCGCCACTATAGTGGCGTGCCCTGCACGGGGTTGCGACAGTCACTCTCTCCATGTCGCCATGAGATCGTCCCGGAGGTATGTCCGCTGAGCGGTGATTTGCCGCGGCAGCGGAGTTTGCCCCCGAAGTAGTGCCTCCGCGCGCGATTCGTACAGGCTCGCGAGGACTATCACCTCCAGATCCCATGGCGGTAATCCGGCAAGGAGGCTCGCCGCCTTGCCGGAGATCGTGCGGTACCCCCGGACTAGCCTTACGGCTACCACTTTTTGGGGCGCGTTCAGGTAGTGGGCGGCTCGCCGCCTCAAAGAACGCGCCCACACCGGGGCACCGTGACCGCATGACCGCACGACCCCCGCGGTCAGTAGGGATCCAGACGGTGGCGCATTCCGAGGCCCATGAAAGCACATGGCTTCGGACTTGTGCAATGCCACCTCGAGACCCAATTGCCGAATCCTCTCCACGACTATCGCAACCCCGCGTGTCACGTTTTCGGCCGCTGCCTCGTGCGACCTCCCCTGCGCCAGCACCAGTATGTCGCCAGCGTAGCAAACTACGTTGACGCTGCTATGGAGGTCGGCGCGCAGCACCCAGTCGTAACCGATGTTCCACAAGGCCGGCCCCAGAACCGATCCCTGTGGAACACCGCACGACATCTCTCACCGGTTCTTTTTTCCACTCCGACCGGGGTAAATGACGGCCCTATCCGTCAGGTAGTCTCCGACCACTCGACGAAGGTAGGTCGGCACCCGATAATTCCGGAGTGCCTCCCTAATGCAGCTCCAGGGCATGGGGTTGAAGGCGTTGGCGATGTCAAGAGACACCGCCAAGACGGAACACTGCGTCCCCCGTCGTGAGGGCCATCACGCGCATGATGGCGTCCACCGTCGAGCGCCCCTTGCGAAAACCAAACTGGTGTTCCGCAAGATCCGGCCCCATTCCCGCAAGGTGCCCGGCGAGACGGTTGGCAATGACTCTTTCAAAGAGCTTGCCCACCTCGTCGAGCAATACGATGGGCCGGTATACGAACGGAGAGTCCGCAGGGACGACACATACCCATGGAAAACCTTTTAATTTTAAGTTGATACAAAGATTGTACCTATTGTAGTTTTGTTTTTATCAATTTCCTATCTATGCTTCCAATGCCAGATAACGCCTATGTACCTTCCACCCAATATTATGTATTGAGCTCTGACTAACAATTATATAGATAAATTCGTTCGTGGCGATATGGTTTGCGGTGGCCCTCATATAAATTATTTCATAACGAAATTAAACGAGTATTAATACAGTTTGTATTACGTTTGTGGCAAATAACTGTGTGTGTGTTAAATTGTTATGTATTGCGATATGTCTGCAATAGACCGGTTTGTAATTATCCCGGCCTTTGTGTTTGTGAACGTATCTAAGGTTTTCTAACGAAATGCAATTAACTGTAGGTTAAATAATATCAATGCTTCAGGCAGGGACTCTTTACTGGCACGGAAGTATTTATATCATTAACAGAATATATTTATTATATTTATTTTATCCTTACGTTATACATGTGTATACGTTTGACGTTACATTACCTGTTAGAGAAAAGTAGCTGTACATCCAAATACAATTTTAGATGTTAATTATTTGTTATGCGGCAAGTCGATGCTGAATCTTATTCTTCTAATGGTGCTCCCTCACCGCGAGCATTTGCCTGTAATGTAACAGTCCAAGATTCGATTTTGTATGGAAACAAGTGAATGTGAACTGGTACATTACAGGCGAATGCTCCCGGTGAGGGAGCACCTTTACCTTAACCTAACTACAAACCTTATTTATTAGATAGTTTATGATTGGTATTTGTTATCTGTGGCATTAAATAATTATTAAATCCACAATATTCCCAATTGCACCTACCACAGTCTGTCTCTGCATCACCCAAAGATTGAATAGTAGACAATGACTTTTGCATTAAGTCCGCCTCTGTACATTGTGTGTGCTTAAAGTATTACATAAATAAATGTTCTCTTAGGGAGCAAGCTTACTATTAGACGTTCCAAGACGCCCTGAGAACTCCGTTGTTCAGCACTACCCAAAGGACAAGGACTATTATGTAATCACCACACACGATGCGTTCCCACGGATCACGGGACGTCAAGCATATTGGGCACAGTTGACAGATGTCAAAACACGTCATGACCCACATAGTTAAGTATAACACGCAATTCCCCAACAATTAAATACTGGGTTAGGTTTAATCAAAATATCGTACAAATTAAAATCATCGCGGATGGCTCAAAGCTCGGTTGCCGGGAGAGCTCGGTAATTAATCTAAAATCAATAAGCCCACACGAATCGAACACGAGTGCTGTGTTTAATGCCATGCTTACTCGTATATGGAATTATTGCGGGCTGACCAAAGCGATATATTATATGTATTACGTAGCTACGCTATGTGCGGCTCGGTGTACGATGTACGGGGTGGGTATGCACATAATGTGTTTACCACAAGCTGAGGTCAGAACATAAAACTTCAAAGAGTCAAAAACTGAATCAAATTCAAGACAGAGGTTACATAATTTAGGAACCACAAACAACTACTGAATTACACACCGAACCACAAACATCGGATGAACACAAACCCTTCAAAATATAACCCTCTCTGCCGTCCGGGTAAAAATGGAAAAATCCTTCTGAAAAATACACTGTCAGGTGGAAACTAGAATCCGTTCAAAGCATTTTCAAATCCTGTATTGACACCTAAACGATATTAAATGTTCACAAAGCGGCAACAAGCAGCACGCAGTCAGGATGTCCGCAATTTGACTGCACGTTGAAGCGGCGTACAATAGATACTGCGCGTATTGTGACTCGTTCGAATGCGCCTCTTAGGAGCACGGCCCCTGGACCGACGACGTGTTCGGCATTCAACATTTGTATCGCGACTTCTGCTGGCTTACAAATTGTTTAGTCGCAAAGTTGCAGACAATGGGCTCGGGGAGTATTGAATGTAATGCGCTCGGCTTACGGACAGGACACACATGATTTGGTGATCACCTTTTAAGCAAGGAGATGCTTGTGTTAGGGGGCGTCCATTAATTACGTGAGGCGATTTTTCGACGCCCTCCCTCTCTGGTGGGAAATCGTGAGATTTGGCTTGACCCCCTCATCTACGTCCTAATCTCACGTGAGATTTATCAAAATGAGATTGGTTATATTTGGCGCGAATCTGGATTTCTGCCCGGTTGATGGCAATAGGCTCACCCCCTACTACATGGGACTTCAATATAACTGGCGAAATGTGTGTGTACGATTAGGTACACGCCTGCCCATACTGCCCAACCCTTCGGGGCTTTAAGGCGGGACGTTATGTTATGTGTGAGAACTGACTGCCAGATCAAAAGGTGATAATGTACTGATGAATACAAAAGGCGTCCTTTTGGGTGCTGTAATTCGGGGCGGCAGAGGTCCGAAACAAAATTAAATGGCGTTGAGGCGACGATATGGCTTCAAAAATCGGTGTATTTTGGCGCTATACAACTTTTTTTCAAAGTGAACCTTGTTTAGCGCTTTTTGTTTTAATACCGTTCTGTATACAACATTAAATTACTTTTTGTGAGAGCCCTTAGACCTCCTTAATTCGGCCCTGTAGCAAAATCCGTCCTTAGCGAACGTCTACTAACTATAAACTACCTCACTGCCAAATATCAAGTTTGGAGCACAAAAAGTGAAGGACTTTAATCCAAACTTGCGAAAGCCCTTAGGCCTCCTTAACCCGACCCTGTCGCAAAATCTGTTCTAAGCGAACGTCTACTAACTATTAAGTACCTCCCTGCCAAATTTCAAGTTTGTAGCACACCAAATGAAGGACTTTCATACAAACTTGCGAGAGTCCTTAGACCTCCTTAATCCGGCCCTGTCGTAAAATGCATTCTTAGCGGACGTCTACTAACTATAAACTACCTGCCTGCCAAATTTCATCTTTATACGTCAAGCGGTTTTCGATATTTCGTGATGAGTGAGTGAGTGACCTTTCGGTTTCATATATTTAGATAGATTTCTTATAATCAAACATCTCTTTCAGTACCAAATTTTTAGTGCAAAGAGTAAAGACAAAAGGAAAAATAAAACAAAATTAATTTTCAGCCATTCCGACAACACTACGACTACTAAAACCTTTTTACGTAAATTATTTTTATCATAGAAATCGCGCATGAGGTTACCAACTAAATTTTAAATATTAATATCTTTTGCGTCTGTTGGTCGATTTTGATGGAATAAACGCTAAATAATACCCAGAACAATGCTTCTTAATTCGATTTTGAATACAATGAAGGGTTTTTACATGATGCGCGCGCAAACGAACAGACAAACCGACAAAAAATATTTTTTTTACTTTCTATTACTTATTTCTCGCACCTTCCAGTGATTTTTTTGTAAAAATATGTAATGTACAGACACGGATAGTCTACGATTTTATTATATGTATAAATAGATAGATATAGATAGATAACACAACCCTACCTGAGCTACTGGTAACGGACAGTCCTAAATTACAATATTTGAGCCAATCTAACGTCCCTGAACGATACGACGTTATAAGGCGATTCGCTGTGAGGCTGTTCACAAGTGTATCAATATCTTGAGGCGATGCTCGGCGCCTGCTGCAATTCAAATGGCCTCGCTGACGCGGCGCTCGGCGTCCTCTGACGAATTGCCACCGCGACGGATCTCTATCGGGTTAAAGGGTTAACGAGAAAAATGACGAAAACTAACGAAATAACGTAGTATGTGTGTAATTTTTAAACTAGGACAGTACCGAAATCCATAGAAATTGCACCCGTGTGCAGCCGTATAGTGTAAAATGAAACCAAAAAACACATTCCACCAAATAAAACAGCTAACGATGAGTGTAAAGGCGATCTCTTAGCAACCCTGCGGATGCCTCCGGATACAATTGTGCCGAGAAAAAGTGTCCCTTTGGCTGTTGATTGGATTTTAGCAATTGTTTGTTCCGGGCTGTTTCCAGCCGGGTGCGGAGGTGAGGCGTCAAATAAAACCGGATTGCGATCAATCAGACGGAATAGATTCAAAAGACCAGAAGCATGATTAGATTTTTTAATTTTAAGTTGTATTTTTGTGTTCGGAAATCTGCTGTTTTTTAACCGAAACTTATATTTAATGCTAGGCAAACTGCCTGTATTATTATAACTTATTAACCTACTTTATATTCGTTTTCACCTTTTAAAACCAAACACTTTCGGAAAAATTTCGTCTTTAATAAAGAACGTGTCAGGCACACACATCATGTCCAAAGTCTTGAAGAAACTTTATGATCGTTCATTTTATAAAATTGTAATTCACTTCAACCCAAATTCAAATATTTGCTTACTCTTCTTTCCTTGAAAGGGTAATTTTTGACGTTATGTCTAAACATAATTCACTTCATCATCATCATCATTTCAGCCGAAAGACGTCCACTGCTGGACATAGGCCTCCCCCAAGTGTCGCCACATTGACCGGTCCCGTGCGTCTCGCATCCAGCGGATCCCTGCAACCTTTACGAGGTCATCGGTCCACCTAGTGGGAGGCCTTCCAACGCAGCGTCTTCCGGTTCGCGGTCGCCACTCCAGAACTTTTCGGCCCCATCGGCCATCCGTTCTGCGAGCAATGTGCCCTGCCCACTGCCACTTAAGTTTGGCTATTCTTCGGGCTACGTCGGTAACTCTGGTTCTCTTTCGGATCTCCTCATTTCTGATTTGATCACGCAAGGAAACTCCGAGCATAGCCCTCTCCATTGCCCTTTGGGTGACTTTCAGCCTTCTGATGAGGCCCATTGTGAGCGACCACGTTTCGGTCCCGTATGTAATCACTGGCAACACACACTGGTCATAGACTTTCGTCTTGAGACACTGCGGTAAGTTGGACGAGAAGATACCACGCAACTTCCCGAACGCTGCCCAGCCGAGTCGGATTCGACGATTGACCTCTTTCTCGAAGTTAGACCTACCTAACTGGACCGTTTGTCCCAGGTAGACATAATCGTCTACAACTTCGAGTGTAGAGTCTCCGATCTTGATAGGAGTGGGTGTTACATGGGCATTCAACATGACTTTGGTTTTGTCCATGTTTATTTTAAGACCCACTCTTTCGGAAGCTCTACTGAGGTCATCGAGCATTGTACTGAGGTCCTCCATGGTCTCAGCCATGACCACTATATCGTCGGCAAACCGAAGGTGAGAGATGTACTCGCCATTGACGTTGATGCCTAGCCCTCTCCAGTCCAGAACCTTGAAGACATCCTCCAGTGCAGCGGTGAACAGTTTCGGAGATATGACGTCTCCCTGTCTTACACCTCGCTGCAGAAGGATAGGTTCCGAGGTCTGGTCCTGAAGTCGGACTGACATGGTGGCGTTTTTGTACAAACTCTTCAGCACCTCGATGTACCGATAGTCGATTTGGCACCGTTGGAGAGACTGCAGTACAGCCCAAGTCTCGATCGAATCGAAGGCTTTCTCGTAGTCCACAAACGCCAAGCAGAGAGGCAGGTTATACTCTTCGGTCTTCTGTATAACCTGGCGCAGCGTATGTATGTGGTCTACGGTGCTAAAGCCTTTTCGGAATCCGGCTTGTTCGGGAGGCTGAAAATCGTCAAACCTGCGCGCGAGACGATTCGTGATGACTCTTGAAAACAGCTTGTAGACATGGCTTAGAAGTGAGATGGGCCTATAGTTCTTCAGCCGGGCATTGTCGCCCTTTTTGAAGAAGAGTACCACCACACCCCTGCACCATGCCTGCGGCGTTTTCCCCTCGAGTATGACGGAATCAAACAGCTTCTGAAGGGTCTTAAGTACCGGTTTTCCTTATTTCTTTTTTTTTAATTCACTTACTTACACTTAAACCTATTTTTGAACCAAAAACCATTTTTACTTTTGATTGGTTTTTAAAAATCGTAGCCCCAATATTTGAGAAATAAAATAAATTGGTTGATGGCAAAAGGCTCGCTCCCTATCATATAGGTTTAAATATAACGGGTGTACTAAGAGGTAGTCCATCTAAACCTACGCGGATATACAGGCGTAATACTAAATCGTTATCAATTTTTAAAAAATATAGGTAAATCTGGCATTTAACACCATTTCTAACAAATCATCAGAGAAATAGACTGAAGTTACGAAGTCACCTCGCAACCCTGCGGACAGGGCCGTGTGACGTGCGACGTGCAGGCAAGTCGCCGGACCGGGCTCAAGGCGCCCATTATTACCTGTCCGACGGCGCCTCGCCGTTTAATGTCATTCAAACCGTTTCCCGGCGCTGACAGGGTTACAGTCTCTACGAAGATTTACTGGAAACACACCATCAAATTACATTAGTATTAATAGGATAGAGCTAGGTTTGTCAGGAAAAGTTTCGCGACATTAAACTAGGAATAAAATTAATGTTACCATCATTAGGTGCCTAACGTTTTCCTAACTGTGTTGGGGTCGGCTTCTAGTCTAACCGGATGCAGCTGGATGACAGTATTTTACATGTAGTGACTGCCTATCTGACCTCCACAACCCAGTTAGTACTGGGTAATACGCTTCCACCTGGCAACACTGACAACCTGTAACGACTGTCAAAGCTCTTCAAATGACAGTCGGGCCAACGCGCAACGGCCGTGACGTAACGTTTCAGCAGCACGGAGGAAACTCACTCTATGCAAAAGATACTCACCAATCCACAGACTGACCTGGACACGCGCAGTTTAACCTCGAAAAGCGACCCGGCTGTTATTATTAAGCCTCGTGCTCCTCATGTGTCAAACGTGTAGAGAAGATGTCCGAATGGTCTAGATAAGTGGCAATCGGTGTCAAAGCGTATCTCTCCCTCTCTGCAATGATTTTCTACAAGATTGACCTTCAAACTTTTGCAGTAATATCATATCGCCACTTTATTTAAATCTCCGGCATAGATAACCTGTGTTCTGTAATTTCTCTACAATCTAAATAAATCTTGTTGGGATAATATGAAAAATACAAAAACTCATGTTATAAGTAAAAGGTAAGTCTTTTGTCGTTTCCTACGAGGGGAAATTAGAAATGCTGCTAAAAAGAATAGGATACCTGATACCATTTCACCTAACTTCAAATCAGATTCCACTACTTTTATTTAACATGTTTGTGTGTGTGTGTGTTAGTTACAAAAAAGGAACGGTCTACGTAATCAAGTTACCAGGTTTTATTAGAGCTTAGCTCATTTTCACCTCACTACTAAGACGATTATTATTATTAATTGTAATTAAAGGCGGCCATTACAGCGTTTAGTTTGTTCCTGTAACTCAGCTGATAAGTGTCGGCATTATAATTAGTATATGAAATCACTCTTGTCATCTCATGGCAGAGGTGCACCTATTGTAGTACACCCAAATATAACCAGCTATGTATAAATTCCATGTAGGAAAGTGAGCCTCAAGTCATTACACACTGGGCACAATTCCAAACACCGGACTGGTGAAAAACCCAGAACTACTCCGCCTGACCTGGGAATTTAACTCCAGACCTCATGCTCAGCGGTAGCGTTTGCGACCACACGACCTACGAGACAGTCTGTGTTATGTGGTTGATTATATTAGACGAGGTGTTGGCTTTAATACACGTAGGTACACGTAGGTACAGCTGATAATGGAAAACGTCGTAACACGGTGGTTGGAATTTCATTAGATTCCTGTCAGACGACAATCACTTCACGTAAACCATATGTTAGATAAAACGCCAGGTATTTTGCGGGCCGTCCCGTGCAGGTGCGAGGCGGTAATGCAAACCTCAACAAAGACGGGCATTACGCGGCGAGGCGGCGCGGCGCCGGGCGTGGCGAGGCGGATCAACACGTTATTACCTATCGATATCGAGAACATCGACACGGTCGCACCTATAGCCGATGGCACCCGAGAAAAGATAGTTGAGAAATTGTTAAAGCGATGCAAGAGCTTGTTTCCAAAGAAAATACAAGGAATAAAAGGTTTAGGGTTAACACGTGTAGTCACTTGAATAAAATCAGAGTCAGTATTTGACACAAGAGTATGTTGACACCAAAAATGTTGTTTGGCGTTACTTGCTAGCTCCAAACTTCTGATATACTTGCGAGGGGCAGTTCCTGTGTTTTTTAAGTACATTAGCATTCTAATCTTACAAAAAAACTGTCAAAAAGGTCAATTACGCATATCTTTGATAGATTTTCATTACGTTTTTTCAGTTTTCCCACATACTTATTATCCTTATAACATTTTATTTATATAAAATAGTAGCCCACCGGTATTACGAACAGGGTACTAGCTACCCGGATCAGGGCTCCAGGTGTTGCTCGAGGCTCTTAATTTAAGTCATTGGGTGACACGACTGTCGGCACAAGATCACTGAGTCCATACCTCACACATCGACAATCTCACCCGCCAAGTCAAGATACTTAATTTGCTTATGTTTGTCGACTTTCACGACATTCTTGTTCAGATTTTTTTTTTTTTTTTAGTAGGCTGTGTTGCCCCACTCCTGAGCAAAGGCCTCCCCCCATGCTTTCCACTTCTCACGATGGTGTGCTTTAATTAATTATTTAATTTAGACTTTAATTATTATTATTCAATTTTTACAATAATTATCGCTAAGATGAGATTGCGAGTAGTTCCTTTCCGTATTTTATGATATTAGGCGCGTTAGCTAGAAAAGTACTGGTTATTGAATTCCGTAAGAAAACAAAAACAGAAAAGCAACAAAACCTGTGACAATTCAGTGTGGATGTAAAAAGAAAAAAACAAAGAAACACCTTGTCATTTAATCTTTACATTGTTCTAAAAAATATTGGAATTCTTTCTTAACGTGTAGAACTGTACAATTTCCAATAAAACTATACTACGAAGCTGATAGAGGTGCTCTCTTGCCGTACGTTGGTATCGACACAATCGCACCTCAACGGCGCGGGAGATTGTTTACAGATTGTTTGGACAATGCAATCGGCTCACAAGTAAACAGCGAGCAGCGAGCGTTCAAAAGAAATGCAGGGCAACGGTGACGGTTAATCCTTTAAGTTGTGTCCTCATTACTGGGGATTGTGCTACTGATCGATGAGTTGTTTCGTTTTGTTTTGCCAAAAACGAAAATATTAAATTCTGCCAAAAAATGCCGAAAACCGGAAACAAAAATCGGTTTGGTTTTTTTAATAGAGTACCAATATAAATGCGTCATATACCACGAACGTCGGATCTCTATCAAACAATTTAAATTGCCAACAAGAACAATGTATCTAGCTTTAAAAATCAAAACAAAAAGATAATTGCTATAGAAGCGAGGTACACAGCGGGCAGGAATCCAGATGGCTCGGCCACTACGCTGTGTTGTTATCTGTCGAGACGTTCTCACCTCTACGCTCTGAGAGACACAGATTGTTTACAAATCGTTTACTCCCCGCTGCGACGCGACGATGCAATTCCGAGCCTCGTAAAATTCTAAAAAAAGGAGATTAAACTTAAACTTTGTATGCGACTTTGTAGAATGTTTCTGAAAAACAAAGAGGGCCTGGACAAAGTGATGGTCTAACAAAATTACATAGAGTGCATCTAATGTGACGGGGTCCGTCACTGTGAAACCCAAGCTACCTAGGAGAGTTCTAATTGAAAACACTTTTTTGTTTTTTTTGCTAACTATTCCAGAACTAAGAAATAAGTACGTTAACGTAGATAAATCGAAAGTTCTTTGAATTATAAACTTAAGCGTATCATCAACGCCCTTCAGTTGCTTTACAATTAACTTGACATAGCAAGCTGACGCTTCTTTTTCTTCGTCCAGTGCAGTGTACCGCTAATAATGTCACGGTTTATGAGAAGCTTCAAGTATCAAAGATAAACGAGCAAACGTTCGGTGCGGCTCTGACGTCATAAACCGACCAGCGGAGAATAACGCCGTCCAACCCCACCGAGTATAAACCCTTTGATGCGACCGGACACTCACTACAGGATACGTAGCAGAAGTTCAACTTCATACACATAAGTTATGGAATCAGGCGTTACTTTGCGGAAATCCATGACATTAATTAAGGGTGCTAATTAAACAGGCTTCTTTTTAATGGCATTATTCGCCTCCAAAAATGTATGTTGACTTCTAAATTACTAAGTCAGCCACAATTAACGAGCATCTAAATAATACTATCCTAGCCACTAGTTATCGTCTATGTAAACCACTCTAAATACAACTCAGCATGATGGTTATTTTTTAGCATCTAAATTTGTAACATGCATTCTAACAGTAAACTTCTAAAATACTATTAAATGACATCAAAAAATATATTTATTTAGCTTCTAATTTTATAACTCCGTACGTTTAAAATGTAACTTATCCCATATTAATTGATCGTCAAAATTTTGCTAAAAATGTCATCAAATAGTATATTGGCCGGTTCACTAATGTATTACCTAAACTCCTTTCACAATTTTTTAGTTTACAACCAACGTTTCATATACTATTTATTTCACAAACAACGTATTCCGCAGATGTTTCATTTTTTAAACAATCACTTTACACGCATTCCTTTGGCAAACGCTTCGCTTTACTAATGTTGATATTTAATCATTTATAAATTTTTCGTTTAATACATATTTTGATTCTTTTGGCAAAATCACGTTTCACCTAACACACACTTATAATAAATATTCTAAACCAGTCACAAAGTATTAAGCTATTTTTTTGGGTCGTCTCGTAAGTTTTTAGTGCAGAAATTCACCTAAAGTCCAAGGTAAATAATATCAATATTTTGTAATAGGCGTAGTCGACGTAGCCCCGCGCAGCGGGGCTCCTATTCCTGTTTGCAGGGTTTAAAGTAACCTAACCTAACCTAAAGTCGGGGTGCCCCAAGTCCCGAACTCGCTTCGCTCGCTCTTGATTCCTAAGTATTTGTTGTTCCGTTAATTAAAATTACCGTTGTGCCTATTTAATGAGTTGAATTTTTATGAGTTCTGTCGTTTCGCGTACTCGCGCCAAATCATGCAGTGGCTATTTTCACGATAAAAGAATATGATGTATTATTTTACATGCTAACTTATAATGAAGGATGCTTTCTGTGGAAGCTTGAATTAAATTTTTTTGAGGACATTGTGTTGAAGCTGTAAAACGTAAAATGGTGACGAGATGTAAAATCCGTGGCCGAGTTAGTAAATTAGGTGGCAATGTATAAATAAGAAGGACAAGTCACAATAATTGATGATGTTTACTTGACGCTTTCTATAGAATATTTAGATGGCGTTGTAAAAAAGACGAATTAGTTTATTAGAAGCTATGTCATTTTCCCGTTGCTTAGTTATAAAATTAGAAGTTTAATCACGTGGCCAATAAATAATTTTGTGGCTAGGCTTATAATTTCCCATTAATTAATGTTATGAAAAGTACTTTCTGATGATGATGAATGATGATGAAAGTGTTTAGTGTTAACTAGCTTTTGCCCGCGACCTTCGTTCGCGTGAAATTATTAATTTCCTTTTTAAATCAGATTTTGTTAACAATTTCAAGGGTTTAAATTTTTTTGCATGGAACCCAATTATTTTTCTAAAATAAAAGTAGTTTGAGTTTGACTTTATATCTTCAGATAAAGTCAGCAAAAGTCAGTAAAAGGCCCGGCAAAATCAGCCATTTCGGAAATTAGCCGGAACAAACAGACAGACAAACAAAAATTGAAAAAAAATGTGTATCAATTTTCATTTGCATTCAGTAAAAAGCTGTTATTTTGATCTTCTTCAAGTTTATTTACTTGACATAGATTTAGGATACAGCTCCACCCTCCTGTCCGTATAAAAGTACACAATACAAGAAATACGCCTGCCTTGCAACTAAACGTAATACACGACACATGTTTCAATTTCATACGATGCATGAGCCGCACAACAAGTTCGAAGCTTCATTGACATAATTATCAACTCAATCAACGAATGCAACTATGGTTGGATGTCTGGGCATTGGGTTGAAGTCGCACATAACCACACTGTTTCCCCGGATAGTGCATTTTCTTTCTGAAAACAAAATAAGGGCGTAACAATTCCAGGGGACGTTTCGCATCCTTGTGCCAAGCTCATCCATACGCCACACAGTGGGCCTTCTGTTATTGGCATCCCCCAGCAGCAGTGCCGTAGTGTCGTACCATTCCGCTTTACGACCGCACTTCACTGCACTCGAGCTTTGCGTATTCGCGTATTGTCCGGTGATTCGGATAACCCATTTTCGTCTGTTTTATAAACGTTTGTTCTAGTTTGAGATTATTTTTTTAATGTGATTGCTGTACAAATATGGACAGAATGAACATTGGATATGTCCGTATGTAAAAGATAATTGCATGCAGTTGTACTGTATGTCGGGCAGCCGCACAAACACATGCAGCTGTAATTATCGTCGACTTGTACGCTTAATTACCGTAATACGAATTTTACGACCGTACCAGTAACTCGTTTCCGAAAACTCGATTTAACAATGTACTGTGCAGGAAGGCATCAATCGAAATATTGGAAGTTTTAATTTGTTCCAGCAATAAATCCCTGGCGTGTCGTATGAAAAAACACCAGTTTCCAGTTAATGAAAGCGAGGACGTGTCAGTTCATTGGGATGCTCCGTGCACGCACACCTCCTGCGACCTGCCGGGGTGAGGCGACGGGGGGGGAGCGGCGTGCGAGGGACATCCCGAAATGTTGATTTAACTTATTTGAAACACGCCCCGAATTGATTGTGTAAATAAAGGAAATTAATTTGTTTTTGTGCACGAGCGATCCTAATTGTCAATGGGTTTAATTGTGTTGGAAACGAAGCTGTTTTTTATCGTTTATGCGGGACGATAACGCGTTTTGTAATCACACATTAGGTAAATGAAAAACCAAATATTGTAAAGGGCTTAATAATAAATCATTTATTCAGGGGACTTTCCCCGCTCAATCTGGCTTATGGCTTTCGCAATATCTTTCGCGAGCTTAGTAGGTAGTTAGTTTAGCCACATGAGTAGGTAAACGGAACAGAGTTAAAGCTTCATACAACCGCGCGAATCGGTTGCACTACTACAAGCACGCGGGGCATGTGTGCGTGACCACTGGCCGCTTGTCGCGTACGCGGCGAGACTGGAAAAAACTGGTTTACGCTGGCACAGCCAGTGGACAATCTCAGGGTCAGCACGGCACGGTGCCATGGCAACCAAGGGGCACGTTGTTTGTTTTGTCAGTTGCAAGATTGGTTGCAAGTTTGAATATTAAAATTAAAATGGTTGTTTATTGTACTGTGTGTATGAATAATAGTAGAAAAAACAAAAAAATTATCATACTTTAACTATCCCAAGGAGTACAATAGGTAAGTAAATATTTAACTATTACTTTTTCAAGTAAGTACCTATATTTTATTGTATGATCCTTTTTTTTAATAAGAAGAGGGTACTACTCGGTGTGTTTTTACCCGACTGCGGCGAAGCCCAAAAGGAGGGTTATGTGTTTGACCTGTATGTATGTAATGTCCGTTTCTATGTTCCCTCGTAACTAAGGAGTTAAGGAGCCCGGTAAGCCGAAGATTATCGAGTTACGACAAGGACAGAAAAAGAAAGTATGTATGGGAGAACAAGATAGAATGAGTAATGGTCTATATCGTATTTGGTACCAACTAGTTTTTTTTATTTTGTTGACTTATTTACATATTATTTAAGATAGTCACTTTCATTTTTTTATTAAACTCCCCCTGCATTTTATGCTTCACTTTTTTTTTCGGCTTTCTTGTCATGGGTGTCATTTTCGTGGTTTTTGGGGTCGCTGATAACTAAAATTAGGTCAAAATGAAAATTCAAGATGGCGACGACGAAAATTTTCGGTTTTTTCTTCATGGGTGTCATTTTCATGGTTTTTGAGGTCGCTTATAACGAAACTGAGATCAAAATTAAAATCCAAGATGGCGCCGACGAAAACTTTCGGTTTTGTCGTCATGGGTGTCATTTTCGTGGTTTTCGGGGTCGCTGATAACAAAAATGAGGTCAAAATGAAAATTCGATGGCACCAACATTTTTTTTTTTTTTTTTTCGTCATGGGTATCATTTTCATGGTTTTCGGGGTCACTGATAACGAAAATAAGGTCAAAATAAACAGAGATAAAAAACTAAAAAAAAATGTAATTCTCATTTTTTTTCTTCGGGTTCCCCTGACTGAATTTTCACCCTTCGCCACTGGACTGTATCATACTCAATAATAAAACTATATAACAAATGTTTTGTTTAATTTGTCTTAACATATTGTGACAACTCTACCAAAATAGGTAACAATTTTGAACGTTCTTAAGAAGCTTAACCTCTGTTCCGTTTACCTACTCATGTGGTTTAGCTTAGTATGACACTGTTTCAATGAAAACTAGGAATAAAATGTATAAACTTATTGTTGATACTTCCTTACAGTTGTGATTTGTGGCAATGGAATGAAAATAATCAAGAAGGTATTGTTATTGGCGCCAGGGTAGCCAGCAAAATTCAAATATTCTTACGTTCTTTGCAATGTGCAAGAAGATTTTCTTGTTGTTTCCTTTTCAACAATACTTTTAGACTTAACAGTCAATATTGAAAGCTCACATAGTTCAAAGCGTCAGTCAAAAACGCCGCGCACGCAATCCATGCTTCGATCACACGAAATGCCCTCTTCACGTGGTTCCTTACGAGCCAGTCCACTGGCGCGGGCACTGGCACTAAACTGTGCTGGCGCGCCTCCAAGCCACTAGACACCAGCTCGGCTTCAGCTGACTCTCACAACTAGTGGCCTAAGGAGCACCTGTTTGAAAGTAGTGTTGAAAACTTTAAGAATCACATACATGCTTCCTTTTTCTAAAGTTAATCGATTTTGGGTGTTATGAATTTGATTTAGTGTATCATTGTTTTCTGCGACGTGTGATATCTGTTTAAGCGAGTTTTGGCTTTGTTATCTTTTCACATTTGCTACTGTATTATATAACTTGATTCTCAAAAGAATTCGCTACAGGATCAAATGACATTTAGTTATATGTACGACAGCCACACCAAAATATTTGTGCGTTTTTCGAATTCAGATATATTTTACTTTTAACATCATTCTCACTGTGAACATTAATCATATTATTAAAAGTGAAGTGTAAGCATTCAGGCTACGTTGTTGGTTGTGCTCGGTGTCAAATCTGGTACATCGTTACAAACGACAAATGGAATCTGTTGAGCTCAGCAATTGCTTTAGCATAATGCTAGCGCAGAAGTGGTTTGCTATTCAACATTCAATGTAAACGGGTCAAGAATGAAAAGTGGCGCTTTAAAAACTGGGTTAAACGACAAATAATAACGTTACCATTTTAGTGACGATTAAAAATTAAGTATAATTAGTTTCCAATAAAATTTAATATCAAAATAAAATTAATTGGTGGGTTGAAAATGTTAAGCTATGTGTACGCTGGATGTCACAACGAGCTATAAAGGCAATTAGTGACAATGGTACGTAGGTAATGGCCTATATGGGCCAATGCGCGATTTGGCGCCGAGCCAGCGGGCGGTACGGCACTACAATACTACCAACGTGCAACAATGAACAGAAGGAACAGTGATTAATCAATAAATTAGGAAAGGTCAAAGAAAATGTTTCAGTTCCTACATAACATCAGGTAAAGTTCTAAAAGTATTTTACAGTTTGTCTTTCTGCAACAGTGCAAACGAGTATGAGTATGATTTGGGCCAAGCCAATAAAACACGGAATTAAGTTAGTGTTCAGAGTCTGGGTCTGATCACATTGACCAGTTTATGGGGTGTTAGAAGTGTTGGTTAACATCTTCTCTTAAACTGATGCATAGCCTTAAAGTACATAGTTTAAGTGCCTTGATTGAATTTTTACAGCTGACTATGATAGGATTATGATATAGTGAGCTATCAAGTACTTGCAATCTATTGTGCGTTTGAGTTTGTCTACAAGAATTGTAGGGATTTGATCTTCTGTGTTTGCCTGTTTAGTGACAGTACGCCGTCCTTGTCACACGTCGGCGTGGTCGCCGGAAAAAATGGCCGGTATTTTTCATTCGTTTCGAATATCAAACATGATACGCCGAATTTTATTAAATACTAGCTTATGCCCGCGGCTTCGCTCGCGTGGAGTTAGGGAATTGCCCACGGGATCTTACTTCTGGGATAATAAGTAATCTATGTATCTATCTATAATACATACATTGATTTACATGTACTTGCTTATAACTTGCAATTATTAGTTTAAAGTTATATCAATTACATTAGATACGTGAAATATTGATACCCTGGTTTGAGATTGGACATCGGATTTACTGGATTTTATCTGAAGAGTGTGTACACAAATTTTCAAGTCAATCTACCCCGAGAATAAAAAGTTTCACAGAAAATTCAACACCCCATTTCACCCTCTAAGGGGTAGGAATTTCGAAATACTGATACCTACTCTCCACAAAGAATACATTCTCTAAATTTCATGTCTCTAGAACCAGCGGTTTAAGCTGTGCGTTGATGTATCAGTCAGCCAGTCAGGACATTGAATTTTAAATTAGGGGATGATTTTGGAAAAACTGTGATACACGTATCTCATCATTTTAACTGAAGTAAATGTAGACACATTTTCAAGTCAATCGATCCCATGACAGTTTCACAGAAAATTCAACACCCCATTTCCATCTTTTAGGGGTGGAATTTCAAAAAACCCTTTCTTAGTGGATACCTACTCTCGACAAAGAGTACATTTTCCAAATTTCATGTCTCTGGGGCCAGCGGTTTGAGCTGTGCGTTGATGTATTAGTCAGCCAGGCAGGACATTGAATTTTAAATTGGGGGATGATTTTGGAAAAACTGTGATACACGTATCTCATCATTTTAACTGAAGTATAATATGTAGACATATATTCAAGTCAATCGATCCCGTGAGAGTTTCACAGAAAATGCAACACCCCATTTCACCCTCTTAGGCGTGGAATTTCAAAAAACCCTTTCTTAGTGGATACCTACTCTCCACAAAGAGTACATTCTCCAAATTTCATGTCTCTAGGGCCAGCGGTTTGGGCTGTGCGTTGATGTATCAATCAGCCAGTCAGGACATTGAATTTTAAATTGGGGGATGATTTTGAAAAAGCTGTGATACACGTATCTCGTCATTTTAACTGAAGTATAATATGTAGACACATTTTCAAGTCAATCGAACCCGTGAGAGTTTCACAGAAAATTCAACACCCCATTTCACCCTCTTAGGGGTGGAATTTCAAAAAACCCTTTCTTAGTGGATACCTACTCTCCACAAAGAGTACATTCTCCAAATTTCATGTGTCTAGGGCCAGCGGTTTGGGCTGTGCGTTGATGTATCAGTCAGCCAGTCAGGACATTGAATTTTAAATTGGGGGATGATTTTGGAAAAACTGTGATACACGTATCTCATCATTTTAACTGAAGTATATGTAGATACATTTTCAAGTCAATCGACTCAGAGAATAAAAAGTTTCATAGAAAATTCAACACCCCATTTCACCCTCTTAGGGGTGGAATTTTGAAAAACCCTTTCTTAGTGGATACCTACTCTTTACAAAGAGTACACTGTCCAAATTTCATGTCTCTAGGACCAGTGGTTTGGGCTGTGCGTTGATATATAAGTCAGTCAGTCAGTCAGTCAGTCAGTCAGTCAGGACTTTGAATTTTATATGTATAGATTTCACACTTTACATTTACTGCGCTTCGCTACGTAGAAACGTTCTTTCATAAAAGTTTCAGCGTTGTGAGCATGTTGACATTTTCCTTCTAGTCTAACGACCCTAGCACATTATAAATTGGAATGAAATCGAGTTCATATCTTATTGCTTCTCCACTTCTGAGTTCGATTCTGATTCCTGTTAGGTAAATTATTATTGTCGATTACAAAGAAGCCAGTTAAAATACCCAACGTTTTTTCAAATTAAACCGCAAATAAAAGGGCGCTTGAGGATGCGCAAAAACTCAACCTATTTACAGACCCTTTGAAACTATAAAGGGTGTAAATAGACCCTTAACGAAGCCGAAAGGCTCTTGTTCTTCCCGTCTTTGCGATATTTTTTTTGTTCTAGACTCTAGACCATACCTGGGAACTTTCTAGTTACGGAGACATTGAGGGTCGAAGTTCCAACTTTTTCACAAGTTTTTTTTAAAAACATGTTTCTAATGTAAGATTTCTACTTTAAACACCTCCACGACCCCCGTAATCCATCTATCAGCACAATGCTTTGAGTGCGTTCCATCGAGTCCTACCGTAAAACTTGATTTTTCACCCCAAAAAAAAAGGCGTTTGCCAGCAATAATTTTTGCGTAAAGTTACTTAGTTTGATGTACTGGCTTCGTGAAGGATCCGTTTACACCCTGCATACCGAGAAATATTTTGATTTCCCCGAAAATAATTTTCAGAAATATCTTACTAAGATTACGAGCACATAAAATTTCATGAATATAATAATACGTTCTATTACATTACATCGATTTCCGATGCTTATGTAGGTGCTCGAGGGGCTCGATATTAACTGAGTACAGATCCGAGCAAAGCGGCTTTACAATGACTGTAATCTTACTTTATTACCCGAATAGGTAGGGCTTCATTAATACCAGATAGGTAGGAGTCGCCACCGAGCTTTGATATGGAACCAACACGATGGAAAAGAAATGCTCTTAGATAAATGTCATTACGAATGATGTGATAAATCTTATTGATACTTTCGTTTTGTATAGCTAATGTGATTTTACAATTCTTGAAAACCTAGATGGAAGATGGATAGTACAGTGGGCTGCAAGTCAATGGCAACTTATCCAGTACAAGCTAACCACTTAATTTGTATTGAAACTTTGTACAACGACGCCAGTCCAGCTCAAGGTCAAAGTTTTACCACTGACGTACGATCCGCTGTACCATATCCAGTATTCAGTCTGTAGGTGAGCGGGTGCTCTTTGTTCATTAAAAATGGAACGGAAACTGATCCCGGCCGAATACTGCCGAGGTTTCCAATAATCGTCTCGTCGAGTTTCAAGCCCATCGGGCGACGTTCGCTAGAATCTCGTTCACACGTGAGTCGCAAACATAATAATAAGGAAATTCAAAGAGCTTTACGAGTGTACACCTTCAAGTAAAATTGATTTCGTTTACCTTGGGAGAAATAGGTCAAGAGGCGTGTGTCAAAAGAGGAAATCCCGAGAATGCGAAAATGTTTTTTTTGAGAATTTTCTGTTAACAAAGTGTACTTGTGATGTGCAAATTCAATATGTAACAATTGTGTCTATAATATTTGTCGTTTGACAGTCTGTGGTCGACTTTTAGTACCCTATAGAGCAATGAAGGGCTGATTTTTTCGATTTTGAAAATGCACTTTACACTAATATAATTTGTGACAAGTTTTAAATAACCATACCTACGACTCTAAGCTTGTTTCTGTTGCCTATTGCAATATTCAGACAGCTGTGTTGTCTTTGTTTTATTTACGGGGAATTGAAATAAAGCCATCCGATGGGTTTAAAGGAAAATACTTTGCCAAGAGCAGGAATAAAACCCTTCGCGGAGTCTGATAATTTTAGCCGACGAGCCAATCCCAGGTCCCACTTCAATCGTCTATAACAAGGAGTCAAATTAGAGCAGTGAATGGACCTCTAATCCTCTTTCAAGACCCATTCCGACATTAACGACGTCTGTCGGATTTACTCCTTTATTAAATTCACTGCGAACGGCGAACCGTTCCGAAGTGCAAACACAATACGACACTGTGTTACTGGGTGCCAGATTACAAACCATTGTAGCATTGTCGACGTGGAGCACGCCTGTTACAAATGTTGTTTTGGAAAACGTTTTTGCTTGCTATTATGTTGATGTACGCTTTGTGCGACATGATGGGTTGTTTTATTACTTGTTCAGGTGTGTTCTCATTGAAATAACTGTGCCTTGAACGAAATCTGAGGGATTAAAATGCTTACGTACAGCTGTACATACCGAATGAATATTTCTCGAACCGGCAATGTTCCGCGTTTATATCGATATTGTTGGTATGTAGTTCTGAAAACAAAGATTCAATATCTTTATTAAGATAACTTCCAGCAAGTTCTACCTTGTCTTAGTACATTAACCTTTCACACACCTCTGTGCGAGTGCCAGAATTTATCTGGGAGCTAATTTAAATAAGTAAAGCAGCCGACCGAAATGGTTCCTATTTGGATAAATCCAGGTACATAGCAGTATTGTATCGTTCGTCACGCGCGGCGCATCACTCCGCGTCTCACGTGAGTGGCAATGTGCGCGGGGCCGACTGCGCCCAGCTGCGCTCGGCTGCCGGCGCCTCCTCGCTCGCAGGCGTAACGCAATGGATGCACTGACGGTGGAACACATTTCACATTTTGACTGAAACTTGACAGGAGCCTGAGATGAACTGACAGCGATTTTGTGCCCCTGAGAAAGACAATCTAAAACGCGATAAGATTGTATTAACGCACAAGTATTTTGTCCACCTCGCGGATATCACTCCTTTTCTTAATTGATAATGTACATAACATCACGCCTGTAAGCCCCGATGGGTAAGGCAAAGGTGTACCTAATAATATTCCCACATTTCGCCAGTTATGTTTAAGTCGAATGTTATAGGGGGCGAGCCTATTGCTATCAACCGGGCACAATCCAAGCTGCCACTGAGAAATTCCTGATAGAAAAACCTAGTAACAATTTGCCCGAATCGGGTATCGAACCCAGGACCTCTTGTTCAGCAGTCGCGATTGCGACCACTAGTCCAACGTGGCAGTCAATAAGTCAGTCAGTTGATAAAGTACCTTCCGTGGAAAATCTCGATAATGTATTGACAGTGAAGAATTAAGAGGTTTTTTGTCTCCACTCATTCACCACGAAAGTCTTTTGCCAAATTATTAATTCAAGCGACTTCTCTGACGAGTTGCAGAACTTGAGATCGTACCTTCAACACACTGAAGAAGTGGAGTATAACGCTGTTTTTTTTTCAAAATTTTCGATATCAGCTTCTGTAGAACACCCTGAACAAGTCATAATTATGGCAGATCTAACTGATGCAGTGGCAAAGAGTGTGCATTACCGACTACTAACTGCACTACACTTGTACCACAATCCACCTTAACTAGCATTGTGTATATTAGAACACGCTATCAGTGCCTGAGTGATAGCAAGAGCTACTGATAGTCGTGTAGGTGCTAGATTAAACGCGGTTCTAATGGTAGTTTTTTTTTTTTTTTTTGTCGTGGTAAAATCATCAAATGAGTCCTCCCACCCAGGGCAGAGCGGGAGGGACTGTCAGACTTGTACTGACTAAAATCCACAGTGTCCTTCAATAACCCTATATTCCAGGGTCACGGTAGTTCTGTAAGTCCCGCGACCCCGGCAGGCTTTGGCCCTCTAGACGGGGGTCTGTCTTTATGCTGACACTCTTTGAGGCGCGCGTGGAACACAATGCGTCGTCGACCCGGGCATGGTCCATGGTCGGACAGCGAGTCGCCCATTACTCGCCGCCCGCATGCCCGCGCCTACGGTGGCCGGAGATCGTCTGCCGACGTCCGGCGCCGTGGGCGTCTACCACTGCAGCTGGGGTGGAGGGAGGATGCTGTCCTCTCCCTCACGCGGCCCGCCTCCTCCTTCGCGAGCATGACTGCTTCGCAGAAGGAGGCGACCGCTTCCCATTTCGTCTCGCCCCGCAGCATGGCCTCAACCAATGCCGGGCGCGAGAGGTCTCCGCCTATCCGCACTAAGTTACCGTTATTTCTGAATTAGTAAGCACCTACTTTCAGCTAGATAAAAGAACTTTCCTGTTATCATAAGTTTTGATACCAGAATTTTTAAAAAGCCCGGCTTTATTATTTTTCATCTAGCTCTACTAAAATTTTAATTAAGTCCAAATAGTTTTCTGCTCCAGGATTCTCGAGAGTGGTAAAATTTCTTTGTATAATAACAGTTGGTTGGTCTGTATCTCGCGACCCACCTTGCGAATATTGGGTCGTGAATTGGGGACACAAATTGTTTGGCGTCATTAATCACGCGCGTTGCACCCGCAGATTGGGCCAACGCTGGTGAAACGCTAGCGGACCGCATTCCTGCCTACCTCCCGCTTAGGCTTCAGTGCTAGCGTGACAAACTGGTGACTTTTTTTCTAACAATCTATTTCGTAAACATTGTTTTGTTCCGTAAGCCATCACTCGGCACGATTAATCGCCTGCAGCGCTACAACCGCAGATTGGCCGACGTTTTGCGCTCAATGTCGGATTGTATTTCTCTCCTCTATATTTCAGAATGCAGGTTCGCACAGATGCGTATTTCTGTTATAGCCAAAGTTTTAGGTTTAGCTGACTGCCTACAATTAATTGTTTGAGCATCGAATGAGAGCCTGTTCAGTTTAGTGTATTGTCTGACGTTACGTTACACTGAAACTGAATGAAACACAACCATTGAATTATGTGAAACCACGTTCAACCACAACATAAATACAGATCTTTTTACAACCTACATAATTGCTTAACCTTTGAGGACATTTCATAAACAAGCAATCTTCGTAGGTTATAATTAGCAAAAAAACACAAAATGTTTGAAGTAATTACCTCCCTCTAAATTAAAATAAAGTGTTGAGAAGAGTCCCCCACACTGGCCACGCGCCGCCGTCACTCCGCCCTGACCTCATATAAATATTACTGGCTCTGTTTAACTTTAAATTGTTTTCGTGGAATCCTAGACGGCCATTGTGTGATATATTAGAATTTTAAGTGGAATTTCGGACGGAATGGAATGATAGGTCTAGACCGTAACGCGGTCGGTATTGGGCAGGCCAAGTATGCAGGGATGGTACATTCTTAATATTATGCTACATTGCTCCACGTTGCGACGAGAAATTCTCGTTTGCTTTTCAATATTTAATATTACGGATATGAAAGCGAATGTTTTGATACATTTCTTTAAAAGGGTTGCGCCCTCCGGAATATGTACGTCTATTGAAATAATTCTGAATATCGATGTGCTTGAGGTTTCCTTGGTTGCAAAGGTGAAATCTATACATATAAAATTCAAAGTCCTGACTGACTGACTGACTGACTGACTGACTGACTGACTGACTGACTGACTGACTGACTAACTGACTTATATATCAACGCACAGCCCAAACCACTGGTCCTAGAGACATGAAATTTGGACAGTGTACTCTTTGTAAAGAGTAGGTATCCACTAAGAAAGGCTTTTTCGAAATTCCACCCCTAAGAAGGTGAAATGGGGTGTTGAATTTTCTATGTAACTTTTTATTCTCTGAGTCGATTGACTTGAAATTGTGTCTTCATATACTTGAGTTAAAATCATGAGATACGTGTATCACAGTTTTTCCAAAATCATCCCCCAATTTAAAATTTAATGTCCTGACTGGCTGACTGATACATCAACGCACAGCCCAAACCACTGGTCCTAGAAACATGAAATTTGGACAGTGTACTCTTTGTAAAGAGTAGGTATCCACTAAGAAAGGGTTTTTCGAAATTCCACCCCTAAGAGGGTGAAATGGGGTGTTGAATTTTCTATGTAACTTTTTATTCTCTGAGTCGATTGACTTGAAATTGTGTCTTCATATACTTTAGTTAAAATCATGAGATACGTATATCACAGTTTTTCCAAAATCATCCCCCAATTTAAAATTCAATGTCCTGACTGGCTGACTGATATATCAACGCACAGCCCAAACCACTGGTCCTAGAGACATGAAATTTGGACAGTGTACTCTTTATGAAGAGTAGGTATCTACTAAGAAAGGTTTTTTCGAAATTTCATCCCTAAGAGGGTGAAATGGGGTGTTGAATTTTCTATGAAACTTTTTGTTCTCTGAGTCGATTGACTTGAAATTGTGTCTACATATACTTTAGTTAAAATCATGAGATACGTGTATCACAGTTTTTCCAAAATCATCCCCCAATTTAAAATTCAATGTCCTGACTGGCTGACTGATACATCAACGCACAGCCCAAACCACTGGTCCTAGAAACATGAAATTTGGACAATGAACTCTTTGTGAAGAGTAGGTATCCATTAAGAAAGGGTTTTTCGAAATTTCATCCCTAAGAGGGTGAAATGGGGTGTTGAATTTTCTATGAAACTTTTTATTCTCTGAGTCGATTGACTTGAAATTGTGTTTACATATACTTCAGTTAAAATCATGAGATACGTGTATCACAGTTTTTCCAAAATCATCCCCCAATTTAAAATTCAAGGTCCTGACTGGCTGACTGATATATCAACGCACAGCCCAAACCGCTGGTTCTAGAGACATGAAATTTGGAGAATGTACTCTTTGTGGAGAGTAGGTATCCACTAAGAAAGGGTTTTTGAAATTCCACCCCTAAGAGGGTGAAATGGGGTGTTGAATTTTCTGTGAAACTCTCTCGGGGTCGATTGACTTGAAAATGTGTCTACATATACTTCAGTTAAAATGATGAGATACGTGTATCACAAAATCATCCCCCAATTTAAAATTCAATGTTTCAAATTTTAACACCAACAGAATCTTACACGATCAACAGTATGGTTTCACCAAGGGACGTTGTATAACTGACGCCGGTGTAACCTTATTAAAGCACATTTTTACTGCGTGGGAAGAGTCCCAAGACGCCATAGGAATATTTTGTGACCTCTCCAAAGCATTTGATTGCGTAAATCACGACACATTACTTTTGAAACTTGAGCATTACGGACTAGGTAAACTTGCACTTAGTTTGATGAAATCTTATTTGAAGGATAGACAACAACAAGTTCAAATAAATGGTGTTAATTCACAGGGTTTAAAAGTAAAAATGGGGGTTCCGCAAGGTTCAATATTGGGTCCTTTCCTCTTTTTAGTGTATATAAATGATCTACCCTATTTATTGAAAAACCAACCTCATAATATGGTGTTATTCGCTGATGACACTTCCCTTATTTTTAAGATAAATAGACGGGCCCAAAATCTAGATGACGTGAATAATGCCCTACTTCAGGTCCATAACTGGTTCACAGCAAACAATTTAGTGTTAAATGGAAAAAAAACGACATGCATAAGATTTGCTTTACCAAATGTTAAAAGTAGCGATTGTGATATAGTATTGAATAAAGAGAAGCTTGAATTTGTAGATAAAACAGTTTTCCTGGGGATTACGCTTGATTCAAGGCTACAATGGGGTTCTCATTTAACATCTCTTGCGGGGCGGCTAAGTTCAGCAGCATATGCTATTAGAAAAATCCGTCAATATACTGATGTAGATACCGCTAGACTGGTCTATTTTAGTTACTTTCATAGTATACTGTCTTATGGCATTTTACTATGGGGACGGGCTGCAGACATTGAGTCTATATTTATTCTGCAAAAAAGAGCCATCAGAGCCATATATAATCTTCGTAGGCGTGATTCTCTAAGGGAACTGTTTAAGGAAATTAACATCATGACATTCTCAATACATCTATGAAAACATAATGTATGTAAGAAAAAATCTACATCTTTTTAATAAAAGAGGTGACAGACACAATTACAGTACTAGAAAAAGAGACCAATTAGTTCAGCCAGGCTTCAGACTCGCTAAAGTAGACTCATCTTTCATGGGGTACTGTTTGAGATGCTATAACAAAATTCCACAAAGTGTTCTTGAACTGAATGAAACGAAATTTAAAACATGCATTAAACGCACACTGTGTAGGCAAGCATATTACAAATTGGACAATTATATCGTTGATAAAAATGCTTGGCTCAATGCCGGTCCTGCTCCACAAGGACAGGGACGCATAAATGAATAGCATTACATATCCCAATCACCTGCGCTCTTGATGATTTATTTACTGCATCAGTGAGCGGGGTACACGTAAACTTTTTGCCATCGAAACGCTAAGAAGAAGAAGCATTAAATAGTATGTTGGAGCTGCTGAAGATTGTACAACTATCTTTGCTTTGTATAAATTCAATCTCTTTAGTATTATATAGCCGCATAGCCCATATTGTGTGAGTACTATGTAATAGAAAGCTGTCATTCGCGGGAAACCTACGTCTTTTCTTGACTTGAATGTGCCCTGGCGGTTAGGAGTGTGTCATGCTCACTCAAATGTCTCGCTGATGGTGGCGCGTGTGTCGGATCATTTAGTTCCCTTCAAAATGGTTGAGTTGAATGGTGCTGATACATGCG
Source organism: Noctua comes (assembly GCA_963082995.1). NCBI lineage: Eukaryota > Metazoa > Arthropoda > Insecta > Lepidoptera > Noctuidae > Noctua > Noctua comes. Next base: position 711,110 of record OY720267.1, read on the forward strand.
TCATGTTCGTGAACGGGCGCTGTCAGTTGTGACTGGTCATCTCTTGGTTGCCACGGCTTATTTGAATTGTTTTTTTTTTCTTTTTTGAATTGTTTACTATGGACACTTTTAACGTACACATCTTGCTACATCGTTCTCACATAATGTACCATCTCAACATGAATGATGTAACCAAGAGTTTGTAAAAGTATACTGATTTAAAAGAGTGTCCATGGAGTTTCTTGCCCGTTCTTCTCCATAGAGATCTACGTTAGAGAATGGGCAACTACAGTACTTTCACAGTTTTTATGCCTTGTGACTGGGACTGTAGCTATTGTTGTCTTTGTTTCGACAATTCAAAAGTGCCTGTAACTGGCCTATTTGAAATAAATGCTTTGATTTTGATTTTGATTTTGATTTTGATTTTGAATGTCCTGACTGGCTGACTGATATACCAACGCACAGCCCAAACCGCGGGTCCCAGAGATATGAAAATTGGAGGGTGTATTCTTTGTGAAGAGTTAGTATAAGTTTTTCGAAATTCCTACCCCTTAGAGGGTGAAATGGGGTGTTGAATTTTCTGTGAAACTTTTTACTCTCGGGGTCGATTGACTTGAAAATTTGTTTACATACTCTTCAGATAAAATCCAGTAAATCCGATGTCCAATCTCAAACCAAGGTGTCAATAATTCACGTATCTAATTTAATTGATATAACTTTATAATAATAATTGCAAGTTATAAGCAAGTACATGTAAATCTATGTATGTATTATAGATAGATACATAGATTACTTATTATTCCAGAAGTAAGATCCCGTGGGCAATTCCCTAACTCCACGCGGGCGAAGCCGCGTACATAAGCTAGTAATTTCATATGAAATAATAAAAGGTTACACTCTATATTTAAGGTGTGTATCGTTTAAACGTTTGATTTTTTAAAGAGTGAATGTAGAATTGTAGAGGTGACTGTACAATGTATTGTCGTTGTAATAATTGTTTCATCACGCTAAGGTTAAATGTAACTCGCACGTCATAATACAACAATTCAACCAAGTAACAAAAATGTTGTTTCAGGGATTGATTTGCAAAAAAAAAGTACGGTTTACTTACTAATGATTCATACCACAGGTATGGATATCACATACGCGTATTTACTCATAACTAAGGGATGTTAATGAGGTACCCGCCATTCAATTAATTCCTACCAATTATTTCAATTATTTCAGCTGTGTTTTGTTCTACCCGCGACCTATATCAATGGAAGGCCTCTGTCAACATTCAATTATTTCAAATTAATTAAATTCCTTCAGTTAGTTTCCATTAATTACTTCACTCCCAATTACAATGTAGTTAGAATAAAATTGTAGAATCTGTCGTGAATAATTTTCACGTTTTCAGACTTGATTGTTGTTCGGAGATTCGTTTAATGTCTCGATGGTAGCAGGTTACGACCTTTTTATTATCATCACTTTGGTGAACATTATACTTACCTTTATCATACATAATATGAAAGTAAGACAATATCGCAATGAGATGGGGGATTTTGCGAGCATACTCAATTCTTCATACGGTTTAATTCAACCTAAACTCAAGTCTACGGGGAGCTGTAACCTTCCTTACCATCCGTATTTTCCCTTAAAATTTTCAATATCCGTGAAAACAATCCATTAATTCTGTTTATGTTTTCTTGCATTATGGCAAACTAACTTAGGCCACTACTTCGTCCGCGACCTAAGAAGAAAGGTACTCTATATCCTTTCTCCAGGTCCCAGACATATCTGTTTTTGAAAACGAATGGTTTAGTCTTCTGGAAGTGAAAAGGAAAGCCAGTGTTACGTTTTATCACTCATATTAAAATGAATAAACCACAATACACATGGAATTTCCGTCGACTTATTATCTTCCATTTATAACGTCAGGACGAAACCTAAATTATAGATTTACAAGGGGTCCGGTGTCCCGGCAATGGCGGCAGTGCGGCAGTGGCGGCAGTCCATCGCGTGACGAAGAGTAATGGTCGCTGTGACACTGACGACTAGTGAGGACGCGACGCGCGCCGTTGTATACCCGATAACCGGGGTGGGAATATTCTGCTTTGTTTTGTTTGGAAGTTATAATATAGCTACAGAGTAACAGTTTTGGATAGTAGTCGTTTAATATATTTGGACCTAACCAAACAAGTATGAAATTACCAGCATGTCAATGTGCAATTTAGGTCAACAGTATTAATTGTAATTTATATTTATTCAGAAATAAACACATTCTAAGTTCGTTCTCAATTTTTTTACCAAAACGCTTTAAGAGCAAAACAATGCCAAATATCATCTTATAATCACAATAATAACAGTATTGTAATAACTCTACCTTCCGATATATGGCAGTCCAAATGTTTTTATGATATCGTTATAATACATTGATCAGAAATGGCACGTTTTAAGAGTTTTAGTTTGCCATACCCGAGAACTTTCCACTAGGAAAAACATCATCATTTTACAAAATTGATATTTGAACTAAAAATTCGGACCAATTCTGGACAAAAAATAGTTTTGTTATTAAAACAAATATTTAAGGCAACCAGATGTGATGGCGCATCCATGGCATTTGGTAACATTCCCTGCTGTTCGCCTGAGAGTAATAGACACTAAAACTTTTCTATTCTACTTTGATGGGAATAAAAGTGAATGTGAAAAAAGTTAACGTCTGTTTGCAGTATTCCGATCTGTTGTGAGACTTATCGAGGCTAACTGTGCACTCAGATATTGATACCACAATGTGACACGACGAACAGTTTTATGAAATTTACTTGAAGCAAGCAATCAGATTTATGTAAATAATATCAGCCTATTACTGTCCCATTGCGTCGGAGGGTGAGGCAAGGGGATGTAATTTCCCCGAAAATGTTCACCGACGCACTGGAGGATGTGTTTAAGACGCTAAACTGGGAAGGACGTGGCATTAACATTAACGGCGAGTACATCTCACACTTGAGATTTGCAGACGATATCGTCATACTGGCTGAATCGCTGCACGATTTGCAGCAGATGCTGGATGGCCTAGTTGATTCTTCAATACGCATTGGTCTCAGGGTGAACTTGGACAAAACTCAGGCTATGTTCAACGAACACTTCACCCAGGACCTATTGTTATCAATGGCGGTCCCTTTCGAGGTTGTTCGAGAACATGTTTACCTCGGGCAAACTCTGCAGTTTGGTAAGTACAACTTTGAGAGGGACTTCGCCGGGTCTTCTCGTCGCGTCGCGTCCACAGAACCTAAAGACTAAGGTCTTCAATCAGTGCGTCCCGCCTGCTATGACTTACGGAGCCGAAACATGGACACTCACGGTACGTCTGGTCCATCAAGGAGATTGTTGAGTTGGGTACCACATCAAATTCAAACGTTTCAAAATCTAGTTATATGCAAATTAAAGGTCTTATAGCTGTAGTTATTTTTCAAGCTAAAATGTTTTAAAACTTACTGGGGCGGACTATAATTAGTAGTATATTAGCAGGGTTATAGTGGAATCCGATTTCAAGGCAATAAAAAGTTCATATGCGTCAAAATAAAGTATTGAATTGTTTTAACAGGTTACATTAAATGAACCAATTTGCGTAACTTGTTGGGAACAAGCACAAAAAGAACTTCTGAGAAGACATGAAAACGTTGGTTCGAGCTCAGACAATCACTCTGCCCAACTTAAGAAGAGTACCAGAAGCACCCAGGTACTGCTTATTTAGTGGATGTCACAACTCTGAACGTTTTCACGTCCCTGACAACATACGTCGACGCGTGGTGATTGAAAATAACTTTTTAATATTCTTATCATTAGAATAAAAAGTTATTATAAATACTATGGTTTTATTTTTTTACCTATTCTATTTTAAATTATTCATTATCTTTTATCCTGTTGACGACCATCTTGTGGATGGACCATGGGCCATCTTGGATGCGGATTCGAATCCCGCAAACGGTACGTTATTACTATTGTAAGTGACGTCATAGCAATTGGATGGCCTAAAATAATTCAAAATCTTCTAATCTATAATTGCCGTTTTCTTATCTCAACTTATAACACCCTACTTTAAAATCTTACTAGTACTTAACACAAAAATCCTTCTATAGTTAATAAAGTACAATCTATCCACTTTATCTGCCGTCAGTAGGGATCCCGACGGTGGCGCATTCCGAGGCCCATGAAAACACATGGCCTCGGACTTGTGCAATGCCACCTCGAGACCCAATTGCCGGATCCTCACCACGACTATCGCAACTCCGCGTGTCATGTTTTCGGCCGCCGCCTCGTGCGACCTCCCTTGTGCCAGTACCAGCGTGTCGTCAGCGTAGCAAACTACGCTGACGCCGCTAGGGAGGTCGGCGCGCAGCACCCAGTCGTAACCGATGTTCCACAAGGCCGGTCCCAGAACCGATCCCTGTGGAACACCGCACGACATCTCTCGCCGGTTCCATTCTCCGCTCCGACCGGGGTAGATGACGGCCCTATCCGTCAGGTAGTCCCCGACCACACGACGAAGGTAGGTCGGCACCCGGTGATACCGGAGTGCCTCCCTAATGCAGCTCCAGGGCATGAAGTTAAAGGCGTTGGCGATGTCAAGAGACACCGCCAAGACGACCCCGCCCCGGGACACCGCGTCCCCCGTCGTGAGGGCTCTCACGCGCATGATGGCATCCACCGTTGAGCGCCCCTTGCGGAAACCAAACTGGTGTTCCGCCAGATCCGGCCCCATCCCCACAAGGTGCCCGGCGAGGCGATTGGCAATGACTCTTTCAAAGAGCTTGCCCACCTCGTCGAGCAATACGATGGGCCGGTATGCGGACGGAGAGTCCGCAGGGCGCCCTGGCTTTCGGATGAGGACCAGCTTCCTCGTCTTCCAACGAAGCGGGAACTGGCCTCTCTCCAAGCATGCGCTTAGGAGCCCTTCCAGTCGGGGCCTGAGAGCCTCAGAGGCCAGGACCCAGGCTTTGCCAGGCAAGCCATCGGGTCCCGGGGCGGTATTTCTGGCTTTCAGCCTGCGTACCGCCACTCTCAGGTCTACCCCAGTCACCTCTTGAATGTCGTCATCGTCATCCGCCGCTCCCGGCACCGCACGGGGCGGCGGAGCCATAGGCGGGGGAGGATGCTCCCCTCGCGAAGGGAACAGAGCGCTCACCACGTCCTCCACGAGCTCAGGCCGGAGACTCTGCGTCAGCGGGGGGGCCCGGGTGCGGAGTTTGTCCCGCACCATCTTGTAAGGGCGCCCCCACGGATCTCCATTCAGAGACTCCAGCATCTCCTCGCGGACCAGATTCTTGGCCCGCCGAACAGCCTCTTGGAGGGAAAAGGCTCTGCCTTGGATTTTCTTTAAGTAGGTAGGTACTTTTAAGTATTATTTTTGGTGGTCCATTTTGAGGTTATGTATAAATCAATTTAATATCCCCAAGTCTAATGTATATCTTAACATTGCATTATTATTTTGTTATACTCTATTGTAGCATTCAAATCCATATAATCATTCTACGAAACGGTAAGCCTGTATGTGATACTGAAAATACATGGGTTTCTGCCAATCTCCTTTAAGCTCGCTTGGCGAGCTATGGAACGGGCTATGCTTGGAGTCTCTCTTAGGGATCGCATCTGGAACGAGGTGATCCGACAGAGAATCAGAGTTGTCGACATAGCTCACAGAATAAGTAAGCTGAAGTGGCAATGGGCCGGTCATATTAGCCGTAGAACCGATGACCGTTGGGGTAGACGTGTTCATGAGTGGGTACTGCGAATCGGCAAGCGTAAGGTGGGACGCCCTCAGGTTCGGTGGAGAAACGATCTTCGCGGAGTGGCTGGTAGCAACTGATGAGAGTTGCCGAAAATCGAGTTGAATGGCGTGCGTTTGAGGAGGCCTATGTCCAGCAGTGAACTGCTGTAGGCTGATGATGATGACAGTCACATTGCTGGGAGACGGCAGAGACAGAGAAGGCAGTGGGTCAGTTTACATCAATATTCCTGTAAAAATATTTATGTCACAATACGCAAAACAAACAGCAAAAGAATAATGCTAATCGTTCTCAACTTGAAACTTATATTTCGTGTTGAAGGACTTCCTACAACACATCAACACACTGATACAGCGGACTCGGAGTCTTCCAAACTTGTACTGTACTAAATTCAGTCAGCCCTTTCTTAGCGGAATTATGACGTAATCAAATCACGGGCGACGAGATTACACGACCGTGTTTATAATTTTAATTAGTTTGGGAAGTTCCCTGGGCTCGGCGAGTCGGCGCGGCAACTTGTGACGTCAACTTGACACCGTCTATCGTGATCCAGTGCTTGACTTGGAGGACTTAGTGTTCATTATGTGATAATATTGTTTAGTGGTATTGGCTGATGGTGAAGTGTTACTTATTGCCTAATTAGTTTTGAGTGAAATAGTATGAGAGGAGAGTGCTTGACATAGTCATTGTTTACGAGATGATTGATGATTATTATTGACGCAAATGGATTCTAATACTTGGTTAATGTATTATTTCAGTTATTCTTTATCATCCTAAGAAACACTTGATGGACTACGGGAAATACGATATGGCTTGGTATTGGTGTGAGGAACAGTATATAAGTAGAACAAGGCATACAGCGAGGACCTCAAATAAATTGGGATAAGGGCAAGAGAATGATGATTTGAAAGCTTGAGGAAAATCTTAACTTCGTAAAGTCAAATGTTTTGTTGCCCTCAAATTTTAAGTAATAATTATTCGTACCCGAAAATAGATATTGACAAACATTGAAAGTTTAATTGGAAATCAGTGAGTGTAGAACATGGAGCAACAAAGGTCACGTCTGGCAGATTGTCGACTAAATAAATTTAGACTATAAAATTCATTTCAGCCGCGGCTGAAGAGGTTTACAATTAATTACTGGTCGTAGACGTGTGGGGCTGCTTTCACAATGAAATTCAAGAATTCAAATGAAATTGAAGCCAGCCCCATAAGCATAAGGCTCAGTGTGGGATGGTAGTTGTTATTACATGTCTTCGATTTTCTGTTCTTAGACATGCTGATATTTTCACACAATGTTTTCTTTCACCGTTCATAGAACATTGGTGATGACGCATCGTTAAGAGGAAAAGCGGGTGGTCTTTTAACCGTACAAACGCCCTCGCTTGTTTTCTTTTTGGTTTATGACTTTAAAGCAATGATTTTTTACATTAAAATAAATATTAACTTCTTCTATGTCCCTATGTTTTCCTTTTTGATGATACGTAATCTTTATAGGCACTAGAACCTTTAAAAAATGCTCAAAATTGCCTATTTAGACCGCTGTCAACAGAGGCCTAGTGTACAAATTTGACAACTATTACACACAGGAAACAGGATATACCCTTCTTATTCAGTTTATGAAATATCTTTAAACCAAAATCGCGCTCGCAGTGCGACAGCGATAGTATGTTCAAATACCTAATTATCAAAAGTTTCTCGGACCGCATTTCGTCTTAAGTGTCTCTGCGAGTTCGAACCTATACAACATATAATTTTGCGCACGATACCATGGTCAAACTAAACATCAGTTGTGTATCGCACATATTAAAATCGGCGTCCCCATGACAACAAAACAAATCCATTCGCGAATTGAACAACCAAAAGTATTATCTAGTAGTTCAGACACATTTTGATCCATCTACGTGTTTTATTTCATTTTGTCGCTTGAAAGTAATAAAAATGAAAGATAAAATACTTCAACCGACAAAATGAAACAAAATACGTGTAGAAAATATTTGTGCTCGTGTGAACGCGCCTTAGGTTAGGACTTGTGATTTTATTTTCTCTTTTAGGTAAGTATTATCAGTTTCATATGACGCATGTGTATCATTTTATTTGACCTTCAGAGTTTTCCACAGCTAAATATGTATAACATAAATACCTGTGATTTCCACGATATGCTTTTTACTCGTGAATACCTATATTATGATAATTTTCACAAAAAAGAAGCTCATAGTTAGCCCCACAACTCTTTGAAAATTACTGTCCTTTAACGTGCCGATGATACTATTCACTAACATTTTTTTTCATTATTAAAAATTGAAATACCATACTTTTTACAAGAATTAAATTAAATCACGAACTCTCATCCCGAATTCCAAACAATTATTAGAAATGCTGAACGTTCATAAATAAAAAAGAGACACGCAAAACTCCTTAAACCTCCATAGAATTATTACAGAATAATTGGATTTTTGATGTGGCCCCGTATTGTATAGCTCGGGGACAGCGCGGGTCACAGCGCAAAGAGATTACGACTCACAACGATGTGCTTACCCGTTCCACGTAAAGGTCAAAGGAAGCTATTTAATTTGTGCAAACGAGGCGAGTGTGTCTGAATGTCCTATATGTTCGCTCACTGGGGAACTGACTTGTTCCCGGAAAGTGTATTGCAGTTACTTGAAGGAAAAAATTGCGATTGCGCATTATTTGGCGTAAAAGGACATGAAAGTAGTGGTATAAATTCAGAGAAGATGTAAGTTTCTGAACTGCCCATGTGTGTTGAAACTTTGTGTCGTCTTTATAATGTCGAGTTGCCAACTCTTTGCATATGGATGAAACAACACTTTAAAGGATGAAGTTTTTAAGTTAAATAGTTTTCTCCATACTTCCGCTTTGAAGCCAGCGGAGGCCAAACATAATCTACCATCATCTACAATCCATAAATATAAATACCATAAATAAATCTAAAAAGCAATATCGGCCACACAGAAGAGCCTGAACGCTCGCCCACCTAACCAATAAATCGGCCATTAATATTTTTACCAGGTTCGTTTACCCACAGTTTCGTAAAGGGCGCAGTGCACACATAGCCAGGGTAGGCTATATAGTGCGTACTGTGCGTAGTGCAGGATTAAAGGCGTGATATTTAGCCGCAGCCTATGGCCAACTGTTAGCGGTACCAATACGACACACTACTCAATTTGTATCACTACGTATGGTATAAAGGGATTTCAGCGCAGGCCAAGGAGCAGGCGAGAGCGATAAATGATCCCAATTATATAAAATGACAGTCTTAATATTTAAAGTTCGAGCTTTAACTATAAGGACGTAATAAAATCTTTCCTAAAGTGTTGAAGAAAAGTGGAGTTGAAAATCTCCTTATACACCGTGACTTTTTAGTCGTCTTGCTACGGCAGCCCACTTCATGTTTCTAATGACTACTAAACATTCATAAAATAAAAAATAGATATTTATGAGATTTTAATCTTTTAAAAATAAAATATTATTCAGTGTTATGACGTATGACGTAGTTAAACCACCCTGTTGCGAGCGATGATCTACTGGACTCGAGCGCTGGGTAGGTATGTTCTCCCGTTTGACACGTAAAAATCATTAACAGGATGTTTCATAATATTATTCTAATGTATTATTTATTTTTCATTGTACCTATTACGGCAGATAAAAAAAAAATCGCGCCTAGAGCTATTTTACGTCGGGTACATTGAGTGGACCACTTTTGTAAGACGACTAAAAAGTCACGGTGTATAATAACAGATTTTGTCGTAACTTTTGAACAATTTTGAGTACTTACGTGTATTTACTTTTTTTTAACTCATGAAAGACGCGCAATAAAAAAACGTATTCTTTAATCTCTCTTCTTTTAAGCAATTTCCGAGTTTAAGAATGAGTGAAGTGAGTGAGTTTAAGAGTGAGTGAAGTGATAATAATTAATGTTTACTTATTAAACCCTAATTAGTCTTATTAGGCGCAAAACTTATTTTCTTTTTATATTTTTTATCTTCATAAAATGCATTCAACAAACATTTAAAAACTTTTTCAATGACATGAGACATCTAAAATGCATTATTTTTATATTCTTCATCACTATTATGATCCAAATGCAATGTTCTCTCGCTACCGCTCCTCACTCAGCCCGCGGCTGGTTCCATACCGGAGGTTATACCTTTATTGGTGCGGCAGACGTTCTGTTATTGTTCGGAACGGCCTGTTACTGCTGTTACACAGTGGTTAGTGTTATAGCTGAATTAGCGACGCTTATGGCGGCTTTCTTTGAAGACTTCGGGTCAGGCTGTATTGGTTACTGCATAGATGGGAGTCGTTAGACTATAACTAAAAACCAAACCCATCTAAGCAGTAGCCCCATAACTATATCGGGAAGTAAGATCGAGGGGAAATGGTGCAACTTGCTACTGGAGTTTATAAAAATAATGAAGAGGGGGGGGAAATGACACTGCTTGTTATTTTTTTAATTGTCTACACCGTTTCCGGTTACCACTGAAGATTGAGTGCTAGTACACATTGTTTTAATTAATATCTCAATTTGTATGTGTGTTAATGTCTTAGCGTGAAAATAATTAATGATAGAATTGAGTGTAAGTTCCGATTTAATAATAATAAAAAAAAACACCACAATAAAAAAATTGCGAATTTAATGTAGGTGTAGTTTAGAAGCCGCCTTACACTATTATTTTACTTCATTGGGAGTAGAAAAATAATCGTAATTATTTAAATAAAAGTTGAAAACAAATCTTGAGGATCTATATATCCAAATTCGTTCAGTCGTTTTGAGTGAAAGAGTAACAAACATCCACCCATCTATCCATCCTTACAAACTTTCACATTTATAATAGTAGTAGGATAAGTAATAATCTCCCTGATCGAATTTGAACCATAGCGGCCAATCTCGGCGCAGACTAGCCTGCGGCGCGGGCGTATAGACGTGTGATGACGCGCAATATGGCCGCCGCAAATGAAGGGATAAGTTTATACTTTATTATATCTATGCTTAAAAATCTTTGATAAATTACCAAAAATTACATCAACACATATATTAAAGACGCTTTTTGTGTCTACCTGTGTGACCGCGTTGTTCTTCCTAATTTGCCTATAACTTTCCTCAAAAATTTTGCTATCAAATGCAAAAATATTTTTTCAAATCTGACTGGTAGTTCCAGATTAGCGCGTTTAACAAACAAGCTCTCCAGCTTTAATAAACATATTATTTAGTATAGATTAATATTTAACTTAGATATACTTATCATATAATAAATAAATCTTTATGTGCGAAAAAAAGCGGGTTTCTTGTTATAGACGGGTTCAACAACACTGTACCTTCTTACCACGGAACTCAAAGTAGGTATTTCTAGTGACGTGCACATTTCAAATCAAGCTATTACATAACATAACACCACGCCTACTGTAATCCCCGAAGGGTTAGGCACAGGTGTACTTAATAGTACAGGCACCATCGTCGCCACATTTCGCTTTCTATGTTTAAGTCCCATGTAGTAGGAAGCGGGCCTATTGCCATCAACCGGGCACAAATCCAGACTCCGTGGCTGCTACTGTGAAAGCTAACAAACTATTATTTACTAAATAAGCTTACAGTAATTATCGAAGCTATCTATCATCATTGCAAAGGTACCCAAAATGAGATTATTAACACCATCGTCAGGTCACACATACATTATCATATCACTTGTGTACTGTGTACGCATATTATGCTAATGGCGGTGACATAACTTTCGCTGTAAATAATCTGGAATGTTCGGGAATGTTCCGCGATATAATTGTGATGACGTGTTCATCGTGTCGCTGTTATGCTAATAGGTGTTATATTACTTCACTATTTTAAGGTGATACGTGTCTAAACTATTACGTAGATCTATCCGGTATTATTAAGCAAAATTGTTTGTACAGACAACGATAAATTACTAGGAATTTACGTCATTAGAAGCGATCGCTACTGCTACATTACCATCTTTGATTTTATAGGTATTAGAGAATTGATTGAATGTTGAAAAGCTCTAAATAATAACAGCCGCTCGGGTCGATCTTCAGGTTAAACCACGCTTGCCAAGGTTGGTCCGTGGACGGGTGACAACCCATTACATACCGAGTTTCCTCCGTGACTCGGAAAGCTCGTTAAGCCGTTGGGTCCGGATGTCATGCGTACATCTTGGTGGCCCGATAGTCTGACAACCAGTCTTTCCAAGGGCTGTCGTATTAGGACGGAGGGGTTGGTAAAGTATTGGTATTCAGCTGTATCCGGCTAGACTGGAAAATACTAAAACGATAAAAGTGATATTTAATCAGCGAAAACGACGATGGACAGGCCAAATGTATTGAATTGGCAAAAGATGTCAATCCTGTTGAAAATCATTGTAGAAATAAAGAACGCTTTGAAAGCGATTGCGATTTGTCTTGGCCCTGAAGTCTATTTCAAACTTAATGAAGTTTATTTTCTGGATCACAAGTGGTATAAGCAATAACTACTAAACAACTGTACTACGTCGTTTAGACCCAATTTGTTTAAAATTGCATCTTTATGCACATAACGGACTCCAAAAAAGGCAATAGACCGATTAAGTAAAACTTTTCACGAAATGTCACACACAAATAAAAAAATAAGAAGGACAATCGTGCAATGGTCCTCAAATCAAATCAAATCAAATCATTTATTCGCATAGAATGTAGGTCATGTATAATAAAGTTGTTAGTAAATATTGTGGGCCGGGTACATTCTGCCTGAGTTTTGGCATGCAAAATATAACAAATAATGTCAGTATCAATGAAATTATGAAATAATAAAGAAAATGATTACAGTAGGCACTAACAAATTATTTTAACAAGTCTTTATACACACAAAAATAGAAGATTTCAAATAATAATGTCAATAATATTAAATTGATATGAAATGTCACACAGGATCAAAAAAAATAATAATAAAAATAATCACAAAGCATAACAACGTTTCTGCATAAAAAAAGTATAAATAAGATAATGAGTAAAATTATGAAATTATTTTAACAAGTCTAGAGTATATATTAAATAATGTCAATACTATAAAACTGTTGAAATGTCACACATAGGGTCATTAAAAAAATCACTTAATGAGTAATAACATTTCTGTATCAAAAAAGCCTTGAGTTTATTTTTAAATTGTTGGAGAGTGTAATTTTTTATGCTGTCTGGTAGTTTATTAAATATTATTGGACCCATGCAAACAACACTCTTCCTCAATAGTGCTGTTTTATAACCACCAACAATTAAAAGGTTTTTGTATTGACTTCTCACGGGACCTTTCTTGGCGTCCGAGACCTTAGCAAACAATGTTTTATTTCTTTTTACAACCAGTCACACACTAACATCCCACTTGATAGCCCACAATGATAATTACCGTCATTTATCATCACAAACGATATACAGCGAGCAAACGATATATTATAGCGCTTTGTAAATGAGTAATTTCGCTGTATCTCGCTGCAGCGGCTGAACGTGCAACGAACGCTCCCAGTCTCACAGCCTCAGAGGCTCTTGGAAAGCAATTACAGCCACTCAAACGTATAATGGCCACAACGCGCGGCGCAACGCAAACCGCTGCAGTGCGTGACTTGCGCCAGGCAGTTATGAGCGAAACTTTTACTATGTTAGTTGCTGAGGTTTTTTTTAAATGTGTGTTAGTTTGTTAGTGTTTACGTTATTGTTTAACTGGCATATGTAATGCTTTGAGTACCTTGTTGAGTAACTTATTGAGCAAAGATTATTTGACGTTTCTTTTTTGTAAGAGAAAAATCATCGCTGCAGTGGGACAGTAATGGATTGTCGAAACTGACTTTAAGGCTCTAGAACGATTAACGGAAAATATAATAGTGGAATGAATTAAGTTATTTAGTACTTAATGTATTAAGTGTACACTAAGTAAAGCATTTATTTGTTACATAAAATCCTTTGGTTATTATTGCCCTGCAGTTCAGTGCAGTATGAAGTAAAGTGTTGTAATTGCGTCACTACTTCACTAGTGCTCTTCTGGAGCAATTAAAGCCACTCAAAAATGTAATGGTTCGAGCGAAGTGGGTAATTTGTGCCATACCCTAGGATTCTCCACAAACAAGTAGAGGAGTCTTTATGTGAAATAGTTTCCGTTTTGTAAAATGTAAGCACGTTACTTCCTTTGCTGTTGATGGTGGCTTTACAATACTGCGACTTATAGAATTTCAAATTCAAATAATTTGATTTGTGGCACAGGTATAAAAAGTACATGGTATTGTAAATAAAAATATTGTAAGAAATTCTATGTGCATTATAATTATATAACTCTATAAGAAGATTGTGCCTCTGAGCGCAGTTCCACATATCATAGAAAATCCATAAAAACCGACCAAATGCGAGTCGGAGGTACTCACGCACACATGGTTCCGTAGCACTAAGAAATAGAATAAAATATTTTGAAGGCTCATTCATAATTTGTATTGTATTACATTCAACAGCAAAACTAAATTTGTTTTACAAAGTATGTTAATGAAAAACAAAGTTACTGCTGCAGTTTGATGAAAAAGTCCCATATCTCAAAAACTAAACATCAAATCTTATTCTAACCAATTTTCGTTGAAATTTTTTTTACGTTCTACAATCCTACATTTTTTCAGAATTTTCCTCCTCTTACTTTAGAGGGGGACCACATTTAACCACTTTGGAAGTGTCTACCTTTAAATTGATTGACTTGGAGAAAAAATGGTTTTACGAAACTCAATGTCATTTTTAAAGACCTATCTATAAACCCGCACGTATAGGTTTGATAATTTTTATTATTTTTATTTTCAATGACATGTATGGGGACCTCCCTTAATCTTTTTTTTTTTTTTTTTGTATAAAAATCGTAAAGCGGTTTACAGAATACATCTACCTACCAAGTTTCAACTGTGTAGTCCTAATAGTTTCGGAATAAAGTGGCTATGACCTACAGACGGGCAGACAGACAGACGGACATGACGAATATACAACGTGTAACGTAATAAACGCAAGACCTCTCGTGTGGTGTCTCAGACCATGAAACTGAACAACTTTTGTTCTATGACTTTTGGAAATTCATAACTTTTTTTTTAGTTTTTCCATACACGTGGATCAGCTGATTGTGTCCGTTCCTATAGAAAGTATTTTTTTTTTTTTTGTGAATTTCAAGAACTCGTAGAACAAAAGATGTTTAGTTTCATGGTGCGAGAGACCACACGGGAGGTCTTGCGTTTATTATGTTACACCTTGTCTAAGGGTTCCGTTTTTTGCCATTCGGCTACGGAACCCTAAAAACTGACATGATCCTGTAAAAATATAATTTAGGTTTGGCTGGTTGGCCTTAAATAACACTCGGCCGCTTTTAACGATCGGTATAACAGATCATCTTATTGAAAACTATCCTGCTTGAGTCAACCAGTGGACCTTGAATATTATTATAGTAACTACCTACTATTATTACAGTTGATATTTAAACCAGCTTAAAGTCCCATAAGTACCGGGCACGCCGCAATCGCGGCGATAAGACCCCTCTTTGAGGAGTGGCTGGATAGGCGTCACGGCGTCCTGACCTACCGCATGACGCAGGTCCTCACCGGACACGGAAGCTTCGGGAGGTACCTGTGTCTGATGGGGAAGGAGGAAACGCCTGGGTGTCACCACTGCGAGGACCGCCCGGAGGACACGGTGGAGCATACGGTGCAGGACTGCCCCGCTTGGGCAGGGCACCGCCGTGTCCTCACGGCGGCGATAGGCGGAGACCTCTCGCGCCCGGCATTGGTCGAGGCCATGCTGCGGGGCGAGACGGAGTGGGAAGCGGTCGCCTCCTTCTGCGAAGCAGTCATGCTCGCGAAGGAGGAGGCGGGCCGCGTGAGGGAGAGGACAGCGTCCTCCCTCCACACCAGCCGCAGTGGTAGACGCCCACGGCGCCGGACGTCGGCAGACGATCTCCGGCCACCGTAGGCGCGGGCATGCGGGCGGCGAGTAATGGGCGACTCGCTGTCCGACCATGAACCATGCCCGGGTCGACGGCGCGTTGTGTTCCACGCGCGCCTCAAAGAGTGTCAGCATAATGACGGGGCCCCCCTCTAGAGGGCCAAAGCCTGCCGGGGTCGCGGGACTCATAGAATTACCGTGACCCTGGAACATAAAGGGCTACTGAAGGACACCGTGGATTTTAGTCAGTACAAGTCTGACAGTCCCTCCCACTCTGCCCTGGGTGGGAGGACTCATTTGATGATTTTACCACGATAAAAAAAAAAAAAAAAAAGTCCCATAAGTACCGCTCTAATGTATAAATTGGACCACAATATTGAGTGGGGTAGCAACTCGGCTAGTTCACAAGTAGCCAGCGTTCTGCTTTGTTGCGCATCACTCATTTTTGTTTACTTCAATATCGTTATATGGGGCCTGTTACAAAGACTGGTCTTTTCTTTACATACTTGACTTTTAAATACAGAGTCTAAATAATGTTTGTAGTGTTTACTAGCAAGAAACTTTGTAAAAACAAGAAGTCTCTAAACGAGTTGAAGCTGAAGTTGCAGTTTTAAACCTGCAACTTCAGCTTCATATTACAGTCTGCTTTAAAAGTACATTCTCCAGTCATTATTTTCTATAAATCCTCAAAACTTTTAATCCTGGAGATTCATCAAAAAGTATTTCCATTTTACATGTTAATTCTTGTCTCCTCTCCAAAAATTTAAAATTGCAGCGCAAACAACATTTTACTCTTCAAAGCGGATCAACTTGAGAAATAATCATTACGCTATGTTAATTGCTAGCGTTATAATGAACGTGATATTTCGAATAAAGTGTAGTATATAAATGTTATGTTGTACTGGATTATTCGTAGTTTTGCAAAGGTTTTGCGCGACCACGCTCAAATAGTTTATGCAGCAATTTGAAGCTTTGTTATAAGCTCTCTGATGCGGTTTCGTTTTGATATCGTGTGTAATTTCAATTGTGGAGGGAATGCGATGCAGCCACCGACTGTATTCTACCTATTATTATAATGACTCGGGTTAACAAACTCTAGCATTTAGTTATATTCCACATCTAGGACCTACCTACAATATGTAAAATTTATAATCACACTAATATTATAGAGGCGAAAGTTTGTGTGTGTGTATGTTTGTAACTCCTTCACGCTCAAACGGCTTAACGGATTTGGATGAAATTTGGTATCAAGATAGCTTATATTCACATACGCTACTTTTGATCCCGGAAATAGTAAGTAGGTAGGTAGTAGGTATGCAGTAGGTAGATACTAGGTAGGTAGTAGGTAGGTCGTTGGTAGGTAGTAGGCAGGTAGTAGGCAGGTATTAGTTAGGTAAAAAGCTGCATTGCAACGCATACAGCTAGTGGTTTACATTTATTCAGCGTTTCATCCTCTACAAATGAGCCTTGTGAAGAAATCGCTCACCACACAAAAGGGTTGAGGAGGTCAGTTACGCAGTCGCTCCATGTAAAATACAATATTCAGCTGCATTCGGTTGGACTGGAAACCGACCCCAACACAGTTTGGAAAAGGTTAGACAGATGATGAAGAAAAACAACAAACAATAAACTAATTGAAAAATTTCAATTCAAAGTTAAAGCAAATGTAGTTGGCGAGAGCAAATATTATTATTGACTTAACCCTAGCTCTCGTCAAGGGGTAGATTATACTTCATTATACCATCTAGCAGTGAAAAGGGTCAGTTTGCGAGCCCGGGCATCCCCATACTTGACCTCCGCCGGCTTCTTTTGGGGAAATTGATTGCAAAATCAACACGCTTGGATCTCCCATGGGTCGGGCAGGGGTAAAGCCAAAGTTTACCTATGATTTGACTGATGGAAAAAGTTTACAATAAGAATCTTTGTAGCCATTCCATTCTTACCTTTGCCTTTACAGTGTTGATATTATTTCCACACCTTTTTTCCCATATTTCAACAGTACCAACCAGTACCAGTTTCGCATGCGAGGTGCGCAAACATTTTTTTAAAATTAGGTGGTTAAAAATCTATTTAGTGGCGGTTATTCAGTAAATTATTATGTGCAAGAAGTCGTTTATGAGATTACGTATTTTTCTCTAATTAATACTAATAATGTTAGTAATAATAATATAATAATTTATAAGTATGTGCCCGACCCAGTTCTCGAAAATGGCAGTATCACATTTTACTGGGATCGATCCATCATCACTGACAGGACTATTGTAGCCAATAAGCCTGATATAGTGGTGGTGGATCGATCAGAGCGGCGCACAATGATTGTTGACATAACGGTCCCGCATGATGAGAACCTCGTGAAAGCCGAGAAAGATAAGCAAATCAAGTATCTTGACTTGGCTCACGAGGTTGTCGACATGTGGGATGTGGACTCAGCGATCATTGTACCGATAGTTGTATCAGCCCATGGCTTAATTGCCAAGAGCCTCGACCAATACCTGAGGAGGCTCTCGTTAGGCAGCTGGATCAAGGGCTTGATTCAGAAAGCGGTACTCCTGGACACGGCTCGCATTGTGAGGAGGTTCCTGTCTCTGGAGCCCTAACCACCGGTAGCTTGGACCCTGCTCCCGATACCGGCGGACCACTATTTTTTATATTTTTAAATGTTTTTTTATATTGTTTTATATTAGAATATTTAAAAATGTATTTAATATGTGTAAAAATAAATAAAAGAAAAATATAATAATTATATTATTCTGGAGTGTCGACCGCGAACCGGAAGACTCTGCGTTGGAAGGCCTCCCACTAGGTGGACCGATGACCTGGTGAAGGTTGCAGGGATCCGCTGGATGCGAGTCGCACGGGACCGGTCAATGTGGCGACACTTGGGGCAGGCCTATGTCCAGCAGTGGACGTCTTTCGGCTGAAATGATGATGATGTTAGTACTTCAATAATACCTACTTATTCACATAACTTGTGATACGCCTTAATTATTATTTGATTAACACCTAATACGTCTCCTAATCAGTACATAGTACCTACAGACAATTACATTAATGCAGAGGTCTACAATCACTCACCCTGTAGGGTTGGTCTAGTTACCAACCCTACAGGGTGAGTGATTGTAGGCTCGGTCACTAGGCCATCCTCGAAAAACATCTCATTCGAGGCGATGCATAATTCATCTGTCATCGACATGAAACTTGCACGCGCCAGCCCTGGGTCTGAGGTCGCATCAATTTTGCAACATAGCCGACTATACATTGCGCACTTGGCTTCTAGGACAATAGCGAGAACGCTTACCAGCTGTTCGATGAACGGTCGGTAATAAAAAATGGTGGTTATTTGGCTGGCTTCGTGCGGTACGATAGGTATAATTTTTTGTAGTTTATGGAGGTGGAGGTCGTTTTAGTGTTATGTGTAGATACTCGTTTTCTAAGTAATTATACTTATGCCAGCTTTAACTTACACTAAATGGATGCCTAAGTTCTGCTTTAGGCTGCTGTTTGCCCTGTTGGAGTTTCACGTCTCGGCACGGAAAATCTAAGAGAACTTTTATTTAAACACTAATTGAGCTATCTCTTGCTTAGTGAAAACACAGAAAACGAACTCGAAAATTCCTACCAACTCACGGTTTAAGATAAAACCTGAAAACGGAACAATAAATTATTTGGAAATGTTTTACAACATAATGGGTGTAAAAGTACTCATAACGAAGCCCAAAGGGACTTGTTTTCCCCGTCATTGCGATATTTTTTTGTTCTTCTAGACCATATCTGGGAACCTTCTAGACACGGAAATATTGGGGGCCAAAATTCTAATTTTTTCACAAGTTTTTTTTTTAAATACAAGTTTTTAATGAAAAACTTTACTTGAATTACCTCCACGACCCTGGACTATTCATTCAACGCATCCATCAGCAAGATGTATTAAGTGAGAGAGTGTAAGATTGAGTCCTACTCAATCTAACGCAGTCAATACATCTCATACCGCACACATCTCTCCGTAAACGATTTTTGACCCCAAAAAAAAAAGTTGTAATCGTCGTAGTCGTAATTTTTGTATCGATTTACTTAGTTTGATGTACAGATTCAAAGCATCCAAAGCATTTTTTTAAATTTCAATTAGACCATTACAGGCACTTTTGAATGTCAAAAAAAAACAAAAAAAAAACGAACCCACAGTCACAGTCACAAACCATAATAACTTGAGAAAGTACTGTAGTTGCACATTCCAAAGCGAAAAATGGGCAAGAAACTCCATGGACACTCTTTTAAATCCAAATATTGTTACAAAATATTGGTTACATCGTTCATGTTGAGATTATACATATATGTATGAACGATGTAGAAAGACGTACATGAAAAGCGTACAGAGTAAACTATTAAATCAAAAATGCAAAAATAAAGTAAGCAATTAAAATAAATCGTGGCAGCTAAGAGATGACCAGTCCCAACTGACAGCGCCCATTCACGAACATGACGCAAGGATCAGCGCCATTCAGCTCAAACATATTGAAGGGAACTAAATGACGCGACACACCCGCCACCATCAGCGAGACAATTGAGTGAGCATGACATTCTCTCAGCCACCTGGGCACATTCAAGTCAATGAGGGATAACAAAATGTAAATTGTAGCCTTACAGTACATAGTGCTATGGAATTATGTAATACTAATGCTTGATTGATTAGTTGACGGCTTCGTGAAGCGTTTACACCCTGTAGTAAGAATATGAACAAACTTGAAGAACTTCTGATGCGGTACGGCTGGTCTGAATATCAAACAAGATGCAATAAAAAGCACTTAAAACCATCTCGTAATTAATTTTTCATTCGACTGTAGTGCGTACATCGTGCATCGCGTGAGCTCTGATTAGCGCTCACTCTATGCGGAGACTAATGAATCAATCAATCGGCGCATCGGCCGCAGAGCAAACAGAATCTCATGCATCACTACCTACTATCTAATATGACCGAGAACGACTGGGCTCTACCGATAACGCGGTTTCAGAAAGAATGATATTATAGAACACCATAACTTTTCTTTTAGGCACTAGGAAGGAAATACTTATGATAAACATAGGTGACTGCCTCGTTAGTATAGTGGTCGCACTTGCGACTGCTGAGCGTAAGCACGTCAATCTCCATTTTGATTTTTCTTCTAAGTTTGCACGATGCAACGGACCATAGACGACACTGGAACTAACAATAACTTCACGTAATCCCCGAAGGATTAGGCAGAGGTGTACCTAATAGTACATCCACATTTCGCCAGTTATGTTTAAGTCCCATGTTATAAGGGGCGAGCGCGAGCCTATTGCCATCGACCTGGCACAAATCCAGGCTCCGTGGCTGCAATTGAGAAATTCCTGATGGAAAACCCAATAACACTTTGCCCGACCTGGGAATCGAACCCAGGACCTCATGCTCAGCAGGCGCGCTTGTGACCACTAGACTAACGAGGCAGTCACGAACTAACAAATGTTCCAAAAAAATGTAAACCTGCTTTCATTTTTCATAAAACAATTATATTTTATCATAGGTTTTTTATTGAAATAGTATAATATCAACAAAATACCGAAATCTAGGGCATCCCAAAGCTTGTTAGTGTTTCAATAAGTTACTGTGGGTAAGAAACCTGAAAGATGAGATCGATTTATTAGATAATTATATTGAGACGTTCACTATGAGAACCAACTGTCCATAATGTCCAGTTTTAGAAACTGCTAATCCTTGATGCATTTTGTGTTAATTTAATAAATCCAAATAATAATGTCACATTTGCGGGCACACATTATTCGGGAAGCTTGTCATGACGTCATTGAATGAACAAACCATTTTCATAACCGACATGTTTTCGAACATGCAAACAACGTAGTCACGCAATGCGAAAATTCAGAACAATACTTTTATTATTACGTGAATATTATATACCTGCACATATCATGTACCTACGGCTGTACGTGTTGCAAAATACATAGGTAGATATTATTTGCAAATTAATGGTTGTCTCGCGTAAACACTTTATAAGTTTAATTAAAAGCTTACCTTCGCGGAACTAGCGGGACTTGACTGAGAAAAATGAGTTCACCCCGTACCTACAGAATGAGTTCACCCCTACCTACAATATACACAGCCATTCTACAATGAAACTCACTACATCGCAGCTTGCTGTCGCATTTATTCAGTTCTGAAGTTACTCATCTCACGACTTTTCAAAAGATTTTGAGCTCCAATTACTCTGCAAAGGGAGCCGAACAGACACATGCGTTATAATTACAAGACTAATTAGAAACACGCTTGCACATCGCACCGGAAAACGGAAATAGGAGAGAAATCTAACGTAGCTGCATTCAAATTTCCACATCATGACGTTAAACATACGTATTACTATACAACATTATTTATATGCGAAACCTGAATATAGTTTGTTCAGAATAAGTAACTGAATCGATTCCAATTATTTTTAAACCATGTTATATTTTATCCGATTTTTTATTTTATTTTCAAGTTGGACACCGAGCGATATTAAGTATCTAACGCAATCATTTAGGTACCTACTGCCAAATAACTATTATCAATGAGGTCAAGACGACGCGGGAGGAGGGCGCGCGGGCGCGCTGCTTGTTGACCACGCTTTTGTGCAGATAACCAGGTAACAGAACAAGCTTATAACTTTGTGATTTTTCATGATACAGTTTTGAAATTTTGTACATAGATTCTTTACATAAAAATACTAGACACGTGTTTGAGGTTTCGCATATACTAAAACTAGTGTTGTATAGACGAACTAGACTAGAACGTAATCTTGGTACAAAGTAGGCTGACTAGGGTTCTCTTAAGCAGTAAAGAACACTTATGAAAGAAACGTCACGTTCTGAAATCGTAAAAGAAAGTCATAATTACTACGGGATCACTGGGCAAAAGTTATGTCGAAATCCAATGTTATGGTCTATGTGCCTTTCAATTAAATCCATTTCGCCGCTAAGGCAAGGAAAGGTAATAAACAGACAGAGTCACTTGAGCATTTATTATATTAGTATGGATGCACCACAAGTTAGTGCAATATATTGTTTATTACATTGCACACGCAAATGTTACAGCTGCATCTCAAGCAATGAGGCTGTAACTTGAAGCAGACGAAGTACACGGAGCCATGTCTGAGAGCGACTGAAGAGCCGTAAACACTAGCGCATCGGAATTGCTAATCGTGCCGCCATCCGCAGAGCCACTCCACTGCATGCTGCACAGCCGAGCTTTAAACGTTGCCTACAACCTGAGTAATGGATGCGAGATACGTCATTAAACTAACTCTGTAAGTTTTCGAGATATCGCGTGATAGCCATATGAGACTGGTTGGCGTTGGAGATCGTTAGCTCTTTGCCTCTAAAGCCTTCCCTTCAGGCTTTAGATGTCAAATATTATTATAAAAAAGTTTTTAAACCCCACGTGTGACCCCACGTTGCTTTGCAACACGGACACCCAATAGTAGAGCCTGTTCGTATGTAATTACGTGTATGGTAATTCTTTAAAAGTGCAGTCAAACTGGACTGGAGTCTGGAGAGGCTGAGGGCACCAGATTTTGACAGATATTTCAGTTTATAGTCTGTAAAACTCCGGTCTCTGGTGTCCGATACGGTCTGATCTGTTTAACCGTATGTAAGTAATGCCGGACCAATTTCATTTCCCGCGACAAAATGGTCAATTCCACGCTAAGAAACGTAGCCCCCCGATTTATATCGGACCCAATACTGCACATTCACGTATGTTACCCGCGACAGGTTGTGTAGTGAACAAGTGAGCGCGTATTTGTCACAGTTAGCGCAGAACGTGCGTTGTTCCGGTGGCAGGCCGGCGCGGTATGGTGGAGCGTGGGCCATGTTGACCTGACGCGGCACGGTTGTAACGTGCCGTGTCACAGACGTGTGAGATGTCGGGAATTTAGAAGATAAAGTTTTGTCTAGTGAAGGTACAAATACACTAAGTAGTTTTCATTTTCAATGTTCTTCGTAAACGAGAGAAAACTCTTCTAACGTGGTTTCTGGATCACATTCATACTTGTGACTGACAAAATCATAACGTAACATAACGTCACGCCTGTAATCCCTGAAGGGTTAGGCAGAGGTGTACCTAATAGTACACCCGCAAACCAAACAAAGAGTAACAAAATTCGGGCACGCCGCAATCGCGGCGGTGAGGAGTGGCTGGATAGGCGTCACGGCGTCCTGACCTACCGCGTGACGCAGGTCCTCACCGGACACGGAAGTTTCGGGAGGTACCTGTGTCATATGGGGAAGGAGGAAACGCCTGGGTGTCACCACTGCGAAGACCGCCCGGAGGTCACGGTGGAGCATACGGTGCAGGACTGCCCCGCTTGGGCAGAGCACCGCCGTGTCCTCACGGCGGCGATAGGCGGAGACCTCTCGCGCCCGGCATTGGTCGAGGCCATGCTGCGGGGCGAGACGGAGTGGGAAGCGGTCGCCTCCTTCTGCGAAGCAGTCATGCTCGCGAAGGAGGAGGCGGGCCGCGTGAGGGAGAGGACAGCGTCCTCCCTCCACACCAGCCGCAGTGGTAGACGCCCACGGCGCCGGACGTCGGCAGACGATCTCCGGCCACCGTAGGCGCGGGCATGCGGGCGGCGAGTAATGGGCGACTCGCTGTCTGACCATGGACCATGCCCGGGTCGACGGCGCGTTGTGTTCCACGCGCGCCTCAAAGAGTGTCAGCATAATGACGGGGCCCCCCTCTAGAGGGCCAAAGCCTGCCGGGGTCGCGGGACTCATAGAATTACCGTGACCCTGGAACATAAAGGGCTACTGAAGGACACCGTGGATTTTAGTCAGTACAAGTCTGACAGTCCCTCCCGCTCTGCCCTGGGTGGGAGGACTCACTTGATGATTTTAAAACGTTAAAAAAAAAAAAAAAAAAGTGTAACAAAATTAATGAACACAAAAACTACTTTCACGTCCAATTTCATAATAATACCCATGAGGTTTGAATACGTATGTAAGTTGAACATTCGGAGGCATACAAGTTTCATACATGCATTCCAAATCAAACCATTGCCACCTCCCATTCAGTATTCTGCTTCCTCAAAGTTCCCCTCTGAGAGCAGTGAGAGCACACAGCACTGTGGCACAAAACTTAGGCTTCATTATTGAGCTACAGTCGTGGCCAGATTCCCGAAGGCCCAATAGTTGAGGACCCAATAGTTGTGTGACGAGAGGCTCTCGTCACACGATGTCATTAAACAACGCCACAATTAAGATCTGTATTGTGCTTCAAGTTTTCTGAAGAGCTGTTTACATTTGGGTTGTTTTGTTGTGGATTTTGAACTGTTTTACGAAGTGAATTATGGTAGATGTTTAAGTTTTTATCAAAGAGATGATATACACGGTTTAGGTAACATTGCGGCACATTTTTTCACTAGATTCAGTTCATGATTCTAAACTCACCTGCGCTGAATTTTTTTAACAGGTAAAAAAAAAACTAGGAACAGTTCGTGTCACGATACGACGAGTAAAGGAACCCGTGTATAAAGCAGACTTACTGTTATCGAATACCTATGGAAACATTGTTAAAGCATATTCCGTTAAAAATCTTTTATTTTATGCTCTGTAACAACAAAGAACATAAAACATTTAAACATTCAATTGAGTGTGCCAACATGAACAATTTTAAAAGTCCGTACGTTAATACTTTATCTGCACAAAATTTGAACAAGCGATAGGAACTGAATTTATATTTGGAAGCCATTGTTAACATTTCAAAGCAACTGTTGGTATTTGACATCTCATTTGAATTTAATCTGCTCAATGTTGGCTGCGCGCTGTATTTGTGATGTGAAAATTTGATAGCGTGTGTACGGTGACCTCTGCATTTGAAGTGTTTGTACGGTGACCTCTGCATTTGTTAACGAATTGGAGCACAATGTTCGTCGGAGTATACCTGGTAATGTGAAGGAGTATGACATGTTCAATTTAGTCTAGTGGTTGTTGCCATGGTTACTGGTGATTATTTGTGAGCTCTTGGGTTCTATTTCGGGACAAGGTACGTTGTAAGTGGGTGTTTTGCTGAAAACGTTGACCTCTTTCAATTTCTTGATTGTTTGGTACTGGACATTAACAAAAAAAAAATTGATAGTTTCAAAAGTTAGTGAAATTGATAGACTTCACTGATATTATTTTGATTATCAGTGAATACATTAATTGAAACAATACTTTTGATACGAAATATCTATTTTTGACAAAAATAGTTACCAAGTTCTGATAGCACTTACTAGTTAATTACATTCATAGTTATCGGTCAGACTGATATACTCATTAGCACAATCAGCTAACTTGCTTCAGGTACTTCTCAGGGTGTATCAATTTTATCACTTAAGAAAAAGCCCTTATTTTATGCAAGCTTTAGATAACTTAGCACGGGTCACAATACCCATCACTAACGTACCACACGATACTACATTCGATTCAAAAGTATCCAAGTTAATCAGACTTAGCAACTAACTCGTGGAAGTAGCAGCAGATCCTATTAAAGATAATCGTCTCAGATACTTCCCGCGGCCGGAAGCAGCTCCCAGCACTGAGACGAACAATAGAACCCGTGTTTTGTTTTAACAAAGGATTGATCGCCCACTTATGGGGATATATTCGGCCGTGTTTGGAGACCCCGCCCTCACTCCATAGCCTGTTAAAAGATCAAAAAGAGCGAGCGGTAGACACTTTCAGGGATATTTAATGCTGGTTTAAAATTACACTTGGTCTGGAATTTGTTTTGTTTCTATTTTGGTTTCATTAGAGATTATTAATATTGTCATAGCTCTAGGCATAACTTTTAATAATGAAAAGATCTTAAAAGGATACCAATTCATAAAGATTAAAAATAAAAATTGTAAATTGTTAGGCCTACGAACATTTTGGTCCTCTAAAATTATTTTCTTGGTCTATTTTGTCTTCATAGTATCTATTCTTAGCTTCGAGATCACCATAAACAAAAACGCCAGTCAAGTTGTCAGCACACTACTTAGTATTGTCACTATCACCATCACAACTTATTCATTCCCACCACAAGACAGTGCAATGTCTTAGCACCACTAGTGTCTGTCAGTAGCATCAGATATCTTGGAGAGTGTCCCGCTGCTGTCTCACTGTAGGCATCGATAGCGTCGCGACTGGCGGCATTGTCTCGAGTCCCTACGCCGCCCCCTGCGTCAGGATCGATTAATAAGATTGGGGCTTCATTTTGTATCTGTGCAGTAAATGAGTTTTGAAAAGAGATTTTGATGGTGCATAGTGTGACTTAATTTTGGTTCAGGTTTGGTTATACAACTACAGTCACATAAGTTACTCAAGTTGTTTATTACGCCTTGTAACTGTAGCTCTGTTTTATCTGTTTTCCTGACATTTAAAAGTGCCTGTAATGGTCTAATTGAAATAAATGCTTTGAGTTTGAGTTAGGAAAATCAGTAAGCTTATTTAACTGTACACCTTACATCTAACACAATATAGTCATTTAGTCATGTCTGAAAATTGTCTCTTTGCAGTTGTATAGTGACCGGGCTAGACAGCTACAATTTTTATCACAACAATTTACTTAAATTCTAAACGATTACGAATTATTGTGAATAGGAAAATCTTCAACTAACCCTGAACAGATCTCCTCTCTACATTATCCGTTACCAATATCGACCAATTGATATTATCCTCCTCACCCAAAGTCTTTGCTTGTCCAATTATCCTGGCAGTGAAACAGTAATGATGCAAAGTAGGAGGAGGAGGTGGTCCAAGATCAGCTGTCAAATCATTTGAGCTCCCGGCGGAACAAGTTGCCGCCGGAGTCGGAGGTCGCTTAATGTGACTCGCGGTAGATTTATGAACCGAGTTTACGTTTACCTAAGTGTTTTAGTTCGGCAAGATACTGAGGATAAATCAACTGTGTTGTAGCTACGGTATTAAAGTTAGTGATTTTATTAAGTTGTCGAGAATATTATGAATTACTAACTTTTGCTCTCATGGCCGCAAAATTATCTCAAGGAAACGTGCTGCTATGGTATTACGTACCAATACGTGCACAAAAGATCATCCAAATCAGTTCAGTCGTTAAGGCGAGTAACAGCGACAGACAAGTATAATTATTAATATAATATGAATACAGCCATAAATTATGTTGAAATTCCCTGTCGTGAAATTACTTGTAACAACGTCTTGTGTTTAACTGGTACCTAAGTTTCGTACGTTTGATATTACAGCAACTAAGTAAATGCTAGCTTAGCTCCAGTTAACGTATGAGCACTTCATGTTACGATGTTTATTTCTAAGCTTACGACGGGTACTCCCTTTCTTCTCCTAAAATTGTTTTTCCGAAAATCATTATCCATAACACGTATGCTATAAACTTCAGTAACCATAATGTTCAAAATCCCGAAATTTTGTTTAACATAATTATCTTTAGTTCTAATAGTATTCTGTCATAATATCGAGTACTATAATAATTGAATCTCCTAATTTTACATGACCTAAAGTCATATGTCCTAAGTATTGTGTTAAATAATGAGTATTATTCCGAAAGTTCATTTATTTTTTTAGTCTTAAAACATTTGTTAAAAATTAGGTTCTAGGCTGAGCGCAGACTTGAGTCAAGATAGTCTTAAGACAGACTATTGCTTCACATAAAGTATGAAGCCGCGCAAACTTGAAACACTGAAAACTGTCGTGACTCAAGTCTGCGTACAGCCTTAGTGACAGAAACGAATCGCTGTAAATCCGACTCCACGCAGTCTTGTCTGCTCTACCCCTAGAGTGTAATTTAAAATCGCGTAGGCGCGGAGGGGCGAGGCGGCCCGCGAGTTGAGGAGCAGGCGGTTGTAACACTCGCCGCCGCGGCTGAGGCTGGCCGGCGAAGCCGGCCAGCAAGCCGAAGCTGCGGTGGTGAGCGTTAAACCCATCTGCGACGATAAACTCGCGTGGGACCGCCGGAGAACCGCAGCGCCGGAGCCGTGACAGAAACCATGCCTGCTGCATGTTGCATGCTTGCTTGCATGCTGCGTGCTTGCTTGCATGCTGAATGCTGCGTGCTTGCTTGCATGCTGCATGCTTGCTTGCATGCTGCATGCTTGCTTGCTTACAAAAACCACATGTTTACAATCAACTGCTTTATTGAGTCCATGTATAATATATTTATCCCGAAGAATATTATTATTATAAATAAACATTACTTCTGTAATTTGAATTTAGGACTTTTAACTTTTATTGAAAACGGTTTTATATCTTTTGTATATTATTGATTGTAATATTTATGACAAAGGGATTTAGAACATATTATATTTAGGGATTTCAATTTTATGGCATGTGACATTATGTGATATTAAGTTCGGGTAAGTTATCATTCGGACAAATGATGATTAGGACAAAAAAAGTTATGGCAGTTTAAATTATGGATAAAAAAGTTAGGTGACACAATAGAGAACCCTTACGACGGTATCAGTTATATACTTATTACTTACTTAACGTGACTGTCTCGTTAATCTAGTGGTCGCCAGCCATTCTGCCTAACATGAAGCTTTCGGCCCGATTCCCAGGTTGGTCAAAGTGTTTCATCAGGAATTTTTCAGTTGGAGCCCGAGATTTGCATTGCCCGATTGATCGACTCTTTGATTTGTTTGTTCGCCCCCCTATTATATGGACCTAAACATAACTTGCGAAATGTGGGTATACTTCTGCCTTATGCTTTGGGAAAATACAGACTTGATGTAGTCACTAGGTTTAAAATGACTGTAAAAATGTAAAACACTTACATAATTGACACAAAGAATAGGAATAAGGATTCCTCTCAGTAAATGAATGTAATTTCTTAGCACAAAAACGTTACTTGTCCAATTTGCCGGCGCCGTGGCCGACGGACCGCGCTGAGATCAGCTGTCAAATCAAATGAACTACCCTCCCCGCCCGCTCCTTCAGCCCGCTGAGCGCTGGCGCTGTCGTCCCACCCTCCGACCGCAACGAACAGGATACCATTGCAATGGATAGTAATGTGACTGGGAGCTGAGCTATGACATATTTATATTTATAAGACATTTGTTGGGTGAAGGTCCAGGAAAAGTTCTATAAAATAGAGCTAGGATTTTATTACCACACAAACTAAAATGTTGATCTCCAAATTTAATATTGAATCTCAAATATTTTGGTTAGGTACACAGTAGGAACAAAAAACCTCAAAACCAGTATATATTTTACTGCTGTTTCTGTCAGGAACAATATATACAACCATAATTAAACTTCAACTTGATAAAACTTGAAGTCTCGCGAAATATAACGAGTTAATTAAGAAATTCTTCTCAAATATTTTCTGCAGTCCTAACGATCTTTAAAATTTGTTCCTTTTAATAAAGATTTAAGCTCCCTTTATTAAAGTTGGCGTTTAGCTGTGGTTTAATATATTTATTTACAACCAAGTTAACCTAACGCTTCGAGAAAATTTATACTTGTAATTATGTGGAGGCGACCTCTGAATATATTAGTGGCGTGAAGTTTATTAAAGACATTTATCTTAATTTTGACTAACTTAGTTTCTCAATATTGACTTTGTTTTGTGTTACTAACAAACTTTGAGTTGTTTGACTAGGAATGAGATAAGTAAATATAAAATTATGGAGCGTGAACTGTTTCAGATTTCTTAATAATACCATAATTTTTCCCAATATTTCGTCGGAAGCCTTTATTATGTGTTTTGTTTGCTTTTAAAAGCGAGTGTCCAGACAGGTCGAGAAGCGAAATATTTCAGCAACTTCGTCAAGCATGAAACAAATGAGGAAAAAGAAAAATAACTTGGTCAAAAGAGTTTTTTGTCACAAAATGTGGAGGTGACAGAAAAAGACGTCTATTTAAACACTGCAAAAGTGTAAGACAATTAGGAAAAAATGGTTTATGATATTAAGCAATTCAAATACATTTGTAGGGTCATAGCCTTGAAACTCTAAGACGCTGCATGTAAATATTTCCATTTTCTTTTATTAAAACTTGTCCACGAAAAATTCTATTCCATTTCACTCATTAAAATAAATTTACACAACTATATCTACCACATTAGTATTTGCACTTACTGCTTCAAAAATGTATTCAGCGTGTGGAGTAACTAACCTAAATTAAAGAAGTGTGTAGCACGCGGCCGCATCCTCCTAATGAGTGTCTCTGCGCCGCGCGCCGAGGTGCCCCCTAATGAACTCCCGATGTGTTTGTGTACCGGTATGCGCCACTATTATAATTAACGTACTGCTTACAACGTCATTAATTAAAAATTTTGAGGTTATAATGATACATTTGGGTAGAAAGGTATTTTTTGGCGTTAGTCTGGAAACCTTACTGAACTGATTATTAGGGCGGAGTAAAAAATTTTTTTTTTCATATTTGAAGATTCCTTTATGATCAATCGATGATACGTATTAATAGATGTGTTCACGCAAAATATTAGCCATTTACTTCAATATCTTAAGGTGGCGCATTAGGCTTGAACTTTAGAAAAAAAACATTTTTTGTCTATCAAACAAAACATTATTTACGACTATATTACTATCTTTACTACGATATTGATACTTAAAATTACTAAAGGAATGAATAACTATCCAAAATACATACAATAACATCACAAAAATACATATCAAATCATGTATAAAAGTATGCGCAAATACGCCAAAAACCGCCAAGTGAATTGCCACTTCGCTATTTGTTCTCCAGTCTCGACGGTTCTAAAACAGGTCCTAATAGTTATACTAGCAGCATATTAAAAAATATCGTCAAGTGTCTCGACTTGAAAGTAGAAGCATTTGAACCCATTCTCATACAATTGAAGGATCTGAACTCTGATTTGTTAAACAACGGTCAAAAATACCTGTATCAGATGTGCTCCGCAATTTTTGCTGGTAATGTCTCATCAAACTTGGCTAAGAAAGTCCCAAGAACACTGGCACATTCTCGGTGGTTGATTTTCGCAAACAGGATTCATCGTTTATATATTGGAACAGCTAAACCGACAAGCAATTTGAAGAAATCTGCTACTTGTATCATGAAAGTTTACGCTACAAACTACTTTGATATCAAGACCAAATCGTTTTGTAAATATGGTGTGATACATTCATTCATCATTTATTCATTTATTTGACATGGTTAAAAGGTGTTTTTATTTGCGAGATGACCTGAAAAGCATTGTCTTAAAAACTATTTAAAGAAAGGCCTTCTTCGCACACCCAGAAAGTGTGTTGCTGGCTAGGTTACAAGATGATGAGTCGCAGTAAGGGAACTGGCTATTCAGAGAGTTTTAAAGGCAAGAAATCAGTGCAAAGAGACTTCCAGATACTAAGGTTGTTGACAACAAGTTGCTAAGATTTAATATATTGGGAGAAAGAGAAGATAACAGAAACTCAAATATTTTGCTTGAAATTGAAAAGTATTCTTCCCACACTCAGACAGTAGAGAGGTGCGTGAAGCTCGTAACAGAGGCTTCATTATCTGTTTGCTGACCAGAAGCAAGAGATTTCATTCGTACGAGAATACAAGTCAGGGAACACATACCACTTTTCGAAACGAAATCTCAATACTTTCGACAAAAACATGGTGCTGGAACTTCCGATTTTGGATATAAAAACGTATTTTTGTGTTGTTTTTGTATGTATTTTGCATAGTTATTCATTCCTTTAGTAATTTTACGTATAAATATTGTAATAAAGATAGATATATAGTCGTAAATAAAGTTTTGTTTGATAGCCAATATTTTTTTATTTTCAAACATTCAAACCTAATGCGCCACCTTAAGATATTGAATTAAATAGCTAATATTTTGCATGAACACATCTAATACTACTTAACATCGATTGATCACACAGGAATCTTAAAATTTGAAAAATATTTTTTTTCACGCCACCCTACTGATTATACTTCGGAGACATCTAATGTTGTTTGTTACTTGAATAATTGAATCCTAGGATTATCTAGATGAATTCGACTTGTAGGTTTTTTACTTATATTTCATCATATCATGAAATTTCTCTTATTGGAGCACGACAATTGTACGCACATAGGTTTTAATGCTGTGAACTTCGCGTTCCAACCATTTTAATATAAATTATAAAGTTGAGGTGAAATTGCATGACGTTATAATGTTACAAATAACTTGGCATAATTATTTCGTGGACAGGAAGCTTTACTTTGCAATATAATGTACAGTCGCGAGCAGCAATATGTAAACACTTAATAACTTTTAAAAGTGTTTTTCTCCTATTGTTCTCATTAAAATTTCATGTTGTTACGAATATAGTATTCTGGAACTCTTATTTTTATGAAAAAGATCCTATCTCCAAGTTACAATCGTTATTTCTCCCGAAAATTGTTTTTAAATTTAGGAAAGTGTATATGTTACGGTAAGTGTGATTAATTGAAAATGATTAATAATTATCCATCATTATTAATAATTACCGAAAGTCGAGGTAAAAGTAATAAATTAATCACGTTTATCGGTGATTAATAATAATATAACCTTACGAATCAATCCGTCACATTATCTCCGGGTGTTCTTGTCTGGCTAACGGAGAGTACTTGCATAGACACAACCTTGTAGCCAGGATTATCCATCAGCAACTTGCTCTAAAATACAACCTTGTGGAATCGGAAGTGCCGTACTATAAGTATGTGCCCGACCCAGTTCTTGAAAATGGCAGTATAACATTGTACTGGGATCGATCCATAATCACTGACAGGACTATTGTAGCCAATAAGGCTGATATAGTGGTGGTGGATCGATCAGAGCAGCGCGCAATGATTGTTGACATAACGGTCCCGTATGATGAGAACCTCGTGAAAGCCGAGAAAGATAAGCAAATCAAGTATCTTGACTTGGCTCACGAGGTTGTCGACATGTGGGATGTGGACTCAGCGATCATTGTGCCGATGGTTGTATCAGCCCATGGCTTAATTACCAAGAGCCTCGACTAATACCTGAGGAGGCTCTCGTTAGGCAGCTGGATCGAGGGCTTGATTCAGAAAGCGGTACTCCTGGACACGGCTCGCATTGTGAGGAGGTTCCTGTCTCTGGAGCCCTAACCACCGGTAGCTTGGACCCTGCTCCCGATACCGACGGTCCACTATTTTTTATATTTTTAAATGTTTTTTTATTTTGTTTTATATTAGAATATTTAAAAATGTATTTAATATGTGTAAAAATAAATATAGAAAATAATACAACCTTAGTACCGATAACTTTAATAAATAAACGCTGTAATTGCAGAAAAATGCACGTTTTCTGCAATTCTAAATACTACAAAAGTCTTTTTTTGCAAAATTAAATAATAATTATTGTTATTAGAATTTGGTAAATTTTTAAATGAGCGAAAATAAATTAAAATTAAACGTGTCAAAAATACTGAATATGGGCTACTGAAATACTAACTCGTGTACGTATCTAAGTAAATTGTAGCGAGTATCAACAAAATTGAATTGCTTTACTTTGTGCTGACTCCAGTTTGTTCGTGCTGTTTTACGTTATCCTCTTCTTTACATCACTATTAGTCAGACCAGTGGGTAGCCACCCAACCAACAGTTCCCTCGTGTCGGGTATTATTAACTCTTGGGTTAGCTTGTACACTTGATTTGGTTGTCATAAACAAAATTGATCAGTTTTATAGTAGTGCGGTCGTCAGACATTTTTCCTCCAACCTTCAGAGAGCAATAGAGCGGGCAATACCTCGCGGTTGAACTTCGGCGCCGACTTACAGTTAAGATAAATGAAATATTTAGTTCACAAGTATTTCCAATACTTACGCTTGTTTATCAATAGTTTCGGAATTCTTGAACAGTAATAATAGAAGATACTTATTGTCTCTATTTCTCTAAGCGGTGTTATATTGCTTTTAGTAATAATACTGTTTCATTGTTTTATGAGCAATTAAGTCCAGTAAAATAATTAGCAGACAGAACCTTAAGCACGTTATTCAAACATTATGCTTTATACCATTTGCCCTTTACTCCATTAAAATAGAACATGAAGTGCCTAGGACACGCTATTAAGTTTCCTTTGACAGTTAATTCTTAATAGGGCTAAGGTATGATAGTGTTAGGTCCCTACCTAAAACTATCATAGATGGCCCGAGCACCACATTACAACCCCGCCTAATCCCCAAGGGGTGAAAAGTGTGCCGGTAATGTGCTCAGTTTATGAGCATTGATCCTTCAACACGTAGTCTGCCCGATAGTTAAAGTTTTATGACAGGCGGAACCACGGCTTGATTAAATTTTTAACGCCTTCTTTTCATGTCTTTTTTTCGTTCCTTTATTAATTCCTAGCGCGATAGAAGAATTATATACCTACGTAATATCGATGGTGGAGTTTCATTAGTAATAAATAAAACGAAGGAATAAATAAAAATATTTTTTAATATCCTTTTGACGTTGAACATATCAATTATTTACAAGTAACTGTTTATGATTTTCAAAATATCGTTTCTGTTAAACGTGGAGCCGTTTGTCGAAGTCACTATCAATTGAAAACCCAAAACGATATGCAATTTAAATGCGATTTAGTGCTAGTAGATCACTGACTGTCTATAATAAGTCTCAATGCCCATTTGATGCATATGTAGCCAATATAATTGTATGGATCCTTAAGGTGACCCCACGCTGCTTATTACACTATCACACCTAGCCACCCACACTATCACAAATCCCCACAAACTTTACCAAGCAGATCAGCGCACTGGATGAATTAAAAGTAACTGAGTAAAACTAGAGTACATGACTACTCACCCCCAACCCTCACTTCACCCCCGCACTGGGGATGCGTGTCCCCCGACTCGTGAAATGTGCTACTTTGATCATAGTTTCTTTGTAGTTTCCACTTCGGTAGCGCGGGAATGTTTGGAACGATGAATAATTCATAATTGCATGTTAATACCCACTTTTTATAGGTTAAAATATACGATTTATGTGTTGAATTAAAATATTGAATGAGGCGTTGAATAAATTAATGGAGGCAGGGTTTTCAGTAGCTGTTAAATAAGAATTGTTTTGCAGTTTTTGTGAATTTTTATCAAACTGATAAAGTACCCTTTCTTTGTTAGACCATTGAGGCTTGGACTGCGGTTACCATAACAGTACCTATTTATAAATCATAAATCATATTTATTTCTGTAAATTGGTTTACAAAACTCTGTTACATGTTAACATGTTTTGTTTTAAAACTAGATGGGGCCGGTGTTTCGTACCTGACTACTCTGAGAAGAAACATCCGAAACAAACTCAGAGGTCACCGTCTCTTTTAAAGTCCAGCCATTGCTCAAATAAAATGAAGACCATGTAGATTAATGTCTGAGATGGTCTTTTGAAGAAATAACCACACACATTTGAGTGAACCTGTCCAGACAGTGCAAGCATTTGTCAGTGATCGTGTAGCTTGACTCATAATCCAAGGAGCTCAACGACACGACGAACAATACCAAAGAAAGGACATTTGGGTAGGCCGCATAAAGCAGTCAAACTGCTAGACAATCGTGAAACTAATTAACCTAAAAAATAATAATAATAGTATGACCCACGTAGTCCTCATATTCACAGTAATAAACAAAATAACTATAATATAACAATCTTCTTCTTCTTAGCGTGTCAATGGCAATCTAAATTGTGTCAGCCCAGGACTGAGCTACTAGTTTGGCGCTTTCGGTAGCGTCCATCAGTTCCTGAAGTGAACAAACAACAGGACACGCAGGACACGATATTAAGTGTCCCATCTTTTGTAGAACAGCACCACATTTACACTGCAGGGCAGAGTCATTAATGAATCTCCACCTGAGCAGGTTTTCCTTGCTGCGACCAACCTGGGTCCGGAGTTTATTTAAAGATTTCCAGGGTCAGCCATGGCAACTCATGTCCAGGTGGGAGATTTTCAGCAGGTAGGTCGAATGGGTTAGGTAAGGATGCACTACCTCGCCACTGCTTTAGTCGTTCCGTAGACCGCTCGCCAGTGAGTGGGGCGACACACTTCAGAAAGCTGTTTCTGCTTTTCAGCCTTTGCGACACGAGGGTATTCAGATGTAAAGGGTGTTGTGTGTCTGAAATCATTTTGTGTCAAATTCACCAGCCCACTTCGAAGAGACTAGTCGCCGTAAAAGACTGTTGCAAGAGTGCACCTACTGCTTGATGGTATGGCAGTTTTTGCTAAAAGTCAATGATCTGTCCAGAAACCCCAAGATACTTAGGAAAATTACTGTGCTCGATAGACACCCTATCCCAAACGATGTTAAGTCTCCGCCTAGCCTCTATGTTTTTATGGTGGAAAATGCAAGACTGTGTTTTGCTCGGATTGGGTTTGAGTGAATTAGCGAGGTAGTAGGTATGTGGCTAATTCACAAGTTCAAGTCAATTAGAGTTAATTGACTTGAACCTTCCACACCAAATTCAATATTTTTGTCTCCCTTACTTACAACCCCAAAAGTTGTCCAGCATGCATTCACCCCTCAAAGTTGTAATAGGCGTAATGATCCGTGAAGTGGTCGCCGTTCTCACCCCTATGGGGGGATGAAGAGGGGAAGAGGGGTGATTGTTAGTTACGTGTTAAATGCAGGTTCACCCCAGAGCTGGTAATTATGGTGGGTTAGAGGTACAGGCCTCTAATGTGTTTGTAAGTTTTGTCGCCATGTCACACTAATAGTTAGGGGAAATGGACTGATTTTTGTTTTTGGTCCTCTCTGATGTCGTTAAGCTCTAGAAGCTCCTACTCGTTGAACTGCAATAACTCATAACCTCGTTACAGTTTGTGTTTCAAGTCTGATTCCGACATTATCTCTCCTAGCTCAGGCAATTAAAGGAGCTCTCGACCTGTAAGTGGATTCATATCAATGAGAGATGATTGCTCGGAGTAGTACGTTCAAAAGTTCTCGATAGCAAGCGCTTCAAGCGTTTGAGGCTTCATATTTCTTCTTCTCGTAGATATTAATTGTTCAATTATTAATATTTCATGTTAATATAGGTTACTATTTCATAATTTTAGTAATCGGATTTTGTCTTAATATTTAGAATGCTGCGATATCCAGGATAACCACCAAGATTTGTACTACATAAAGCTCCATGTATCAATTCAAACTACTCCATAAGTTTCAACCTACCCGACCTCAAATTAACTTCAATGTTGCCTCGAGCAATAAATCTAACAATGTTGCAGTAATAATGCTGGCTGGCTATAACCCAAACGGGAATATTATACCGTTACGCCAACAATGTAAAACGAACTGAACCTACATTTGTAAAATCGTTAATTGTGCGCTTTACCTTTTAAAGTTTTGTGCAACCCAGTTTGACAGTAGGTTTCATAGCTTAATTTAAATTGTCAGTTCGGTGTAAGAAGTTCCGCTAAAGTTTAAATTGATGCTTGTTTGCAAATTCATCGGCAATAAGATAGGGAAGCGAAACTTTATGAGAAACATTCTTCTTTGTCTTGAAACTTAGTGAGCTGGTCAAAGATCTTTCCGAAAAACAAGGCAATTAAATGAAATAATTCAACAAAACTTTAGTTGTGGAATGTACAGATATCTACTCTTGTCCCATGGGTGTCAACTAAACTACGCTATCCGAGCACCGCCCTTGGGGGTCGTAAGCACCAATGTGCCTACGAACATCCATCTGGCGTCATCAATGATGACTGCCGAGCTCAATGTGTTTATGGCATCTCCTCGGAATGATCCATTGTCTATCTACAAAGAGAGAAACTGTGTAACACAGTAGTGGACCTTTGCTTTGATGGTTCTAATTTCCGCGCAATACACCTAATATTAAGCAGGATAGATTTGTCTGTCATCTGTAAAAAGATCATTTAATCATCGGGTTTGCTACTACATTTACGTCTACGTGTACGTCTTGAATCTATTTCCAGCATGGTATGAGCCTATTTATGAGACTTTGAAATAACGTATCAAACAGTTGACGCCTCTTCAAACGAAAATAGTAGGAATATTCAGCACATGTATGCTTAATAAATATAGTAGACACAAACAAATACGGTGTGTAAACATTGCAAATTGAGTTGTGTGTGTGACACCCCTGCCCCCTGGCGCGGTATCCGGGCGGGTTCTTTCATATTTGCCAATTTTTTGGGCAACTGCGTCCATCACGACTGGCTGGCTGCAGCGTGGGCTTAGTCTGGGTCCCGCGTAGTTTGGGAATCTAATGTTTATGTTGCTGTATAATTACTACTGAAAAATAAACAGTTAACATAGAAGTTTTCTTATTATTCAAATACCACCCACACCCACGCTAGTTTGTTCCAGTAACGTTTTATTTACATAGCTTACGGGATTATTTAAAGACATTTTTCTGTTTTCCGTTTACGAAATACGATCAGCGTGAAGCGCGTGGGTAGTAAGATCAACTTTTTTAAAGTTAGCTTATCCTGTCCCACTGCTGGGCAAAAAAAAACCTTCCGCATAGCTTTGCAATTTTCTTTGTGTTACCTTCTCCGGCCAATCAGCCATGAAAAGAGCCAGGAACAAGTCGTCACACTAGCGATCCAAAGACCAAATTAAATTAGTAAAAATCACAGTTTGTAACTTTGTCGTAGTAGACATGAACGTTAACTACTTTATTTAATGTGAACTTTAGTTCAAGCAGAAGTAATAATAAAAGTTCTGTGATTTTGCAACTAATTAAAACTTTGATTAAAAAAGATGAAATATAAATATGTGTGGCCGGGCACATTTATTTTGAGTAGTTCGCTACGTGCTTGCTCCCCCGGCGACATGGGCGGGGAGCACTCCAAATCGCGGGAAAATTGTAAAAAGTTAAACAAAACTCCCAACTAATGCACAACTAAAATCATGCGGCGTATGAAAATGAGTTTAATGTTAATGTCGACTTTCAGTATTTATTTCTTTTTGGTACGTTACTTGATTTATGTCCGACTCGTCACTGTTTCTAAGAACAAGGCACTGCTATCAGTAGCCAAGCATAGGCTAACCCTGCATTGATAAAAAGGCTTTATACATTCATAAACAGAACAGAGGAAATGTTGGCGTCCTATAAGTACATGTCTATCTCCTCTCCACTCATCTCATCCTTCGGGGATTACAGGTGTGATGAAAAGTATAATTTGTTCGATTTAACAGTTTCCAATCAGTGCTTGAACCCATATTCCTATAAGTAACATCGATTAAACTAACCGGCTTGTGTAGCTTCAGCAACTGGCTCGCCGCAACAGACAACTTACTTCGACAAATTGTAATAGTTCCGGTTAGTCACCGTGTGTGATGTTAGTTGCAGTTTGGTTTACTTTACTTTTGAATTTATGGTTTGAGTTAAAATAATTAGATGACTTATAAAAAAATAATATTTTGAAATAAGAATAAAAAAACACAGGTCAACAGTAAGCGCTCCAAATAAAAAAGTAGTTGAGAAAACTAAAAACCCCGACTGAAAAAACTGAAAAGTATAAAACAAGCATATTTTAAATTAAACAAAAGTAAGAAGCAGGCGGGGCTCATAATTTTGTATTCAAATGCGCGTGAGACGCCCTGTATACGATTTTCTAATTTTTTATACGATTTGCCACTTCGAATTACTTTTAAACTTATAAGTTAAATAAATATTTTTGTAATCTCCCTAAAACCCTCCATTTTGATACCCCACTCGATGGTATTGGAAGAAAAAAAATTTTGAACGCTACGATATGGCACCCGAAATCCGCCATTTTTCTTTGTTTTCATTTCATTTGTAACCAGTGACACTCGCGCCACCAAGACGAATCTAACGACGTAAAATTTATCCAAATCTGTTCATCCGCTTAGGAGTCACGAGGGAACAGAGAAACAGACATGCGTACACACATACATACAGGTCAAACACATAAACCCCTTTTGGGCTTAGCCGCAGTCGGGTAAAAAAAAAACATAATTAAAGAATAGATTGTGATTGCATCATAGAAAAATATTTTTTTTATAAGTTAGCACAGGATTACGTACAAACCCTTCAATATCCAATAGAACAGGTTATTATTAACTTAGCATCAATGCATCTCGAACATCCATTGCTCCATACAAACTCAGGCCATTCATGAATTGTAATTATTATTGAGTAATTAGGCATTGTACTTAATTGCCAAGCTCATATATTAGCGATGCCTGTTTTCACTTGGCGACACCTGCATTGAATGCTCAGGTCAACGAGTTAAAAGTTGAAAACCCAATAGTCTACTTTTATTAAGCCATTCATTAGCTTCACTAAGTGTTTATGAAAACTGACAAACATTATTCTTTCTTAAATATTAGTAACGACGTTAAGTTCTTATAACGTTTCATTGTACCCCTTATATATAATACTAGCTTTTGCCCGCGGCTTCGCCTGCGTGTATGTCGAAAAATATCCGATTACTTACCTTCATCCCATTTTTTAACCCTTCAGGGGTAGAATTATCAAAAACGCTGAGACACGTATTAATTAATTTTCAATCGTCAGCCTAAACACTAAATTTGAAGATCCTAACTTCAAAACTGATGGACTTTCATAAAAACTTTCATCCCCTATTTTATCCCTTTAGGGGTGGAATTCCCAAAAAACCTTTCTTAGTGGATACTTACTCTTCACAAAGAACACACCCTGCAAGTTTCATGTCTCTAGGACCAGCGGTTTGGGCTGTGTGTTGATATATCACCCAGTCAGTCAGTCAGTCAGTCAGTTTACCATTTTATATATATAGATATATGTCGGATATGTCAGGATTTATTCCTTTATCGCGTTAGGCTCCTCCTGTGGAAACAAACAAACGACAGAATTTTGTTCCACTCGGTCACTCCTGACCAAACTCTACATACACCGGGTCGGTGAAGGTAAAGAACTCTACTGTTTTATTTTAACCAAATTCTACTCTTTGATAAAATCAAACACGGTTAAATTGGGGATAAACGAAAACACAACAATCACTACCCTGGGCCATGTACCATAGTTGTTCAAATCAACCTTTAAAACTCTCTTGCAACCAAAAATGCCAAGCTTATAGAAACCTTCGAGTAAAACCTCTAACGCCACGGCTCTCCAGCCGACCAGCAATCGCATTGCTCTCACACACAACGGTCTTTGCAGACCCCGACCTCTGCCAGAGCTATGCACATCGCACACCCACGGACTACTTGAGTTTCCTCAAGAGAAACCGAGTTCTACCGGGCTACGACTACGTAATAACTACTGGTACGGTAAAACACAATACGGCCGATAGACTGCTTTACTCGACCGTCTACCACAACTTAAGGTCGCTCTTCGTCATCAAAATCCTTATCAACATCGACTGGACCCGCTGGCATCTTCCTTAGCCTACCGTGTGCATACAAGTGCAAACTTAGAATTCAAAGCTTTCATTTTATAACGATCACTGTCCGAAACTTCAATCACTCTAAAACAAGCAACATTTTACTCTCTTTCATTAAGGAACATTCAGCTCAAGAATCTAAATCTGAAACACTCACTAAAGTGCTTTAATATTCCGGATGGGCTTTACGATGCAAAGGTCAACTCAATTCACTACCGGTACAGCAGCGCTGGACCTGCCTGCTGTGAAGCGACTGGCGATATGGCCCGGCGCGACGTGCCGCACTTGAAGCACACCAGTGAGCCGCCGCTGGCCTGTTGTCTCTGCCCAATGCCTGCAGCAGCCGGCACAGGCAACAGCTACCCGACGCTGGCCTTGAACAATTCCCTAAACCGATCCCACGTCACACCTGGATAGGCCACAGCCATGTAGATGCGAAGCCCTTCAACGCCTTGCTTAATGTCAAAATAACATACCACCACATTGTACACTAAGTTTGCAATAAACGTTTTGACTTTGATTTAAACTGTATTCCTTCCACTGCACTCGCAACAAGAAACAAGTCAGCGATGATGCACGACGAGCGCGCAATGGACTCGGTTAAACGCCTATCCATTTGCGACCGTTATCTAAGGAACGCCCACGAATAATTTTAGTTGACTTAATAAAATCATCCTCTTCTATTGCAGCTCGTCTTTAATGTTTTGACGGTATAACACGTGCAGAAAAGCATTGTGTTCCATTGAGGATGGGACGTCCTTAATATACGAGGCCTTTGGCTTTTCGGTTTTCAAGTCGTAAGCCGGCGGACCTAATAGCATCAATACATTGTATTTTTTTTTGTTTTGTTGTCATTGGCGACACGTAATACAACGCCAGATTTCGCGGTTTCCTTAACGCCTACAATTTGAAAACCGTCGTCACTAGGCTTAATCGCCTTCATGATTAGTCGCGGATGATGACGAGTAGTCTGCTAACCGCTCTGCGGTAGGGTATGCGACGACACATGGAAGCGGGGCGCGAGGGGCATGGTGCGGGCGGGGGTTGTGTCAACCATTAAACGAAGTTTCAAAGAATCACAACACAATAACACAACATGTTAAGAGTTATGAAATTCGAACAAAAAACGCTTTCCAATTCATTTGTCCGTACTAATGTGTCCGTGTTTCTCAAAATAAACAAAGTAAGCATCGACTCGTCTCTTCCCAGATTGTGTTATGAGTCTTTGTGTTTACTTATAAACATACATATTCAATCCCTTTCCTGAAACTACCACAAACTGGGGACTCGTTGTGATACTGTATAACATACCAATAAGCCTCTATACCCTTTAGTGAAGTACTTAGACTAAGACTTGCGACTCAAATATTATGTGCCGATGTAAGCGGGGCCCTCATTCCTGACTTGGTATTTCCTAGTGGGTAGACCCAAATCACTACTTTAGCAGGGAAACAAGGAGACGAATAGATGTGACAAAGTGAGATGGGCAGGACGTGAAAGGGAGGTGGGCAGCCGTAAGTAATGCCTATGGTCAACTGTTGTATAGTAAACTGACACAAAATACAACTACGTCATTGAACGTGCCCATAATATATTCCACATCATATTAATTATAATGCGACCATCAGTTTGTCTGGCAAGCTGAATGTTTCGGCCATTTCGCTCGTTTTTCTCTATGACTGGTTGTTTCATTCGTCTCTGGAGAGGCTCCCGTTCACTGCGA
This sequence comes from Noctua comes, assembly GCA_963082995.1. NCBI lineage: Eukaryota > Metazoa > Arthropoda > Insecta > Lepidoptera > Noctuidae > Noctua > Noctua comes. Next base: position 754,851 of record OY720267.1, read on the forward strand.
TGTTTTCCGACTGATGTGAGGCTATGTATTATGTTCATACTCTACTCGTTTGTATAATATGAAATGTGTTCTGTCTTGAGAGTTAAGCAGCCCTTCAGAGCACTTTATATAATTTCACGAATCAAATTATTAACTGACAATGGTATAATCATAATCTGAATGCCGAAAATCAAAATGTCGATGTTTCAAATTATCGCCGCAAAAACCATCAACGATTAGAGTTCCTATAGATGAATATTTTGATCATAACTAATCATAAGTACTAACATATAAGGTAGGTATAACATTAGAAATCAGAGGTTTATTTAAACTTTGCTAACGTCAGTCTTCACAATATACTTTTTTTTAATCATCCTGGAAAAATGTATTACTACTAAATAATCCTTCACCAAGGAAAACATCGTGAGGAAACCAGTATGCCTGACAGATATTTCTCGACGGCACATAAAGCCAGGTCAGAGGTCCATGGGCAGCATAAACAATTTGACACAAGGTTAGGCACTAACCACACGATAAAGAAGAAGACTAGAATAAGTAATCCAAAAGGAATTGTATCAACGTCGCTAGTTCTGTTCTATAAGTAATGTGATTATCTCATCCCGAGTAAACAACACAGTTACCTCAACTCCATCCGGACAGCAAAGCACTAAGCAGCTAATGTCGCTATGTCTTTTTATGTTGCCGACAACGAGGGAGCGATTCCGATGAAACGGAATAAAAAGGAAACTAAAAAGCTTTGAATTTGAATCCGCTTTGCAGCATGTTCAGTTTGATAAACTCGTGGACTGGCTTAGTACTGTCCTTACTTATCAGTCTGATTTGTTTTTCATATTTCTATGGTTTTCTGTATGCAAGTACGAATGGTTACATCCCTTAACCTACAATAAATATATTTGTAATTTAAGATAATGAGGTAATTTCGAAAGTAACTTAACAACACGCCTGTTCTCCCGGACGGCTTAGGCACAGGTGCAAGTTACAGTACCATGTTACTCCTCTAGGTGTGTGTACACTACACCCGCATTTGGCAGGGGCGAATCTATTGCCTTCAACTGGGCACAAAACTATATTCCGTGTGCCACCGTGTGACTACTGACAATTCCTAACTCCACACAATCACCAACTAAAACAACCTTCCCTGCTATATTTTAAGCAAAAAAGCACGAATAGCTAAGAAAAGAATCATCTGCCTAGCCTTTTCCCAATTATCTTGGGTTGGCTTCCAGTCTAACCGGATGCGGCTGAATACCAGAATTTCACATGAAGCGACTGCCTATCTGACCTCCACAACCGATATCGCTTTTACTTATCTTTTTAGTATTTTCCAGACTAGCCGGATACAGCTGAATACCAGTATTTTACCTCCAACTCCTCCGTCCTAATACGAAACCCCTTGGTAAGACTGGCTGTCAGACTATCGGGCTACTGACTACCTGTAAGTCCTTTTAACGAATGTCAAAAATGTACAAATGACAGCTGGGCCCAACGGCTTAACGTGTTTTCCGAGGCACAGATGAAACTCGGCATGTTATGGGTGGTGACCCATCTTCGGACCAACCTAGGCAAGCACGGCTTAACCTAAAGATCGACCCGTGCGGCTGTTTTTATAGTGGCTAAGAAACGAACATTAGCAAACATTTTGAAATCAATCTACTTCCTGCAAATAATACTCGGCCATGATTTTACTCTTAGTTTCACGTCTCAGCAGCTTATATAGTGCAAGTGTAATATTTTCAATTTTGCCACTAGAATTAACGCAACAATAACTCTAGGAGGAAGGAGTTTAAGTTAACAAACTAGAAACTTTTAATTAACTTGCCGCCTTACAATGATAGTAATGACCCCCCCCCCCCCCCCCGCGAACCTCCGCCGCCAACCCGCCACGGCGACGCGCGAAATACTTCACATTGAACAGTTAACTTTGCTTGATTAATTGAGACGAAAACAGTTTAAATGCATTGGACCTAGGTTCTACTACAGCACTAGTAACTGGTAGTTAAAATGACTAAAAGTTTGAATATACCGAACTCACAAGTTAACCTAATAAGGGATAAAAGACTTCGTTTTCCTTGGACTGCTATTTTTACGATGATAAGTATGTTAGTTTGACCAAACCCATGTATTTAACCTTACACTGCTTTGTTTATTTTTATGAACAGTTAGAACACGTGTCAACACGCTAGCTGTCTAGAACACGTGGCAATCGTTTTCAAAACTTCTCGTTTTTTTTACAACTTTCAACAGGGTAATAAAAAAATTTTGGGTTCAAAATATCAAAAATGTTTGACATCTCAACCAAAACGTTTATATCACCCTGTTGAAAGTTTGATTTAAATTAGTCTTTGTATGTCAATGGAATAATTTTTTGCCTACAAGACGATCACCGTTAGCGCTGACACAATGTCACCTTGCCCTCAGGTTGCTGAGTATTACTGAAATGAACAAAAGCTATTAGAAAATACTGGCAGTCATCCAGAAAGCCGTCTCTTTCACCACGTACTACTCAGATTGTAGTTATCCTGGTCTACCGAAACCACAAACACAAATGTTTGACACTCGGTTATCACTGATGTACACTTTCCGTTAGTGGCAGCCTTAGGTGGCACTTAGCGGCACCGCTTAGTGGCAATTCTCCAGTCATTAAGGAAATGGCTTGGATTTCAGATAACTAACATTAATTCGCTCTTGTATTTACCAACTACTCGATTTTATTGAAGCTAAATGTACTATGTTTTACATTGGGAATATTTTGAGTCTGAGATTAATTAAAGGGGTTTAGTTTGCAACAGACAGTGAATATTAGTTTTGTGAAGTTTAAGTAGGTAAACCAAGTAGTCACGTTACGGTATCGGAGAAGAGTTTGTGATTCCTGATTGTCTCTCGCAACAGTCGCCCCTTGTTACATGCGACTGATTAACTGAACTAGTGAAATGTAGACGTACTGTAGTTGTACACTTTAGGGATCACAGGCCTGATATTACATGCGAGCCTAATAACCTTGATCTTAAGAAATCAAAAAAGGAATATGCGGAAGTGAAGTCTGTCTAACGTCACAAAGCTGGTTCCATGTTTTTCCATGCGAAATGCAAAAACCTGAACAAAAATCAAGCCATCTAGTCAAGAAATTACGTTATTTCTTGACAGCGTGCCCCTGCGCGGTGGCACGGCAGGAAGCCGCCGCCGCAAACATTAAAAAAGGAGTTTTTCATAAACCGAGCGTTATTAAGGCCGGGACGCAATATGTGGGGAAAACAATTGTAGGCGAACAATGCGCGCCGCCATTGTACCTGCGAACGGATTAATTTGGCGCTCAGCTGCCGGAGCCGTGCTCAGATGTTCGCGGGTACAGCCGGATTGATTGTAGTAGGCTTACACTTATTTGTGTAAAGATTTTATGTAGATAAACGTTTATTTTAGTCCAGGAAAATACTTCTTAAAATTACTATAGCTACGGCCTTGAACGCATGGAGGAGCCAAAAGTTCATTTCCTTATGTGTTCAGTGCAGTATTTAATTTTTGTATCATCTCGAGTAAGTTTCAGTTACAAAGAACTTTCTTTCAGACTATACAAATGTCTCATAAAAACTAGACCACATTACCAGAAATTACTTTTATAAATGAAAATAAATCTCAGACGTTCCTGGTTATCTTCCAGCATTAAAATCTCGACATTTTCCAGCGTCAAGTTAGGTCACAAAGCGGAACACTATATCAATGCCGGCCAATAACGAAGTTAAATAACTGTAACACGGCCACTGCCGGCTTAGCAATCATAACTTTGCACTTAAGCTGTGGCGCCCAAGTTGGGGCCCTTTGCTCGGTGTACTCTGCAGAGTAGTCGGTGCTCTGCAGGCTGCAGCGGAGTAGCGGAGAAGCGCTGTCTGAGCTTGATTAGCGGGAGATCGGATTACGGTTAGCGGTACTAGTTTTGATTTGAGCGGGGAGATTTTGGGGTTGAGGTGGTTATTGTGGGCGATTATAATCTTTTACGTTTTTGTTTAAAGTATATCATTAATAGGGTTGGTTTTATTGCTTTAAGAAGAACATTTTATGTTGCAGTAACATGGATGAGAGGCATGCAGAAGTGTGGATAATTTCATTAATTTCTACATTGGTCTGTTTCGTAGTCAGTGCACTATGTTATTTGACCTCACCTATAAAGAACAGGGGAAGAGGGGTCTGGTAAAGTCTGCTTTATCCGTTATAATACGTTGTACGTATTTGTTTTCATAGTTTTTCTTTACTTTTCCTCTTCTTCTGCAAATAATATATTTGTATATTTTAACTTTTTGAAAGGTATTCGTAGCTCGATTTAACAGTCCCCCAAACCCCATAAGTCCGTTCTATTTATATTGTTTCGGTAATGTCAAGCGCAGTGTTTCGGCACATAACGTCCCGATGCCATGACGCGGAGCGGCTTGTGTTTGACACATGAAATGCCCACTATACCAATCAAGGACATAAAGAACCAAACCATTGTACTGCCGTTGTTCAACTCCGCTTTGTGACCGCTTGCTGCAGTTTCGAACCGCTCACCTATGATCAAATGTCATTTCCTAGTAGTGAGTCAAGCTTTGCTGAATTATCTTTGTTTTTTCTCTCTCTTTCAATTGGAAGTACAGAATCTGCTTTGAAACTTCGATAATCTTCTATCTTTTAAATTGACCAAAATGTCATCGTAGTAAAAGTGATAAATAACAATATCATATTATTTGTCTTAAATTAGAAGACTAATAAATGAGAATAGAATAAATTTGTCAGTCGTATTATTATAATTACATGTTACTTAGATAAAATCGAGTCGGATGAGGATAAATTACGTTTTATTAAATTTCATCAACACTTGACAGAATCTGTATATGACGTCTTAATCATTTGTGAAATAATTGTCAGGAACTGTTAAATTAACATTTCCCATGTTGCCTACTTTTGCACTTTAACGTCGACCATCAGTTCCTCAAAGCTACTCTAGTGTCCAAACACAGTCCAGTTGTACGCTCGCCGCATCACGTGCGCTACGGACGGATCACTGTCAATGATGAGGCTTGATGCGCCCACCTACTCGCTTTGCATCTTATATTGTTTGGAGTAACTAGCTCTTTGAGGCCTACACGACGAGATAACTGAATTGGAAACTATTCCTGTTTTTGTTTACTTGTGACGACGGTAAAGGGATCGGGAGTTTTCAGTTTTCAGGGTTGAAGGTTCAATATATTAAGTTACACAAAACTTACCCGTACAACTGTGTTCCTAAATGTGACTGTCAAAAACAACATTAAACATGTTCAGAAAATTATGCCCATGTTGTCGCTATCATACAGAGGAGGTTTGCGTTCCAGCTGTGGGAATATTATGGGCTGACTGTGATTGTACGATGATGCCACTTATACAAAAAGTTCTGAGGGTTTTACAAGTGTTTGTGTATATGGTCAAAATCCTACCGAATTATAAATCCATACCCAATAGACGGATATACTACGAGTCTATGACTCGAAAATTATTACTTCGCATTTCCAGTAGAATCCCAGCCCTCAATATTAACTTGTTGTACGGGCATTACATTGTGCGCAGTAATTCAGTATGTATGCTCGCGGAGCTTGTGTAAGCACGTACTTACGAAACAATTCCGAGCATGTAACGTCAACTCGAGCTACTTAGCGGAGAGAAACTGCAACCTAATGTACTATCGTATCTTCGTACGTGTACTCTTTGCATTGTGGAGACTTTTTACTTTTTAGCTGTTTATTGCAGAGTCTTCAATGTGGTCTGCTTATTTCTTGTGACTAGTATTATTCAGAAAGCTAAAAAAAAGTTATAAAATGAGGTGTATTATATTAGTATAATTTATTCATTAACTTTTTGGAAGACTTAATGCATTCTATTCATGTTTTTTATTTTACCTGAGACTTTCGTTGACATAGATTTATTCTAAAGTTAGTAAATTATATAAAAAATCATTGACTCACTCTCAAAACCACTCCGTTTGTTTAAATAATAAACAAATGTCAACCTGAGAACACTTTTAGTAACAAGATGGCAAAAGTATATGAACATCATAATAAAAGAGTCTCTTCAAATCACCATTATTTGTTTAACTATAATAATATAATCACTTCTCCCAAAACTTCCAGAGTCAAGAGACAGAGAGTCTAGAGTTCTAGACGTAACAATATATTTGGACGTAAAGTTGAAACTAGTATAAATCGGCAGAGTTATTAATTCCCGTCGTCCGGGTCGTTAATAACGGTCCTCGCGCGTTTCCTCTCCGGAACTACGCGACCCCCGCCCCTACGTCACAAGCACTTTATAATTATTTTAGATTATGTGTCGTGTCAGTAATTAAAGGAAGTGAGGCAGTAACCACTGCCGTAATCAGTCTACCCGTAGATTTTTTTATTTATTTAAAATAGGTACGCCAACAGTACATACATTTTACATTTAACAATAAAAATATACAGGTTAGGGTTCTTATATAGGTACCAATTACAGGTGTACACAATATTCTCTTAAGCACAATATAGCTATATATTATCGTAAATTAACAGAAATAAATATAAAATAGAAAACAAAACATCTTTGACTTAAACTAAAACTAAAGAAGACCACCAGATCAGACAGACCAGATACACACAGACAGACAGACAGATCAGATCTGACTTATACCATAAACACAAAACAAATGTCAAAATAAAAATAAAATACCCAAATAAAACTAATAAGAAACTAATTATGGCTGTTTAAATGTCGGTTCAAATGAGAGCGCAACAGGCTTTTGAACTTCGGTAGGGAACCAAAGAACACATCCAAGTCAGGCAATTTAGAATTGAGTTCGTTGTATTGAATGCACATTCTTGATACTGGTGAGTGTCTCCCGATGTTACTTCTACTGGCTGGCGGTTGAAAAAGTCTAGAAATTGGTTGTCTAGGACGATTATATGGGACTGACAGCATGACACGTTCTAGCAACTGTTCGCATTCAATTTGACTATAGACAACCTTATGGAGAAAAACTGAGTCATGGACAGTACGACGGTTTCGAAGCGACTCAATTTTAAAGAAAGCCAAACGTTGTCCAGCCTCAGTGGTAGACGCCCACGGCGCCGGACGTCGGCAGACGATCTCCGGCCACCGTAGGCGCGGGTATGCGGGCGGCGAGTAATGGGCGACTCGCTGTCCGACCATGGACCATGCCCGGGTCGACGGCGCGTTGTGTTCCACGCGCGTCTCAAAGAGTGTCAGCATAATGACAGGGCCCCCTCTAAATGGCCAAAGCCTGCCGGGGTCGCGGGACTTATGGAATTACCGTGACCCTGGAACATAAAGGGCTATTGAAGGACACCGTGGATTTTAGTCAGTACAAGTCTGACAGTCCCTCCCGCTCTGCCCTGGGGGGGAGGACTCATTTGATGATTTTACAACGATAAAAAAAAAAGAAAAAAAGCCAAACGTTGTTCGTTTGGACATCGGTGGGATGTTCCTGTGGACATGTATGCAATATGTCTTGTAAACGCTGGATGTTCTCGAGATGCTGCGAATGTACAGCATACATAGGATTCCATGCTATACTGGCTTAGCTGACAACGTACCAATGCCTTGAAAAGGAGAATTTTAGTTTTTACTCCAAAAGATTTCGCGTTTCTTTTGATAAAACCTAACATTTGAGCTGATTTCTACACAGTATCAGAGATATGAGAGGTGAACTTTAGTTTTTGGTCCAAAATTACTCCCAGGTCACGGATTTCTGAAACCTCTTGCAAGTTAATGTTGTTTATTTTGTAAGGGGAAATCAATGGCTGTAATTTTCGAGTGTAACTTATACAAAAACACTTTTCTGCATTCAATGTCATCCCGTTAGATTCACACCAAAGACTGATTTGATCAAGATCAAGTTGGAGTAGACTGGCATTTGCTGGTGACTCTACTCTTTTATAAATTTTGAGATTATCAGTATAAAAGGAAAAGTCGCAGCTAATTCGAGAAGCAAGATCGTTGACTAATATTATGAAAAGAAGAGGACCCACGTGCGAACCTTGTGGTACTCCGGAATTGCCATTATACAAACTAGACTCGTAACCTCCCACTGAAACTACTTGTTTCCTTCCGCTCAAATACGATCTAAACCAGTCAAGAAAGGAACCAAGTATACCATATATTTAGTTTGTAAAAGTATTCTGATTTAAAAGAGTGTCCATGGAGTTTCTTGCCCGTTCTTCTCCATAGAGATCTACGTTAGGAAATGGGCAACTACAGTACTTTCACAGTTTTATGCCTTGTGACTGGGACTGTAGCTATTGTTGTCTGTTTCGACAATTCAAAAGTGCCTGTAACTGGCCTATTTGAAATAAATGCTTTGATATTGATTTTGATTGATAAGATTCGAGTTTCTGTAATAAAAGTTGATGGTTTACCTTATCAAAGGCACTGAAAAAGTCTGTGTGTGTATTGCATCAACCTGGTATCCTCCATCAATGACTTTTGTTAGATCAGAGATAAAACAAGTCAAATTAGTCTGAATAGAACAACCACTTCTAAAACCGTGTTGATGAGTAGAGATAAGTTTGTAGGTCCTAATTTCAATAAGTTGTAAGATGTCCGCGTCAATGATACCTCAAAAGAAAGAACGATTATCAAGCATGTTTTCAAAAAGGTTTGAACAAAAATAGCATCCTCCGTTTTTTTTTTTAAATAAGGTTTACAAAAAGTATTTATGAATTTTTAAAATTTTTATGAACTTTAAATGTCTGTAAAAAAAAGTCTAACGACACAGAGGCCTAATACTTGTTTTGCTAGATTGCTTACACATTACTTTAATTAAATAAAATAAAAATTAACTCATTTATCATTCAATTTGGCCATAAACAAGCAGTTTAGTTAAAATTTTGGGAATATTCGAAAAAAAACAAAAATTATTTAAAAAAAAATGGTAAGACTTCGCCTAAGACAACCATGGCTTAAATGGTTCTAAATTGTCTGTACTATCTTCGCCTTAAAGCTTTGCACCCAGCTTCCAATCACCCTGTAGAACAGGATAAATGAGGGATTAAAAATTTTTGGCCAAGGTTGAAAGAATAGCAATGAACCGGAACAATTCGAGTTTTCTTCCATTCTTCTGGAAAAATTCCTTCGGCCGGAGAAGAGACTGGTTATAGATTTTGACTAACGGTGCAGCCAGTACAATAGCACACCGTTTTAGAAAATAAGGATGTATTGAAAGAAAGAAAGAATAAAGTTTATTTGACGTCAGTTCATCAAGCACACATAATTAAAATAATAAAAAAAATACAAAATAAAAAATCACAGTTTTTAGAAAAAATAAAAAAATGAGAAAATAGGTACATGTGCTGTGTGCCTCACGGCTGCGCCAAAAAGGTCCATTTCAGCATTCATGCCAGACAGGTGATGCTGTCTGACGCTGGTCTTCCAATGAACCTTTGGGGGGTAAGTGACGGAACAACAGTTTCAAAAATAATATACCTATATAGATAAATAAATATATAATACAAATAAATAGATAACGAGTAAGTAATGAAATGTTATTTACGAGTTTTGATAATAAATAAATTAATAAAAAAATGTGAGTAATAAGTATTTAAGTGTGTTAGAGAGTGACACTAGTAACAATAACAAATATAGACATAAAATAAGATTAAGCTAGGTGAGGGAAGAAAGTGATGAGAGTGGTGAGTCAGTGTAGTCAATTTTGGGTTGCACAAGAAAACAAAATTAAAAAATTAAAAAAAAAAAAACAGAAAAATAGAATAATAAAAGAAGAGGCTAAGACCTTGTGGTGAACAGGCAAATTCCAAGCCACAGACATACTCGTATACGTGCACGATGCACTCGCACATAAGCGCTGCAAACCTGAATATAGTTTGTTCAGAATAAGTAACTGAAACGATTCCAATAATTTTATACCATGTTATATTCTGAGTCAGGTCCTTATTGAGTCAGGACCCGCACCTTTGTTAGTATCAAGCTGATTCAACTTGACAAATATTTCCTTTGTAGTGAACGGTATATTACAAGATAAAGAATCACTAATTGCTGTGGTTGTGTTGATTAATGTTTGGGAATCGTCATGGTATACAGAGGAGAAGTGTGAAGCAAACAGATTAGCAATATTGGTACCATTTTCACCAAAAATTCCGTTCAGGATATGTGGTGTTATTGTTGCGCTTTTCCTTAATGTATTGCCAGAACACTTTGGCATTTTTAGTAACAACCTGTTCTTTTATTTATTTATTTATTTATTAGGTACACTGTTACATTATAATTTGTACATTGCAAACTTAAGTCTAAGCGCCTCATCACTTACAGAAAAGCACAGCATGCACTACATTATGCGCAGATAATTACACAATTTAATAATTAACACAAGAAATATACAGTTTAAAAAAAATAAAACAATTAAAAACTAAATTGACTACATTGAATTAAATTAAATTAAATATAGATTAAAATAAATTAGAATAGATTGAATTAAATTAAAATGGATTGAATTATTTATTAAAGATTATATTTTTAAATAAAATTTTGTGTTTATAATTTTTATGGCAGACATCAAACAGTTAAAAACATCTTTGGCGTAATATCGAAAATTCTATCTTGTCGCGCGGGTTGTCAAACTTGCGCTACCGTTTCCTGATTTTGTTTTTCTCAGCAATTTATTTAATAAGTGAAGAGGAAAACCAGCGTGGATATTTCTGCTGTTTAAGTGAGCGTTTCGGCACATTGCTCTTTATCGTGGCATTAACCGTTTCGTAAAATACAGACACTATATTGTTATCAAGAGTACAACAAGAAGAAAACATTGATTCCCAGTCAGTGTTCCTTAGTTCCCTTAAAATTGTCCGCTTTAAAATAGTTAAGATTCCTGCTGTCGTTATTGCGGAGCCAGACAGTATTCGATGATTCAATACAATATAAAAGTAAAGGATGGTGTCTCTAATTGTGTGTGGATCTAATTTACTCAGAATATGTGAGGGTTGGTTTATTTTCCCGTCCTCAATGCTACTTACAACTATATCCAAAATTCTGCCGTTACGATTACAGATATTGTTAACTTGAAAGAGTCTATTAATGGCCAGAAAATCAAGTAAAGAGCATTCCAATCTACTGTTATAATTGCTAGGTACTGTGTAATTACAATTAAGCTCAGTAATCCACTGAATTCCTCCTAGGTTAAATTCACCGAAAACGACCACACTGTCAATCTGATTCATAACATTACTGACATTATCAAGAAACTTATTTTGCGTATCAAGTTTTGGAGGGGGTGGTACATATACAGCACATAATGCATTTTTTTTTAGGGTTGTGTTATATTGACTGTAACCCACAAATCTTCAGATTCAGATTCTCAATTGGTAACTCGACAAAAAACTTTACTTGAGATTGGAATCAACACACCTCCACCATCTAATTTCATTTTTTTTTTTACAATTCTGATTAACAGTCAGATCTCTTCGATACACAATGTATCTATTGTCAATGAACTCATTATTAGATATGTTTTTGTTAAGTCAAGTCTCAGTAAACACAATGACATCATATGAACAAAGTAAGATATTTTTATACAATTTGTTTGTTTTGGTTCTCATTCCTCGTACGTTTTGATAGTAAACAGTGAATTTTATTTCTTAATACGCAATAACATTGATAGCAGTAACAAAGCTTACATCATAAGTGTTAAGCTTTCAGTGCTACGTATTAGCAGTGCTTGAGTAGTCTCATTTTTGCGAGTAAGGATTCGGCCATTTCTAACCCAGACAAAGAACCCTGGCGAGATTCCATGTATTTTGGGACCCAGTCTTAGAGGTAGCATTCATTATGGCAACTTATACATACTTGTAAAACGACTAAAGACTAACAAAAAAGCTAATGGAAAGTAAGACGAACAAGTTGGGAGAAAAGAGATAAACGTCTTTATACAAGATAACCTAAAAATCTTACGGTTAAGGTTTTTAACTGTGAATGTCTGCTTATTTATTTAAAATGAATCAAAAAATAATAATGTTTAGGATGAATTATAAAGGAAGATTCGAATAAACTACTCTTAGATAATTCCCTTTCCAACCTAGCCGGTCCGAGTAAAAGGGTTTAAAAGCCGTGGCGCGTTGTACACGGCCTCTTTGGATGATGCTCTGTGCTTTTTGGTTCTCTTTGGTTTTTGGTAGTAAGCAACTGACAGGTGCCAGGGGAGGTAATAATTTTGGTTCGAGTCGTGTATATTATACTGATGTACTTATTATTTACTTGTCTTAAGCCAAAACCCGAATTTTTGGCCTGTACCTAATTAATGAATCATAAAACTGCCAGACTGCGTCTAGAGACTATACTGATTACTAACCTAGTAATTAGTTCAATCACTATTAAAACTATGTTGTTACGACTTTGATCTATAAGCGAATTATGGTCAAGTAGAACGATTCTTACTACGCTGAATGAAGATAATTATACTTTTACATAAATTATAACAGCCAGAGCTCACTAGCTATGCATGTACGAGTACAGCTATTGAAAGGCAGGGTTTGTTGATTAAAAAATGTGTAATGTGACGTAATAAATCTCGTTTATTGGTTTTTTTACATGTTTTATTTTAATATTTTTCAACAGTGTTATAGAAAAAAATATTATCTGATTAAAAGATTATCTAAAAAGGAAGCTGGTGCAGCGATATAGCTCTGGTGTCTGGCAGACCCCATATACCATAATATGCTCATAACATGAGAGCAACAACCCGCTGTCCGTGTCCCAACAGGACAGCGACAACAATAGCCTAATACACCACTTCGCCCCTGTAGCCTTCTATCTACTACGATATACGTTTAATAGGACTTGCTTCCTATGTGCATAGATTTAATTCTGGCACGTAAAATAAATGGGTGGTTGCCATGAAATATTGGATAGGTAATAGGTACAGGATATATTTCTACTGAACTTGGGGAGTGTGTAAAATCTGCAGAACTTCTGTAAGCACTATCCACCATTTCAATATCCACAATTTGCTCTCTGCTCAGAAGGTACAGAGTGTGTACTTTCCTCTGTACTTGTTGTGGGTACAACATTAGGGGAACTCATCTGAGCGCGTTGAAAAACACTGGAATAGATCATCAAAAATCTTACAGTGACAGTAGTGACGGGACTCAATTGATCACCATTGATAACGTTCCTTTATAAGATATACTACGAAATCACCATAGTTTCATTTTTATTACATGATTTTGCCTCGTAATTGGCGTTTTAATATAAAGTTTACATGTTTATAAATATTGTACATTAAAGAATGTATAAAAACGAAGAGAAAGAGCCATTTATAGTAAGAAAACCCTTGAGCAAAAACACATGTCATTAGATTGGAACGTAATCGGAAAAAAAGTTGCGTTTTGTAATTGCACGATTGCTTAATTTTGAGTAAATTAAAATATTTATAACTTTTGATTCCCGTGTCCTAAAAATTCAATATTTTTTAAATAAATATCTCATATAATTGTAGTTATAATTATTTTATATTTACACTTGCATGGAGCTTCGTTAATTTTTAGATTCTTTGGGTCCACTTTCGCCGCCCTTCTTTGTATGTTGATTCTTAAGCCTTGAGTCTCGTAGCAGCATGGAGTGATTTATTTGCCGGAGTTAAGTGTTCAGATACGTAGACGGCAGCTTTAGTTCCACCCATACCTAAGTGATGTGTGTTCAACTTGTTATCAGGATTATTTCTATTATAGACCTGCACAGCTGCTAGTAGGGTATCTCTTACATGAGGGCTGCGGAGTTTTGCAACAATTGTGCGAGGTCTGGAGCTGCTTTTATCCAGTTTAGCAACACGTGTTACTTGCATTATATCTTCATCATAGATAGGGGCGTTAACAGTTTTGGCAAGTTGGACTAAACAGTTAGCAAGATTTTCAGAGCATTGTTCAGTTAAACCATTTATTTCAACATTGCTCTCTCGAAGTTGTTGTTCAAGTAAATTAAGTCTGTCTGATAAATCTTTCATTGAAGATGTTGCAATCTCAATTTGCAGTTGTTGGACGATGGAGTTGTTTAAGTCTATGCGGCTTTTAAAATCTTCAAATTGTTCATTTATAAAGTTTAATGACTCATGGAAACCAGAAATCTGCCCAAGTACTTCAACCAGTTTTTCAGCAACAACTTATTTCACCGTTTTTTTAATAGTATCACGTATCTCCATTTTGAAGGTGTTCAATAAATCTCTTAATGTACTCTCGTACTATACAAGGTGGAGACGACAATACGACAATTTTGGCCAAGGTTTTTGAAGTAGCGAGTTGGCAACATGTGTTTAACGTTTATACCGATGCGGGATTCGTTAACCTGTTGGTGGTAGCCTATTATCTAAACTATGTAGAAAATGCTAAAAATAAAAAATAACGTCCTGTGAATAAACTGCATACAAAATTTAATCGAAAATATCAAGTAATTTTCGATTGAATTTTTGTATGCAGACTGGGAACGTCATGTGTTACATACAGTTTAATTTATTGTCGCATTGTCGTCTCCACCCTGTATATGGATTAACGCTTGACAAGTTTTTATCGACAGGGGATGAAAATTAAATGGTTACGGTCGCGGTGGTACCACTCCCTGTATACTTAGGCATAGGACTGTTATCGTTGTCGCACGAGATGTTCACTTGGGGAGAACCAGTATCAGCATCGCGTTTCTTTGGAAGTTTGTTACAACATTCCTTGCACTTACAGCTGGCCTTTTTGTCAGCATTCAACATGCCGAACCTCCTATTCGTTAATTTAGAACACTTGCGATTATAATGCGAATTACATTCAACGCAAATTATAAACTGATCATCAGGTATTTTTTGTTTATATCCAGTACATATAATGTTTGGCATTAATACAATGTTTTTTGTCAGCAGTAAGAAAGAAGCATGCGATAGTGAAGGCTCTGTGCGGCTCTGTGCGGCTGTGTGCACTTCATCACTTAAACGGGGTGTGGGTTTAGTGAACGCCCAAATGTTACTTGTGGCGTTCGTAAAAAGGAGCTATAGAAGCTTACATCAAGTTCCTTTTTCAATTTCATATTTCGTGTAGGCAATACGAACTTCAAAATTACACTGCTTATGGTTAATGATTAAGTTATTTAATCCTAGACTGTGTGAAACCGCTGTCCTGAAATGGGATTACGACGTGATTGTCGATATGAGAAGACGCCTGTGGTTTGCAACAGACTAACAATATAATTAATATCTCTAAACAATAATTACCTTTACACACTCACAGTGTTCGCGTTACTCGGTAATGAATTCATCGAGTTTATGTTGCCTGCGTACATTAACATATAAAGTGCAGATATTAGTGCTTGTAACGCGCGCAAGTTATGTGGCACTGTAGCAATGCTTGCTTACGATCGTGCGACTTGCTAACTGCAGCAAATTACCTCACGCTTTAAACTTATATTGGGGAATACCAAGGGTATAAAATGTGATGTAGCAATTTTACGAATTGAATTCATAATCTCAGAAATTGTAAATTGCTTTAATAAAAAGGTTACTTTCTTGGTATCAATGGAATTTGTTTTTTTTTTTCATTTTATGGTATTGAGTTTAATAGTATTTCAAAGGATAATTATCTCGGTTTTTCGTTTCAAGTAAAGTAAAATATTAAATCAGGCAATTTTTTCGTGTACAATCAGCTGACAGCATACGTAATGAATCTAGTGATCCATAATATTGTTTGAGAGTCGACCTCTTAACATGATGTTCCAACTAATTGTTGATTTGAATTCATTAATAGTAAACAGCAGTTTTATGAAACTGCGGTCAACATAACCGACCCGGAATCCAGACCGATTGCCGACACCGAGTTTTGACAGATATTTTGGTAGTTCGGCCCAGTCGCTTTCATCGCACATTAATTTTACCTAGTTTTAAATTAAAACATTAGTACTTATACCAACCCAACAAACAGATACTCACCCTAATTTATTCGGTGTTGCAAACCCAAAAAGGGAGCCCTAGGCCGAACACAGCAGCTGATTTACCAATTTAAATGACAATGAGATACACGTCATTATCTCGCTGTGCATCGGGACAACACACCGGACGGATTGTTGAAAGCGTCGTTTGTATGCGCCGCCCGGGACCACTGCTACGAGTAGCTACTAGCTACACTAGCAAACACGTCATGTCAAGCTGTAAGCTGTTCAATTTCGGTGCTGCCGGGTAAGGTTAAGGTTGACAGGTTTTTTCGTGCATAATTTAACAGGGCAGTGTTTTAAATAACCATTAGTTTGTTAGTCAAATTGTTTGTTAGCTATTAGCTCCTACTAGCCCTGGATCAAAAGTACTGAAAGTTACGGGGGGGAGGTCTTTTCTCAGCAGTGGGTCAATGTAGGGTAACAGTATTTAACTTGTTAGGCATCCTTCGATCCAAGGTAAATACGTAGGTATACATTTTTGTATAGCCGTCCGAATGTAGGTACCGATGTTGCTTTCACTTATATAATGTTTCAAGGAAAGTATTTATTTAATATGCTTGACAGTAAGTAAACCTGATGTTTTACATGTTAAATGCTAAAATTCAACCGCCGCTCCTTTTTATTTCCAGTAATCAACATTCCGAGCGGGTAGGTTCGGCAGCGGTAGGCTCCACCAAAGTGGCTGTAAAGTGTGCACGGAAAATATTTTTATTTTGAATACTTATTCGTTTGAAAGAGCCGGCGGATTTTTGTCAACGCATACGAACGTTCGCATTCCGCGCCGCCTGATGTACCGCATACCCTGCATACCTACAGCGGTATGTTGGCACAGTACAATGGGACCCATCCAGATACACCACTGTTTTTGTTTAACTACCGTATTTTGTTAATTAAAAACATATGTAGGTACAGACGGTTTCGTTTTATTCGAAAAGTTTGAGACATTTTTGTTTTTATTGTTTTCGCTGAAAACAAGTGTTATTGTTTGAATGTTGACATTAACTCGGAAACGAAAGATAAACGGAATTATGTTTTGCGGATGAAATGTAAGCGAAATCAAGGTGGGCAAGAATCGCACGACGAGCTAAGAGATACGTGACTGCGTTGCTACGAAGCTACGCGGCTACGAATTGCGTAGTATTCTCGTAGCTTCTTGTGGTCTGAGTTTTACTAATGTCACTCATTGATTGCATATCTAAATTATTTAATAATATTATATTGATTTAATTTTAGGCATAATGTAATACATAACATCACGCCTGTAACCCACAAAGGGTTAGGTATAGGTGTACCATAGTATTACCACATTTTCTCAATTAAGTTTAATTCCGTTGTAAAAAAGAGCGAGCCTTTTGCCATCAACCGGGCAAGAATCTTGAATCCGGGCTGCTACTGAGAAATTCCTGACAGACAAACCCTGTAACACTTAGCCCGACCCGAGGATCAGACCCAGGACCTCATACTCAGCAGTAGCACTTGTGACCACTGGACCTAAGTGGTCTTAACTAAATTATTATCCACCATTACAAGAATTTTTATTTTATTTTAAAACTCTTAAAACCTACCAAATACGACAAAAGCTAAACAAGCACATATAGTCTACAGGCAGCACAATGTGAGTTGGGAACAAAGCGTTAGTGTGCGCAGCTTCCGGTGCGACTCCGGATGTGACGCGCGCGGCCGGCGACCTCTGGCGGCGCGTAATTAAATGCAAGTGTAATTGCGCCGAGCAATTATCGAAGCACGGGGTCAGTGACCCCGGGGGAAATCTTCGCAATGTTTTACTTTACTAAATAGTCTCTAGATGGGTTTTTACGGATTGAAATGAATTGTGGTACTGAAGGAGTATCGCTGCGAGGTTTATTGATCGTGTGAATTTTAAATCTTTAAAGACTGTTTTACATGTTAAAAAGGCAATGGTTCAATTTAGTTTATAAATTGTGTTTCAAGTCGGTTTGATGGCACGGTTGGCGCAGTGGCTGAGCGATTGACTGCTGCGCTTCGTGTCGCGGGTTCGATTCGCGCACGGAACAAATATTTGTATGGCCTACAGGTAGCTGTTCCGGGTCTGGCTGTTTGTGTATGTGAATTTAAATGTTTGTAGACGCACCCACGATACAGGAGAAATTCCTAGTGTGGGACAACGTTTTGTTTCAAAAAAAAAAAGTCACGACCATCATCTGTTTTATCCCAACGATATTTTGTCGGCTTCTAGTCTAATCGGAAGCAGCTGAATACCAGTATTTGACATGGAGAGGAACCTATCTGACATCCTCAACTATTAGGTAACAGGAATGGTTGTTTAACTTTCATCTGACAGGAGCAAGTCACAATCTTAAATTAAAAAACAAAAGTTTACGTAAGCAAGGTTTAGTCAAACCGCTACAGACGATTAGGGACGCGGCTCGCGGCTGTACATCATCGCCGTACTGACAGATTAAGTATATACACAGCCATCCGCAATATGCTCGTACTGCAGGTCACTTAACATTAACTAAGTCCCGTATATCATATTTTAATTTAATTCACATGCTGCATTGATCACGTATATTTCAATTTAATTACTTTTAACCAAATGAAGCTCGGTGCAGAAGCGGCGCAAATCAGGCGTGTGTTGTGTTAATGGCCGTTAATTATGGCTGGCATTACTTCGAAAACATGCCATCTGTTACGATGTTGCATGTACCGTAGTACAGGATGCTATGTGGTCAGTAAGATGAATGAATGTTATAAGAAGGTTTGTGGAATTGATTACGATTAGAGACTGGATATTAAATGGACACAAGGTTCACGTAAGAGGTTTTCTAAAAGGGCACCTATTTTACATGCTTCGTTAAAGTTAAAAATGAAGATGTTATTACCAGAACATAATTAATGTATTTCATTTCATGTATTTCATTATTTCATTTCAGCCCATTACCATGGACCGGTCACAAATATTGACTTTGGTGCACTATTAAAAAAATTCTGATAAATCCTAATAAAACTTTGCTTGACCTAGTAATCGAACTTAAAACTTCACGCCCAGCAGCTAGCGCTCGCGACCACTGGACCGCGGTCTACTCGAGGTAGGTTACTGCTTCTGTTAATGTTGATATTACGGACAAAGCCCTCGTCTCTACCCTTGTTTCCTTAGCCTCGAAACACTTTGACACATACATTGGGCTGCATTAGTGAGGACTACTAGGAACACATAACGATGTCTAGGTTTAAGACATTCCGCAGTGTTTGTTTGGAACTCTCTCGCAAGCCCTAAGATAAACGATGTCCTATACTAACACACGCTGATCTACAACTCATACCCATAATGTGTATGTATGTAGATGTACGGAGATAATCTATCTATGTGTCTTTAAAGGTCATTGGCTATCGTCCGTAGGATTATTAGTGGAAATGACCAGATGGTACAGTTATCTTGTATTTATTTAATAGTGAAGGGTTTTTATTTTTACAAGGCAACAATTAAACACGATGTTAGATGGCGCCTTTTTAGCACCTTTAACACTAGTGTGATTTAATTCCTTAGCATTTTCAAATTATTACAAATATAATATAAAATATAAGATTTGGAAGCAAAGTCCAACTCTCCTACAAATGTGCTAAACAAAACACAAACAAGCATTATTATTACGATCGTAATAAGAAACTTTTGATGCTGTTCTGTAATGTGAATCGCGCTCATAAAATATGTAATGCGAGTACGTACAAGTTCATTTGCCGATTACATCGTAGGCACATCTCACATAACGTCACATTTTAAAGCCCGTCAAGGCATGTCTCCCATTCAGACAGTATTTATCCAATATAAGGGCGCATAAACTAATTTAATGTCCGTCGTATCGACGAGCGAACACCCGCTTTACTGCTCAGCGTTTAAACGTATGGGCGTGTTACGGCCCTGGAGCTGTTCCATCGCCTTTTACGGCCACGCTGCGCCGGTAATACACTCTGACAGTTTTTATAAGTGTTATTATTGAAATAATGGACGTTTTCAGAGGGTGAGTTAAGCGATGTATTGGGGAGAGGATAAACAGAAAGAATTTAACGCGTCTCGCTTCGCAGTTAACAAACGAAGTTATTCCCTTCTAAGCTTGTTTTACGATCAGCTATCAATACGGATCCTTTTCTAGGGTTCCATACTCAAAGTATGAAACCGGTACCCTATAGTTATAGGCTGCATTTTTGAAACAGAAATAAACATCGTAACCATAACTATGGTTAATATATTACCATAATTATATAATCACAATTATGGTTAAATACTGTGGTAATATCTGTCTAGGTAAATAATAAAAAGAAGGTTAAGTCAGTCTTGGTGAAACATAACCATTAGTACATTACATTTTCTAGTAGGGTAATACTTCAAATGTAACATATTCATACCATTTACATACTTCCATTCCCTAATTACGTCAAAAACCAAACTGAAGCAAGAAAAATCTTGCAGTTGTTTGGTCAACTGAGTTTAAGTTAAAACTGAATTTAAGCAGCGCTTCAGTCAGTAACAGCGACAGGCGTCTTGCAAGCCCTCAGTCACCATCTTTACTTAATGATCTACTTCACGAATGAGAAAAATTGTTGCAAGCATAATATTAAAAATGATTAGATTGATAGATGAATAGATAAACCATTTATTTAGTGCACACAAGAGACATAGCACAACACACAGAAGCAAAACTAAATGATACAAATTACATGACTATATTATCTCTTCTCTACATATAATAAAATCGTTAAAATCCGGTCCGATGTTCCGACTTGGCGCAAAAACTACTGCATAGATCCTGTTCAAATCTTGCAGAAATATCTGTAATAGGCTTCTTCAAATGTTAGGTTATATATTATCACGCTACTTGCTTAAGGGGATGAGTAATGTTGCATTATGTTAGTATTATTCAATTGTTTATCGTTTCAGCCATGATATGCGTAACAACGTCTATTTCAAAGTATATGTCAGCGAAGCAAATAGAGAACCGGTTTCATGACCGCTTTACGTGCATCACGTCGCAAGTTCGATCCCCAGTAAAGTTATACTTTTTGTATTTGGTTGTAATTTTTTTTGATAGAGATTATTATTATTTATTTTATCTATTTTATGTATAATTTTCCACGAGAACGAAGTCGCGGGCAACAGCTAGTAGCTATATAAAAGCAAGGTGCCAAAATACAAAAAGAAAAACATATTTACGAAAGAAGTATAGATTAACCAATGAACTTAATTCTTGCTACTTCTATCGTATTCTATTATATTGCTGTTCTGTTCTTGTTGTACTTACTATTAATATATATTATGAATGCTGGAGTAACTATGCATCCTCTCGAAATGTGTGTTTATCTGTTACCTGTTCATACCTTAACTTGACAGTTGAATGGATTTCGTTGACATTGTGGAGACCGTGACTTAGGTTAGGACATAAAATACTTTTTATCCCACTATAGTGTGTTTCCTCGGTAACATTTCCAAACCCCACACAGGCGAAACCGAGGGCTGAGTTTGTAGTAGTGACAAATTTATGTGGAGTTTTGCCGCGAGACAAAATCTAACCTTTATGAACCTAGAGTTAAATAGGAATCTTCTGACAATGTGTGCTTGTAATAGATAATTTAGCGTTTTTACTGTTATAACAAACAATTAATAACCAAAATATGATTTTCTTGCGTAGGTAGCTAGTGTTAAACTAGTCAATGTTTTAGTTGAGCTGTACACGGGCTTGAGACTTACACACTTGTATTTTTAAATTTATTCACATTTGTATTCGTTTTTAAGAGAAAAAAAATAATGTCACATGTTACTTAAAATCCAATTTTTTAAAATTAACTACACAAAGTTAAACTTACACACACAACTATACGTTATATCTCTCTTTAAAGAGATTATGCAAATGGAAAACAAGACGAGGAATATGATACTGAATTCTCAAGCACTTACATACAATTTAAACTCCTATATTAATTGGCTGGAGATCGCTTGGGATGCTTTATTTTGACTAGTGTGAAGCTCTGCTGTCTCACTTAGGAGACGGAAAGAACAGTTCTTGTTTTGTATATATTATGTATAAGTCCGCCCGTGCACTTTGTGCTTGAAGTGTTAATAAATAAATAAATGTGTGTTAATTAGCCAAGTTAATTAGTTTACATCGCACACTTCGGTAACTGTCATTGTACGAGCCGGTAATGTTCATACAGCCGCTCATTATTATTGTGTGAGTAAACAATATTGTACCCTACACGGGGTTTATTTTTTTTAACTTTACCCTTGTCGGGTACATTGGTAAAAATAATATAAACGGGTTTACAATAAAGCCCAACATTTTATACGACCTTAACATGGTAACCATAGCCGATTGGTGTAAGCGCTTGCGTTAGCTAGTGATCTAACCTCGACGACGTGAGTTCGAACCCAACTGAGGAATTATTTTTGCTACTTTTTACTTTTTGTTTTTTAATAAATTTATTTTGTGGCCAATAAAATTACTCAAGCAAAAATTAAAAAGTAATTAAATATAACCAATGAAATAATTTGTTTTTTTTATTAGATAAACATTGGTATTGTTTGCTTAGCTTATCGCTTGGGTCATTAGCAAATTATCCGTCTCGTTTCTTCCAATATGTTCCTTCCTTATATTGGTTGTTTTAAGGTTCAATTTGGTGGGGGCTGTATGTTAGAAAAAAAAACTTGTGTGGCCGTTACAATGATTTAATACTATGCTATGCTATCCAGATAAGACGTTCGAATGAGTAAAACACTGTTGTTTACTTGTTTTTTTGACAAAGACAAAGTTTTTATTGGTAAGGATTGACGTAAATAATTTGTCAAAGTAGGTAGGTATATAAATTGAATCAAAGTAAAATTAGACGTGAAGTGAATCAACATGTTAGATAGTAAGAAATTATGACAACTTCTAATCGCATAACAATAACATCACTTCACCATACTTTCAGTAGTTGTTGTGGTTTTAAAAAAGTTTTATACCTACCTACTTATTACTAAGTTTTGTATTTGTTCAAATTCGCTTAACAAATATGAACATTATTGGCATAAAATAAGATTCATATTCGTCTACTAATTAAAATAAATTCGACCAATAATGAGTCGGCAATCCTTCGTTTTCTGTTACTCTATTATAAGCAGAAGGTTGTAACCTTCTGCTATGAGATCTCAGTTTGTAAGCACACTTTTATGCGGGTGGAGAAGAAGGGATCAGCCTTGTGCCTTGCCACGATGTCGTAGTGTCGAGCCGCGATGAATTTGCCTTTGGTTTTGGCCTAAGGTGTTCTACGTCTCCAAAATCCGCATATCGTCGGACCCATAACTGCACGGTTCTCCCCTGTGGATAAAAAAACAGTATTTATAATACTTATAATAATAGCTAATATTATAATAAATAAACACTATATTTTTATACTATATATACACTATGTTTATTCAATATACTTATCTATACCTAATTAATATTACTTATAATAATACAATACATAAATATAAGATATACACTGACAGTAGCAAACATTATAATCTATTTTTATTTACGTTATTCAAAAGCTTTTCTTTAATCTGTCTAAGGGCTAGATCAAGATAATTATAGACCAAGCTAATTTTATCATAATCATCATACGATTACAAATTAAAAAAAAGAAAGTATAATAATTTAGTTATGATAATATATTTATTATAACTATGGTAGGTATTGCACTTAAGTTACATTAATTATTTATTCTAATAGCAGTCGGTTATTAAATCTTTTTAAGTCATTTGACTTGACCAACATTTTTATAGAACCTACGAGAGTCACTCCATCTTCTGCTACTTGTATAGATAATGTTTTCTGCAATTGTGATTACTTAGATAAAGCCATAGTAAATTGTTTGCCGTCTGACCATAGCGGACAAACTGTAACTTTTAGGTGTATCATTCCACTGCAAAAAGTTCAGATTCAGTTTAGACCAATAACTACTAATAAATTAAATAGGTATAATATTTCCCTTCAGAATAAGTTAAGCGTTATGAGCCATCATATGGACGATATTAATATAAATCAATTGTATGATAATTTCTTTTCAATAGTTCACACTGAGTTCAACAAAACTTTTGAAAAGAAGACAAAATGTATTTGCCCTAAATTTACATTTAGTGATTGGGCAACTAGAGGTATCAGAAAAAGTAGGGAAAGACTATTTGAGCTTTATGGCCTTAAGCCTTATATAAACACTGACACTTTTAACAAGTATGTTGCTAAGTATTCAAATATTTTTAAAAATACATGCAAGGCTGCCAAAGCCCTGCACATTAGCAACAAGATCAAAACTGCAGAAAACAAAATTAAGACAGTTTGGAAAGTCATAAATAACGAGACTAACAGGAAGAAAATACGTAACACTAGCTACACATTAGATACAGCGTATGGTCCTAAAAGCTCTAATCAGGAAGTAGCTCATGAATTTGTAAATTTCTTTACCGATATACCGTTAAAAACTACGGAGGCTCTTAATTCCTCTCCTGAAGTCTCAATGGGTTTATTAAAGGTGAATGTGTCTGGCTGCCTGGCTGAATTTAAATTTAAACACATAAACCCTATGATAGTTATTAAAGCTTTCCGGCAAATAAAAGTCAAACTGACCGAAGATCTTTGGGGAATGTCTATCAGAGTTTGTACATCCATAGTTGAGACTATTGCACCATACTTAGCTTTAATTTTTAATTTGTGTGTAGACCAAGGAGTTTTCCCTGATCTAATGAAATACAGTAAAGTCATACCTCTGTTCAAATCCGGAGATAGTAAAGATACTAATAATTATAGACCTGTATCCGTGTTGCCAGTTTTTAGCAAGGTTTTTGAAAAGGTAATGCTGAATCAAATGCTCAATCATTTTAACACCAACAGAATCTTACACGATCAACAGTATGGTTTCACCAAGGGACGTTGTACAACTGACGCCGGTGTAACCTTATTAAAGCACATTTTTACTGCGTGGGAAGAGTCCCAAGACGCCATAGGAATATTTTGTGACCTCTCCAAAGCATTTGATTGCGTAAATCACGACACATTACTTTTGAAACTTGAGCATTACGGACTAGGTAAACTTGCACTTAGTTTGATGAAATCTTATTTGAACGATAGACAACAACAAGTTCAAATAAATGGTGTTAATTCACAGGGTTTAAAAGTAAAAATGGGGGTTCCGCAAGGTTCAATATTGGGTCGTTTCCTCTTTTTAGTGTATATAAATGATCTACCCTATTTATTGAAAAACCAACCTCATAATATGGTGTTATTCGCTGATGACACTTCCCTTATTTTTAAGATAAATAGACGGGCCCAAAATCTAGATGACGTGAATAATGCCCTACTTCAGGTCCATAACTGGTTCACAGCAAACAATTTAGTGTTAAATGGAAAAAAAACGAAATGCATAAGATTTGCTTTACCAAATGTTAAAAGTAGCGATTGTGATATAGTTTTGAATAAAGAGAAGCTTGAATTTGTAGATAAAACAGTTTTCCTGGGGATTACGCTTGATTCAAGGCTACAATGGGGTTCTCATTTAACATCTCTTGCGGGGCGGCTAAGTTCAGCAGCATATGCTATTAGAAAAATCCGTCAATATACTGATGTAGATACCGCTAGACTGGTCTATTTTAGTTACTTTCATAGTATACTGTCTTATGGCATTTTACAATGGGGACGGGCTGCAGACATTGAGTCTATATTTATTCTGCAAAAAAGAGACATCAGAGCCATATATAATCTTCGTAGGCGTGATTCTCTAAGGGAACTGTTTAAGGAAATTAACATCATGACGGTACATTCTCAATACATCTATGAAAACATAATGTATGTAAGAAAAAATCTACATCTTTTTAATAAAAGAGGTGACAGACACAATTACAGTACTAGAAATAGAGACCAATTAGTTCAGCCAGGCTTCAGACTCGCTAAAGTAGACTCATCTTTCATGGGGTACTGTTTGAGATGCTATAACAAAATTCCACAAAGTATTCTTGAACTGAATGAAACGAAATTTAAAACATGCATTAAACGCACACTGTGTAGGCAAGCATATTACAAGTTGGACGATTATATCGTTGATAAAAATGCTTGGCTCAATGCCGGTCCTGCTCCACAAGGACAGGGACGCATAAATGAATAGCATTACATATCCCAATCACCTGCGCTCTTGATGATTTATTTACTGCATCAGTGAGCGGGGTACACGTGGCTGAGTTTTGGGGCTAAGCATATTTTAACTTTTTGCCATCGAAACGCTAAGAAGAAGAAGCATTAAATAGTATGTTGGAGCTGCTGAAGATTGTACAACTATCTTTGCTTTGTATAAATTCAATCTCTTTAGTATTATATAGCCGCATAGCCCATATTGTGTGAGTACTATGTAATAGAAAGCTGTCATTCGCGGGAAACCTACGTCTTTTCTTGACTTGAATGTGCCCTGGCGGTTAGGAGTGTGTCATGCTCACTCAAATGTCTCGCTGATGGTGGCGCGTGTGTCGGATCATTTAGTTCCCTTCAAAATGGTTGAGTTGAATGGTGCTGATACATGCGTCATGTTCGTGAACGGGCGCTGTCAGTTGTGACTGGTCATCTCTTGGTTGCCACGGCTTATTTGAATTGATTTTTCTTTTTTTTTGAATTGTTTACTATGGACACTTTTAACGTACACATCTTGCTACATCGTTCTCACATAATGTACCATCTCAACATGAATGATGTAACCAAGAGTTTGTAAAAGTATACTGATTTAAAAGAGTGTCCATGGAGTTTCTTGCCCGTTCTTCTCCATAGAGATCTACGTTAGGGAATAGGCAACTACAGTACTTTCACAGTTTTTATGCCTTGTGACTGGGACTGTAGCTATAATTGTCTTTGTTTCGACAATTCAAAAGTGCCTGTAACTGGCCTATTTGAAATAAATGCTTTGATTTTGATTTTGATTATTTCTAGTAAACATCCCTTTCAATGTTTACTAGGAATAAAGAAAATAGAGGAGTTAGTTAAAGTGAAGTAGGTATAATATCAACGTAATATCTAACTGTTACTCACCGATATCATTAAGCGCCTTGTAATTTCACTTCTTCTCATCGATGCGGTAATCGATGACAATTCAAATTGAGTCAGCCCAAAATTTGGCGACGAGTTTGGCTCTTTCAGTAGCGTCCTGTGATGCATTTCACAGGAGCAAACAACAGGACAGGCAGGACACGATATAAAGTGTCCCATCGTTTGTTAGGCAGCACCACATTTACACTCACTATTTCACATAATATAGATACGTTTTGCTCATCCAAAACAACGATTTCCACCTCTTTGAACATTGATAAATGTTGCATGGTTGGATCCACAGAAATAAAACCACACACATGCTCAAAAGTAGTAATCAATAAACTCAGTAATGCAAATACTCGTAGATTGACAACTAAGAACGCTCATTTTTTATAAATGAAGGTGTTTGAAAACAATATTTTTAAATTGTTGGTAGTTGTTGTCTAAACAGTCAAATCAAATAGCCTGAGAGTTCAATGTTTGTCTCAAACGTTGGAATCGTTATAAATTCTACTTTAAGTAATGTTTTAACAAAATAATGAATACAAAAAGAAAAATAATATATTATTGCATGCAAGATTTGAACTTACGGCTTCTCGTTCAGTGACCAATAGCCATTATGCCAGGATTGCTATAGCAACATTATGCAAAATATTATATCTCCTTCAGCATCATAAGTGAATGATGACTATATATTGGTATATGGTAATTGATGTGCCATACGCACACTAATAAAAACCGAGCTCGCTCGTTTTATTTTGTGTTTGTGTGCATAACTATGACTTCACCCACACATATAAACTGTAAACCAAATACTTGGTTCAATTGTACATAGTTCGAGTTGCCAACTTTTGAACGTTTGCGCATTGCTTATTTTTTTAATTGAAAAACGGTGAAGAGTTTGTGTTTGATGTTTTTGTTTGAAAGTCTATGATAACATAAAGTTTATTTTAATAACATGTATTAATTTTAACTTTGTTGTTTCTATGATCAAACACTTTGTTGAATTTAACACTATTAAAACATAGAATAAATGCCTGTATTTCCCCCGAAAGAAAAGTTAAAGGTCCGGTTATATTACACCCACATTTCGCCAGTTGTGTTCAAGTCCCATGTAATAGGGCGCGGGCCTAATTCTAATAAGTAGTCTTTGGTAACAAAACCTACCTCATACAGCAAGATACCTTAAACACCCGCTCATCCTTAGACTAAACACAAAAATAAAAACAATGCTCCAGAAAACGGTTCTCCCCTAACAGCAACATACATTGAATTTGCATAATCAAAATATTTGGTCGTGTTCCATTCATGGGCGGGCAATGAAAGCGATCTCCTGGCTATAACCATTCGCGCCAAGCTCAGCAGGCCGGGACCTGTGACCCACTAGAGGTGGGTCTTGGCAAATTTCAATTTGCCTGGAGAAGGCCTTCGTGCATGCATATTGGCATATCAAAGACCTTTTTTGGCATGGACCGTGTGAGAAGCTTAAGCGGGCATGATGAAGCTGTTGCAATAACGTGTTTGTTAACTTTATGAATAGTTACACTCACAAATATACTAATTAGTTTTGCGTTCAATGAACCCAGTTAACTACTAACTTCCTTCAATACCGAACTTCTTTTTGCGATGCTAAAAACACTGTTTAAAATTTAAAACCATGCACATAAAACAATATTAAAACTACTACTTACGCAAACAAATCGTAGTTACATTCTGTAAAGTTGTATTTTTTCGGAAACAAGAAAATCATTATTTTTTACTTTTCAGATATTTTACACGAACAGTTTCAAAGCATCAAGGATAATATTGATAGGTTTATTATACAGGGTGTTTGGTGCATCGTTTGCCAAATTAAATTGGCCGAATGGAGAGGTCATTTGCTATCTCTTCAGGCCCAAAAACTCACTCTTGCCCACACCGGTTTTTTTATTCGGTTTTTCTAATTTTTATTTTGAAAAATTCCCAAACTTAGCATTAAAGCTTAAATTTAAAAAAAAGTTATTAGTATAATCCTTAAATTACATTTAAATTTTTATACGTACTGTGGTATGGTTCTATCAAACAAAACTACTCGCTAGTAACATCTAGTTATTTTTTAATAACTCACAAAGCTTTTGGACGAAGAAAAAATAAAACTACGAGCAGTTTTGAATTTAAAAAACCGCTGAGGCCAAGACTGAGTTCTTTGGCCTGAAGAGATAGCAAATGACCTCTACATTCGGCTAATTCAATTTGGCAAACGATGCACCAAACACCCTGTATACTGTATTTCAATTGTCAACGAATTCTTGATGCCTAAAAACTCCTCAGTTGCACCACACGCAAGTCTACACGGTTTGAAGTTACTGCCTTGTTTAGGGCCCGAAAGGGTTAAACGACGCCCGAATGGATTACGTAGTTATTAATGAGCTAGCAAGGATTAAATTTAACTAAATGGATATAACAATGACCTCTGAACGCCACTCTTTTGCTGCAGAATTAACTCGGAGCTCATTAAGTTCTTAAAAGGGGATTCTAAACGTGTTTAAATGTTTTCTTCGCGACCATTTTGTGTTTTACTAATGTTCAAAGGATACGTGAGTTGGGTTCTGTCACATATTCATTAACGCTTTTACATTTTGCGAGGCGTAAAAGCTTACGTTGTTATCAACAATTGTACCTACGGACTCCTGAAAAGTTAATTAATTATTCGTCCCGACTTATAATAGAATACCGATTTCTTAGCTACATTACGTGGAAGAGAAAATCCGCAATTTGTTTACATTTTCACTAACTTTGTTTCAGGAGTTTTTAACCAGCTTCAATCTTTCAATCATTGGAATTCATATACAACTAGCTTATGCCCGCAGCTTCGCCCACGTGGAGCTCGGAAATTGCCCACAGCCACGGCCACGGATCTTACTTCTAGGATAATAACTAATCTATGTATGTATAGTTCATCAACAACACCATCATCATCAACACACACAATCGTACATTATTTATCGTACATTTTAGTGAACTTAAACAATTTCCTCTTTGTAGTGTTTATTTCGGTGGGTTTCTGTTGACGTCGTTTGAATTTCATTTGTAGAAAGTTTTGAAGGCTCTGTAAGAAAAGTGGCTGAGTGATTGGTGTCGCAGTTAAATACTTGTGGCCTGGGGTGTGAAGGTATTATTCTAAAGTTTTTGTAAGCATTTGAGCAAGAGATTGATGGATGACACGAGGGCTGGGTGGATGACGAAGGACACATGTTTTGGGCCACTTGCAACAGTAACTAGATTATTGATTCTGTTTCTTCTAATTTAAAATTAAAGACATAGGACGAAATTTTAAAAACAAAAGCCAAACGTATAAATGACATCCGGTAGACAATCATTGGCTTTTCTCCATGGCCGACCATCAAATTGTTGACCAATCCATCAATTGTTTTTATCCGTATAGAGGATCATCTTCTTTAGATAATTACATAATCACCCTCTGCCTGAAAGAAGGTATTAATTAATGGGAAGTACAATAAAAAAAAACTTTCGCCTCATAAAGAACAACATTCTCAGAAACGTAAAGACGAATGCAAGTTTTCATAAAATATGTATAACTCATGAGTTACTCGTAACTAACACTTACGACTAATGCGTCAATAAAGTTTCTCACCAACTGAACCAGTAAGTACGGACTTCTAAGTTTTTACTATTTAATACGTTCGAGAGTCTGACACAATTGTATAGCATCCTGTCTTTTGTCTACTTTATTAGGGACACTAACCAAGACGAACTTCACTTCTTTCCGCCAGTTTTATTAACAAAAAAAGAAGTGTCCCAGAAATTCGTGGCGCTATTTTATGTAATGAAAGCTTTTATTAGGAAATTTCCTTAAACGACACAAATTAGAAGAGATTTCTGTGACGAATCGCTTGAGATACAAGTATTTTGCCGACTCTGAAAATAAAATGGCTTTTAAATAATATTTTGTGATCTTAATTTTTTGAAAAAATATCCTAGTAACTAAAACCAGTAATTAAATAAACATGACTTCAGGAGAAAGACAGTCCTTAAAACTTTAGGTATTCTCAAAATTATGAACTTTTACATTATGTTATTGTGTCCTTTATTTATTTTTACACATATTAAATACATTTTTAAATAATCTAATACAAAACAATATAAAAAGCATTTAAAAATATAAAAAATAGTGGTCCGCCGGTATCGAGAGCAGGGTCCAAGCTACCGGTGGTTAGGGCTCCAGAGACAGGAACATTATGTTTATTATTATAAACTCAAAGCATTTATTTCAATTAGACCATCACAGGCTGCAGATTGAATGTCAAAAAAACAAAACAAAAGCGAAGCTACAGTCACAGTCACAAGGCATATTAACTTGAGAAAGTACTGTGGTTGCACATTCCAATGCGTAGATCTCTATGGAGAAGAATGGGCAAGAAACTCCATGGACACTCTTTTAACAAAATATTTTTACAAAATCTTGGTTACATCATTCATGTTGAGACTATACAATGTGAGAACGATGTAGAAAGACGTGCACATTAAGAGCGTCCAGAGTAAAAGATTAAATCAACAATGAAAAAATAAAGTAATGAAAATAAACCGTGGCAAGAGATGACCAGTCCCAACTGACAGCGCCCGATCACAAACATAACGCATGGATCAGCGCCATTCAACTCAACCATATTGAAGGGAACCAAATGACCTGACTCACCCGCCACCATTGGCGAGACAGTTGAGTGCGAATGACATTCTCTCAGCCACCAAGGCACATCCAAGTCAATGAAAGATAACAAAATAGAAATTGTAGCCTTACAGTACTGTATAGTACTCACACATGTGATATGCAATTATATACTACTAACATATATGGAACCGATGCAAAGCAAGGATATTTTACAATCTTCTGCAGATTCCACAATAATTTATCATGATAATCAATTAGTTTGCCCCTATGGTTGTGGAGTAGCAAATTGTTGCTTCTGTGAACAAAATGTAGTGATAGAAAAGAAAAAACAAAAACACAATTAAAACCTTAAAGATTAGGATAAGCCCTACTAACCATAATAGGAAGTCTACATAGTGGTACTCACATTTACAAAAACTGAAATAATGCTTCTAATTTATATAAAACAATGGTAATCAAGGTAACTAAGTTTCCAAACGAGAAAAAAAAAAAAAGAACTAGAGGGGGAGGATATCTTCCAAACATTAAAATCTTAGTTCGTGAGCCCAAGTGGCTGTGGAGCAGGACCAGCATTAAGCCAAGCATTTTATCTACAATAATAGTCTTACAACTTATAATTTGCTCGCTTACATAGTGTGCGTTTTACGCATGTTTTAAATTTATTCTCATTATGTTGTAGAATGTCAAGTGGTAATTTATTGTAACATTTTACACAGTACCCTATAAAAAAAGTGCGTACTGTTGACAATCTGAAACGTGGCTGATCTAATTTGTCCTTATTTAAAATTTTGTCTAGTATTAACATTATGCCTGTTGCTTATTTTATATAAAAAGATGCATGTTTTTCCGAACATACATATTGTTTTCATAAATATATTGAGGGAATAAATGAGGGAAAACGATTGCGATTTAAAGTGCAATGCTCATCTCATCGATTGATTCTGGTTTGGATTCGGGTGTAAGGGACAGCCCTCCACAAACAGGGTGCATTCAGTTCCTTATTTTGAATCATATTCCACCGGAATTTTTCCCCGGATTCTTTTCTTTTTTTTCAGTTGGTATTCCTTTATTTCAATGTAAAATTACATTCCCTGTACGCAGCACTCCATTTATGTAAATAATACGGCTAAAATAAAAAAATCCAACAATTGATGTTGAAATACTCTAACGAAAGACGCGTGATATCAGCTGTTCACTTCCTGCCTAGATACAGAGTTCATCGAACTCGTTGTCGCGCTTGAGTTGGGGATGATACTGTAGTTTACCTATCTATGCTGTTTATAGAAGGTTATAGCATCCCGAGGGAGAAAATAATATATAAACCGAAGGGCTCCTTTGGTCGTTTCGATGGAGTAAAATATAAACTGTGGAGCTTCGCTGACGACGATGATTTCCTCCAGTTTTTATCTGTTAGGCATAAAATCGATCAACACATAGGTACAGCAAGTTATGCAATTTGCCTCAAACTGGAACTCCCATAAAACAATATCGGAACACCTGGCGTTGTGTTTAGTGATGTGGTGAATCGATATCGATTTTTCGCTCTCTGTTCTCGTTGTTTTTCAAGTGACATTGTTTTGTGTGTAAGTATTTGGTGGCAGTTCTGTCAGTTTTTTCAATTTTCAACAGAATCATTTTTTGCAACGTTTTATTTTCGTTTTCATAGATATTTTGATTGTTGACTTTAACAGCTGGAAAACTTTCACAGTAAAACGAAAAATTAACACTACTGTGGTGTTGTGTTGTATATTAAAACTACATCGCTACATTGTATATTATTATGACGTTGTTTCAGTCACACGGGCAGGCAAGAACAGTGACAATCCCCAGAATGGTACGCTAAAGAGCCAACAACTTCTTGTCTTCCTACAAGCCAAAGATTTTACAACTAGTTGATGAAGCTCGTCATTTCATCAACAGAAGCTCACATATCGATCATCCTAACCACGACTCTATGTCAGATGTTAGCCCAGGAGCTCGTATATTTTACGTTCGCGTAACACGCTCAAATGCTCTTTTTATAGTCGCAGAGACGGCCAGTAAATTTGAGTGGTGGCTGGCCTAAGCCCCCGTAAGCCACACTACGTGTAATTTCGTTTTATTAAGTTCCCGCTCCTACACTATATTAGAGTCAGCCTCTTGATATGGATGTTAGTTATTGTAACCGTTATTTGTTGCGCGTTTGTTATGTTTTATTTGTGGACAGTATAATAGAGAGTTGTGTTGAGTGGGTAGTTAATGCTGTTTGAGTAAGAAGTGCTAGCGTCACTTATTGGTGTCATGTTTTTTTTTAATTAGCCTATTCTATCCCATTGCTGGGCAAAGGTATCCCCCATTCCTTTTCAACTCTCCCGATGGTGTATTGGTGTCATTAATAAAAATACATTTTCATTTATTCTTTATTGCACACATAATAAAAATATTCATCCAAATTGAAATAATATAGCTCAGAAACAAAAACAAGGTTTAATGAAGTAAAACATTACAATAACTTACAGCTTAAGGTTTAATACGAAGAATTATGATGAACCCGAATATGAATATTGTAACGAATTCTTAGAGCTCGCTTGAGCACGCCCAGCTGGGTAGATACTCAAAAACAACAAACTTAATCCAAATAAACACGAAGACGCGGTTAACGCAGAAATATCAAGTCTGACTAATTTACACAACGTCTTATAATAATAAGTGAACATCAAAGGAGTTTCGTCAAAGAGGATTCCGTCGTGAATTGTTGCGAGACTTGCGACAATTAGCGTGGTCGCACGACAAAGTGATGCAGCAGTGGAATTTTAATAAAGCGAAGTAACGAATTGTGAGGATGCTTTGTATAGCTGTGTCGCGAGATTAAGGTGCGGTTCTCTGCACGCGACACTCATAAATCTGTAAGCCGAAACGTAGAGGCCAGGTGTTGCAGAGCCGTTTGTTCAATTTGTTTAATTATGTTTGGAAGAAATATTTGGCGTAATCCGTCATGGCTTTTGTGTTTTAAATTAAGTTTATTTAAACATAAGAAAGTTTATTGGATTTTAAAGTATTAAATGCCATGAAATAGAAAACCAAGTTTTTCCAAGAAACTTGCAAAAAGCAAAAGTTATAAAAAAAGTTGGAAAAAGCAACCGTCTGCCAACAAGTTACCCACAATATTTATGAACCGCATTTGAGCATAGCTTTGGCACTTACTGTGGCTGTTAAAATGATAGCAGTGATTCTCCGTACGCGCCTACTTATTAACAAAACGGTATTTCATACTGACATCGTAATGAACCGCAGTGCGCGACTGTACCGAGCTCCCTTTGATTCCGTAATCAAAAGGCACATCCAATAACTCATACGAGTTCGTTCGCAGCTGCTAATTACGTTCAGTCGTCGACAACTGACACACATGGTGATATTCAGGCTCAGCGGCGCGCGCTCGCGCCTCCCGCACCTAATTGTTTACGCCGTTCAGCTCACATTAATTGAGTTACCGTTTGAAATTCCCTTTTATTTTACTAAATGAAACGTTTGAGATGTAGGAGTTCATAATTTTCTGACAAATAATTAAGGAGCAAATTATCGACAACCTTGAAAGTAATTGTGTTGCTGTAACCGTTACACGCACGTTCCAATCGAGGGAATTATAATGAAGACGTATTACGATTGGTAGTTTATGAGCTCCTAAAAAGGAAGTGGTTGTAATGTTTATGTAACTAAATGTTTCCGTGTAAATTGCGTGATCGCGGCTATTAACGCCTTGTTGAGCAGAATTAGATGAACACAAAGAAAATTTCATTGGAAGATCTTATTTATGTTACTTCTAGCGTAACTTTGTTTTTTTTTTGAAAGATGACATTTAGGTCGTGCAAAAGTTGAATAATTTTCCTTTATTTATTTATAGAAATCAATTATATTTTTAAATATTCCTTACAAAAATCAATATAAAAAAACATTAAAAAATATAAAAAATTGTAGCCCGCCGGTGGAGAGAGGAACCTCCTAACAATACGAGCCGTGTACAGCTTTCTGAATCAAGCCCTTGATCCAGCTGCCTAAAGAAAACCTCCTCAGGTATTGGTCGAGCCTCTTGGCAATTAAGCCATGGGCTGATACAACTATCGGCACCATGATTGCTGAGTCCACATCCCACATTTCGACAACCTCGCGAGCCGAGTCAAGATACTTGATTTGCTTATCTTTCTCGGCTTTCACGAGGTTCTCATCATGCGGGACCGTTATGTCAAGAATCATTGCGCGCCGCTCTGATCGATCCACCACCACTATATCAGGCTTATTGGCTACAACAGTCCTGTCAGTGATGATTAATCGATCCCAGTACAATTTGATACTTCCATTTTCGAGAACTGGGTCGGGCACATACTTTTAGTACGGTACTTCCGATTCCACAAGGTTGTATTTTAGAGCAAGTTGCTGATGGATAATCTTGGCTACAAGGTTGCCTATGCAAGTACTGTCCGTTAGCCAGACGAGAACACCCGGAGATAATGTGACGGATAAATTCGCCTAGACGGTGGCATGCCCGACATATGTCAAGCGTACCGTCCTTCACAATAAATCTTCGGTAGTTATTCGTCATTATAACTTCATCCATAATTGCACAAACAAAACCTTCGGTTTCTCCGAAGAGGTCCCCGGAACGTAGCCAGGCTACAGATGCTGATAGGTCTACATCGGGCCCTGCATGGGCCGAATGGGCCTGTATTGCCCTTTCTGAAGCAGATCAGTTTGCCGATGAGTGCTCTGGCCCCAACAATACGTCGTTCAATCCTGTACTGCCATGGCGGTATGGCTGGTTTAGGTCGTGTAGCTCTGTCATCAGAAAATTTGACATGAGCTACACGACATACCGCTACAGCCGCACAATACAGGATTGAGTGAGCATCGGTGAGGTCTTCACAGTTATCAAAATAGTTTGACAACTGCGAATCCAGAACAGCCACTAGCGCTCTATTTTTGTTATGCATGGGTAAACGAGGTATGCGTGGTCTAAGGTCGGGTTGCGTGAACCGATATTCTCGAATCGCACCCTCCAAAAAATAAATAAATAAATAATAACTTCTAAATATGATTTAAACAAGTTAGCAGATGTTTCCAGAATGTTTATATACTAGGAATTTCCAATAAAACAGAACCCAACCGTAAAATGACGAAAACGTTCTTTCTAAATGCCTACTATTGTTCCGATATGATCAATCGGTGGGTGTGTCGCTTTGTGCGGATTACGGCAGTTCACACAGTTAATCTTAAGGGTAATGAACGACCACTAATGTGAACATTCACACAGAACGTTGTAAACACCATGCTTGGCAAATAATCAAGTAGTAAAACAAAGAGTAGTGGAGCAGTCCGCACTGATAGAACGTATAAAATATACTTACTCGATGCAATAACCTCGTTGGTCTGACGATTGCATCTGAAATGCTGAGCTTTGGACTTTAAGTTCGATACCCAAGTCGAGCAGTGGTTTTGAGTTTTTGCTCCGGAATTAATTAGGGATCCGACTTCCCCGAGTTTGGATTTGCACACACGCTCGCCTCTATCTTGTTATTAGACCTACTTTACGGAAAGGTATAGTAGTCACAAGCGCAACTTCTGAGTATGAGGTTCTGGGTTCGTTTCCCAGGTCGGGCAAAGTGTTCTTAGGTTTTTCATCAATAATTTCTCAGTAGCAGCCATGGAGTGTGGATTTGTGCCCGGCTGATGGCAAAAGGCTCGCCCCCTATTACATGGGACTAAACAACTGGCAAAATGAGGGTGTACTATTAGTACACCTGGTACACCTGGTAAACTTCTCTCTTCGGGGATTACAGGTGTGATTTTATGTATTTTTACGGAAAATATGGCAAATCTTTCGAAAATACCGTCATGTTATTTTGTTATTCCGTCATAATCGAACTTTTTCTCTTTCTCCGCCAGTGTCTCCATCATCATGTCAGCTACTGTTCCTGATGGAGCCTCCCCCGCGGCTGTCGTTCTCCAACAGCACGGGGGCCAGAGTCTCTTGCGCGGCCCATGGCACTCCACTTCCTATCATATCCTGGCTCACAGAGGATGGAGCGCCTGTGTCTGATGTTCCTGGACTGAGGTAATCATTATCTTTATGTTTTTTGTGAGTCCATTGTAATTCAGTGAAAGAATTCGTGATGCGTATGTAATTACTAGCTGTTGCCCGCGACTTCGTTCGCGTGGAAATTTTGGTGTGCAAGTGTTAGACTGCCTCGTTGGTCTAGTGGTAGCAAGCGCGACTACTAAGCGTGGGGATCGATTCTCGGGGTCGAGCAAAGTGTTAAAAAAAAATGTTTATTTCAATTACATAAAGTTGTCACACACATGATTTGGAAATCACCTTTTAAGCAAGGAGATACTTTTGTTAGGGGGCGTCCATTAATTACGTGAGGTGATTTTTCGACCCCCCTCCCCCCTTGGTGGGATGTCGTGAGATTTGGCTTGACCCCCTCATCTCCCTCTTAATCTCGCGTAGTTTAGTGTAAATACGGTAATCTGTGCTTGATTGCGTTGAATTCGCTAAAAGAAAATAATTTGTAGAGAAACATGTTTACTCAATTAAACCGAGTGATATCTGCCGTAGTTATTAATTACCAACCAAAAGGCTTAATACAAATTTTCATGGTTTGAACTACAGACATGACGATTTTCGATACAAACTTCATCCCCTATTTTACTCGCTTAGTGTTTGAATTTCGAAAAGCACTGAAACACATGGTTTTTAATTTTTAACCAGAATGATAACCACCAATTTTTATGGTTTAAACTACAAAAATGATGATTTTCCATACAAACTTTCATCCCCTATTTAACTCCCTTAGGGGTGGAATTTCGAAAAACACTGAAACACGTGATTTTTAATCAGAATGATAAATATCAATTTTCATGGTTTAAACTACAAAAATGACGATTTTCGATGCAAACTTTCATCCCCTATTTAACTCCCTTAGGGGTTGAATTTGAAAAACACTGAAACACGTGATTTTTAACCAGAATGACAAACACCAATTTTCATTGTTTTAACTACAAAAATGTCGATTTTCCATACAAACTTCATCCCCTATTTAACTCCCTTAGGGGTTGAATTTCGAAAAGCACTAAAACACGTGGATTTAAATTTTTTCCCATAATGATAAACACCAATTTTCATGGTTTAAACTACAAAGATGACGATTTCTATACAAACTTTCATCCCCTATTTAACTCCCTCAGGGGTTGACTTTGAAAAACACTGAAACACGTGATTTTTAACCAGTATGATAAACACCAATTTTCGTGGTTTAAACTACAAAAATGACGATTTTCTTTACAAACTTTCATCCCCTATTTAACTCCCTTAGGGGTTGAATTTCGAAAAACACTGAAACACATCATTTTTAACCAGAATGATAAACACCAATTTTCATTGTTTAAACTACATAAATGACGATTTTCCATAAAAACTTTCATCCCCTATTTAACTCCCTTAGGGGTTGAATTTGGAAAAACGCTGAAACACGTGGTTTTTAATTTTTAACCAGAATGGTAACCACCAATTTTTATGGTTTTAACTCCAAAAATGACGATTTTCCATACAAACTTTCATCCCCTATTTAACTCCCTTAGGGGTTGAATTTCGAAAAATCCTTCCTTATTCCTTGTCTACATTATAAAGGAAACCTCTGTGCAAAATTTCAGCTTTCTAAGTCCAAGGGTTTGGGCTGGGCGTTGATGAGTCAGTCAGTCAGTCAGTCAGTCAGTCAGTCAGTCAGTCAGTCAGTCAGTCAGGACTTCTCTTTTTATTTATATAGATAACAGAAAATGTAGCTACTTTGAGCTATGAAAAACACGTTCATAAAATTCATGTCATGTCAGAATTCAGTCACTGAATGTATAATGCGTCCTGGTTTGCGGTGATCAAAACATACCTAAATCCATCGTAAAAGTATTGTAATTTTATCGGATGGGTGGGAATAATTATGAAGTTGTTGATTTGTAATATACATGTCGGATCCTGATGAGTATGTACTTAAAATTAAACAAAAGCGCATTTGCTAGGCGTTGTGCTGACTCTAGAGGTATGATGTCCGATACGGAGCATAGTCCCATGGAACGACAGCAACCGTTCGGGCTTGGTCGCGAGACAAACTGGTCTAGAAACTGCTATGTGTTTCCTTTTAAGTTCAGAGTATTTAGTTAGTACAGTAGTGTTAGTAATTGACTCAATAACAATGAACCGTGTACAAGTTAAAGGAGCTATTTCTCTAGTTTACCCGTATCACATCCTGTGCCCACAACTTTTTGACACTATGTATGTCACTTAGTATGTTGTGGCCAGGGCCCTATGTACCAGGATGCAACTTAATATCCATTAAGGATTTGTATTACATAAGGATTATACAAAATCTCTTGTTATAACATGAATACCTAAAGAAGATCAAAGGCATTACTAACGAGATTGTGGGAACCGAAAATGCATTCTAAAATGTCTAAAGTCTAGTTCACTCACGACCACGAGGTCTGACGCCACACTAAGCCAACCGGTCATCTCTATACAAACGGTCTAAACCCCAAATTTATAGCTCGTTAATCTTGTCTGACCCTTCCGCGTCATTGGTTCTGAATGAATTAATGTCTGCCCTCGGCCGGGATTAGCGCGATGTTGTCCGACTCCGGACGGCTCCGTACGGACGCAGCGATCCGTGAATATTGCGTGACGGATGGCGCATGGCCGCCTCATTTGCTCGACCACGATAAACTCCTGGAGGTTCCATTGATACATTAACGGTGTCATCGTGTCATCGGATAGGCTACGGGTTAGATGGAAACAACAGAAGTTAGAGTTAATACGATTTATGGTGGGAAAGCCATAACAGGAGCTGCTTTTAAGCCTTTGAATATCGTAGAAAAAAGTCGGATAGAGTCTGATAGAAATTATTTTCAAAACATATTTCATTTAGTTTTTATTCAAACAGCAGTAATCGAAAACTTTCCTATTGAATTTTAACTTCGGAACAAACAATAAAATCTGTATCAGCTCACATTTCATGGAAATCCATTTGAAACGAGAATTAAAACCGAAATGCAATGCAGTCACACAGAGGCTCAGATATCAGTTTCTGACGTCATATCGCATTCCGTGTGCTGATCGTTTAGCTCTGTCTCCTAGTACGAGTAATCCTGCGGGTCAGATTAATACTCGCATCAGCTCTTTGCCGTTCGCTCTCTGACTGATGGGCTTTTAGCACAATCTGCCTCAAGCGTATTAATTTTTGAGATAAGGTGCTCTGTTTGAATTGGTTTACGGTGAAAAATTGCTTGCTCGCTTGATATTGGATTAATGATTTTTGTCTTTTGTAAAAACATTAATATTTTGTAAGATTTAATTGAAATGGAAGTTGTTCTAGGACTTTGTATTCTGGTGAGCAACTTAAAAATAACAGCTGCCCCTTTTTTTTTTTTTTTTTTTTTTTATCGTGGTAAAATCATCAAATGAGTCCTCCCACCCAGGGCAGAGTGGGAGGGACTGTCAGACTTGTACTGACTAAAATCCACGGTGTCCTTCAGTAGCCCTTTATGTTCCAGGGTCACGGTAATTCTATGAGTCCCGCGACCCCGGCAGGCTTTGGCCCTCTAGAGGGGGGCCCCGTCATTATGCTGACACTCTTTGAGGCGCGCGTGGAACACAACGCGCCGTCGACCCGGGCATGGTCCATGGTCGGACAGCGAGTCGCCCATTACTCGCCGCCCGCATGCCCGCGCCTACGGTGGCCGGAGATCGTCTGCCAACGTCCGGCGCCGTGGGCGTCTACCACTGCGGCTGGTGTGGAGGGAGGACGCTGTCCTCTCCCTCACGCGGCCCGCCTCCTCCTTCGCGAGCATGACTGCTTCGCAGAAGGAGGCGACCGCTTCCCACTCCGTCTCGCCCCGCAGCATGGCCTCGACCAATGCCGGGCGCGAGAGGTCTCCGCCTATCGCCGCCGTGAGGACACGGCGGTGCCCTGCCCAAGCGGGGCAGTCCTGCACCGTATGCTCCACCGTGTCCTCCGGGCGGTCCTCGCAGTGGTGACACCCAGGCGTTTCCTCCTTCCCCATCAGACACAGGTACCTCCCGAAGCTTCCGTGTCCGGTGAGGACCTGCGTCATGCGGTAGGTCAGGACGCCGTGACGCCTATCCAGCCACTCCTCAAAGAGGGGTCTTACCGCCGCGATTGCGGCGTGCCCGGACCTCGGTTGCGACAGTCGTTCCCTCCATACTGCCCTGAGATCGCGCCGGAGCTCTTCCCGCTGCGCCTCGACTTGTCGAGGCAGCAGCGATTCGCCCCGGCGCTGCGCCTCCACGCGCCACTCATAGACGCGCTGGAGGGCAGTTGCCTCCAGATCCCAGGGCAGCAATCCGGCAAGGAGGTTGGCCGATTCGCCGGCGATTGTGCGGTATCCTCGGATCATCCGGATAGCCATGACCCTCTGGCATGCGACCAGCCTCAGTGGTCGCGTCCGAATGCTCAGGGCCCACACGGGGGCCCCGTAGAGGGCCATGGACCGCACGACACCGGCGTACAGCCTCCGGCAGGAGGCGTTTGGCCCGCTGAGATTGGGCAGGAGTCACCTGAGGGCGGCTGCTGCCCGGTTCAGCTTTGGGGCCAAACGCAGGAAATGCTCCTTGAAGTTCCACCGGCTGTCGAGGACGAGTCCCAGGTACTTCATCGTCCTCCCGACGCCGATGCGAACCCCTCCCACCGTTATGTGGGACTCAGACCGTGGCGCGTTCAGACGGCCATGAAAACACATGGCCTCTGTTTTGTGCAGCGCCACTTCGAGTCCCAACTGCCGGATCCTTCCAACGACTGTCGCAACCGCTTGCGTCGCCAGGTCGGCCGCCGCCTGGTGCGACTCTCCCTCCGCCAGGACTAGCGTGTCGTCGGCGTAACATATTACGCCGGCGCCGTCAGGGAGGTCGCCGCGCAGCACCCAGTCGTAACCGATGTTCCACAGGAGCGGCCCCAAGACCGATCCCTGCGGAACACCGCACGACATCTCTCGCCGGTTCCATTCTCCCCGGTGACCGGGGTAGATGACGGAACAGCTGCCCCTTACATTATTATGGTCGCAAAAAGGTTCGCGCACATTATGTCGGGCCGCAGCGGGGCGGAGCGGGCCGCAGCGTAGTGCAAAATGCTTACTTAGCACATTAGTGACGGACTGCGCCCCGGCATAGTGTGCGATAGTTCATGTAAAATACATGCAAGCGATTTGAGCGGATTTTGCGCTGCGGCCCGATATAACGTGCGCAAAGCTTAATCGACAAAAGTTAGGAACAGCTGATTGCGGTTAGTTCCTTAATAAAAGTTAATCATAATGAGCAACAAACGACTCCTTCAAAATGTTATACAGTCGTAAAATTCGTATTTTGAACACGTAGGGGGAGGCTCTTTACAAGTATTTAACCATGAAACGACTGGTATCTCCGGCAGCACATCAGCCACTCCTGTTCAAACTGTGCTCAACCAGTGCTCAACCTGTGCTCAATGGGCCGCTTACTGCGTCACTTACAAGCTTCGCTTCAATGAATACTGAACACCATATTATGTTCATATACTTAATCATCAATTTCGGTTTCGTGGAGCGGGGATTCATTAGATACTTTACATAGTACTTTGTCTATAACACTTGCTTTTTAAAAACGTAGCAGGTAAATACAAGAGTCCCTAAGCGGGAGTCCATTGTGTTGCTATTCGTGTTGGTTCTCATTTGAATGCGATAAGGGTACCCTATACGTTTAACAGACAAATAGTTTATCTAAATCTAGAATTACAAAAATAACATCACATCTGTTTCCCCAGCCGGCAGGTTAGGCAGAAGTGAACCTACTGTATCTAAAAGTAATCCAAAATTTCGCCCATATAATACGGGATGCGCCAATTACCATCAACCGGGTAAAAATCCAAACTCTGGGCCGATACTGAGAAATTCCTGAAGAAAAAACTCAATAAAACTTTGCCTGACCTGGCAACCGGACCCAGGACCTCAGCAGTGGCGCTTGCGACCACTAGAACAGTGGCGCTTGCGACCACTAGAACAACGAGCCAGTAGAATCACA
The DNA here is from genome assembly GCA_963082995.1 of Noctua comes. Taxonomy (NCBI): domain Eukaryota; kingdom Metazoa; phylum Arthropoda; class Insecta; order Lepidoptera; family Noctuidae; genus Noctua; species Noctua comes. Next base: position 798,619 of record OY720267.1, read on the forward strand.
AAGGTGCCTAGACCGGTTATAAACACAAGAAAATAACAAACTGACAAATAATTTCCACATCACGCAGTCATCGTTCACTCAGTGATCGGTTTTCTGAACCAATTTTCAATTTTCATTAGTGTCCGGCCAATTTGGCGCAACGCGCTGTAGCGGCGTACTCAGCGTAGTACAGGGCTCGGCGTACACGGCGCGGTCGCTGCGTGATTGATAAATTATGTATATGAACGGTGAATGGGAAGCTGAGAGGCAGAAGAAGTGAGCGAGTAGCGGTAGACAGCCTTTGAGAAGTTACTATAAAAGGAAAAAACTACTTTTTAAAAAGAATGACTGATAAAACGTAGAATAATTCAAAGCTTAAACGAAGACGAGTCAATCACGAATGTTCAATAAAATTGACACTGAAAGGAAAGGCTAACAAAATCAAACAAATACAAATTAGTTTCTTTGGTATGTGGTATGAAGACGGCAATGGTCGTGCTCTGCGGTTCCTTTTGTTTCATTTTGTGACAATACACGTGTTTACATTTAATTATTCTATTTGTGTGACTTCTTATAATTTAACAAGCAATTTAATGAGTTATTTCGAGGATTTTGGGGCTGGAATTTTGTTTTGACGTAGTGTGGGCCCTGTGTGGCCAGAAGCTTTATCATAAGGTTTAGATGAGATTATAATAAACCATCCTTAGATATAGTCCTTTATAATCTAGCTTGAAATACAGACTCGGTGTGTAGTCTAGTCTTTTGTTTAGCTTTTAATTATAACGCTATACTGTCAAACGATATGCAAAAGATTAATGATCAGCAGTCTGAGCGGAATCCAATTAATACCACTACCACCACCACACCACTACCTAAACTTATACCCATATAGCACTCGCACACTTCACAGAAAATATACCGCCTCCCTGCTTATTTTTTAATTTTTCTTTATATATTTTGTCCTCCTAATTAAAAAAAAACTGTTCTCCTAATCTTCTCCCTAGCCTCAACTCTCCGCTGCCTGTCCTAAGTCCTGACCCGACCGCACGCAGTTCATATTCGCGGCATGCCGACCGTTTGTCTTCGTTACGGTAATAACCTCGTGACGTAATAACCTCGTGCTCGTCTCCAGAATACGGCCGCGTCAGCTGATGTCAGGCTTACACAGGATATTTAGTGTTATTAGCTGTCGCACGGAAAATATGATGGCGCCCGATAATTATGAGAGGCATCATTATTTACTGAAGTGGAAAAGAAATTCCGGTAAAGGTTGTTGAAAATAACTTACTCATCCAGTGTGCATACAGAATTAGTTTATTCACAGTAGCAAATAATGGCTATATTTACTTTAATAGTGAGGAGCTCGAGGCTAAATGATAACAACCACTCAGGTCGATCTTCAGGTTAAGCCTCCCTTGGTTAGGTTGGTCCACCCATTACATACTGAGTACATTAGTCCCGGTTGTCAACTGTAGATCTTTGACAGTCGTTACAGGAAGTCACTGGCCCGAAGGTCTGACACCCAGTCTTACCAAGGGGTATCGTTTTACCTAGTACTAACTGGGCTTTGGAGGTCAGACAGGCAGTAGCTCCATGAAAAATGGTCGGCTTCCAGTCTAACCGCAGTTGAATACCTACTGGTATTCAGACTTCTAAATTTTTATATGATTTGCAAAAATTGTAGCACCAAGTTATGTTTTTTCTCCATCACCATCAAATTACCCGTCATTATACGTCGTACGAGGTCGGCTTGCAGAAACTGTTCCCGGCGAAATATAACAACTAAGCCGGGGCGAGTCCACGTAGGAGCCTCATTTATCTTCGTTCCCCTAATAATGTGCTGCAAGCCAATAATTGTGGATGATGTATTTACCTACTAACCATCTCTTTCCTTCATTTGTTTCATCCTCTATGCCAAGCAAGCAAGGTCTATTATAATCCGTACCAAAGATATCGTTAACGTTGTAATATATTCACTTACTAAACATATCTAGTTAAATTGAGTCTGTGAATGGTCCTTTGTAATGTTTTTCATTTGCGTTTTTCTTAAGTTTTTGCAATTTAAATTTCGGCCGTTGTATTTGTATTATCACTGGATTCATTATAACCAGTTTGGTTAAGCGTTACCTTTAAGGAGTAATTGTTTAACATTGGTTCTGTTAAAGCTTAAAACCCAAGATTTCGTAAATGTTAAGAACTCATAAAATAAGCAGTTATTGAAACGGTAAGAACTGGAGCACTTCATAGCAAATAAGTAAGTTCTGACTTTAAAATTAACAGACATTTCTATAAATTAGAAGTGGTAGAATTTAATACATGTAGTTTTGTAATAAAATCTGTAACAACGCCTACTTTTGCTTCAGACTTATTTTTAAATATTGCTCTGCGTAGTTTTCTTAGGTATATTATGTCAAGTGTCGTAAGAGATTAGTGAGCCCAAGTTTTAGTAGACGAAGGTGCCTTTTATTTCGTGTCAGAACTTAAACCTTAGTTCCGGAAAAGCTCCGGACATGATGAAAACCGGTAATCCTGCCAAGAAATAATGGAACTAAATTTCTCTTAAAAATATTTACTACCCGAATAAATCTCGAAAGTTCCACATATAGCCTAAGGCAGATAACAATTCACTTATCAATTATTTCAACTTGATTTGCAAGTACCTACAGAAATCGTATTCGCAAAACAAACTTTAAAAGTCACAAGCTGAGCACCTTTATGTGTGCATACGTTAACTATTTTATGATAGGGGTTAATAGGGTTCATTTCTCTTTGCCCGGGTGTGTGGTAACGAGGTGGGAACGCCGTCATATTTCAGTGGGTGGTCTCTATTGAGGCGTGAACCAAGATAAGGCCGACGTCTCACTAGCTGACTACACTTTTGGGAACAAAATGTTGCCGTGTTCCTTAAACGGTGTTACCTTGAGATTTTCTCTTTAACATAAGCATTCTTTGCATTTCATTAGATACAATATGCTTTGAGGTTTACACCGATTTATATTTCAAAATAAACTTTTTGTGAGTGTGAGTATGTTTATGACTTCCTCTTCTCGAATCGATGACTCTTTTGTCCGACCGACTGTTGACAGTCTGAAGACCTGGACAGCTCCATCATTTGCTGCTTGGAGAGAAATAACTGCAGTATTTATAACTGTAACTTAACAATGTCATTAGTCTTTGTTTGTAATAATCAAGTATATTTTCAGCATACGGCCCAGTTTTCGTTGGCACAAAATTGTTCTATATCGATTTGCATTATGTATAACAATTTAAAGTACGCAGTTTCAATATTTCATTTCAGCGACTTGGTATCTTCCCCGATAGTATTGTATGGCAGCGTAGTATCATAAATAGACGATAATGTCATCTTGCCATTTGATCCGACATATCAAAGTGCTAGTTAAGAGTTCCGATACTAAAGCAAACTAACAGCCTCCGAGTGATTTAGCTGAGTAAGTGAACTTACTCGCCCTTTGTAGGTCGTATCGAAAGTTGAGCAGGAGTCGTTAAACACAGCGATGTGTCATCCGATGGCGACGTCGCCATAGATGGCGCATCTATTCAATAAAACATTTTACGAGTTTTGGAAGAAGCGTTGTGAATTACCATACATGCGTAAATCATTCATATGGATGATGAAATGTATGATAAGTTAGACGTTGAATTCATTGGATTGAACGAACGTGTACAAAGTTTTTCTTTTGTTAGTTGTCATTGGAAAACTATTGCACAAAGCTAGTTAGAGTTGTATCTGATGTTATTTCTATGAAACTACTAAAGGCCAATAAATTAAACTTTTCCCTGTAGTGTGTTTGTGAAATTATATTATCAAAGGATACGTTCAGCATAGCGTTTAGCTTTTCCAATGTTAATTCACCTCTTATTGCCTCCGAAACATACTGGCGTAACATGACACTATTCTCGATATTCCAGCGGCAACTCAGCTACATTGCACAGGAAGCGTCGGGATATAAGCTAGTGATACATAAACGTCACGTCCCGACTACCCTCAATCTTAACAAGATCGCCGCTCGGAGCGAAATGAAATATATCTACAAACACATCTGCTTTGCAGCTAAATAGATAAATGTGATGTTGTTTCCTTTAAAACTATTGTATTTTTTGTTATTTGTCAATAGTTTATTTTAAATTTTCAGCAATCATGGCGAGTGCTGAAAAATTAAGTTAATTTGCTTTTTTTATCAAGGCAGCTTTTTATTCTGAGATTCAAATATTTATAAACTTCCACAATGAGCCAGGTTACCAGGGCAATCGTTAGTAGAAATATAAAAAATAGAATGACCTCGTTCACTTGAGCATACATTTATTGTAACTTTAGCAAATCCTCAAACAGGAGGGCTTAGTCTAGTCAGAGGGATCAATGCGAGCTCGAAGTAAGCTTTATCGATAATCCTCGCATCGCTTAGAATATGCATACATGAAATTCGGGGTTCGTAATTGAAGAAAAATACTACAGTTAAGTCTTGAGGAAATTACTTTTTAAGCACGCACTTCATTGTTTCAATAAAAAAAATGTTACACAAGCCAATACAAAGGACACTGCACATTATTGCACAGTCGACCGAAAAACCATCTATAGTCTGCCATACTATAGTCATCAATATCTCAACGATATGGGCTAACAATTACACATCTACCACCAGCAAACCTTTTTGTAGACAGTAAGTTGATGCACGTTCGATCGTCGGACGAATTTTTACAATTTACATGAAAATTGGCATCCAGTGACGCGTGTGCACAATTATCGGTGCGGACGCCGGATACCGGTCGCGAGCTGGACAGCCGGCCAGCGGACTGTGCTGCGCTTGCTGTCACGCATTTTTGTCCTACGGTTTTCGTCCTGAATTGTTTTACACCAAAGAGATTTGAACACAAATAGAGCGGACATTGGTAATATTGTCATACAATAATTTTCATCCTGAATATTTTAGATTTTGACACACGAATACGACCTGACAAGCGAACGTATGACACTAGACAGACCGACTTGTTACTAAGTAGTAACAAGTTTTGGATTACGATTTTCTTCGTCTTGTCCCGTCTATCGCTCGGAAACATTTGAATGTTTTACACTAACACAATCCTGATGTAAAAGTGGATCAACTTTGGTAGGGTTTTCCTTGTTTTCGGATTCGTTCAAAAGTTAGAGATTGTTTTCATAATTTTTCAATTCTTAGAAGACAAAATCATAAAACTACAAACCAGTTAACGTCCGCCCAAAAATAAATTTGACTAACAAAAAATAAATTGTAATACTCACAACAACAACATACCTATCTTTCCCAGAACAACCTTACAAAAACAGTTTTTCGTGCTTTACCGTTGTTTTTAGCATTTTCCAGTCCTGACTCCTCTGTTACAAATACAAACACACATTTTGGCAAACATTTCCATAAACCAACATTGACTTCTCGCCAGCGTGTCCAAAGTCGCGTTTAGGTATATTAGATATAATTAGATATAATACTAGATAGAGCAGCGGGTGCATGCCCACCGGAACCTCTTAGTCAGCCGCCGTTCTATCTCTGTCGCCAATATTGACGTTTATTATGCGTTGTGCTTCTCTGCAGTGTACTTTTGGGAAATGAACGCAACATTGCTGATAAGAATGATGTTGTGATACGTGGAACAATTTATTGTTATGAGTCATAATATAATGTAAAGGGGAGATTGTTAGTAAGGTAAAAATAAACTGGTGTTAGCAAAACTCAATTATTGATACATTAGACCCACCGAGCTGAAACCAAAAGCCGGCCACACATCGATCGACTTACGCTTATCGCCGAGATCTGTCACCCGAAGCACGGTAACGCAGTGTTTGCTGCCCCCGGCGCAAGCACTATTCACCAAGTGCTCAAACGAGAATGATATAGAGAGGGTCTCCCTTGTTTGACCGAAAGGAATTTGACAAATTTTCACTTCCCAAAAAATTTTTCGCATAATTTCATTTGCCAAATTATTACTTAGCAAAAAATCTATTCACAAAAAATTGTAACGCAAACCTAATGTTTGGGAAGTGAACGTTTAAACTATAACTTGTTTACCAACTAGTACTTTTAACATTTTTTATTAAGTCAAATATTTCAGTTGGAATAACAGTTTTTACGCAAAATCAAATGATCCAAATATAAATAATACTACTGATACTGTTAGCCTGCGTCATCCCACTGCTGGGCAAAGGCCTCTCTCCATGACTTCCAAGTTCTTCGATCCAGGGCCAATGTGGACCAACCAATAACCAATAAACAAACCAACCAACAACCAATACCAACCAACCAAACCAACCAACCAACCAACAAAACCAACCAACCCCAACCAACCAATTTTTTTTAAATAAGTAATTATCCTAATCTAAATAGTTCAGTTCCGGGTAACCTACTAAAAACAATCTCTTTTTTCTATTAATGCAAGTCGTTTCTGGCACTCGCCGGCCGCTGCCGCGGCACCGCTCGCTACGCTCGCTCAGCTCGTGCGTAGGAGGTCACAGTTTTAACCTAACCTAACCTACCCATTTTGTTTAAAGAAGAAATTAACCTAATCTAAATAGTTCAGTTCAGGGTAACCTACTAAAAGGCAAAAATCTTATTTTTGCCTTAATATTTTTTGTCTTAACAAACCATTACACCAAACGTTTACTGTCTGAAGATTGTTTGCTGTAATAAATCATTTGATTAAAGACCAAATGCCATAATGACATTATACTTGGTAATATTTTGCCAAGTAAAAATTTGACCAAATAAAAATATGCGTACTAAAATCATTCGAAATATTGCAATGGTATAAAAAAAGGTTGCTAAAATTTGTTTGGGTAATGAAATTTTGTCAAAATCTTTTCGGCAAAACGGCAGGATCCCTATAGAGATTATCACCTTCATCGAAACTAGTAGCTCAGTTCTGGGTTGACACAGTTTAGACTGCCATCGATACGCTAAGAAGAAGAATGAAACATTTTGTAGAGGACCAATAGTTCCCTAGTTTAATGACCAAATCTTTAAAGGTCAAATTCTAGCGTACCGTCAAAATTATCTAACTATAACCTTATTTTAAAACAAGTCCATAGCAACAAATTAGTGTGAGTTCATCCGAGACGATCAATCATCGCAACTGTAGCGTGTATAACTTCTGACGTCATTAATATAACACGAGTGTGTCCCGTGACGTCATTGGCCCCATACATCTCTGTCAGGCCGGCGTCGCGGCTCTGGGAACTGGTAACCGATTGCTGTTCGCTTGTTTCATTTGAAGCGGTTTAGTATCAGACGAGATTGTAAGGTCATTCATAAACAGGAAAGGGTTTTATCAAGTATACAGGAGTAATACAAAAAGTAGAATGCTTCACAAATTTTACATCTTTTCAGTATTACAATTGTAAATGGTAGCCAAGTCTCTGAAATTCTCCGTAATAATTTGGTTACAAATAGGAATGCAAGTCAGACAGGGCACTTTTACCTCCGTCACTTAGTAATCAACATTCAGGGCGCGCCTGCCGTCGCTACTGCACGAGGGTTGACTCAAGCTATTAGGTGTCAATCTGGTGGTACCTTGAAAGCAAATATATCTATGTTGTATCCAGTTAAATTGTATATTTCTTTAGGTAGGTATAGTTCTTTAGGTTAAGCCGTGCTTGCCTAGGTTTATCTGTGGATGGGTGCGGTGTCATTTGTAGATCTTTGACAGTAGTAAGGTAGTCAGTGGCTCAAAAAGTCTGACAACCAGTCTTACCAAGAGGTATCGTATTACCTAGTACTAACTGGGCTTAGGAGGTCAGATAGGCAGTCGCTCATGTAAAATACTGGTATTCAGCTGTATCCGGTTAGACTGAAAGCTGACCCTAACATAGTTGGGAAAAGGCTAGGCAGATGATGATGAATTAATTTCCTATTTTCATTAGGTTATTTTAATTGTTGGCAGTTGTGAGCGTCTTTGCATCTACCTAACTAAACTTATGACTATTAATTGCAAATTATTAGGTGATTGTTGTAGGTAAATCATTATACCTGCAGTTTCCAACACTTCAGCGATCCCCTGTTAGTTTACATTAACCGCATCGTTGCGTCCCAGAGTTGCAAAATATTCGTGTGCAGTCAAAGTATCTTCCTCCACAGTAGAACACGGCTTCTCTGCAAAACCTTGCTTGTGAAGTTTCGCGTACATTTCGCGAATATAGTTAAAAGTTTTCGCGTATTTTGAGTTAATGTTTATCAACCGCAAAACAAAGTTCTACTATGGAATATTACAGCTGTCGGTTCTGGTAATTTTCGTTTAAAGTGAGTCTTGTAGTGCGCATTATTTGACTATTAATGTTATGCTTCGTTCTGTGAAAATTTTCAACGGTGCTGCATATTTGAAAATAAATGTTTTCTTTTTAACCGAGTTTCGTACAATATTCAGGTACAACTTTCCAGATTAGTTTTGGTCCAAATTGCCGTGGCTTTAAATGCATTTATAATGTACCAACTATGCTGTTACTTTAACTTAGGTTTACCACTTTTCTAATACAAACTTAGGATCGTGGTATTAGTTGATTTCTTTGAATTAATTCTACTATGTACACCTTCGCTATTCACTAAAGGCTCTCAAAGTTCAATTGCATCATTTCTTGGTTGACGAAAGCCGGTAAGTGTAGTGCATCGATCTCATCGCTCCACTGGTCGCTTCCCTGGTCGCTGGTCGCTTACCTCTCGTTAGTGACAAGCGCAGTTTGTTCTACACGCTGATTTAACGGATATTGAGTCTTTGTCAGCTTTGACGATGTAATAAACATTGTTACGTGCTATCGTTTTAATACACACCATCGGCTACGTTATCTATACATATAAAATTCAAAGTCCTGACTGACTGACTGACTGACTGACTGACTGACTGACTGACTGACTGACTTATATATCAACGCACAGCCCAAACCACTGGTCCTAGAGACATGAAATTTGGACAGTGTACTCTTTGTGAAGGGTAGGTATCCACTAAGAAAGGGTTTTTTGAAATTCCACCCCTAAGAGGGTGAATGGGGTGTTGAATTTTCTATGAAACTTTTTATTCCCTGAGTTGATTAACTTGTAAATGTGTCTACATATACTTCAGGTAAAATGATGAGATACGTGTATCACGGTTTTTTCAAAATTATCCCCCAATTTAAAATTCAATGTCCTGACTGGCTGACTGAGACATCAACGCACAGCCCATACCGCTGGTCCTAGAGACATGAAATTTGGAGAATGTACTCTTTGTGGAGAGTGGGTATCCACTAAAAAAGGGTTTTTTGAAATTCCACTCCTAAGAGGGTGAAATGGGGTGTTGAATTTTCTGTGAAATTCTCTCGGGGTCGATTGACTTGAAAATGTATCTACATATACTTCAGTTAAAATGGTGAGATACGTGTATCACAGTTTTTCCAAAATCATCCCCCAATTTAAAATTTCATGTCCTGACTGGCTGAGTAATATACCAACGCACAGCGCAAACTGCGGGCCCCAGAGATATGAAAATTGGAGGGTGTATTCTTTGTGAAGAGTAAGTATCAGTTTTTCAAAATTCCTACCCCTTAGAGGGTGAAACGGGGTGTTGAATTTTCTGTGAAACTTTTTATTCTCGGGGTCGATTGACTTGAAAATTTGTGTACATACTCTTCAGATAAAATCCAGTAAATCCGATGTCCAATCTCAAACCAAGGTATCAATATTTCACGTATCTAACTTAATTGATATAACTTTAAACTAATAATTGCAAGTTATAAGCAAGTACATGTAAATCTATGTATGTATTATAGATAGATACATAGATTACTTATTATCCCAGAAGTAGGATCCCGTGGGCAATTCCGTAACTCCACGCGGGCGAAGCCGCGGGCATAAGCTAGTCACTTTATATGAATTAAAACTTTTGAATTAAATAATTTAGGTCATAAAATGTGATGCATGATTAATAAACAGAATGTTCGTTCAAATTCTAAATTCCTCACCCATTTCAATTCTAAGTACATTTTTATGACTTGTCGCAATCTTTCATTAGCCGTGAATTTTCCAACATGCGGGCGTTTATTAGAAAAGTTTGTACTACTCTGATTAGTTTCCGAAGTGAGTAAATATTACTCGCTATATTAAACATTTATGAATGAGGGCGGCGCTCGCCAACGCCGCGTCAGGACTTAGTTCGGCGTTAATCCTAAGGCTATTTATAATACCTATATAAAATTACGGGAAACTTCACTGCGTGTTCAACGTAATCCTTGAAAGTGGGAGATCGATTTGTGTTATCGTTTAAGCTTTAACGTTTAAGTAGTTATTTTACAAAACTTTTGAATGTTTCGAGTCGAAGTTTGGTGAATTAAAGACATATGATCATCATCATCATCATCATCATTTCAGCCGAAAGACGTCCACTGCTGGACATAGGCCTCCCCCAAGTGTCGCCACATTGACCGGTCCCGTGCGTCTCGCATCCAGCGGATCCCTGCAACCTTTACGAGGTCATCGGTCCACCTAGTGGGAGGCCTTCCAACGCAGCGTCTTCCGGTTCGCGGTCGCCACTCCAGAACTTTTCGGCCCCATCGGCCATCCGTTCTGCGAGCAATGTGCCCTGCCCACTGCCACTTAAGTTTGGCTATTCTTCGGGCTACGTCGGTAACTCTGGTTCTCTTGCGGATCTCCTCATTTCTGATTTGATCACGCAAGGAAACTCCGAGCATAGCCCTCTCCATTGCCCTTTGGGTGACTTTCAGCCTTCTGATGAGGCCCATTGTGAGCGACCACGTTTCGGTCCCGTATGTAATCACTGGCAACACACACTGGTCATAGACTTTCGTCTTGAGACACTGCGGTAAGTTGGACGAGAAGATACCACGCAACTTCCCGAACGCTGCCCAGCCGAGTCGGATTCGACGATTGACCTCTTTCTCGAAGTTAGACCTACCTAACTGGACCGTTTGTCCCAGGTAGACATAATCGTCTACAACTTCGAGTGTAGAGTCTCCGATCTTGATAGGAGTGGGTGTTACATGGGCATTCAACATGACTTTGGTTTTGTCCATGTTCATTTTAAGACCCACTCTTTCGGAAGCTCTACTGAGGTCATCGAGCATTGTACTGAGGTCCTCCATGGTCTCAGCCATGACCACTATATCGTCGGCAAACCGAAGGTGAGAGATGTACTCGCCATTGACGTTGATGCCTAGCCCTCTCCAGTCCAGAACCTTGAAGACATCTTCCAGTGCAGCGGTGAACAGTTTCGGAGATATGACGTCTCCCTGTCTTACACCTCGCTGCAGAAGGATAGGTTCCGAGGTCTGGTCCTGAAGTCGGACTGACATGGTGGCGTTTTTGTACAAACTCTTCAGCACCTCGATGTACCGATAGTCGATTTGGCACCGTTGGAGAGACTGCAGTACAGCCCAAGTCTCGATCGAATCGAAGGCTTTCTCGTAGTCCACAAACGCCAAGCAGAGAGGCAGGTTATACTCTTCGGTCTTCTGTATAACCTGGCGCAGCGTATGTATGTGGTCTACGGTGCTAAAGCCTTTTCGGAATCCGGCTTGTTCGGGAGGCTGAAAATCGTCAAACGCGAGACGGTTCGTGATGACTCTTGAAAACAGCTTGTAGACATGGCTTAGAAGTGAGATGGGCCTATAGTTCTTCAGCCGGGCATTGTCGCCCTTTTTGAAGAAGAGTACCACCACACCCCTGCACCATGCCTGTGGCGTTTTCCCCTCGAGTATGACGGAATCAAACAGCTTCTGAAGGGTCTTAAGTACCGGTTTTCCACCTGCCTTCAGGAGTTCGGCCGTAATTCCGTCCTCACCCGGTGCCTTGTTGTTTTTAAGCTGTTTCAGAGCCATCCTAATCTCGTACAGGCTGACATCCGGAATGTCTTCGGTATAGTGTCGGGTCAGTCTAGCTCTTGGGTCGTTAGCTAGATTTGCAACGGGTTTACTGGTTGAAGTGTACAACTGCCCATAAAAACTCTCGATCTCCCTCAGCAGCTCCGGTTTGGCGGATACGATCCTGCCATCGTCGGTCTTCAGTTTCGTGAGCTGGCTCTGCCCAATAGCCAGATCTCTTGAAAAAACCTTGGAGCCTTTATTCCGCTCAATAGCGTCTTTAATACGCTCGGTATTAAAGCGGCGGAGGTCGCGTTTCAAGGATTTAGAGATCCGTCTATTGAGCTGCCGGTACTTCCACGCCTCGTCTGAAGACTGCAGGATCATCTCGCGCCGCTCCTTCATGAGCTCGAGAGTATGATCAGAGAGTCTTTTGTTCTTCTGTGCACGACGTGTCTTGAAGAACTTAGACCCAGTCGTATGGACAGTTTCCACGAACCCATCGTTGCATTCGTCCACTGAGCTTCCTAGGCACTCGGAACGATTCTGGAGTTCAAGCTGAAAGCTCTCGGGGTTTTGGATCTGGATTTGTGCTGGACGGAGCGTAGACTTCATCAGTCGAGACCTTTCAAGCTTTATATTGATGTTCAATGTGCCTCTTACCATGCGGTGATCGCTCCCGGTTTTCACCGAATTGATCACAGAGACATCATTGAACATTTGCTTCTTGGTTGACATGATGAAGTCAATCTCATTTTTAGTTGCACCATCGGGACTCTGCCAGGTCCACTTCCTGTGCTCACGCTTTCCGAAGAAGGAGTTCATCATATAGAGGCCCTCCTTCTCCATAAAACTAGCCAGTTGGTGACCCCGGTGGTTCCGACGTCCAACCCCAAATTGCCCCACCTGCAGCTCATCCCCGTCTCGTTTGCCCAGTTTCGCGTTGAAGTCCCCCATGACAACGGTGAAGTGAGTTTTGAAACCATGCAGGGCTTTAGAAATATCCTCATACATGGTCTCCACTTCGTCGTCGGGGTGTGCCGAGGTCGAAGCGTAGACCTGTATGACCTTCAGCGAATATCTTGAGGATATTCTGAGTATAAGGTACGCCACCCTGGTCGACACACTCTCGATCTTCACCACGTTATTCACGAGGGACTTGTGGACGATAAACCCAACACCACCCTGGGACTGCCGGTCACCCTCTCGGAAATAGAGCAGGTTGCCGGATTTCAGGATTATCGTATCCTCCCCCTCTCTTCGGACTTCAGATAATCCCACAATACTCCATCGCAGCCTGCTCAATTCCTCTTCGAGTTCCGTTATCTTCTCGTCGTTCCGGAGTGTACGCGTGTTGTATGTTGCCAGGTCAAGTCGTCGGTATAGGCAGCCTGATCCCGTCCGGAGATTCTTCGCACCCCTTGCCACGCCGTAACCTCGACCGCTACCATAGTCGAGGGTAGACGGGCTGCCGGGTACTAGGGGCCATTTCTTGGTTGCGCTCATCATTGGGGGGGTTTTGCCATAATCGCCACGCTTGGCAGGCGGGTTGGCGATCGCAGTACGGTTGTTAGATACCGCAGAGAACGCTGCTGCCCATTCTCTGGTAAGTCCCTTAGTCGCCTCTTACGACACCCACGGGAAGATATGGGATGGTGCTATTCTTTTACGTCCGACACCATACGGAACTCCGACACCATACGGAACGAAGACAGACGAAGACAGACGAAGACATATGATAAATACAGCAAACCCATTTAGGGCTTCGATTTAGTTGTCGTTTTTTTTGTGAAGGTATTAAAATTTAATGTATTTACGAATAAATTAAATAACGAATGGAGAACAAAATCAAATATTTACCACAAGGATGTAGCAGAACTAATTTTCGTTTAAAAATTCAACTTCACTATTAATCTGGCTACTTCACGGTACTTCCACACAAAATAATGCAACACCAGAGGCATGAGGAGAATATAAACAAAAGAAAAAATCCCCAAACATAGAGCAGTCACACGCTATAGACGGGGCTGTCTGGACCTCTAATTTAACTTTTATTCTGCGCTGGGCCTTAATTTCAGTTGTGAAATTTGTTCCTGCGTGTAATTCATGCGGGCTTCGTTTGTTATTTGCTTACTTTTTAAAGTACTGTGACGTTGAGTTTTTGAGACGGAAAATAAGTTCGACTAGAGGTATATGAGAGTGTGTTGCTGGTTGTTGGCTGGTGGGATATACAGCCCTCATGGTAAACTTGTGCCTTGACAATGGGAATTGTATAACAATCTTCCGGGGTGCATCTGTACCAGTCACCGACACCCTCGAACTTCTTGGCGCGAAGTTGAGTGCGAATCTGAACTTCGGTGCCTACATTGAGTCGGATTTCGTATTGAGTATCTCCGAAACTGTCACCTTCGGTTTGCCGACAATATAGTGGTCATGGCTGAGACCATGGACGACCTCAGTACAATGCTCGATGACCTCAGTAGAGCTTCCGAAAGAGTGGGTCTTAAAATGAACATGGACAACACCAAAGTCATGTTGAATGCCCATGTAAGACCCACTCCTATCAAGATCGGAGACTATACACTCGAAGTTGTAGACGATTATGTCTACCTGGCACAAATGGTCCAGTTAGGTAGGTCTAACTTCGAGAAAGAGGTCAATCGTCGAATCCGACTCGGCTGGGCAGCGTTCGGAAGTTGCGTGGTATCTTCTCGTCCAACTTACCGCAGTGTCTCAAGACGAAAGTCTATGACCAGTGTGTGTTGCCAGTGATTACATACGGGACCGAAACGTGGTCGCTCACAATGGGCCTCATCAGAAGGCTTAAAGTCACCCAAAGCTTTGCTTTTGCTTTTTTTTTAAAAACGTTGTCCCACACTAGGAATTTCTCCTGTATCGTGGGTGCGTTTACAAACATTTAAACTCACATACACAACCAGCCAGACCCGGAACAACTACCTGTAGATCATACAAATATTTGTCCCGTGCGGGGTTCGAACCCGCGACACGCAGCGCAGCAGCCGATCGCTCAGCTACTGCGCCAACCGTGCCGTCAAAGGGCAATGGAGAGGGCTAGAGAGTTTACTTGCGTGATCAAATCAGAAATGAGGACATCCGCAAGAGAACCAAGGTTACCGACGTAGCCCGAAGAATAGCCAAACTTAAGTGGCAGTGGGCAGGGCACATTGCTCGCAGAACGGATGGCCGACGGGGCCGAAAAGTTCTGGAGTGGCGACCGCGAACCGGAAGACGTTGCGTTGGAAGGCCTCCCACTAGGTGGACCGATGACCTGGTGAAGGTTGCAGGGATCCGCTGGATGCGAGTCGCACGGGACCGGTCAATGTGGCGACACTTGGGGGAGGCCTATGTTTAGCAGTGGACGTCTTTTGGCTGAAATGATGATGATGATGATTGAGTCGGAGTTCGGTCCGGCATGGAGTATTACTGTCACCTTTGGGATGGCTCAGCCAAATACCAATTAGCCACACTCGACTCTGTTGAGTGCAGAGCCAAGAGGCTCATTGATGACGATAAGCTGGTTGGTATCAGGCTTCATAGCCTGGTGTTCATAGCATTGTGTGAGGAATGATATGAAAGTTAAAGGAGTAAATGATAGCGTGACGGTTGACAGAGGAGATTGGAAGAAAAAAACGTGTTGCGCCGACCCCAAGTGACATGAGACAAGGGCAGGAAAATGATGAATGATGAAAAATGTGTCTGCAAATGCATCCACGATTAAAAAATAAGTCTTATATGTTTATATTCTGTGGTTTTAGATGACTCTCAACAGTTTTCGACTTAACCATATTAGGTATTTAGTTATCAGAAATTGCTTATCACAAGTTCTTGGTGATAAAGAAAAGGTAACATTATTGCCACTACTTGTTACAATTTCTCAACGACATCATCATCATTAGCCTAGCCTTTTTCCAACTATGTTGGGGTCGGCTTGCAGTCTAACCGGATGCAGCTGAATACCAGTATTTTACATGGAGCGACTTTTACACAACGACAATGTCGATTATTATGTTAACTCGTTTTGCGGCAGTCTTATATATAATCCGAAGCAATAGTAATTGAAAATCGCCACTGAAGAGCTGTAAAAGTGAGAAACTTCTTCGAGAGCGTAATAAAAGGATTTCGAGTTTGATTCTTCTATAAAAGAAGATTTTATTCGCTATCTTTTATTCTTCGCTGCAATTTTGTATTTTGCTACTTTATATATTTGTTGAAAACCAATTATTTTATTTTTAAGTTGTTTTATTTCATATTTTCGATTGATAACTGTTTAATTCATAAAATAACGCTGTACAGTAGATTCACTGTTATCGTTTATACCTATCACTTTTGAGTGAGTCTTCGTACATTTATGTATTAAACTCTTAGTGTTTATCAAAATTGTTTTACATTTTGTATTTCTCGTTTCGCAGAATTTAGTAATTTTTTCGTCGCATATACATTGCTTATCTCATCCTTGTATTCATAATAAAGGAGCAGCCCAAAATAATCTCAATATTGTCCTCCGGCGAACCTTAGTTAAAATTCTTTTACTTTTTTCTTATCTCGACACTTCCGTGCGAACATTGTCACGTAATCTAGAAACATTGTTGAACCAACAAAAGATGATTCTCCATTAAAATTAGCTCGTTCAAACTAATCTTTTTTTACGAAAGTCGGTTGCTTTTCATTACGAGGCTGTGTCTAAAATACATTCAAAGTGTTCTCAGTCGTTATCCCGGTAGGTAATGGTCGGTGTACCCGAGGGATTCCGACGGAAAATTGTGCGGACAAAAGGTATCGAAGGATAAACCGTCCGTGTCTCACTACCTACTTGTGAGGCGAAGAATTTCACTCACACATGCGCACAGTCGGACGCACAGTAAGGTGAGCATACATTGGAGTACTTCATGTGTGTTAAATCCTCAGGCAGAGTGGAGCAATGATACATTGCAAGACAATGACGTTGAACGCTACACATACATTTGCATAAGCAATACCTACATACAACAGTACAGTATGATCGTCTTACGTATGTGTGCATGACGTCATTGTCAAAAGGTGTTCCTGTGCACGTGTGCGTGGGTTGATTGCTATGAAGTGGACGCTCTGTTCTCCGGAGCAGATTTAAGGTTTGTTAAAAATAATGTCTTGCGGTATGAGCCCCTCCATTCTACGTCGGAATTCTTTTGTCCGGTGCCAAATTGTTCGGATTCGAAACGTATTTTTCTTTCTTTTTAATGATTGCTGGATTTCAATTTGAATACCCAAATTTTTCAGCGAAAAATACTGATGTTAATGAGGATATGATAATTCATGCTTTATTTTGGAGTGTTCTCAGTAAGGCTTAAAATAACATACGTTCCTTATAGGTGTAGTATTTAAAACATGGATACAATACCTAAATCCGAATGAAATTATTTTATTTACATAGGCTTTTTCCAGTTTTATTTGGCATAGTAAAATTTATTTTCTCAATATGTAATTTGGAATTTAATTTTATGCCGGATTATCTGGTTCACCCTATTCACGCTACATTGGGTTCAGCTCCCATCTAATCAGAGGAAAGTAAATACCAGTAACCGTCCATTTCGCAACCAATTACTACGCAACTTCAGATTTTTGGGACTTCGATTTACCGTTATCCCGCTGTCCCATGTCACTGGTTTCCCAAAAGACAGTGGATACGAACTTAGTTAAGTGGTGGCGAGGCGGGTGCTTCGCTGTCTAAAAAAATTCTTCTCGACGTGTTTTGACCGATAAACCAAAGAAATTGCTATTTATCCACGGCCGCCTCAAAACAACAACACACAGCCACCTTGAGTTCCCTCCATAATAATCAGTTACCTACAAACTAGGCGCAACTTGACGTATTATCATAACATTCAAGAACCTTGAAGGCCTATAATAATCCGTGGATTATCGTCGACGTCATAAGCCGGGTCTACACTCGATAAACTCCGGCTAGTATTAATAATGTTGGCTTTACATAGAATTGTTTCGTGCACGTTTGTAGAGCAAACAATCGGCCCTTTGGGTTCGCTCGTAAAACCGGTCTCCTCAGTGTGCCCTGCGCACTACATTATGTGAATCGAAACTGTTAAGGGTTGGCGCAAGTGGAAAGTGGAATAATCAAACTAAAATGTACAAGAAAACTCTCTTTCTCAAGAATACTCTAGAGAATGGAATATGCTGTTTGGTTAAGCATGTAACATGTTATAAATTAAATATTATTTTCATACTAATTCCACTTTAACGTTTACAGCTACCTACATATATTATGAAATGATAATTTTAACCTCAATATTACACAAGTAAATTACATGCCATATAGCAAGCCACATAAATTATAGATAAAAGCAACACATTTCCACATACTGAAACAGATAATCTCCCACCACACATAATCAATCCATGCAACCAATCAAACTGCGTCGTACAACAAACACGCTTTGCACAAGTTCCACCAAATATTTGCAGGCGTTCTGCGGGCTAGTTGGATTGCCCACTCCTTGCCCACTCCTTGCCCGGCCGTTTCCCCCGATTGATACCCTTGATGAATTTGTGCGGGCACAGTCGTCACGGCGCATTAACAACTTTTGGGCCGATTTGAATATAGGGCCCTTGTTTAACTTTACATGTTTAGGGTTAAATATGTATTATTTATTTTATAATTCTATCCAAGTTGATGTTAGTTTACTGGGAAGTTTATTGTATTGTGTTAGCTGAAGTTTTTATGTTTTGTAGGTATATTACAACCTGTAATAATATTTATTTGTATAGGAGGCCTTGTTTAACCTATTTTTCGACATGTCATTAATTGTTTTGAAATATAATCATCATCTGCCTTTAGCCGTTTCCCAACTATGTTGGGGTTGGCTTCCAGTCTAACCGGATGCACCTGAATTCCAATATTTTAAATAGAGCAACCGTCTATCTGACCTCCACAACCCAGTTATTACTGGGTAATACGATACTCCTCGGTAAGACTAGTTGTCAGACTTTCGGGTAAAGTTTTGAAATATCATAAACTTATATACTAGTATAGTGAATGCATTGTTTCTTGATTTCTGTTTTAACAGAAAACTGAACCTCCAATCTTAGTTGTTGTCTGTCTGGTTTGCCTCGAGTTTGTTTTACAATCTTGCAGTAATACAATACGCCTGTGCCATGCACATCATTATATTATTCCGAGAAAAATCTCGTTTCCATCACAGCACGCAAACATTCGCTTTGACATACACATTGATTAATATTCATTATTCACGTATTGTAATGAAAGCGTACACACAAACATACATACATACGTACATACTGACACGACCACATCTCAACTGTGGGATTATGCGCTGTAACACGATGACTTACCGTCTCACGAGGATTACACTTTCGTAGAACTATGGCATATGCATATATCTAGTATGTAAATCTTTATAGTCCATAGTAGCGTTTTGTGTGGCAAATGAAATATGAAACTTGTTTTATCATGGCAAATTTAGATTTTGAAGAAATTCAGTTTTATAAAGAGTTGTCTTAGTCATTTATATGTATGACAGTCGCTTTCATACACTCAATGTGTCATTTCTACGCCAGGTAATGTACTATTAAATCATGGGATGATTTTTTAAAACCTTATGTAAAAAATCTGTTTGTTAAGAAATTTAAATACAGGTCGTCATTGACTGCTCCTACTTTACGGAGTAACTGACACTACAGACGAATAGTTTAAAAGACATTTATCCCGCTATTGGAGAATTTAAACATGCTAAAGCCTTTTCACAACTAAAGAACGGTCCTAAGACCGTGCGTCTAATCCCTTAATTCCGTTGTAACCCAAACTTCGCACAATCCGCACCCCACGGTATTCAATATTCCGTCCTGAATAATTCATGTATTACCGACATACGATTAGGTTGTACATCAGATTTTATTTCCCTTTCTGAAGCGAATTACACTTGCAAATGTTAGGATCACAGTTTAGGTATGGTCCCATGCATAATAACAGTATTGCTATGGGCTCCTGAAAAATCGCTGACAGAATTAATGGATTAAAGTACACCAAACTATTTTGATAAATAAGAAAAATTCTTGCCTCAGTTCTGTTCACGACAAGATTACCCTAAAAAGATGACGTTTCTTTCAGTAAAAGAAAGAAATCGTGTTTTAATTTATTCATAAATAGCATTAGTATAATACACAAAGTAAGAAACAACACAAACATGCGTAGTGAAAATTCAGCAGTGAATATTCCAAGGCAAATAACAACTTACTACGAATACTCATAGTCGACTAGTAATCCGCGTAGGCTGCTACGACGTAGCAATCCGCGTAGACTGCTACATTTTCGTAGCGTGCAGTCAGTAATCTTTGAAAATACGAATTAAAATACGTAGCGACTGTTTTAGTAATACATAGATTACGTTATATAACGTTAGACTTTTTCTGTTGATGTTTGAACATCAGCAAAAAAATCTAAACAGGATGTACTAAACGGTTTGGTCTGATTTCATTAGAATTCTGGTGAATGTTGTATGTAAATGATTCGCAAAGCTCACAGCGTAGAGTCGTAGGCAGCATGTTCATCAAAGCCTTCGAAGCGTTAGTGACAGTAACTCTCAGTTACTTTGTCGCTCGCTAATTGGGAAGTGACTAACGGTAAGTAGCAGAACTGAGCTAGGTGTTACTGACTGAATTTATCTTTTATGACTAACCATGATTTTTGTCAGATTTTTAATATAAGATGCATTTATTTCTTTGGAAGTCTGGATTTTGGCAATGTACTCTAGAAAGATCAAGTGCGCCGTACTCGCAACCGGCTTGCGTGCTCCGGTATGGTCCGTTTATTCATCTGGATGAATAAACGTGAATTAACAAAAACAGGGGATATGTAAGAACCGTAGCAGATGGGACAGAAGCGAGGGTTTTATATGTATAGCTGATTTTTGGAATAGTTATAAATGGTTTAACTATTTTATAGCTACCTCTGTCATGGGTTCAACACCAAAATCGTAAATCGTAAGATAAACTACAATCAGTCTGTGTATACAACATTCAGTGTTATTTAATATAATTCATTCTCATAATCGCCTTCTCTTAATACATTGCCGAATAGAGCCCACACAGCGTACGTGCAAGTTTCACTAACGTAAGTAAATAGGTAGGTACATACATAGGTAGTTAGGTGAGCAGGTACATGTTGCTGGTGCATCATTAGTAAATGACGTGAATGTCGATACGCAGCCAAGTTTGATAGCGGGTAAACCTTTGTTTAGTATTATCCATAATTATAATGCTATAGATTTGAGCTGTAATAATTGAACATGTAGCTCTATTAAAATTAGTGTTATGAATTTGTCCTTCACCAAAATACACAGATTATTATTCCCATGTAACGGTAATTTTACCAACACCTTGGGCTGTACGGTATAACCTGGCTAGTAGGCCAGGTGGCCCAACTAGATTACAATCCACGCCTTTTCAAAGGGAGGAGACGTCCCAGCACTGGGACTGTCATGCAGGCTGATCCTTATATTCCTTTTTAGATCCATCTTGTCCACCGTAATAGGACATTGACACGGAGTAGGTATCTTAAGCGGAAAATGTGATGTTCTGGTGCAGCCTGGAAGACGCATGTGTCTTTTGTATTGTTTATTCATTTTCTTTTTTGATAGTAGTCTTAACTTTCTAGAAGTTAGCGGCCGAAGGCAAGGCATAGCTCGCTGAATGGATAGAAATAGGTTCAAAAGGGGGGCAGCGTTGGTATTTCTTTGTCGTTCTTCTCCAGACAAACTTTGTAGAGACAATAAAGTCTTTCACTACTACTAATACTACTGCCACAAAATTCACTTAACAACTTCTAACACAGACGTCGGGTACTTTACTATGTATACTACTGACAACGTAATGAAAACCGCATATATTTCGTCACACGCACATTGCGTAGTACATAAAAAGTCGCATCGTCATCGTTACTACACGCTACATTCATTTAGGAACAACGTAGATATCTCCAGAACATTCGTATCGTCTCGAAATACACGTAATAATGAAAAAATAATGTATTTTCATTTTGAATATAAATAAATTTTGCACACTATATGGGTTATTACCTTGTTTTGAGAACCAATATAAAAAAAAATATCACGTTTTCTGTGTTAACAACAATGTCAGTTTTAAAAACTTCTTATGGAGCAAGATCCCAGGGCCGCCAGACCTTACTTATTTTCTCATTAACATAATGTGCATCGAGTAGTGTTAGTATGTACTGTGAAAGTGTGCATACCTGCTAACTTGTGCCGACGGCCAATTTTTAGACATCAGGTGCTAAAGTTGCGTAAAAATAATAAAAGCCCGAGTGCTGATTTTTAACATGTTGTATAAAAGATTGTTAAAAAATTATTATGAACACTGCCAGATCCTTCAGGTTGACAGAAATTTCTGCCAGGCACTTCGAAGCAAAAAATTATGTGATGTGAGGCTGAGACTTATTTTTTATACTGTGATACTCAGGAAATCATTTCAGTACTTATTTTGAGCCAGGCCAATCATAGTTGAACCAAACATCCTCCAGACATAATTAAAATGTCGCTGTATGAGCTCATTGGTTTAATGAACCCATACAAAAATTATGAATTGTGACCCTATAATTGTTCTGACTGCTTACAATGACTATAAAAACTCTCTGGATATCAAATATTAAAAAAAAATAGACTCTGACGTGATATTTCACGTTATCTTTTCCGCGCTTTAAAGCGTCTGGCAGAAATTTTCGTCAACGGGCGATGTCAGGCAGTGTTGATTATTAATGTTAACAATATTCTCTGTAACATTAAATATCAGAGCTCAAGCTCAAGAAAAAATTGTATTATTTTTACGCATCTTTAGCACTTAATATCTAACAATTGGCCGTCGGCACAAGTTAGCAGGTATGCAAACGTTTACGTACATACTAACACTAGACCTTATTTAGGTCTGACGGCCCTAGAATCTTGGACCATTAACTATTTAACGTTTTTTTCAATTGAATACTTTCTTGTAGACGAGTAAACCCATTTTTAAAATCAATCATGTAAACAAAAATAAATTCATACATCAAATTTTTTCTCTTTATTGATAAATCAAAAGTCACCAGTTTAATGATGACTTGTAAATATACCGTTTGTGCAAGTCAAAAATCTTTTCAATCTCCCCTATACCGCATCTACCTCCAATCTTCACTCCTTGGTCGAGGCATAATCCCGCCGCCATGCAATATTCATGCGCGATGAGTCACGTAAACACTGCCATGATTATTTTATTGTGACCTTACACTCTTATTGGGGACATACGTTGTACGACACTGCACCGGGAGATTGATGTAGACTCTGTAATATGGCTTGAGGTTGACCTGGTAAGATTTGAGTGGTTGTGAATTGACTGTGTGGCACTGATTGAGACGGGAAATTCATTTCATTAAAAAAAACCGTTGCTTTCAGGTTACGAAACTACATTATTTTAAATGATTCATGACTGCTACAAGCCTTTTAATTTAAAGTTTGGTCAAACCGGTGCCGTTCCTCATGGAGATTTTGTTGTAGTCTAGACAAAACTCGTGTTAATAGGCATTCATTTAAATTATACTAGCTTATAATCCCTATAACTATCATAAAATTAGCATATCATTGATCACAGTGCGCTCGAAAATAATGATGTGTAATAACGAATGAGGTCGCGAGTGCGGCTCGAATCACTAAATAATTATCTGCCTTCAATTAAATAGATTTTTAATGAAGTAAAATTATACCGTTTAATTGCAGCGTGTAATTACGTTCATGTGAGTAGTGAAATAATAAAATTATTATACAGTTTTGTAACTTTAACAAACTAGTTTTATTGTATTAAAAGATTTAAATTGTTGCTGTTGTAAAAATAAATCTCCTATCAAAATTCAACATCATTAGAGAACGATTTTATCAATATCGAACAGACATCGTCATGAAACGTTAACAATTGAAGCAAATGCGTTAACAATTGGGAATTGAAAATATTCTCAATTTCTTTTGAGAACAGAATTTGTATAATAAACGGTTGGATTGGGCGAGGTATCTGAACGACCTCTGTGAAATAAATTACTTGCGAAGGAAGATTTTCTGTTCATAATTAATATTGAAGAATATTTTATTTGTAATCGTAACTTGACGTAGTAAGCTAGCAATTACAGTAAATGAATTACTGAAGTATAAAGTAACAAAACGTGATCTTGTTATTTACTTTAAAGGTTGATTTAAAGGTTTAAAGGTTGATTTGCCAAAACTCAATAAAAGGGCGCCGTAGGTACAAATACAACCGATATAATTGACTGAACACATGCTGGAACAATTATTTAAGTCTTCGACAGCAGTTATAAATAAGGCTGAAGCGAGATTTTATAATTGAACAACCGTTAATTTGTCTAAGGTATCGTTTCCGCAACAAATTATTTTTATAAGCGCTCAAAATGTAAGAGCCACAATAAATCTGGTGCCAGATCTATAGCCCAGCAAGTATAACGTACACTATCGTTTTAAACGCGACGGTTATAAATGGCGCGAGCCACAGTCCGACCCGACTTCCATTCAAACGTTATTTTTCTTACATTCACCGACATTTTTTATCCAAACCAAAAATCGTGGCTCATTTATCTTATTCACAAACCCGCGGATTCTATTAAAAAGATTTTCTTATTCAAAAACGCCAAGGAATTGAATCGGAATGGAATGGAACAGTATCTGGGTGATTAATTACGAGGACAGTCACAAAAGTGAGTGTTTTGTTTCAAGTTATCATTTGTATTCAAAGAGATTATTCAATGAAAAGTTTGGACACTATGAATAGAACGGCGTTTGAAGGGCGCTAAGAAAAATCGTTTTAAATAATTTAAGTGTTGAAAAGAGTCGTTGGTTTAATTATTTCAGGGGTTTAGGGAATGGCTTGCGTTATTATAAAACAGTTTCATGAATAAATTGTAAAAGTGATAAATTGTAGTAGAAACTTTGAAATGATATCAGTATTTTTTAATTCCTAAATTGAAGGTAACAACATACGATATCTAGAATTTCAAAATGATATTTGTGTTCCGGTTTTATACATTTCCGCGCACTATATGGATATAAGATTGAACTCACGTCTCACATTCAACATGGCGCATCTAGTTATGTATTTCAACATTCAACGAGTCAAACTGTCTGACTTGATTCAAACTATACTCACTACATAATTATGTCAATAAATAGATATTTTTCAATATCAGCAACAAAGTACATTTTTATTAGGGTTTCATAATCAACAAGGAA
Source organism: Noctua comes (assembly GCA_963082995.1). Classification (NCBI taxonomy): domain Eukaryota; kingdom Metazoa; phylum Arthropoda; class Insecta; order Lepidoptera; family Noctuidae; genus Noctua; species Noctua comes. The sequence goes on from OY720267.1 coordinate 823,735, forward strand.
AGGTACCCTTATAGTTTCGCCATGTCCGTCTGTCTGTCCGCAGCTTAGCTCAAAGACTCTTAGTACTAGATAAGTGCAATTTAGCATGAATGTACAGATTAGTTACGCTGATAAAGTGGTTAAATAAAATCTCGACAAATATTTTTTTAGGGTATCTCCTGTACCTACACGCAAAGTGGGCATTTATTTTCTCGCGTACCCCGTAGTGTGGTATGTCGTTGGATAGGTCTTTCAAAAATATTGCGAGGTTCTTTAAATAACTTTTCGACTACGGGATCCGTTTGTGAAATATTAAGATTTAAAGTGCTAATTTTTGTTACACTGAAGTCCCCCCGCCTCTACCAGCTAAATGTTGTGTTTGGGTGTGTGAAAAACTTCACGGTGGCACTATAATTATATGTTACGACTAATAGCCGAAGTGCGGCTACACCTAGTCTTAGCCGGGTACGACTAGGTGCAGCCGGTTAAACTTAGATGTATCCTACTTATCTTTAATTAGAACATGCAACCAATTTGGATGTAACGCTCGCAATAACAATGAAATGTTTTAGAAAATAAACAGTTTGGAAGACTCTTTAATTTTTCGTCCTCGTTGTAAGTAATTGGATAGAATCCACTACAGTCCTACGATCTCACTTCAGTCCTGCGATCTCACTTCAATTCTGCGATCTCACTTTTGTCCTGCGATCTCACTTTGAAAATCTTTTCAGAGGAACGCTAATAATTTCTCTAAGCTCATCGTCTCCTAGAAAAATACGAGGTGCTAAAATAAGATCTAATATCAAGTAACGGTACAGCATGATAACAGAAACTCAATAAACTCTCGCTTAACAGGAAAAGTATAAAAATTGATGACACCCCTTTTATGAGTTTAACGTAACTCAGTGACTTAACATAGCGAGGTCTGAAGCGATCGCAAGTTATTACCTAAAATAAGGTCTATCGTAACTCTTGGACCTCAAAAGTCGACGATAGCCGTTAAACCCATGATTGAGGAACCGCCTCCGACCCGCACGCGTAACAACCTTTTTTTATCTCTCGTAAATTTTGTATGCCTGGCTTTAGAACGTTTTTTCAGCTTACTTCAAAGGAGTAAATGCTTAAAGGAATAGTTTTTTCGAATTGGTTTAGGGAGGCTCTGCAAGGCTTTAATAGATCAAGACCTTTGTCTGCCTATCAGGCGGTCAACTGTACCTGTATGTAATACTAGAAAATGGCTTCCAATTCTCTTTTTGTGATAATTTTTATATTAATACTTCAAAAACAGTCTATTCACAAATAGTTTACAAAATAAAGCATTGTTAAGTTCTCTTTCTTCAGCCAATCACTGAAACGATAAACAAGCTCCCTATATTTAGCGAACAAAGACAGAACAAACTAACAGTACAACTAACTGTTAGTTAGCAACAACATTGTTCGCAGAAGATGCGATACTTCAAAGAAAGTAACTTCGTAGGAAATCTTTAAGTTTTTGTAACTCTCGAACATAAGTTCTTTTTTAAATATTTTCCAACATTTTCTTCTTTCGTTTCATAATGGGCGCCGGTTCGTGAAGGAGGACCGTTGTTAATAGAATTAAGCCTTTTACTGGAAAATGCAGATTTTGATCGTAAAAACGCGGCGTAAAGTTGACGAGGCGTTAGCGGTTAACTTGTTAGTACTCTTATCGGTAGAAGTCACGTGAGACAAGGCGGCTCTCGTTTAACTAATGATGATTAATAACTTAGCTGAAAGGGTATTTTGATTTAATTGTAGGAAAAATAGTACTAGATTTGTTATATTTCAATGTTTTTCCTCTTCGATACGGCTTGCATTGTAAGGAGGTTCCGGTATCTGGAGCCCTAACCACCGGTAGCTTGGACCCTGCTCCCGATACCGGCGGACCACTCATAATTTCAGCCAAAAGACGTCCACTGCTGGACATAGGCCTCCCCCAAGTGTCGCCACATTGACCGGTACCGTGCGACTTGCATCCCTGCAACCTTCACCAGGTCATCGGTCCACCTAGTGGGAGGTCTTCCAACGCAACGTCTTCCGGTTCGCGGTCGCCACTCCAGAACTTTTCGGCCCCGTCGGCCATCTGTTCTGCGAGCAATGTGCCCACTGCCACTTAAGTTTGGCTATTCTTCGGGCTACGTCGGTAACCTTGGTTGTCTTGCGGATGTCCACATTTCTGATTTGATCACGCAAGGAAACTCCGAGCTTAGCCCTCTCCATTGCCCTTTGGGTGACTTTCAGCCTTCTGATGAGGCCTATTGTGAGCGACCACGTTTCGGTCCCGTATGTAATCACGGCGGACCACTATTTTTATATTTTTAAATGTTTTTATATTATTTTATATTAGAATATTTAAAAATGTATTTAATATGTATAAAAATAAATAAAGGAAATAATAATGTTTTTTTTTATATTACTTTGTATAGAAATATTTAAAAATGTAAATTATATGTAAAGAAAATAAATAAAGAAATAATAATATGTATAAATTACTCTACAGATAACTGAAGCTCATCATATTTTGCCAGGTGCTTGGGTAACAGTTACTTGCCTTATGTATTGGTTAACTTACCAACGTAAGCTTGCATTGATAAAATTACATTGTCCCAATATTATATTGATTAATTATTGATATGATAATTCGTTGTGTCCTTATTAAAAAAAATACAAACAAAAGCGTTGTAGCCAAATATTAAAGAATACATTCATTTTCATTTTTCCGACTGGTCGACACTTCGCGTGACCAGAGGGCTGGCTCTTTCTTTGGCCAAAGAATTAGCATTGCCATTCAGCGTGGCAATGCTGCCAGTCTTCTGGGCACGTTTCCAGTTTACAGCGATGCGGAGGAGTACTTTGACGCACTCTGAAGTGTCCTTTTGTCATCGTTTTTTATTTGTTTATGTTTTCTTACTTTAATTCTTTTTTTTTCATTAGATTAGTTCTATTTGTAGTCTGTATATTATGTAAATATTATTTAGTTATAATTAGTTCAACAAAATGACTATAAATTAAAATACTAGACATGTGTACAATTAAATGTAACTTTTTCATTTCAGATACTTAATATTGTGAACATCATTTTTAAATTCTCACAATTACGTCGAAAGATAATTTGCACCTGATTATTTTGTCCAATATTAAGTTACTAACAGTAACTGTTCGAAGCTAAATATGAAAATGTAGAAATTTTTGCGGCAATTTGCTGACATTACTAAAAACGTAGTCAAATGTAACGGGCCTATTGGACGAATCATCTACAACTTTTTAGAACAACAAAAAACGCAGACATTACTACGAAATTATGTAATGGACAACAATTATTATTGTAGCAGAGAAAACGTCTGAACCTGTCGCTTAGTCCCGTCGCACAAGTTTTATATTAAGTTAAGGAAACTAAGTTCTGCAACAGGTGACCCTGTTCCATGGTACGAGTATGTTTCTAAAGAAATGTAGCCAGCAAGTCGACAAGGACACGCGAATGTTTTAACCGTTGGTTTTAATTTTAATTGACATCTGTGTATAGCGTTTAACTCCTTGATTTTAATTAGGCTCCGGAAAGTAAAAAAAAATGTTCATCAAAACTGCTACAGAAGTAACAACATTGTAAAAACCCTTATAAGAGTTGTGGTATTCCCATTTGGTATTATCACATATCTACGAGTATTGTTTATCTATACTTATAAAATTCAAAGTCCGGACTGACTGACTGACTGATATATCAACGCACAGCCCAAACCGCTGGTCCTAGAGACATGAAATTTGAACAGTGTGCTCTTTGAGTAACCATGGAGTTTCTTGCCGGTTCTTCTCCATAGGAAACGACCAACCCGAACCGTGCACCTTTTTGTCGACGTTTTATAAGTGCCCATCGAGGCCTATGTGAAATAAAATATTTTGATTTTGATGATTTTCTGAAGAGTAGGTATCTAAGAAATGGTTTTTCGAAATTCCGCCCCTAAGAGGGTGAAATGGGGTGTTGAATTGTCTGTGAAACTTTTTATTCTCTGAGTCGATTGACTTGAAATTTGTGTACCTACATACTCTTCAGTTAAAATTATGAGATACGTATATCACAGTTTTTCCAAAATCATCCCCCAATGCCGCGGGCATAAGCTAGTTCAAAACAAATGGTAAACATGGAAAAAATTAGATAGTAAATTAGATAGTAATCAAAAAGTCTCATTTCTTTGACCTGTTTGCGCACAGATAATATCTTAGATCAGATAATAATATTTGTGATTTATTTTTAATTATTAAGGTGCGACTAAATTTTTTTTTTTCTTAAAAAATGTTTCTCTAGCGAAAATGTCTTTATTACAGTCATCTTTCACAAAACATTCCTACTGCTTGTCACATTCTAAAGGCCCCTTCACACTGTCCACAGGAGCGCCCTCCCGAACGGTACGCTGTGGCTGGGCGCGTTCTCGGCGGCGCAGTACCGGACCGATGTGCACGCGGCGGTGTACCGCTGCCGTGCCGCGAGCACCGCGGGCACCATACTGTCGCGCGACATGCGTCTTGAAGCGGGTGAGTCTGATACATCCTTTTTTATCTAGACTTCACTGTACTGTGCTTATTGTAAGCCATGAGTGACACGGAGGTATTCAATTTTGAGTACTAAATGTATGGCAATGGCGATTTGCCATTGTTTTTAGGTCTGATGAAGACCTAAAAGGTATTCTTTGGACCTATATTTAAATACAGGTTGTCTAGACCCTGACACAACTATTAAGTATTTGTTTTTCTATTATGCACAGTTTGTCAAGTTGCAGCTATTAAATACACCATAGCGTTGTTGCCACCACTTTTGATAACCAAACGAGAGACAGTTGTCACTTATTTTTAAGTTAAATAAATTCACGACGGTGTCTAGCTGCCTTCAAATGTATTTCTTAACAGTAAATTAGCTACCAACTATCACATTAGTAGCGTGACTATACGGTGTACAGACGTCACGACGACCACAGACGCGCGACATTCTCGTAGCGTGACGTTTGCGGTCTCCTAGCGACGTGTTCCGTTGAGATAAACAATGTAAGTACGAAGACACGCATGAGCGCGACACGTGTACAACTGAGTACCTGACTTTACATATAGAATAGTTTCATTATACTCGGGATCATTGTTAAGGCGCTCATGGAGAAATAATAACAGCCACACGGGTTGATTATAAAGGTAAGCAACACTTGCCGGGGTCAATTGAGGGGTGAAAATCCATAACATTCCGAGAACTCTTCGTGCCTTGGATAGTACGTTAACTGGTTGATCCCGACTGTCATCGTACATCCTCGATTGAGTCTTTATGGGTGGTCAGAAGCCCATAAGTTTGACAACCAGTCTATCAGCTCAACCAGTTGCCGAAGGGTTATCGGGATTGACCAGTAACGGGGTTATAAAGGTCAGGTAGGCAGGCACCATGTAAAATACTGGTATTCAGCCACCTCCGGTTAGACTGGAAGCCGACGCCACCGCCACTGAGCCGGCTGGAAGTTGTGATAACGATGTCTGCGGATTTCTGCTAGCGAATTTAATTATAGATGAGCAACATCTAGTCAAACGGGTATAAATTAATATCGACGCTGTGAATCAGTTGAGATTTACAATTTACAGTCAACATAAAACACATCCCTCGTATATTACACACTCACACACACAAAGATACATACTACGCACTTGTGTATATTTGTATTCAACACACAAATATAAAATATGTTGACAGGGTACATCATAAATCGTGTTATGGAAACGCGCATAACGCTGCGGTGCGCACAGCTGCACTGCGACAGGGTTCATCTAGGTTTGGTCAAACCTTAAATTGTTCATAATCTTTTTATTATAGTTATCGACCCGATGTCTACAGGATACCCAGTGATCAGTCCGCGAATCTCTACCCCACAGAATACTAAAAGTAGAGGGCGGTATCTCAAGAAGTCTGCTTCGAGAAAACAGGGAATATGTGAATACGTATCTATCTTATTCAGGAGCTCGTGGCTAAATAATAACAGCCGCTGGGATCGATCTTTAGGTTAAGCAGTGCTTGTGGATGGGTGACCACCCATTACGTACCGAGTTCCTCCGTGCCTCGGAAAGCTCGTTAAGCCGTTGGTCCCGGCTGTCATTTGTAGATCTTTGACAGTCGTTACAGGTAGTTAGTGGCCCAAAAAGTTTTACCAAGGGGTATCGTATTACCCAGTACTAACTGGGTTGTGGAGGTCAGATAGGCAGTCGCTCCATGTAAAATACTGGTATTCAGCTGCATCCGGTCAGACTGGAAGCCGATCCCAACATAGTTGGGAAAAGACTATACAGATGATGATGTATCTATCTTATCTATATATATAAAATGGTAAACTGACTGACTGGGTGATATATCAACGCACAGCCCAAACCGATGGTCCTAAAGACATGAAACTTGGAGGGTGTGTTCTTTGTGAAGAGTAAATATCCACTAAGAAATTTATTTTGGGAATTCCACCCTTAAAGGGGTAAAATAGGGGATGGAAGTTTATATGAAATGAAGTGTCTCGGTATTTTTGATAATTCTATCCCCGAAGGGTTAAAAAGGGGGGTGAAAGTAAGTAATCGGATATTTACGACATCCACGCGGGTGAAGCCACGGGCAAAAGCTAGTTCAGTATAAGAATAAGCGATGCATATTTTTTATTGCGCGTTTTAAAACAATATTCTGATATAGATACTTTGATTACTCCATCAGACTGATGTGAGATGTTATGGTAACAGATTTGAAAAAAAAACTGATTTTTTGAAGCACTGCTGTTTCGGTTACTAGGATTACCGTTATAGATGGGACTATCGACGCTGCCACAGCCCCTTTAGAATTGATAATAAATTCAAAGAAAACATATTTACAAGCGAACAAGTGCATGGGTCATTTAATTTTTAAAGTGAATAAAAGCTTAATAAAAATCCCTTGCTCAACCTTTGATGTAATTCGATCAAACAAGCCTTTGACTAAAAGCACTTTGATGAATAATTGATAAATAATACAGCCGTCGACGAATCGCGTTTTAACGAAATTATTTTGTGCAAAAGGAGTTTCATGAAAGAAGGGCTTAATCCACACGACGCGACGCGCGACGTGTCAGTAAACAATAGTATTTCCGAGTAATCTTGGTATTATATTTAAGCAAATAATATTGTCCCACTTCAGAAAATCAGGACAATCAACTCTTTTCGTATGAACATGTACCTCTGATATTAAATATTATATCAAAGGGTACATGTTGTATTTAACAAATCATTTTTTTCATTTATGAGCAGAAAACTGCCATTCATTTGCATTGAAAGCGATTACCGCTTGTTTCACAGGTTTCCTTACCATACTCTACTCCACCGTCGTCACCAGACGCATAGTGAGAGGAGTCAACCACGTAGATAGGCGGACGTGGCCCACATTCGGCCCGTTTAAAACAAATCATTCGGGCACGTTTAGAGAGGCATGTAGGTCGCGCTGCGGCTGCGGTGCGCCGCCATGCGATTAATTCTGTTTTATTCAATGGTCAACGGGTTTTTGTTTGTTTTTTTTTACTGTAGTTAGGTATAGGAATAAGCTGTCTTTAGAGGGCTTAATATAAAACAATACAAATCATCAGGTCCGTTGCTTGTGTAAAAAGTACCGAAGGATTTTCTCGCTAAAATTTCTTTGAATATAAGTTTTCGTAATCAATCGCTTTTAAAATGGCCATATTAACCTTCTTAAGATATAGTCAAACAGGTACGGACAACATTGCGATGGATAATGAACCTGTCAGTGCTACTGAGGTGTTCCACCTCGCAAAAGACAAGGAGAAATATTCCGCTTGATGGCTTACCTTCAGTAATTGAATGGGCACCGGAAGTAGGCAGGGAGGGTAGGTAGATAGGGAGAGGCATCAGATTAACACAAATTATAAAACTGTTTTACGTCCGTGACATCATTATCTCAGGTCTAGTTGAAAACCAGCGCCGGGCACTAGCTGCTCGGCAGTTTGCTGAACTGGGCCTATTTGGCGCAGCCGTGAGACACACGGTATTATCTTTTTTTTTTTATTTATGTCATTTGCACTTGTGCCATGTGCCAATAAAACATCTTTTCTTTCTAGAAGAGTATGGCAGTGTCCGGTGGTTGCAGTTGGTCTGCAATCTGTCCATACCGGTTCGGTACTTTAGTAGGCTTTAACTGATTTGCAATCCTACTTCTAGTTTTATCCAAAAGTCACGCCCTCATTCAATAAAGCTATTCAAAAACGGATATCACAATCGTCTCTGAACTCTTTCCAATATTGGAAAATAACACACAACACCAAATATGTGCGGGGTCCAGTTAATGGGAATACTTGAGACGATTCTGTGGAGTACATCTGGCGTCACGCGTCCCGCCTCACGCCCGTTTCCCGCACTCCACGCGCCTTCCGTCCGCTTGTCACGCCGAAACGCGCGTAATCCGACCCCGACCGCTCACCGAATTCTTCGCACAATCTCATCCAGCACAGATTATTCGATAGACGTGACAAGTTTAGAGCTTGGAAAATAACTAGGTCTAAAAGGTGTCGTGGAAAGACGTATGCTATCAACATTTTTGCTTTTATCAATACTATCAATTCTTGTGATTGTAATACATTTTAAAATAAAGTACCGGGACTGGCCTGCTACTAATTGATTCTGTAATTATAACATTCGACAGCGTCAATTAACAGATTGTTTCCCAAAGGTATACTGATTGATTGATTGATGTTTCGGAAATCGAATTGTAATTGCATAGTCAATATTCCCTGAAGGGATATCTGTGCATGCATGATCCCTAAACAATTACAAGGTTATTCCTAAAAAATATTAACGTTCTGCCTGCTATCTGCTTAGTCTATGTCCCCATGCCACCGTGACGTCACTCTCTATTCCATTAGCGACGTTTTTCTCCCAATAAGCACTTAAGCAAGTTTAAGAGTCACATCGTCGGTAAATTGTGTTTCTCCGGAAAAAGTTTATACTGTTTAATTTCCGTCAATCAAGTTAAGGCAGAAAAGTTTAGGCAGAGTCAAATATTCCGAGACTCGGAATTCGAATATTTTACGGAAAATGTTGATCAGAATTTCCCAATATTCTGAAAATTGTCCCTTTTAAGTTTTGGGTCATGTAAAACTTATAATATGAAAGTATTATTTCACCGTTAAGCTGTACCTTTTAATTCCAGCAGCATTAGAAAAGGCAAAAACATTATTTTTAACCGACTTCAAAAAGAAGGAAGTTCTCAATTCGTCGGAATCTTTTTTTTTATGTATGTTCACCGATTACTCGAGACGCCTGAACCGATTTGGAATTTTTTTTTGTTTAAATGGGTATACTTCCCAGGTGTAAATTTTATCGAAATCGGTCGAGCCGTTTTTGAAAAATCAACGAAAATCTAAAAATTGTATAGATCGATGATATTTTGGTTTACTCCGAAACCTCGCTGTCTCACTAGAGTAGTGCGCATATATTTGTATAGGATATTTCAACTAAAAATGCAAAAATAAAAAAACTTTTTTTTCAAGAAATAAATCTGACTTCAAAAACACAAAAAAGTGAAAAAAACTTTAGCTTCAGAAGTCGGTGGCAAAAAAAAACTGAAACTGAAACAAACAAAAGTCACCGATTTCTGAATATTTTCACTTTTTTTGTGTTTTTGAAGTCATGAATCATTAATCATAATCATTTATTAATTTGCGAATATGGGTACAAAGAAAAGTCTTAAACAAACAAGTGTCCATTAGCCATATTCTATCATGAGGCATGCAAATTTACACACATTATAAAGTTTATCCTGTGTTCAGTGACAGAATAATACGCTTTTTTAGTAACAGTGTTTTGACATAACGACCAAACTTAACGACTTTGACTTAACGACCCAAGAGCTAGACTGACCCGACACTATACCGAAGACATTCCGGATGTCAGCCTGTACGAGATTAGGATGGCTCTGAAACAGCTTAAAAACAACAAGGCACCGGGTGAGGACGGAATTACGGCCGAACTCCTGAAGGCAGGTGGAAAACCGGTACTTAAGACCCTTCAGAAGCTGTTTGATTCCGTCATACTCGAGGGGAAAACGCCGCAGGCATGGTGTAGGGGTGTGGTGGTACTCTTCTTCAAAAAGGGCGACAATGCCCGGCTGAAGAACTATAGGCCCATCTCACTTCTAAGCCATGTCTACAAGCTGTTTTCAAGAGTCATCACGAATCGTCTCGCGCGCAGGTTTGACGATTTTCAGCCTCACGAACAAGCCGGATTCCGAAAAGGCTTTAGCACCGTAGACCACATACATACGCTGCGCCAGGTTATACAGAAGACCGAAGAGTATAACCTGCCTCTCTGCTTGGCGTTTGTGGACTACGAGAAAGCCTTCGATTCGATCGAGACTTGGGCTGTACTGCAGTCTCTCCAACGGTGCCAAATCGACTATCGGTACATCGAGGTGCTGAAGAGTTTGTACAAAAACGCCACCATGTCAGTCCGACTTCAGGACCAGACCTCGGAACCTATCCTTCTGCAGCGAGGTGTAAGACAGGGAGACGTCATATCTCCGAAACTGTTCACCGCTGCACTGGAGGATGTCTTCAAGGTTCTGGACTGGAGAGGGCTAGGCATCAACGTCAATGGCGAGTACATCTCTCACCTTCGGTTTGCCGACGATATAGTGGTCATGGCTGAGACCATGGAGGACCTCAGTACAATGCTCGATGACCTCAGTAGAGCTTCCGAAAGAGTGGGTCTTAAAATGAACATGGACAAAACCAAAGTCATGTTGAATGCCCATGTAACACCCACTCCTATCAAGATCGGAGACTCTACACTCGAAGTTGTAGACGATTATGTCTACCTGGGACAAACGGTCCAGTTAGGTAGGTCTAACTTCGAGAAAGAGGTCAATCGTCGAATCCGACTCGGCTGGGCAGCGTTCGGGAAGTTGCGTGGTATCTTCTCGTCCAACTTACCGCAGTGTCTCAAGACGAAAGTCTATGACCAGTGTGTGTTGCCAGTGATTACATACGGGACCGAAACGTGGTCGCTCACAATGGGCCTCATCAGAAGGCTGAAAGTCACCCAAAGGGCAATGGAGAGGGCTATGCTCGGAGTTTCCTTGCGTGATCAAATCAGAAATGAGGAGATCCGCAAGAGAACCAGAGTTACCGACGTAGCCCGAAGAATAGCCAAACTTAAGTGGCAGTGGGCAGGGCACATTGCTCGCAGAACGGATGGCCGATGGGGCCGAAAAGTTCTGGAGTGGCGACCGCGAACCGGAAGACGCTGCGTTGGAAGGCCTCCCACTAGGTGGACCGATGACCTCGTAAAGGTTGCAGGGATCCGCTGGATGCGAGACGCACGGGACCGGTCAATGTGGCGACACTTGGGGGAGGCCTATGTCCAGCAGTGGACGTCTTTCGGCTGAAATGAATGAATGATGAATGAATGTTTTGACATTGTTTAAATCATTTATCTCCAGGAATGAGTTTGGTAAATGGTTATATATGCGTGGTGCCATACATAATATACTTTTATTTAATAACACTGTTTTATTGATTGGTAAACATATATTGATTTGCTGTATAACTTATTAAAGAGGTTTTTATTTTTTCTAACGAACATTATAACCTCTAATATATATATACATGGTGACGTAAGAATATTTAATTTTAAAAATGATGGTCTGCAACTGTCAGTTACCTTTATACTAGTTATGGCTCGTTTACATTTCTTCTGGGCCTTAAATACCGCTTCTTTATTTGTAGAATTACCCCAAAAAATAACACAATACTTTAGAACAGGTGCAACATAGCCATTGTAGGCTGTAAGGACGGTAGAAGTACTGGCCGTTTGTTTAAGTTTAAACATTGCATAAGAGGTATTTAATCTAGTGCATAATGTATGCATATGTTCCTTAAAATTTAAATTATTATCTATCTGTATCCCCAGAAACTTAGTAACGTCTACTTCCTGGATCTTATTTTTTCGGTAATTTATGCTCATGTTTGCTATTTTACTTACTCTACTTCTAAATGTCATGAAGTTTGTTTTGTTGAGATTTATGTGTAAATTGTTTGATGTCAACCAATTTATAATGCTATCTAAAGTTAAATTTATCTCAGGTTCCATGTGTGATTTATTATCTCCTGTGAACAGTACTGTACTATCATCGGCGAATAGAATTGTGTTATATTTTTATTTATTGTGTTGTATTAAGTCGGTTTTATTTTTGAAAAAAAGTTTTTTATATCATTTAAACACGTTTAAATTCAAACTCCTTAGAGCAGACTGCGTAAAGCTCCTTATAAAATAATCCTTAGTATTTCCGATAGCAGTTCGCAACACAAGAAGAAATCCTAATGTATTCAGAACGTGTTGCTGAAAGCTCTATAAGTTCGTTGCTTTGTTTAACGTTACATTGCGCGCTACCCAGTTCAACGATAATGGCTGCCGATAGAAAAACAGCAATGGACTGTGAAATGGAATTTAATATTTAACACAGGTTTGCTTATAAGTTTTTTGTGTAAATCTGTTCACGTAAGCGGTGTAAAAACGCTTCTAATGTACCTAAAGAATGTCTAAGATATTTTTCTGAGCAGAGGTTACCTGTAGCAATATCATAAAATGTCTAGAAAGTGTAATATTTAACGGTTAGGTATTTATTGATCTAGAAATCTTGTCAGTAATCTTTTTCACGTGTAAGTATAGTTTTTGGGTTACAGAAGCTTTTGGTGGTGTTGCCTTTTTTATTCAAATAATGAAGTCGAACTATTTTTAACATTATTTCATGATGCAAAAGAAAAACACAAAACTTCGACAAAAAAAAACATGTGAAAATGTATCAGCGATTACTCCACCCCTATCGCTATTAGGAACAACCATGACGCATATAAGCGTCCCATGAGACGTTCCATAAAACGCGACACAATCCCCGGGTATTATCGAATCAGCACCCTTCAATTTATATATTTGATTACGTGCACTAAACGGTTAGGACCTTTCTTTATCGTGTAGAAAAACACGTAGAGACGTGACTTGTATGCTTATATTCAATCTAACGTGGAAAGGGACCGAGTGTGACAAGAATGTGAAACGAAGTCGCCCGGGAGAGATGAAAACTGACTTGTGGACTGCGGGAGCGATCTCAAGAGAACTGCGGAGCGATTCTTGAAGTCATTGGAACTTTGTCGAAGTTTAGTTGTGTGGTTAGTATCGTATGGAGTGCAAGTTTGTTTAGAAGATGCTGATAGGCGACGGTTTTCTTTGAAGTTTAGCTTGAGATGTTGGACAGGAAGGTTGGTTTTGAGTATATTAGTATGTTTTGCGAAGGTTGTAGCCCGAAGTTAGATGTATTACGTCATATTAAAACAGAACTGATAGAGAGAATTCATGACGAGAATCCAGAATTTCATGTCAAACCGTATTTTAGTCAAGATAATAATTAAAAAGATATTCAAGAAACTTCACTCGACCCCATCGCTTTATTTATCTACAATTACTGTCAAGATCTTCTAACATCGAACCTTTGGCCTAAGAACCACTACCTACAAACGATCCTCAAACACTGGCCTACATCACTTCCCACTCAAATCCCACCCTTACCCCCAGCTAATACGGTTTTAATTCCCCTGTAAATTGCGGTCCTTGACCTCCAGTATTGACATGCTAAAGTCGGGATCAATCTCTCAGCCTTCGGAATGCAAATACAATTCTTTATGGAAGAGGTCTGGAGGGCCGCAGTAAACCTCTGAGATTGAGGTCTGTGCCCCTCAATATCCTCGCTTTGTGCAAGGCGCGAAAAAGGTCCGTTAATGGAATAAGGCCCGCGAAATACGGACGGTTCTTGAACGTCCAATTTTCGTCGGGATTTTTTTGATGTTAAGGTATAGGAATTAGGCGGCTTCGAGATGCGGGTTCGAAGATTTTTTGTTGATGGGATGGAGGTAATGGCTTATATTGTTGGATGAGATCATAACCTTACCCACGTGGAGGTAAGTTTATAAATATTTTGTCGTATTAAATATTTTCGCTTTTACATAATAATATATGACGGCTTGCTTAGAAAGTTATGTTTTATGTTTACAAGTCTTACATTTGATTAAAGAAACCAGTGGATAAATACAACACAAAAACACGAAGCTAGAAGCTCAAAAAGCCTTTAAATGGCAATCATTGAAGTGGTTACAGACTTTAGAAAGTAAAGGTACAAGAGAACCACTTCACTTATTGACTTGATTTTCAATTTCTTTTCAATTACACAATACCTACATTTACCTTTTTTTTTCCTTTTACGACTTTTTTATCTAGACAAGCGATAGCGTGTCAAGCTAACAGAACTGGCGAGCAGCACCGTGTGTAATATTACACGAACCATTTGGAGCCACTTTTAACCCCCTCATAACTCAAAAACTATTTCACAAAAACATGTCAAATTTGGCTCATGTATTGAAATTTGCAAGGTACATATGTGCTCCAAATTGCATAAATACATCTCAAACGGTTATTTAGATATTAACGTCCAAAAATCGTCATTATTATCACTGACTGACCTATAAATCAAAACTAACCAAGTTCCAGATGACCTAGAGAGTTCAAATTTGGCATCCAGATAGGCCGTCGGGTAATTCAAAGGAATAAATCAGAAAATAGTACATTTTTATCATTTTATTATAATTTTTGAATTAATTGATTCTATTAGGAACACTTACTTATAGTGCCTGTAATGTAAGAATCAGCAATCAAAATTAATGACAGCCGGTCTTTATGTGGATTTTAAGGTCTTCACGTGAATATAATTATAACGAGTGGAATACCACCCTTAATTTTTTTTTAATATTATCATATCAGTTTTAGCAATAGCGCACGTAAAATTACAATACAATTTCAGGATAATTTAATTTATGAACTAGAACGAGTCAAGACCAAGTTTCAGATATTAACAAACAATTCCCTATTTGCTTAGCATAATTATGCTATTACTATCCACAAATCCCAAAGCCTTAGCCTTGACAGCGCTCTTCTCGACAAAGGCTCCTCTATATTTAGTAAAGGGAAGGCTTACGTTGGACTTTCCAGAGTTAAAACCTTAGATGGAGTACATCTTATCAATTTAAATTCAAGTCAAATCAAGGCACAAGAGAGCTCTGTTGTAGAGTACAACCGCCTGTGCACGTTATACCGCCCCGAATTGGCAAAATTAAGTATAAACAGAAAACGCGTAAAAAAACATCGGGATACTGAATGGCCAATTCACTCGAACATTTCAAATTATATTATAGCCTTCGCAAGTTCTAAAGTTGTAAGTTCTTACTTCATTCTTCCGAAAATTTGGCTAGCTGGTAGATACTAGCCATCGAACATAGGGCTCTTCCATGACTGTTTTAGTAGGTAGGTACTTAATAATAATTCGTATATGAGAACTAGCCAAGTCAGAAGTCTAAGGGGCTTCAATATAATTATTATCCTAAGTTATAAGAAGAAATGATATTTTAAGTTGTTTTAAAATATTTTATGTTGTTGTAAATAAATTTCAGGACTGACCATTGAATTTGGCACCCATTTAGATCTCCCTTTTTTTTCGTTGAAGTCAACAACCAAGGCATATATCGTAATATTGAACTTGGCTCTCATTTCACATTTATGTTTTTGTTGGGTAACAAACCTACATGAAAACATCATCAGCCTATTTTCCCACAGCGGACTCTGACTTCCTTACTCTGGCTTGTGTCGGATGTGGGCCATAATCCACTTCGCAAACAGAAGACCCTTACAACTGATTATAGGTATTTTAAATGTCTGCTACCGTACCCAATCGCCGATCCGTGCTCAAAACCCCCTATGGCTGGGTAGGTGAGCATCTACAAAAACCCGGTGCCACAATCTTCTACGTCAGCTTTCTTTGCTACACTTATCGGGGACTCTTGTATCAGCCGATTTGCCACTCGCGGTATCTCGACGGCCACTTGACGGCTCTTTTTGCCGCGAACAATGGCGGCCTACAATGGCGATACGGTGTAAACTCCGCTTTACAGCCCGCATCGTAGATTGAACGCTGTTTTGTCGTGTGTGGCTGTACAAGTGGGGGTCTATACTGGATCTAGAAAGGTTGAGTGCTAAGGAGTCTGGTTGAAATTTAATTTGTAAGGGTTGAAGAAAATTTAATGAACACGGTTAATTAAGTTACTTGCTTCAACAAACACGGGAAATAGACATTACTCAGAAAATGTTCAAAATTCATGTAGCCATCTACAAACCCAATTATAGGTCGTAGGTAAACGTACCAATGAAATAAGTAAACGAAAACCAAGCAAATAGAATACTATAAATAGACTTTAATTAACGTCAGAGCTAAACGTAATGAAGAATCCAGAATTATAATTATTCAAGAACAAGTTTATTGACACTACCAAAATTATATCTGACAATAACAGTGTAGTAAATCAAAACGCTTTAACTTGAGACTTTATTGAAATTACACAAAACATAATCCCGCTTTATAACCGGGACTAAACAAATGAAGTTGAGCGTTTTCCAAAAGTCCTCCTGCCGGGAGTGGAATTAATGGCCCTCGAGCTGTTCGGTAGAAAGGGCTTTTGTTCCGCACTGGGCTGAAGGGCGCCGAGTACTGAGCAACTGTCACGTTAGGGCTTAGGCCGATGTCTCTAATGTATAGATGGAGGTTGCGGAGATGAAAAGTCATTTCGTGATTGTATGGGAGTAAGGATTTAATGAGACTGGCCTAGTTTCCCTCGGGTATGGCAATGTGTGGATGGGGAGTAGGTGCAACTAATCTTTGATGAAAATAATAGCTTCTAAAAAAACGCGAGGATCGTATCTAAGTTTGATTTATAATAATAAACCAAACTTGACTTTATTCGTTTTAGGTGTCGTAAAAGACAAATATTTAATGGTTTGTGAACAAATTAAACAGCAGTGTCAGTGTTAGTTGAATCCATTTTCTTATGACAAGGGAGAACTTAATTAAACAAGTTACGTAAACTAAGTCGATTTGTCAGAATTAGTGCATTATTTAATGCCAGACAGATACATAAACACTTTTCTACTTTCAGAATTCCAGATGATAAGGCCAGAGAGGAAACGGCTTAAACGTAGTTTAATGCTTTCTTGTGCCATGTGATTCCCAGCACTGAACTATTTTACAAAATAATAATCATGCTTGGAGTAAATAATAGCGTGGCGGTTGAGAGTAAAAGAAAAGCCGTTGCTTCGACCCAGTAAGGTGATGATGAATCATAGCTGAGAGAACGAATGGTGTTCACAATATGTTGTTTGTTTAGGCGCCAGTTATACCATAACCTTTTGCCTCTTTGACTGTAGTGTAGTTGTACTCGTACGCGGAAAAACCGCGCGCGCAGCGCATTTAGATTATAGGTTTCAAGTTGCAAGAAATGTTGTCAAATGATGACTGTCACAGTCATTGTTAGACTTGTCACAGTCGTTAATTAGTATAAGTAAAAGATTCTGTATGAAAAAATGATAATACTCCGTGCTCTGTAGTCCATTATAACATGACTTATCTATACTTCATTCACTTTTCAATGTGAGGTATGTGTGAGAGAAATTAATGCATGATTTGTACAGCGCATAGCGTCACCAGAGTATCTAAGCGCACGGTAGTGCGCAGGCCAAGTTCCAGCAACAGGCCGCGCGCATGCCGTACACTATTTACACGAACCGTTTCGAGCCACTTTTGACCCCCCTGTAGCTCAGTGCCTATTGCAAGTACAGATATAAAATTGTACCTACGTAATTATATACTAGTACTAAAGCAGTATGCCAAATTTCATAGATATAGCTTCAGTAGATCCTGAAATATGACCCTGTGAATATAGCTAATTTTGGCACTGACTCACTCACTGACCGGAACTTGGCCCCTTTTTAACAGGTATGTTTTTGGTGGGATCATTACATACATGAGATCCGTCTGTGTCTTCGTAAGCACGTTAAGTCATTGCTCCCAGCTGTCATTTGAAGATCTTTGACAGTCGTTACACAGCCCAGTAGTGGAGTAGTATTACCCAGGAACTAGGCTGTAGACCGCAGATAGGCAGTCGCTCCATGTAAATACTGGTATTCAGCTGCATCCGGTTAGACTAGAAGCCGATCCCAACGTAGTTCGGGAAAAGGCTAAGCAGAAGATGATCAAGTTGGTATAAACGTACAATAAATCTCTTTGAAATGGTATGATTGTTGCCGCTTAATCAATTATTCCATGAAAACTCCTGTAATTGGCAGGAACAATAAACATTTTCGGAACTGCCATTACAAAGTCATTGTAAAGTAAAAAAAGAGCTTCAGTAAAACACTCTTAATTCACTGACCGCACATTTCAACTTTCTATTGAACTTTAACAAAATTTATTCCAGAGTGAAAAAAAATGTGATTAGAATGTTAAGTGGAGTTTTTGTAACATTTCTCCGAGGAAAGTTAATTAGTCGGAAAGTGGACGTCCGCCGTAATGCCCCGCCAGATGTTCCTTATTGCCGCTCGCTTTACATACATAACGATGTTTGCCTGACCAAGTTTTTGAGGTAAAATGTAGTATTGTGTGTATAGCACCTTATTTGGGCCTTTGTAGTCTTGATTAAAGTATTTGTATGCAACCTCTGTGCTGGTAAGCCGTAAAAATATTGGGAAATCTTTTCGGCTTTTACTGTGCTTGAGCCGTTTTTGAAAAAACATAGAAGGGTCTGCAAACTTTTAAATGTAAGCTTGATAAAAATGCGTGCATGACTCGGATTTCAGATTCTATGTTTATATTTCATTAGAACATTAAATCTTATTTGATTAAAGAATTTGCAGATAAAACCTTTTTGGTGAACAAGACTCTTAAACGAGTTTTAAAACTCGACAAACATTGTTGAAGTTTGTTCACTTGTCTGCTACAGTTATTTGTTTGCGCATTATCTCAAATAGCTAAGCGTTTTCTAATAGAACTTTTATCGTTACAAACCGTAACGCCCTCGTATCGTAATGGAGTACCTGCTCTTAGTGAGGGGGGACCACGCTATAAACGTTCACAAACCCATAAGATTATAGGAGCGAGGCCAGGAGATACGCATAGCTTTGAACTGGGTAAGAGAAATAAGGGAAACCTACGTTATATAAGATTTTTAATACAAGCATTATTATAACAATATATACACTTTCGCTAATAGTTGTAATACGTCCTACACAACCTCTTATACGAAATTCTCAGCGAACATTACGTCATGAAATAAACCTTCTGAAAAAACTCCTGCTAAACCCCAGTAAGAAGCATTTCACGCCCACAACAAATTCAATTTCCTTCCTTCCCGAAACAGAGCTCAATAAATATTATGAATAATTAAAAAAAACCGCTGTACTTTTGCAAGAAAACTGCTCTTAGAAAGTCTATTTATTTCTTATACAAAAATTAATCGAGTCTGTTTATGGAGGAAATCTTCAGACTACGGTAGAAAACACGTTTTTAATTTACAAACAACTAGGCGACTTTGATGTCGCACAAAAAGAAATTAATTAAAGAAACCGATTTAGCAAGCGCCATTCAGGAAATGGAAGTATATTGAATTTTTATCCGGTAAGAATAAATCGCAAAGAGCCGATTAGAGAAATTTCAATTTCAAATCTGTTCGTTTTTTTTTTTTTTTCTGGCGGCCATTCGATGTTTATTCAAAGTTGGTTGGAAAGATTAACACTTCGTTTCCACAATTTGTAATCCAATCAATTGATTACTGGTTCTTATGAAAAAAGATTCCTTGCTCATTTTTATGGATGGAATGTTGTTGGAAGGCTGTTGGGCTGTTTGTTACAACTTTGTGAGTACTTTTATTAGTGAAAAATTGTTCTGCTTCGATATTCATCTTTATAAACTTCCTCGTGTTCTGTTTGCTTTATTAATGGGTCTGCATGGAGTTCATTACCAAGTAAACAACTACTTCCTACACGTATCTACGACATTGCTTCTATCTAGTTAAACGTGAAATGAGCTCCGTGTGAGCTTTAATCCTAAATGAACTAGTCCCGATTAAGCGGCTCATGACTGTAGAGGTATGCCTTATAATGGAGTTTTTTAAAGAAAAGCTGAAGAATCTAATTGCAGTTTTCTTTCCAAGTGTATGTTTGTCCAATGAATCAATATTGTAGGTCCGCTGCCGTAGGCGACAGTGCGGCAAGGTTTCTTATTGAAATCAGCCCGTAGTCGCTGCGGGCTATCATTGCGGTCGGCGGCGGCACTGTGCTTATATGTGTATATCTTATGTCTATGATAAAAATACGAGTGCTATTTCATCTACTAAATA
The DNA here is from genome assembly GCA_963082995.1 of Noctua comes. Classification (NCBI taxonomy): domain Eukaryota; kingdom Metazoa; phylum Arthropoda; class Insecta; order Lepidoptera; family Noctuidae; genus Noctua; species Noctua comes. The sequence goes on from OY720267.1 coordinate 844,035, forward strand.
AAATAAAGAGATGTATCAGCTGATCACGTGACAAAGCCATAAGTCTCGCAGTAATAAACGTCGACCGCGGGAGCAGCTTGTTGTTACGTTAACTTAAAGTATACAAAATGTTTCTTCATTGTGTGTGTCCATATGTTACGGGACTCTTTATTTCACACGAGTGAAGTTCAACTCGAAAATATTTTTTGAGATTGTTCTGTGGGGTCCGACCACAAAATGAAATGCTCTTCAAAGTTTGGTCAAATGCACATAATATTATTTCTTTAACAATGACACAGTAGGAGGTTATCTGCAACAAATAGGCAGAAGTGAACCTAATATAGCACATCATTCCTTATCGGTCCCTTGTCAAACCGGGCGAGTATTATGTGGTGATATAATTATTGCAAGAATAGCCAAACTTAAGTGGCAGTGGGCAGGGCACATTGCTCGCAGAACGGATGGTCGATGGGGCCGAAAAGTTCTGGAGTGGCGACCGCGAACCGGAAGACGTTGCGTTGGAAGGCCTCCCACTAGGTGGACCAATGACCTGGTGAAGGCTGCAGGGATCCGCTGGATGCGAGTCACACGGGACCGGTCAATGTGGCGACACTTGGGGGAGGCCTATGTCCAGCAGTGGACGTCTTTCTGAAATGATGATGATAATTATTGCACCTATTTCTTCAACGATTTCAGATACTAAGCTTGAAACGCTGCTAAAGTTAATACCACACAGACAGTTTAAATAAATAGCATCGTCTTGAACCGCTATACGTAGGTACACCTCACAACGAGCGCCCAGAGATCTACCTCGTAAAACGAAACAGCTGAAGTTCCACCGCAGCGATAATTGGCTACAATACGGTATCATACTCATTTGCTTGACAGACTAATGCTTCAGTTAACCAACATTTTGTTTGGAACCATCGGCGGCGAGGGAAATCAGAGTCCGGCGGATGTTTATTATTCAAGGCGGACTCGCCGCGGATTTCATTACGCGCGGATCTGCCGCGGGTGGGGGGAGGGGGAGTGACATCTTATTATTTTTGACTGACTGCCTTGTTTATGTGGGTATAATTGGGTGGGGATAGTGCAGCTGCTGTTAAAATAAAATTCTACTGTTGATGGAAAGTTTTCTCTTTTGTCGTTCTTTTGTGATCCTTACATTCATTTGATTTGTTACTATTGTTTGATAAGAAATATGTACTTAAAAAACGCTGTGATGTTATTGTAACTACAGTTATTAAGGAATAGAATATAATAGAATAGAATAGAATAGAATATCATTTATTTCTGAGTATACGGTAGATACATAAAGATCTTACAATTTATAGTTTACATATTATACTACCGTTTCCGGTGTAGAAATATTAGAATTTTAATAAAATTATTATACCATAATGTGACTAATACACCAAAATTAATTAATTGTTTAGAGAGAAAGAAAAAAAAATATAGATTTATAATACTATAGGTAATTTATATTATTAATGGAATTATAAATGATTTAATAAAACTTATGATCAATGAATTCGCTAACAAAGTAGAAACACATGTCCAGAAGCCAAGAAAATATAGGAAGCGAACATACTAAATCAAACTAACTTAGTTTATTGAAGTATCTATTTAAACAATATTATTTTTCTTGAGCTGCTTTTTGGCCTAACTATGACCAATGAAAACTGTGATATAAGTGTAAAGTTCCAAATCAAAATATTGTTTCCCCACATTTCCGCCACCGTGCACCGCGAAGATAAACAAACAATTCTTGCCACATTTCGCGACACATTTTAATGTATAATTCGCTGTCGGTCCTCATGCGACCTCCGCTCTGAGGAGGGGTAATTCCTGTTAAACCCGCCACTAATGTGGTACCTGATTGCTGTCACTTTGTCTACAACACACTGTTTTCTGCTTCCATTTCGAGTTTTAATTAATTTTATGGGGTCTACGCCGTTTGAAACAGCATTGGGTTAAGCTGATTATGGTTTGTGTGGGTGAGATAAGACAGTGGGGTTTGAACGTCACATTGTTATGACAACAAACAGATGCAACACAATGGTATAAATCTAAGCAGGTGTAGTACGTGCAGGTACGTTGACATTTCCTTGATTCTTATAAACTGTACCTTTTTCAAATTAAGCATTGAAATATTTTTTATTTAGGACTAACTTTACCCGGCATGCGTTGCAATGCACTTACCTATCACCTACCTACCACCTACCTACCACCTACCTACCACCTACCTACCACCTACCTACCACCTACCTATCACCTACCTACCACCTACCTACCACCTACCTACCACCTACCTACCACCTACCTACCACCTACCTACCACCTACCTATCACCTACCTACCACCTACCTACCACCTACCTACCACCTACCTACCACCTACCTACCACCTACCTACCACCTACCTACCACCTACCGACCACCTGCCTACCACCTACCTACCACCTACCTACCACCTACCTACCACCTACCTACCACCTACCTACCACCTACCTACCACCTACCTACCACCTACCTACCACCTACCGACCACCTGCCTACCACCTACCTACCACCTACCTACCACCTACCTACCACCTACCTACCACCTACCTACCACCTACCTACCACCTACCTACCACCTACCTACCACCTACCTACCACCTACCTACCACCTACCTACCCTACCAAAATCAATCAAAATCAAAGCATTTATTTCAAATAGGCCAGTTACAGGCACTTTTGAATTGTCGAAACAAAGACAACAATAGCTACAGTCCCAGTCACAAGGCATAAAAACTGTGAAAGTACTGTAGTTGCCCATTCCCTAACGTAGATCTCTATGGAGAAGAACGGGCAAGAAACTCCATGGACACTCTTTTAAATCAGTATACTTTTACAAACTCTTGGTTACATCATTCATGTTGAGATGGTACATTATGTGAGAACGATGTAGCAAGATGTGTACGTTAAAAGTGTCCATAGTAAACAATTCAAAAAAGAAAAAAAAACAATTCAAATAAGCCGTGGCAACCAAGAGATGACCAGTCACAACTGACAGCGCCCGTTCACGAACATGACGCATGTATCAGCACCATTCAACTCAACCATTTTGAAGGGAACTAAATGATCCGACACACGCGCTACCATCAGCGAGACATTTGAGTGAGCATGACACACTCCTAACCGCCAGGGCTACCGATCCGAAACGTTTGGGAACGGTATCAGGAGATCGGAAGTGTAGCTAGTAGGCCTGGCACAGGAAGAGTTAGGGCTACAACTGCCCAGGAAGACCGATACCTAAGGTTAACCACACGTCGGGAGCGTACTGTAACCGCTCAGACCTTACAAACTCGACTACGGCAATCCACAGGGACGAGAGTCAGCGATCAAACTATTCGGAATCGGCTTCACGAAGATGGACAACGCTCCAGAGTACGTGCTATTCGACTGAAACTGACGAGGGCTCATCGTGCAGCACGCTTAAGGTACGCCCGGGAACATTTGGAATGGATATAGGACCATGGATAACTGGAGGAATGTGCTTTTAGGGACGAGTGTAAAGTGAAGTTTTATAGTGACGACAGACGGATACGCGTGTGGAGAAGAGAAGGGGAACATTTTTCTGAACCATGCGTCCATGGAACAGACTGATTTGGGGGTCCCAGTGTTATGGTATGGGGTGAGTTAGCTTACACGGCAAAACAGAGCTGGTAATTCTGAATGAAGATACCGTAACCGCCGCCAGTTACATCGAGCAAGTAATCGGGCCATATGTCATCCCATTTTCACAAAGAGTAGGCAATAACTTTGTCTTTATTATTTTTATGCATGATAATGCTCGCCAACACACAGCCCGCACTACACAAAGAGCACTCTCTAAAGCCAATGTCACCGTTTTGCAATGGCCAGCCATGAGTCCCGACCTCGACCCCATCGAACATTTATGGGATCAGCTCAAAAGACGCCTGAAAGAAACTTACAGTGATGTGAACAGCCAGCAGGAGCTCATTAACGCCCTGAAAATCTGTTGGGAACAAATACCGGAAATAAACGTGACTCACTTAATTGAAAGTGTTCCAGATAGGCTCAGAGAGTGCATACGGAGCAGAGGAGGACCCACTCATTATTAAAAAATAACAAGCACCAAATTTTTTTCCAGAATAGTTGTGCTTTTCACGATTATGTTTTTCCTTTATTTTGTGTAATTTTCCCTAAAAACTGTTATTTTGTGTTTTTATTAAACGAAATAAACAAATGTTTCTATTCTTTATGTTTACACTATTCCTGATTACTCACTTGAAACTTGTATATTCATAAAACTCAATACAAAGGTTCAATTTTAACTTGCAGCAAAAAAACATGGTGGGCCCTATTTAGTTTTGAGTAGTTTATATAGATTGGATAAAATAATAAATAGTGTTTTTCTTCTTGTCGATTTGTGTCTAGTTAGTTACTAATTACGTCGGTTTTTTGTAAGTTACTAATTTATGTCTGTTTTTTTGATCGAGTCCTGAAATTTGCAAGTGGTCGTGCAGAATGGGCAGGGAAAAAGATGAGGCATGTCCTTTGAGGGGCATTGTGTTAACAAATGAGTCTTATATTGTGATTACCTGTAAAAAAATATGAGCTTTCAACCGATCACAACAAATCGCTTTAGAAAAAATTCAACAGCTAAAATGACGGGAGAACTGAACAGACACCAAAACAGAATCCGAGTCAAACCCCGAGGGCTCCAACTTAATAATTGGATTAAAATTGAACTAGAGGAAAAAATCCGATTACCCTGAGTTACAGATTTTTCTAAGCTTTATTTTTCAAATAAAATGTTTGAATCTTTCTTTAGATATCTATTACGGCGTTGAATTTCCAGTCAGTGAATTGTATTTTTTATTTATGAATCATAATGGCCTCTTATTATTAACCCACTGTACGACAAAGAGTCTTCATTTATATTATACACAAAATAGATCACCGTTCGTTATAAAATAACGTGACAACTTGTTAGTGATAAAATAATGATTATTTATTTATTTATCTATGTATATGTAGACATATATACATATACCTACATATATTATATGATGAACTAGCGTATGAGTTTGATAATTGTCCCACGGGTTAAAAATATCTTATGTATTAATCCAAGAATAAACTATCTGTGTGCAAAAGTTCATCCAAATCCGACATCCATACATCCTCGCAAACTTTCGCATTTATAATCTATACATCTATACATATAAAATTCAAAGTCCTGACTGACTGACTGACTGACTGACTGATACATCAAAGCACAGCCCAAACTGCTGGTCCTAGAGACATGAAATTTGGAGAATGTACTCTTCGTAGAGAGTAGGTATCCACTAAGAAAGGGTTTTTTGAAATTCCACCCCTAAGAGGGTGAAATGGGGTGTTGAATTTTCTGTGAAACTCTCTCGGGGTCGATTGACTTGAAAATGTGTCTACATATACTTCAGTTAAAATGATGAGATACGTGTATCACAGTTTTTCCAAAATCTTCCCCAATTTAAAATTCCATGTCCTGACTGGCTTTACTGATATACCAACGCACAGCCCAAACCGCGGGTCCCAGAGATATGAAAATTGGAGGGTGTATTCTTTGTGAAAAGAAAGTATCAGTTTTTCGAAATTCCTACCCCTTAGAGGGTGAAATGGGGTGTTGAATTTTCTGTGAAACTTTTTATTCTCGGGATCGATTGACTTGAAAATTTGTGTACATACTCTTCAGATAAAATCCAGTAAATCCGATGTCCAATCTCAAACCAAGGTATTTCACGTATCTAATTTAATTGATATAAATTTAAACTAATAATTGCAAGTTATAAGCAAGTATCTGTAAATCTATGTATGTATTACAGATAGATACATAGATTACTTATTATCCCAGAAGTAAGATCCCGTGGGCAATTCCCTAACTCCACGCGGGCGAAGCCGCGGGCATAAGCTAGTATTAGTAGTATGAATGAAAATGATTAAGCCCTACAAAGATATGCAATTTTTCGAATCATTTATCTCCAAACAACAAACGTCCGGGATCAGGTAGAAGCCATCTGTCTTATTTATTCCCGAAACATCTGAAAAACTTTGCAGCCTTTGCTATGTGACTAATACTCCTGTTTTAGTGACAAATAAATTTTAGATCAGTTTAACCAAAGGTCCTTTGTCAGTGTGCGTTTTATAGAATGTTATATTTTGTAGAATCTATTCTTAAGAATGAATGATATATTTATTTGCAAGAATATTATGTAGGTAGATAACATACGTTCTTATAATCTATGGGTTTCACTATATTCGGAATTTCAGCCGTATAAATATTTAGATTTTGCATCTTGATTATACTTAGAGCGTGCAGTACACAAGTATACGTATATTTCCTGTGAAAATATTCATGCCTTTATGTAGTTTTAGATAATTATTTCTCATAAAGTGGGTTACTTCGAACAGTATTCTTTAAACGTGTCAGGTGTATGTACCTGACACGTTTAAAGAATACTGTTACCTAAAAAACTAATGACCTAATCATCACGCATGTGGCCTTCGGTGGGTTAGGCAGAAATGTATGTAAATGTGTGTGTATTTTTAGAGCTATTTAAAATTACTTAAAGTTCTAATAGTCGGGCACGCCGTAATCGCGGCGGTAAGACCCCTCTTTGAGGAGTGGCTGGATAGGCGTCACGGCGTCCTGACCTACCGCGTGACGCAGGTCCTCACCGGACACGGAAGTTTCAGGAGGTACCTGTGTCATATGGGGAAGGAGGAAACGCCTGGGTGTCACCACTGCGAGAACCGCCCGGAGGACACGGTGGAGCATACGGTGCAGGACTGCCCCGCTTGGGCAGATCACCGCCGTGTCCTCACGGCGGCGATAGGCGGAGACCTCTCGCGCCCGGCATTGGTCGAGGCCATGCTGCGGGGCGAGACGGAGTGGGAAGCGGTCGCCTCTTTCTGCGAAGCAGTCATGCTCGCGAAGGAGGAGGCGGGCTGCGTGAGGGAGAGGACAGCGTCCTCCCTCCACCCCAGCCGTAGTGGTAGACGCCCACGGCGCTGGACGTCGGCAGACGATCTCCGGCTACCGTAGGCGTGGGCATGCGGGCGGCGAGTAATGGGCGACTCGCTGTCCGACCATGGACCATGCCCGGGTCGACGGCGCGTTGTGTTCCACGCGCGCCTCAAAGAGTGTCAGCATAATGACGGGGCCCCCCTCTAGAGGGCCAAAGCCTGCCGGGGTCGCGGGACTCATAGAATTACCGTGACCCTGGAACATAAAGGGCTATTGAAGGACACCGTGGATTTTAGTCAGTACAAGTCTGACAGTCCCTCCCGCTATGCCCTGGGTGGGAGGACTCATTTGATGATTATACATATATTCTAATGGTTGAATATTATTTTGAAATTTCACTCGCGATATTTAAAACACTGCGTCAGTGTGTTATCGATTATTTCACTTAGTATATTGAAGGTAACTCACTGTTAAGGTGGACAGCACTGATCATTATGCCGTAGCTTCTACAGTCTGGCGTCCTCGTACTGATGCGCGGATACGTTGGATAGCCTGTAGACCTATTTCGTACTGGATCAACCGCTGATGGCACCTTTTGTAGACACGTACCAAAAAATAGCAGACTAGCCCGATAAAGATAGACAGTCGTTCCCAGCTGTGTTCTGGGTGATAATCACTTTGTTTTTTTCAACCGTAACCGACACATTTTTCTTTTGATAGTTACGTTTTAATTAGCTACCGAATTAACTAGCCCGTGGCAGGGTCGCCATGAGATATTATTATATTTAAAAAGGTTCGGGCATAAAATAAGAAGACCAATGGTTGGTTCTCATAGTAAAAGTATAATGCATCTAAATTACGTATACATACGTATACTTCAGCCAGTCAGTGTGTCGTTACATAATTATTGAACTCTTTCGTCACATATTGCCATCCGCCGAGCACAAACCTAGTCATCACGCTGCTACTGAGAAACTCCACTTGTTTTATACATTTTCAAATCAACCAACTGCTCTCCAATTATTTCCAATACCCAGGTCCTTGAACACTGGTAACTAAACATTCACAGTAATTAAACAATAACTAAACCAAACTGAACTTCTAACCGAACCTCCGAAGCCGGCACAATGGGCGTCCAAACTACACATAATTGATGCATGCAGTAACCGCTAACCCAATTCCGCTGGACGTGAGCCCGTTTAATTAATGACGTCACTCGATGTCATGTCATCATTACGGGGGTGTGAGGAAGGGGTCCACAGTTGTGGAGGGGGGGTGAGATAATAAGTGACACACTGATCTATGAGAGCTATCGAGCCAAGGATTATACTGATAGAGGTTGTGTATGATTGTGACGTAATGCGGTCATCAGGGACTAGCGTGAAGGGTTCGCGTGGATTATGAAATATAGCATAGGTACATACCTACATAACATCACGTATGTACCAGGAAGGGTAAGCAGAGGTACTTTTAAGTCACATGTGTAATGAAGCGAGCTTGTTGCCATTAACCACACACAAATCACGAAATTTCCGGATGTTAGAGCACAATTCTATGAATTGGACACAAGACTCGATGCTTATGTAGTAGTAGCGATTGCAACAATTAGATCGAACAACATAGCAATAATTGACGTAGTCACATGAACCGATATCGGTTTGCGGTGGTTACGTGAGGACATAGACATGTAACGCTAATGAACTGATTGGTTCATTCCAGAAATTAATTACTGATTCTGTTAGGTTTATAATACGTCTGATTTTACCGTGAATTTCACAAATGAGACAATCAAAATGTTTGGTTTCCAAAATAGGCTTGACAACATCAGCAATTTTACTAATTTAACAACATTATTATACAATATAGGAACTTAAAGCCTACATAATTATAATACTTTAAATAAGTTGAAAATAACACATGAACACACTTTTTACGTCAAAAATAACATATATGTTTTTTTATGACAAGCCGGTATTTTTACCCCACTATTCTGAGAAGAAAAACCGAAACACACACAGTCACGACACAAACACACACAATCAATGCTGGTCCTGCTCCACAGCCACTTGGGTTCACGAACTAAGATTTTAATGTTTGGAAAAGATGCTCCCCCTCTAGTTCTTTAAATATTTTTTTTCTCGTTTGGAAACTTAGTTACCTTGATTACCATTGTTTTATATAAATTAGAAGCATTATTTCAGTTTTTGTAAATGTGAGTACCACCATGTAGACTTTCTATTATGGTTAGTAGGGCTTATCCTAATCTTTAAGGTTTTAATTGTGTGTTCACATATAGAAGCAACTATTTGTTACTCCACAACCATAGGGGCAAACTAATTGATTACCATGTTAAATTATTGTGGAAGCTGCAGAAGATTATCCTTGCTTTGTATAGATTCCATAAGTTAGTATTATATAATTGCATATCACATGTGTGAGTACTATGTACTGTAAGGCTACTATTTACATTTTGTTATCTTTCATTGACTTGGATGTGCCTTGGTGGCTGAGAGAATGTCATTCGCACTCAAATGTCTCGCTGATGGTGGCGGGTGTGTCGGGTCATTTGGTTCCCTTCAATATGGTTGAGTTGAATGGCGCTGATCCATGCGTCATGTTTGTGATCGGGCGCTGTCAGTTGGGACTGGTCATCTCTTAGCTGCCATGGTTTATTTTAATTACTTTATTTTTTCATTGTTGATTTAATCTTTACTCTGGACGCTCTTAATGTGCACGTCTTTCTACATCGTTCTCACATATATGTATAATATCAACATGAATGATGTAACCAAGACTTTGTAACAATATTTTGATTTAAAAGAGTGTCCATGGAGTTTCTTGCCCATTTTTCTCCATAGAGATCTACGCTTTGGAATGTACAACTACAGTACTTTCTCAAGTTATTATGCCTTGTGACTGTGACTGTAGCTTCGCTTCTTTTATGTTTTTTTTTACTTTCAAAAGTGCCTGTGATGGTTTAATTGAAATAAATGCTTTGAGTTTGTCACATACTCTTTTTTTCTCACATAATTTTGGTCAAGTCAGTATAGAATATCGCCATGTGTTGCAATTTGAGTATAAAATCATTCAACATGGTATCACATAAATTTAGTCAAATCTTCTAGAATATGCTAGAACAAAGTCACAAGATCACTACATCATAACCAGATTCAGCATGCTAACAAACCCCTTCTATTTCAGTAATGGACGTGCCGTGGGACGCGCGCGTGCAGTCTTCACACGGCGTGGCTGGGGGGGCTGCCTTGTTGACCTGCACCGTGCCTTCCGTCGTCAGGAACCATGTCACTGTCGCCAGGTGGTTTAAGGATGGCGAGATACTGGCTCCGCTGGCTGCTGAGGCTGGTAAGTGTAGTTGTTTTACTTGTTGTAATCTGCTGTACTCAAATAACCGCTAATATGGCTTAGAGCTGTAACGCTATAAAACTTACAAACATTAATATAATAATATTTACCTTGCTATCGTGTGTCGAAGTGTTCCTCTCCGAAGGTACAAGGTTTATATACTTGTCTCAATTTTGATTCGCATAGATTCTTTCTCTATCTACAACACCTAGTTATTTATAACTCTCCTTTCGGTGATCAAGCATAATAAGATTGTCATTGACATTATGTCTCAAAGTCTCTTAGAAACTTTTGCTTGTAAACAAAAAATAGATTCCGAACTTCAATCCTTACTGACTAAAAGTATTTGAATAAGCAATTGATCTAAAAACTTCAGTGACCCATCAAATATGATTCAGAACTCAATAGAACTTTTATTTTCATCGGAAAATTATAAGAACCGAGTAATCAGCTTCGAAAAAGTTTTTATGTATATTTACAGTTCCAGAATCTTTTTATTGATTCAAACAAAGAATTCCCTTCTGTCAAACATGTTTTTCAAACGTAACCTTGCAGTCCCAGTAGATACGTCGTCTGGAAAGTTTCCAACAATACCGACTCTAGACCTTATAAAATCGAAATTAATTTTCGCGAACGAGTCAAACGGCCGATTATTGCTTTCGAAAGAAGAAAATTAAGATTTTTTCGTTAATCCAAGTGTAGGAAGCGGCTGTCGGCGACAGGAACAAGGGAGCTGAACTTGCTTTATGAGTTCCGAGTTCTCGATTAGAACCAGAAAATTCGATTAATGTTTTCATTTACGGACGCTTCCGCTCTTTTTCGATTACTCCTCGAGGTAATGACTCATTCAAGTTCTTGGACATTTTTACGGGAGATTGTTTTTAAGCTCAAGTTTATATTTGTTGGAAGAACTTGTTTAATGTTCAGCGGTTTTGGTATTTTATGTTTATCTTGCCTATTTATTTTTTGTTCATTTCGGTGTTTACACGTGGAACCTTTCCTTTTCTTTTTATTTCTAACTTAATCTATCATGTTTCCCATTGATAAGGGCAAAAGCAATTTTCATTGTTTTCTTCGCTTATCTCTTGAGTGCACTGTTTTGAATGTAAACAATCCCTTTCTGTTGGCTGTTACAACTTCCGCCCGATTATAATGAAACGGAAGCAATCTTTAAATCTAAACAGACACGAACTCAATTTTATCTTGAACGAGCAACGAACAACAGATTCACAAGGAGGCCACTAAAATGCCCATTGGAGCCGAAACGCTAAGATAACCGCGGAATGAGTGGTGCGTAACACAATTATCGACGGGATCCGGCGGCGCTTCAAACGTCTTAATTAATACAAAACCTCTTGGAATTGTCTACAACTAAACTTGTATTGTAGGTACAACGTCAAAATGGTATTTATTTGCTTCATTACTAATTTAACCAAATTAAATTCTTATCTAAATTGTAAGTATTTGCTTTGAATTTGTCTAGTGTCAACTGATAGATTAGATTAGTTAGATTTTATGTTCTTACCGCAATCACTTACAGTTTTTACAATGATTTATGTACTTTATGAAGAATTTGTAAATACTTAACTTTAAGAGACTTCTGATTCGTGGTTGGTTTAATTCGTATTTGATTGTAAACGTCGAATCATTAGTATCAGCAGATACTTTCTTTCCATTTGTCTCCAACATACACCTACATGCAGACCTATCGCAATATGTACCATTATAGTACTATCTATAATGGTACATATTGCGATAGGTCTACACTAACAGAACTGATACTCAAAACTAAAACCAGCAGTCTTCACCACCTAGGTTCCCGTAACCAGAGAGCATTAAAGGATTAGTCGACAATGGGACGATTGTGTGGAATGTTGAATTAATAATCATTGAGAGATAACGTTACCGCGATAGACGCGTGTTATCGGTAGAGCTACGGCCCATTGAATTTAGTGGGGTTAGTCCTTGAAGAGCTGGTAGTCCTGGATGAGAAGGTTCTGCTATGAGAAGTAGTTAGAAAGAGATAGGATTTAATACACCTAACTTCGTTTGAAAAATGATTATGTTCATGGTTTTAATGAGAAGGTAGCTTGCAAAAAGGTATCGTTCTACCTAGTAACTGGGTTGTGGAGGTAAGACAGGTAGTCGCTCCATGTAAATTTGCATCTAGTTAGACCGGTTGCCGACGCCAACATAGTTGGGAAAAAGACGGGCGCCAATGAGATAATTTATGACTGACACTGCTATATAACTTCATCATTTATCTTGGCACACGATAAAAGGCTAATTTCTCCTAATGTGGTGTGGAAACAAAGGTCTCAGCAATAATTAACTCGGCCCGACGGCAAATACTGACGAGTTGCTAATCCGTCTCGGGAGACTGCGAATAAGTTAGCTTTTTCTTTCGCCAACTTGGACGCGGAACATTTTCCTACTTCTCTGTAATGGATTCTGAGTGTTTTATTGACCTTTATTTACTTATTTTTTCGGCTTTTAACCTCAAGAGAAATACACCAAAACATTTTATACTTTCTTTGTCATAAACCTACATTGGTACGGTTCACACCGTACCAATGTAGGTTTATGACAAAGAAACTATAATGAATCGTTTGTCAAATTGACACACTAAAGTCCATGTCGTGTTAGCTATATCTTACACAAAACTCAAGAATGTCAGTTGTGATTGGAAGTATACAATTAGATATTGAGTTAAAGATGAATAATTAGATAAAATACAATGAATGAAATGTTACAAATGATAAAAAAAAAATGTTATACTTTCCAGATTTACGTAGTTATTGAGTTAATGAACTCAGAGTCTTACACCCATATTCCAGAACGCCGACTTAGTCCATTTTTGAACTTAAGTCGACATTTGTTGTCATGGCAACAGGTGAGGAACGCCCACCACGGTATCAGCAACACCCACTCAATGATGTTCAAAAGGTGAGGACAGACTAGCTAGAGCTTGCATTTGCAACAAGACATCGAGCCGCTTGACACTTTGTTAAAACTTGATTTTGCTAAGAAACAAGCAACTTGTGTAACATTTCATCAAGCAAAAACACGAGCGCGGGCACATGAAAAGAACAACAAACATGGAAAGAGGTGCGTGGACTTTGCTGGTCGTTACTTCTCCTAATTCGCTCAGTGTTTTTTTTTTTTAATATTAAATTAAATTGCAGCACACGCGACTTGCAAATCCAACATATCAACGAAGAGTACCTAAATGCCACACAGTAAGAACAGTCACTAAAGAAACCCACCGGCTTACTCCTTTTGCTTCGATCACGTTCATACATCTGGTCATACACGCACGCAGGTCGCGAGCACTGCCACCTGACCTTTTTTAAGAACAATACCAATAATTTTTGTCCTTCTAAGGTGTTCTCTTTCGGGTTTTGTTAGTCGCCTTTTACTCGTCCTCTCAACAAGACCATCATCCAAACATATTCTTTTAATTTTTTGTCTCTACATCTCCTTTTCAACCGCAACCTTGCAGTATTATATCATTCCTCAATTTATCAACCAATGTTACAATACGTTTAATTGCTCAGATGAGTACTCACCTTAATCTACCTCCAAAACATGCTGTCCATTTCAAACCCAAAATAAGTATATTGCATGAAGGTTGCAAGCTGCTTTGTATGCTAAAAATGTTATATTAAAATACGTCCCAATGCTAGAGATGTCTTCAATTGATGTTCTACCGAATGCTCTTGGTTGACATCATTTGTCAAAGAACTTAAACGGAATTACTTGAAAATAAATATTTATTTTTTCGTGGTTCATTTATAAGATTTTCACTTAAAATAATGGCATCAAGAATTTTCTTTTCGGATGGTGAAAAGTCAGGACAGGAACTTGTCTGCAAGTACAAGCTTCTTCAAAATACGACGTTGCCGGGCAGCTCATGAGCGACAAAATGTGCTGTGGGCTCGCCTAACCCAAGAGTATAACTCAGTATTTAACTCGCGCGTAAGTACCAAATAACATGTATGCTGTTTAATTAATACCTGGTCTATGTTTGATGATCGTAATGAACGGCAATCTTTTCTTTTTATAGAGAACTGAATCTCAGTTAAACAGGTGCTGGTCCAATATTAAGGCCACCCTTAATTTAGAAAAAAAAGAAAGAATGAGGACTGGGGGTGGCCCCTATCCTGGCCCCGCGTCCTCAGATCTCGAAGGAGTAAAAGATGCGCTGCCGGCCTCCACCGATTTGAAATTGAGGTTCGCAATGGACTGTGACACTATGCCAAGTGAAACTCCTGCTGACGATACACCTATAATCTAGTAATTTTATTGATTCTATTCTTTGTGTTAACGAATATATGATTAGATTATTAAAAATATTTACTTTCTTTTTTCAGTTCTGGAATTTCGTCCGGTAGACGAGGTACCGGTACCGGTGGCTCAAGGGCCACCTGAAAATAACTCGACTGACTTGGCGTCAGCAAACTCGCAGTTTATTGGTAGGGTTGATCAAATGATTTTCAGTTCATCTCTACACGTTACCGTACATCAGAAAGTTAAATTATCTGTGTATGGCACCAATACAGAATTTGAAATAACATCAATCTATTTGTATTCATTCGAAGCATTTTATTTTTTATATTCTAAAATTACTAGATTATATCTAGTAATTTTATTGATTCTATTCTTTGTGTTAACGAATATATGATTAGATTATTAAAAATATTTACTTTCTTTTTTCAGTTCTGGAATTTCGTCCGGTAGACGAGGTACCGGTACCGGTGGCTCAAGGGCCACCTGAAAATAACTCGACTGACTTGGCGTCAGCAAACTCGCAGTTTATTGGTAGGGTTGATCAAATGATTTTCAGTTCATCTCTACACGTTACCGTACATCAGAAAGTTAAATTATCTGTGTATGGCACCAATACAGAATTTGAAATAACATCAATCTATTTGTATTCATTCGAAGCATTTTATTTTTTATATTCTCATTAGTGTTTTTTGAAGGTGCTTGTGGTTAGCAAATTAATACTAATATATGTTCGCGCCCAAGTTATAATAAAGGAGGTACGGGCGAAAAATTTAAAACGGAATGAGGAACGAGAGGAGGAGTAACATCTGCTGAAAATGGAGAAGCAGAAGTGGTGGTGAAGGCAGCAGAAGAAGCGTACCAAAAGGCAAAACTCGAACGTTTGAGTGCCGCCCAGCTACTTCGATTCAGTGATGTTACAAGGGACGAGGCCGAAAAAATAAATTAAATTATTATTGTACAAGCCAACTGGTTTTTATTTTATTTAAAAGTAGTATCACGTATAAAAAATATCTAAATTACACATTTATAGACATAGAAAAACAAAGGAAATTTTTCATTTTCATTCACGTAGGACTACGTAAGACTGGATCCAATCTCTAGGTTAGTAAAACCCAACAACACTGCATGCATGGGGATCGAACCCATAACCTCACACCGTGCAATTGCGCTTATGACTATTTGACCAACGAGAGAACAAAAATACCAATATGATCATCACACAATTATAAACATACTAGCTGTTGCCCGCGACCTTCGTCCGCGATTTTTATATTTAAAAAAAACCCGTTTTCGCAACATTTTTTAATGCTCCGCTCCTATTCCTCAACAAAAGGGTTATCCAACACTAAAAGATTTTTTCAATTGGAACCAGCAATTCCTGAGATTAGAAGGTTCCGGTCGTCCAGAGTTGAGGGAAGAATTCAGTTGGACGATGGACCGAGTAGCCTTGAATTTCTTTGGATTCGTTATCGCTTATTCTCTCATCATTACTCTGCAGAATGAGTTTGTGCGCATGACATGGTTGTGGTCACCCAACATAATGGTGGGTTTCATATCGGCCCTTCTCTTCCTCCGTTTAGCAGTAGCAAGCCGCCTGCTACTCATGTTTAGCTTACACCTGTCTTTTCCCGTATCATATGAAAACAAACCTAAGATAAGCCGGCTAAACCACTAAACGCAACGGCGAATAAGAATTCGATTTGATTGTTTTATTATTGCAATATAACAGAAACTGGCCACAACAGCGGCTGACGAGCGCTACATCCAAGTTAGTTGCATCAAATTTGTATTTTTTTCTTTCTCCTTCTATTTACAATCTATATACTACTGCCATAGTACCGCAAAGGCAATGGGATTACCCGTATTACTACAGGTAGAAAGATCTTTGTGCTATACCAGACTATAATATATCTCTGTACCAAGTTTCATCCAGATCTGTTCAGCCGTTCTGGCGATTGAGTAACAAACATCTATTCATCCAAACTTTCGCATTTATAATAGTTATGTAAGATTTATGTGTAAGCTTTTACTTTTAAAGTTGAATAGGTAATAAATAATAGTTAGTGTAAGTATTTCATTTTATTTGAGCAATACAGACACACTCGCGTTTTTCTTACATGTACTTACTTATAACTTGTTCATTTTCATATCAATTACATTACATTTATGTGAAATATTGATAACTTGGTTCGAGATTGGACACCGGTGGCGACAATCAAATGATTCATTAGGAATCTATATAGACATAATACTTTTACATAATATTTAATATCAGTGTCGCGTATCACGAGTCAATATGGCGACAGTTGGGGGAGGCCTATGTTCAGCAGTGGACGTCTTTCGGCTGAAATGATGATGATGATGATGTTGTATCACGAGCCAACGCGAAAATCGGGTTTTCACATATATTTACAGACACGACTACCTCAGAAATATTCTACCTACTTACTAATAGGTAAATGCGCCCTGCACGCCCTGCGTAAAACTGCGCGCCATGGCCCGTCTACGTGAGTTTCGAAGGCCTATTTGACTCTTGATGATGTTTTTAAGTATAGATAGATGATGAGAGCGACTTTGTGGTATCGTAGGTATAAACAAAACAACACGAGTATGGGCAAGCTCGCCCATAAGCACCATTCGCACCATTTTGTCTGAGATTCAAAATGGTTCGTTAGTTTTCTCATGCTTTAGAAATATCACGTGAATTAAGCTTGTATTCATCTTTTATGTGTACGGTACTCCATACTACGACTATTTGTCACTAATATAATTATTTACGCGATCTTGATTGCTAATTCATACAATCCCACGATAATGAACACCTACCGATACCAATACCTACCGATTTGAAAAAGAAACCGTGCTTTATATATATTTACCACGGATATTTGCAAGTGCTCGCAATATTAATAATCATTGATTAATAATCCCGACTACATACTAGCTGGCTTGGAAATTAAAGGCGACGGAAAATAGTTTTTATCAACAAGGGCCGTCCACGGGCTGTAGGTCAAAATTTCCAGAACGAAAACGTTGGAACCAAAAACGAACCGCGTTTTCTTTTACAGTAGCTTCCCTATTTTATTTTATATCAGCCCTCTATGTCCTACTGCTGGGCAAAGACCTCTCGCATGGCTTTCCAATTTTTGTACGGTTTCCTTCTAAAATCGAAAGTGTCTTTGGAACTGTATATTGATGTCACATTCTAACGGGTTGTCGGCATCGGGTCGCGATAAATAATTGTATGGCATATCGTATCCTACATAACCGACATACTCCTCAAAATTCATCTTGCTTTGGCTATAACAAGAAAACAATTTTACACACGTCGATTCACTTGGATTTCAGTAGGTACATATGTCACCCACAAGGTAGGTTTCAAGGATCTGATGGCGCGGGCAAACATCGGAACTAACGCAGCTATCTCTTTCTTTTCTCAATATTTTTTACAAAACAATTAACAAAAGGTTTACCAACAGCGCCCCCCTGTCAGCTTCATTCGAGCGCCAAAACATTCTTGTACTACAAAACCCTTGAAAAGTGGGCGTTTATGTCAAATTATAAACAAACTGTAGCTGTCAATATGACTTATGGGGTGAAAAGTAGGCGTGTCTAGTCCGACTTAAGTTCAATCCACGACTTAAACTACGGGTGTTAGACTGCAGTAACTACAACATTACGATTCAACGGGTTTCTGAATTCTTTGCACAGTCGTTTAATAAAGAAGAACAGTACAAATTGAATAGGGAACTTTTCTCAATTGTCGCTGCGCAGCGTGCAGCGGCAATAAGATTCAAACTTTAGGTAAAAGTTAAGCGTCGCTAATGCAAGTTTAATGTTCGTCTTTGATGCAGTTGCGACGAATTACCACTCTTTGCTTAAACAGATAACTCGCACAGTTTGTACTGGAAGAGACTTGATTAACGTTGGAAACGTTGCGAATAGCTGTCATTTATTCCGCTGTTTTGATCAATTAATCAATATTACATTTGGTCAATGCCCCACACTAGGAATTTCTCCTGTATCGTGGGTGCGTTTATAAACATTTCGACTCACGTACACAAACATCCAGACCCGGAACAACTACCTGTAGGCCATACAAATATTCGTTCCTTCGAGAATCGAACCCCCAACAAGCAGCGCAGCGGCCAATCGCTCAGCCTCTGCACCAACCGTGCCGTATGAATCGTAAATAATAGTTCTGGATTAAGTGCTGTACTACTGTAACAATTTTAGATGTGATATCAAAATTTGAAAAAATTTCATGGTTTTTTCACACCTAAAATAATATTGCAATTTATACTCATTACAAAGTTCTAATTTAGGTTTGAGAGAGCGATGATTATAATGATAAGTACGTTGCTGAGAGTAATATTAAAGTGCTGCTACGTTATTCAATTTCATATTAATAGTTCAAACTTACCTAAACTTTTTTTAATCAAGAAATAAATGACACTGTTCCCTTGCATAACTTAATTATAATTTTCTCTTAAACTGCCAACAGCCAAACTTTGGCAAAGTTTGCTTCTATTTTTCTTTGTTTAAAACTATGAAGTTGAACAAAAAAGGGACTAATTTGCACCATCTAGTGATCCGCACAGATGCAGTTGGTCGACGGCGGTAGTTGGCAGTTTCGCGTTCGTTTATGCAGATTACTCTGCGCTTGATTTAATATCCGCCCGCCAGTTTGAGGAACTCACTGTCACAGCTAAAACACGCCATTCTTTACATTTATTTACTTAATGTTTGTCAGTTTGTGGTTTTGAATATTATCTTAAGTGAACAGCAGAATTATTCCCAATAGTCCCCTCTAGCCCTGTCCTCCGGGGTGACAGCTGGGAATTGTCTTCCCAGTTGTCACCAGGGTGACAATTTGTGCCGACTGTTCCCTTTGAAAACTGATTAGAGGGAACAAATGGGAAGTCTGTTTCTCAGTTGTAACCGGGGGGGGGGGGGGGGGGGGTGACATTTGCTACGATTCCTTTCTTCCCAGAAAAAAAATGTAATTACCATAGATTGCAGCTTTTTTATTTCTTATGCTACATAGAATTAAATAAAAAAAAATAACACAATTTCAACACGCTTGCAACATTAGAAAAATATTAACTATTAAGTAAGTAAATAAAAATGTCAAAAAAGTTATATAGAATCAAATAAAAAAAATCAATATTATGTTTCCTTTAATAGGTACAATCACAGATTATTAACTTATATTAACACCAATCGTTTTTTTAATTTTATATAATTTTTACATATTGCGGAATTTATTTTGTACGGCAACACCGAGGTTAGAATTTTTTTCAAAATATGACGATACATTTCCTACCATAAACTTCGTTAGTTCCGCCCGTTGTGTTTGTTAGAGTGAAAACTCTTCTAAAAAAAAATAAACCAATGTGACCCCTATAAAGAAGAAGAACTTGGTTGTCATGTTATTTTTTTTTATTTTTGAAAAAAAATGAACGAACGACTCGAATCGATCTCATTCCTCCATCTCTCATTAAGCACTCTTGAAATAAGCAAGTACAAATGAGATTGACGGACGTTCTATGTGTCATGACATCTACGGCGCAAGGCACAAAATTAATGAGCAAGATTTCTAATAAGCATACGACTAATAAGCACGTGTAACTTTACCCTTAGTGATTATCTGTGATTATACGATTAGTATTAATTAAAGTTAATAATCTGTGATTGTACATATTAAAGGAAACATAATGTTGATTTTTTTTATTTGATTCTATTTAACTTTTTTGAAATTTTTATTTACGTACTTAATAGTTAATATTTTTACTGAGAAATAGAATTCCCATTTGTCCCCTCTAGTCAGTTTTCAAAGGGAACAGTCGGCACAAATTGTCACCCCGGTGACAACTGGGAAGATAATTCCCAGCTGTCACCCCGGAGGACAGGGCTAGAGGGGACTATTGGGAATAATTCGAACAGCATACCTCGGGACACTTCGTCTTTGTGAAGCGCACTAAGGACTTTTGTCTGAAAGGAATAATAGGAATGTAAACTTACCTCGATCGTTTTTTTTATTTTATCAGTGCAATAAGTTGATGATAATGATTGACCAACTAAACTGTATTAACAATAGACTTCTTCGAATATATTAAACTGCATTCAAAAGCTAGAATATTGACACTGCAGCTCTTAAACGTCGTTTAGTTGTGCTGATCGCGTTTACTTTCATTTGTGGAAACCATTGTTCGTGAGTTTTGGTTAATATTAACACTGAATTTACTTTCAAATAATTTAGTTCATTTTGGCGAAATGTTACATTTAACACAACCTTATTAAGGTCATATTAATTTCGCCGCTGTAAGACGAGTGGTGTAAACTTGGCAGTACCTACGTCATGAGCGTGCACATTTAGTACAAGCATCATTTAGCTCCGCTCGCTCAGCTGAGTTTTACTGCTTTCCGGAAAATAAACAGCTAATGTATTCTACATGTATTGCTACTCAGACGCTCTCGCCTTTAGAATAATACGGATTGTCATGTAAATATGTAGCCATTAAAGAAGCCAGGCCTTAAAGCAGCGATACAGAAATTGTTAAGAAAACTTCACAAGTTTAAACCATAGGGCTGCTTTTTGTTTGTCAAGAAATTTGCTCTTTTTTTGCTAAAATGAGTACCACCATCATATTTTTGAGGTTAGTTCTTCTATAATTATTGCAAACAAATCAATTTTCTATGACAAGTTTTAGAACGAAAGTCATCGACGTGTCAAAATTAAACGAAAGTCAAGCAAACTGATTAGCTGTTGGTAAATCAATCATAGCAGTTTACGCACGATTGACATCTATGAGCAAATTTTTTTTTTAATCTTCGTTTCAGAAACCGGGCGTTTAGGGACACTGTATTATTATTATTTTCTTACTGGGACATTCTTTGATTCATAAAAAGATTAATTTACAATTTTACATCTATCCAAACTATCTAATATTATAGTTACCCATAAAATATTCAATACTTCCAATTTCCCTGTCACCCGCCATAAACTCACTTTTCATAACTCAAATTAAAAAGCCCACATCTTGCTTTAAGTGAAGATTTTTACCGACTCTTATCGAGCAGCGACAGACGTTGCTCGGCCTATCGCGCGTCACCGATCAGCAGGAGCCCCGCGGGGCCTCCAACTATATACATTCACTGAACAGCCCCAACATTCACTTTTATGGTTATTTGAATGACGTACCGTTCATAAAGTTCGCATAAAACAAGTTAAGGCCGCGATAAAGGATCAGTTAATTTCTCGACGAGGTTCTTAAAGACAAGATCCAAGAGGTTTTTGCTATTTTTTTCGGGTCCTTAAGGAAAATGTTTTGATGGCCCGATTACGATCGATATAGATGTGTTGCTTGCTGCTTATCCATTATGGGATGTGCTTTAGCTTTCGACATTTTCGTGTATTTTGGAAAGTTGTTTTTTTTTCTTTTCGCTTTCGAAGTAAACAAATAAGTCTGATGTTTGTGATATTACAGGCATAGGTCGTTTTTGCATTTACAACGATTTGAAGAACCCTATCTAAATCATTGAATTGCTTAAATAAACCCAAAATAACTTGAATTTCAACCCAACAGCGGCTATGGAAGATAAATGCCAGATAAATTTTAATCCTACATCGCTGACATTGTCTTCAGAGACAGATACTTTACAAATTTTACCATAAATTACTCTCAAAAGTAATTTAACAAGTTTCCAAACGAAATTAAAAGTAAATCAGAGTCTTTCTTATTTTATTCAGGAGTGAGTTCTCTTGTTGTTCATAGCCCACTTCTGTCTTTGCTAAATTAAATTTCTTCAAAAGAAACTAATTTAAATAATAAATTGATATTCATGATTCTCTCTTAGTATTATAGAAAGTAATTTTAACAGGTGTCAGATACCGTGAATAAAATTGTACTTACCTATGTTCAAATATTTCCACGCTACTTGCTTTCTCTTCAGAATATTATTTCAATTATTTTAATTTCATACTTTAGTACTAAAAAATCTTAAACGCTTCTCGTTATTTTTTTAGCTTTTTTTATAACTAGAATAAAACTGTTACTACGTCTTAATTTGTGGGATATGCCAGATTTTTTGTATATCTTTGAATACTTACACTTGCTATCCAAGGTAACTAACTAAGACGAGAGTGCAGAAAATCCCATTGTGAAACTACAAAAAAAAAAACAAACAATTAAAACTCTATTATATTAAATTAGCAAGTTGATTTTATTCGGTTGACAATCGACAATATTTTGGCACAAAGGATTCAAAAGGGCGTTAATTAAAACTTCGTTATTCTGTTCCGCGCCGACGGACCAAGCGGCATGTATGAGAGCAAACGATGCAATTATTTTTTCAGTTTTTATTGTTATTGTTTACTTTGTTTAATATGTTCTGATAATATAAAAATAATCAAAATAGTGATAACAAAAAATTTAATAAAGGTAGAATTACATTTTGACATGGCTGTTTGTTTTAATTGAGTGTCGCCGATTTAATTTTCCCAATTGTTTGATTGGCGGATTTAATTATTCTCTGAAATGTTTACTCTTTATTACCTGCATTTCATAATTGAATTGTCATGTTGTTGTTTGATTGGCTTCTGCCATGTAGGTATTGACAAGACAAAATAATTTATGCGCTGTCCGAAAATATATATCCTTTTCCTAGTGTATATCACCCTCTTATGAATATCTTAAAATGTTTCATCTATATTAAACGTGTGCTTACCCTCATATTTATAAAGAAAAACGCTAAAAAGTCAAACAAAGTAACAATAGTATCGACTGGATCAGTTAACAGTCGACAATCGTGAAACAAAGCGCTCGAGCGCGAAGGGGAGCAGAGGTAGTCGCGCATTTAGAATTCATTGAAAAAGTCTCGCTTGAAAGTTATCTGATCGTAAACGGTGACGACCGGCGAGACGCTCCGCCATGCCGTGCCCGTACCGTACCACACACAAGCGATATTAACGGAAAGAAAGATTATATGAAACGTGTTGAAGAGTTTACTGCTAATTTGTTTTTCAACACAACACAAACTCGAGTAGTGAAGGAAGGAAGTTTATTAGCGAAAAAAGAATCTTGCATTATTTATATATAAATATTTCGTTGGATTGTTTTTTTTTCAAGTAAAGGAGATTGCCCAAATTTGGTCCAATTGCTGCCCAGGGATGGAAGTACCTGCGCTGGGTTCCTGGCACTAATCCATGTCTTTTTACGAAATATTTTAAGAATCTATCCCAGGGTTCCTAATCTTTTATAACTATTTATTTGATAATACTATTTTTTAAACATTGTTTTATTTGACATACTTTTAAGATTTTACAGCTTTTTTGATCGCAACTAAAGACAATTTGAGTAAATGGACATTTTGATACTGACATTTTTTTGACTTGACGGATTGTCAGCTTTATTAAACAGGGCCCTGGCCGTTTGCAGTCTTGCTTGCTTTGCTTAATTGTGACTGTGCGTTTCATCTTATCTCTCGGACTGTATTTTGTTGACTCGGCTATTGATTTTGGACACTGATATTTTGCTTTACCTTTCCAATTCCAAACCCATAAAAGAAAGCCATTAACGTTAAAGGTTAAATATAATGTCACGATGATTGAACAAGTGGCAAGTACTAAATTTCTGGGGATAATGTTGGATCAGAATTGCGACTGGAAAACGCACGTCAATTACGTCTGTGATAAACTCGACAGATTTGTCTACGCAATAAAAAGATTAAGAGTCACGGTATCAACAGAAGCTGCTCTTTGTGCTTATCACGGATACGTTTCATCCGTACTCGCTTATGGTCTCTTGTTGTGGGGTAATTCGGTGGATATTACAAAAGCGTTTATAGTACAAAAAAAATGTATACGTGCAATCTGTGGGGCCTGGTATACGGATAGTTGTAAGCCCTTGTTTAAAAAGTGCAATATTCTGCCATTGCCGTGTATGTATATTAGAGAATTATGCCTATTTGTAAAACAGCATCCGCAATATTTCATGAAACGCAAAGATGTAACCAAACGAAATGTAGTTCCTAGAAATAAAAATAAATTTAAACATGAGCTCTGTGTACCGCAATGTAGGCTCGAATTGTATAGGAGGAACTCGTACATAAATGCTGTAAAGGTTTATAACAAATTACCGGATGCTTTTAAAGATCTTCCCTTGAACATGTTTAAAAAAAAAGTAACGCAATGGTTAAAAGACAAATGCTTTTATAATCTTAATGAATACATGTCAGATCGAGGAGAGTGAAACAGAAATCAATAATATTGGTATATTCCTAATAATAATTTATTGATGTTCGGATTAATATTTATGACATTATCAATTACAGTATACTATTATTTATGACATACTTATATTCATAATCTGACATTTTTATAAAACTTTATCACTTGAACTGACATAGGTATAACTTTGACATCAATTAAATTATTTATTTATTCCTATAAATCGATGCATGAGATCTTATTTGTTTTTACTGACTATTTAATTTTCTTATTTTATTTTTGTTCTGAATGCACTTAATTGAAACAATAACTTTGTGCAGATTAAAATTAAATATTTGCATACCATATGTGATGGTAGAATGTAAAGGGCCCACTATAGTTTAAGATCATACTTTGTAAACCTACATTCTGGAAAATAAATAGATTTTGATTTTTGATTTTGATTTTTACGTTTATGTTTTCTTTTCACCTGGACAATGTTTGAACCTGAAGGACAGGCATTGTGTTTATGTTGTCGCCGTTCAGTGTTAAGATTAAGACGATACACATTGACCCGTGATCTCGTTACTGAGCATCGCGAAACAGTGGAAAATATCTTTCAAGCTTTATCACCACGACAAGTATGTACTTACCTAATTATTCCTAAAATCCGGACAGTTCACCGGTCATAAAAAAACCTATACAGAAAAAATGTTTTACATTTGTTTCTTTTTTTTCATAGCAAGAGAGAGATTAAACATCAACAATAATCTGGCCGAATATGTTGATTCGAGACGTTAAAACGTACTCCCGTTCCTGGGCAGCATTTGGACCAATTCTCATATAAAGATGAGCAATCTCCTTTAAATTTGTAAGGAATAACTTTTAAGACTAATAGAGAATATTATGTATCTCAAGGAAATAAGACTAACCATACCAACATTATACAATAAGTAAATTTACAAACACCCTACTAACAACATTTGATTTGAAATGTATATAATAATATAAGAAAGAAGACTAACCATACTAACAATAGATAGTAAGCAAAATTACTAACAACATCCTACTAACAAAATTTGTATTTGTAACTGATTCTCTGATTTTTATCGATTCTTTCTACTGATAGAGATATGGAATAAACGGCTTTTTAATGTTTTTATCATTATTTATTTTAACTTTTAAGACCCATTTTTGTCACCAAAGGTCGTTAATTCAGTTGAAATACAAAATGAGGTTTACAGTAACGCAATCTAATAGCTACAACAACTCACACCTACCCCTCAATTTGATCTTTAGAATAGTTTAGTCAAAAGATTGAACTGTATCAACACTGAAATATACAAACGGTTTCAGTTTCTGAGCTTCCAAATAGCTTTTCCAATTCTTTTGTCTGTGGCGGGCAAAGCTTTATACAATTTGTGTGATGTCACTTTTGGCTCCGACTGTCCAACACAAAGAGTAGCTACGTCGACGTCGGTCAAATGGTGTCACCCCCGAGCTATAAATGGGTAAGTGCACTCGATCGAAGTTGTCTCCTAATTTCAAAGTCATGAGCGTTTCACTACCTCCTCCAGTCCTCCACACATAAAATGGTTTCAGAAGCACCGTCCTATAAAACTGGTGACCCCAAGTTCGGGCATACATAAATAAATAGTAGGTACGAATAGGGAACATGTCAAGGAATACCTAATAAAATTCAGATCCCATTTTCCCATTATGGTTTGCTTAAAAAAGTCTTCAAGGTTGCGTTGGTCAAGTTGTCGCAAGCGTTACTGCTTCGGTCTCGATTCCCAGATCGGGTTACGTGTTTTTAGGCTATTCCATCAGGAATTACTCAATACCAGCCCAGAGACTGGATGTGTTCCCGGCTATTGTGTTCGTTTCTCAGTAGACCTTCTGTCTAAACCTCTTATTAGTACCTACCCCCCCCCACCCCCGTCTATGTCACTTCACTTCCTAGTATGATGTTGATGGATGTACTGAAAGGGAAGGCTGCAGTTCAATCAAATAGAAAGCTTGTTTGTGCTCAGCCGTGCTTTGTCTTACACCTTATTATATGAGCGGTTGTTACTGATTGTATTTGTGGAGATCAGTAGTCGATAGATTTTGATTGAAATTTTACGGTCGGTATAAAACAAGATTTCAGATTGTGGAGGCAGATTAAAACATAATTAGTCAAATTCCTAGATTGTTGCTGATAACTAGAATCATTAAAAACAACACCCCATAACTACTGCTTAAATCGTAGAATAGTTGGTAAAAAAGCTGCGGAGATGAAACTAGATACTCCCAACCTTCCTTCAGACATCATAATGTCGCGTCATAGCAGGCCATCATTCCAGAAGGTATGGAACTTTCTAACAAGTTAGCCTGGTTCCAGGTGGTCGCTACATAGTGGGTGGCAGTCGCAGCGACATCCTGGTGGTGCGCGACGCTCGTCCTGATGATGGAAGCTCGTATTCCTGCGAAGCCCAGCATGCGCTCACTGGGGAGAAGAGGAGGAGCCCACCGGCTATGGTCACTGTTTCACGTTAGTATCCATTTTTAAATACACTAGCTCTCATTTATTAATGATAACTGTGACCCCTGAAACAATTGTATAAATGGTTTACTGTTGCCAACGATAACGAATCAGCCAAGAGCAAAACTAAGAGGTAAGGTTCCAGGGAAAACTATATAGAAAATGATTACAACCGGCACAAGTTAGAATTATCATGATTACTCTCATACCCTTAACCCTCAAATCAATGTATTAGAGTAGCATAAATAAGTCAAATTGGTTTCCTTGGGGAAGAGAAATCAAACGGAGCATTCTATAAAGAATCTGCTGGAATATATAAGTAATAGAACCTATTCTTACAGACGCATCAACAAGTATGGCTCCAAGAATGCTGTCGGTATCTGAAGACGAGATGGTGCCTCAAGGAGGAGACATCCGACTAGTATGCTGCGCGATTGGAAGTCCACCGCCCGCTTACAGGTACTTAGACAGATTACATCAAAACTTCTAGTTTCGCCAGAAGTTGCACCTAATGCTAGTTTACGTAAGCCAGTAAGTTTGAGCCACAAATTCACACATTTTAGTTCTATAACGCCAGTTATGGCAATTTTAGAGAAAACACCCACCCGCAATAACTTCAGTTTATCCGTGATCATGGTGCTTGCAACAGCGCCGAAATATCGGGAACTCATAACAAACAGTAAACATGGTAAATATCCCGTTAGTATTAATAGTAATGTTAGTGACCATGATAGTTTAAAATCTTAAACCTGAATGGAATCCGTGAGCGATTCCGTCGATCGATCGATTTTGTTTTTCGCTCAAAAAAGTGTGAGAATCAAAGTGCATTACATCATAACTTTTGTGAAGGATAGATTGCTGCAATGAGAAACCCACTTGGCTTCGTTCCCGTTATGACGGCCGGCTGTTTAGTTAGGCTACACAGACGGCCAGAATAAATACATGCCTAAATAAACTACGAACAATTCGACGGAGCTGGAAAAAATCCAGCAGTTTGGTTTCGTCACACACGAACGATCAAAATTTACTCCTTGCCCAGCTAAAGACCTTATTTATGTTCTTATTATATCGAAGGTGAGAAGTCTTATTTATGTGAAAACAGTACAGATCTTTGGCGGCTTTTGAAATATATTTTTTTTACTTTGTCTTTGCTAGATGGAACGTAGTTAAATATTTACCCATTATATTTAGTTAGTCGCCCGCAGTTCGGTGTAGTGGGCATAGTAGTCCTTGTCATGTTTCTTTCCGTGCCTGATACGTTCATAGCACGGTTATGGTATGGTACAGTGTAGTGGGCAGACTCCTTAATGCCGGCTTTCACTAACATGACACCTAAACAAAAGCGTTCTGTTGGATTTACATCGCTCGGCTCGTTATTACTTTAGGTGGCGCTTAATGTTAGTAAATATTCGGTAAAAATTAAGGCAAAACAAAAAAGTAAATAGAAGCATACAAAAGTATATCCTCCTCTGTCTCGCAATCCAAGTAAGGTTTGCTGTAAGAAAACCCAATTCTCGGTTAAGCTCGCCTTTGTAAATAAGCTATATGTTGTAATTATGTATTTTTTCTTATTTTTTGTGTGCAATAAAGAATTATGAATTAGAAGCTATCATAATATTGCTAATTTTAAAATTGGTAATACGTGGAACTGGACTTGTAATTTTACAACTTGCTAAAACTAATATATTGTTACAACTTGCTCTATCAAGTAAAAACTATTTAAGGTTCAGTCAAATCAGTATGGTCAAATTGCTCTTTACGGCGCCGCGCTGGCTCCGGAACATGACTTAATTTTTCTAAAATAAATATTTTTGAGGCATGGAAGAAGACATGGTGCGCCGACCCCAAATAAGTTGAAATAGGGGCAGGAGAATGATGATGATGATGAAATATTTTTAAACTATCTGGAAGCCCTGTACTGAAACTTGCCACCTTTTCCAGCTGGTTCCGCCACTCAAACGGCCGCCTAAGCCCCGTGTCGAACAGCATCAGGATCTCGGTATCGGAGCAGGTGCTGATCATCCGGCGCGCGCAGCTATCTGATGGCGGTGTGTGGACCTGCAGGGCGCACAACCAGTTCGGGGAGCAGAGGAGGGATGCCAGGCTCAGGATCCGGTCCCGCCTGGTTGTTAGTGTGCATCCGCAGTTGCAGGTGAGGATGGTCTTATTTAACATAACATCATGTCCGTGTTTCCCCGAAGACTTGGGCAGAGATGTACCGACACCCACATTTCACCAGTTATGTTTAAGTCCCATGCCCCAACCAGGTACAAATCCAGACTCCAGGTTGCTTCTGAGAAATTCCTGATGGAAAAACCCAATAGCACTCAGCAGTAGTGCTTGCGACAACTGGGTCAGTTACAAGACTTCTTATTTGGCTTTTTTTGTCATATTAGCTAAGATCAAAGATACATACAAGCCCAAGTATTTGATCACAAATACAATTCTTAAAACTATTTTAAGACAACAAAATAATTTGAAACGAAACTTTTGCATTCAAAGTATGAACAACACTAACTAAACTAATCTAGTTTGAATCCTATTATTCAAAAAGTGTTTCGACACTCAATTATTCCTCGCTCTCAAACATTTTTACGCCAAATTCAAACGCGATCTTCGTACAAAAAGACGTGACCAATAGATACGCACAACTCGATCGCATTATTCTGAACTTGTCAGATAATAAACAGCGTACGTTTCAACCCACGAGAAACTTCCCGACATGTTCTTTTATTACATAAGGAGGGCTAACAGAAAACACAATTGTCCCGAACGTTGCTACATCTGTATTTGGACGAGCGGCTAAATTCTCGTCAGCGGCGGGTGACGTTGCAAAAATTGAAAAATAAGTATTCAGATCACAGAGCGAGGAGACACAAAGCGCGATGTGATCCCAGCGGTGCGCTCATCGAATATAGACAAGATGGCTAAAGATGGGGCGAGGTGCTTGTGTTAGCGGGGGTGACTGTCTGTTCTGGATATTAATTTAGTTCCAAATCCAATCACAATACCATTTGCTTTTTTTAACCAAACGTGATCGCCGTCTACGTAGACTGTGGCGAATCTGGTGTGACGATCTAATCTTGTTTACTGGGCAAACACGGCCAGAAATCGCACAAGATACAGATCACGAAGGAAAAAGGGGCTGCCTTTGAACAACAATGGGACACTAAATAGGCTAACAAAACAAAAAAGCGTGACAAAATATAGTCCAACAGAATTCCGAGAAGTGCTGAGATTGGCTCGCTACAGCAGAGCCATCGCCACAGGAGATTAATTATACTTCTACTTCCCTTCTTTCTGATCAAATACGGCATAGTAACAGCACATACTTAATTAAAATAATTTTTCACTTTAGGAAGTCTGAACTGACTTACGGAAACAAACTAATTTAATCGTAAAATCCGGTTGAAATTCCACTGAATTCGTTAGCAGGAATTTTAAAATGATGCCCATTAATCACATCGCTCACATTCGCACCACTTGTAAACTCATTTAAATTGTTATTTAGATAGTAAGCGTTAAATAAAATAATTTTCCGTATCGATTGATTATGAAATGTATAATAATTTCAAAATATATGTTGTAATGTGCGAGTTAAAGAAGGGCGGCGAAAGTGGACCCAAAGAATCTAAAAATTAACGAAGCTCCATGCAAGTGTAAATATAAAATAATTATAACTACAATTATATGAGATATTTATTTAAAAAATATTGAATTTTTAGGACACGGGAATCAAAAGTTATAAATATTTTAATTTATTCAAAATTAAGTAATCGTGCAATTACTACATTTTTTATCAACAAACCCTGCCTTTGAATTGCTGTACTCGTACATGCATAGCTAGTGAGCTCTGGCTGTTATAATTTATGTAAAAGTATATCTTCATTCAGCGTAGTAAGAATCGTTCTACTTGACCATAATTCGCTTGTAGATCAAAGTCGTAACAACATAGTTTTAATAGTGATTGAACTAATTACTAGGTTAGTAATCGGTATAGTCTCTAGACGCAGTCTGGCAGTTTTATGATTCATTAATTAGGTACAGGCAAAAAATTCGGGTTTTGGCTTAAGACAAGTAAATAATAAGTACATCAGAATAATGTAACACGACCCGTACCAAAATTATTACCTCCACTGGCACCTGTCAGTTGCCTACTACCAAAAACCAAAGAGAACCAAAAAGCACAGAGCATCATCCAAAGAGGCCGTGTACAACGCGCCACGAATTTTGTACCCTTTTACTCGGACCGGGTAGGTTGGAAAGGGAATTATCTAAGAGTAGTTTATTCGAATCTTCCTTTATGATTCATCCTAAACATTATTATTTTTTGATTCATTTTAAATAAATAAGCAGACATTCACAGTTAAAAACCTTAACCGTAAGATTTTTAGGTTGTCTTGTATAAAGACGTTTATCTCTTTTCTCCCAACTTGTTCGTCTTACTTTCCATTTGCTTTTTTGTTAGTCTTTAGTCGTTTTACAAGTATGTATAAGTTGCCATAATGAATGCTACCTCTAAGACTGGGTCCCAAAATACATGGAATCTCGCCAGGGTTCTTTGGACTTTGTTTAGCGACAATTTGAAGAAATAAATATGTAATATTTAAATCCAGAACTAAGTGGGCATCTCGTTTTGTGTATCAAAATAATAATCTCATGTTATGGGCCTTACGTCAACCATCAACAGTGAGTGAAAATCAAATAAATTCGATCTTTCTTCACCACAATTTTTGGCTAACTTAAAAAATCACAAACCCTATGAATAAATTAATAATTTTACGTGAAAAATTCGTTCACTTAAATGCAAACCTGGAGACAATGGCATCGAAAAATTATCTCTTTCACAACGTAAAAATACGGAGAACATTTTAAACGTTTCAATGTTTCGTGCCGGATGACTGCATTAGTTGCATTGCACTGGAATTCAATGACACGCTTTACTCGTCTATTTCGCATTTCTAGAAAATGTTTTGAATGAAAAAAAATAGTAACTGCTAGCTGGAACATTCAACAATTGCCAAACAATACAGGGCTATTCTCTGTGAGACGGAGTGGAACACGGTTCATGACGAGAGCCCAGTCGGGGACAGGCAATGCGGGTTGGTGGATGATACATATGACATAGAATTTTTGGTTCTTGGACATGCTGGGTTGGAACAATATAGGTAATATTTTAAAACGTATACTGTCATTTATGGGATATTTTCCGTGATTGTTCATTAAACCGTAAACTGTGAAAGCTTAAACAGTGTTTGAATTTAATATTTCAGTTCAGTTTGAACTGAAAAAAAAAAAACAGAATTTAAAAATGAATTGTGTTTTATGTCACCAGCCATGGGTTGTGTCGAAATTGTTTTCTGTTTTCTGTATTTCAATTAATCAATTTGACTAACATGAAAAACAAATCAGTGTATCTCCAAGTGACCTTGCCAACAGATAGACGTCTATTGTTTCAGACATTAAACGTTTATTCTGGTTTTTAATTAATTCTGAGACTCAGTCATAAAATTTAATAAAGCAAGCTTGATTCGCTGTAATTTAATTCACAAGTAAATATTGCTTGTACATAATTTGATTAAGAACTGAACAAAAGTGTTTTCATTAGTTTATCTCAAGATCAGAAGGTTGCTAATAGCTCTTGGCACGCGAAATTGATGAATTTAAAGCAAGGTCTCTTCATTTGTTATAAACCTATAGTTTGTAATGAACTATTCTGTACTAATATAATAAGGACAAAGTCTAATTATCTGGCTTTTATAAGAAATCTATTGTTTACTTCTAACATTTTAATATGATATAAGGTCATCCTAACTCCTATAAAACATCCTATTTATGTATTTGTTTTTTTGCCAAAATTTACGACTAAATATTTCACCACAGCCCCATATTTTATCTACATAGGTATTCCCCTGGAGTATGTTGCACGGATATCGTTGACCATAACAATAAATTATTCACGTACTATGTTGAATAGCGGTCCTACCAACCTCCCTAGTCATAGGGTTGTCACTGTGCCGGACATGTCATCGATACAAGCCGAGCATTCTCAACTATCAATGGACCGCCGTATCTCTTCCTTATTGCTGTGGAGCTTCCGATAGATAATAGGTCGCCCTTTGTTAGCCCGAAGATGCTGTAACAGGAAAAGGATTACATTAGAAGCATGGGTTGTATTTTATTAGTAGGTGTACAATAATTTGTTATCACCAATCCCAAACAGATCACTATCGACCTGAAGGCCAATCCTTGTTTCTGTTTCGAGCTTAGATTAAATACTGGTTGGTTACTATCCTAATGACAGATGTCTCGGAATTAATTATACTAACTACGAAAAATATCAATATTTTCGCTTACAAATCAGAGTATTACTTTAATTATATAAAAGATGCAATGTATCCATTGCAATCATTTCGACTTTCTATTACTATTCAACACCTACGTAAATAATTTAGGAACATTAAATTACCAACCGAACTTCATTACATTTCGTGCAAATAAAAATGTCGTACCAATATTAAACGTAATTGAAAACCCAACACATCGGATCAAAGACTTGTAGGGTGTAGGTGCCCCTACCATTGGTAGCAGCCCTAGTAATCCAGTTTGAGCCGACACGCAGCGTGACGTAGTCACTAGGTGATGTCCTGCTGAATAATTTATGAGGTGAACTCACAGGATCGTCTTGAGTCGACTCGCTCGTATTTGTCACTTATTTATCGAGTTCCGACAGTAGCGATAATTGGGTTAATTCGTCTCTTTTGTGTCACCTGTCACTATAGGCGTGCACTGTTGGTTTGACCTGAATGTTCAATAAAACGCAAGTTGAATTTCAAATGTTTTGGTTTTGAATGTTGACTTGGATTTTGTAAAAGCTCTGGGTAATCTGATGTGACACGTATCTACTAACAGAGCCTGCTAAAAATGCTTCTCTAATGAAATGAAATGAATAAAAATATTTTTCATAAATAATAGGGATGTTTCCTGAAAAAATCTAATTAGTCCGTCAGATAGATTTCCAAAAAATATTGGACACTTACTTTTTCTTTTTTCACGAACACTAAAAATTAAGACGATACAGTGCGTCGAAAACTCGTGTGACGTCATACTTGTAAGTAAAGTGTACTGACTTTTTACCGAAAAGTGACGTCACAGGCTCACTCTTGATCTTTGATGCGTTTTATTTTCGTCAATTTTTATTGATTTGATAAAACAAAAAATACGTATCCAAATATTTTTCGATAATCTAACTGACGGACTAAATAGAATCGGATTTTTTTACACAGGAAACATCCCTATTATTACGATTGGACTAAGTGTTCTTTATTTACTTAACGTTTCATGCATTCACCAAAAACAAACATTCTCCTACAGGTAGCCAACTCGGGCAGCTCAGTGATGTTCAACTGCTCGGTGGAAGGCGGGGACGCGCGGGTCAGATGGTTGCACGACGGCGTCCCGGTGGGGGGCGGGGAGAGGGTGCTGAGGGTTCACGGGGTCGTGAGGGCTCACAGAGGGATGTACCAGTGCTTCGCAGAGAGAGACTTGGACAGCGCACAGGCAGCCGCTGAACTGAGACTGGGAGGTAAGAAGAAGTACTTTGTATAACAAACATACCGTATTCAAAAACTCACACCTTGTTCCCATGGAACCTTCTCAGAAACTACAGAACGCCACCTTACACTATACACTATACACTACACACACGTCGGTTGCGTGTACTACGCAGCTGTCTTTAGTGAAGAACATCTCCAAAGTTCAGTATAGAAATAATACCTGAGAATCCATACCAATCTCCTCGTTGGTCTAGTGGTCACATCGCGACTGCTGAGCACGAGGTCCTGGGTTCAATTCCCGGGTCGAAAAAATTGTTATTGGTTTGGTTTATTAATTAGGAATTTCTCAGTAGCAGCCACGGAGCCTGCATTTGGGCCCGGTTGATGGCAATAGGCTCACCCCCTATTACATGGGACTTAAACATAACTAGCGAAATGCGAATAGCGTAATGTGGATGTACTATTAGGTAGCTACACCTCTGCCTAACCCTTCGGGGATTGTAGGCGTGAAGTTATGTTATGTAATTCATAAAAATCCCAATAGATCTTCGATTAGGCATGTGTTAAGTGTCTGAGTAGTACGTCTTTCCACAAGCACTCCACAAAAATGTAGCAAAAGCATTTGTGTATACACGTTACGTGTGCTTCGGTCAGTGTTTACACATTCCTAAATCAATATATTACTAGGACTCCAGTGTTTTTCGATGAGTCTGAGGAAAAAAAATAAGCGAGAATTCGTCAGTTCTGCAAAGCGAATCAAAGTGGGCGAGTGACATCGACAGATTTATTCAAGACAGAATCATAATTAGTAATGGAAATTGTTGTTTTACATTAATAATATTAAAAAATAAGCCCCTAGTCATGACGCAAAAGTAGGCATTTTCCAACAATTTTAATTAGCTTCCAATTTTGATCATCTTGCCAGATTGCACATTTTTAGTAACACTGACCGCTCATACCGACGTGTTATGGTATCCGTCACTCATGCATTACAAATCCATATTTTCTGATTGAATTTCGAGACAAAAATATTATGAAATCCCGCCTGAAACATTTCGGTGACACCTGATCCTTAATCAGCTTTCGTCCCAGTTCCATCATTCATTATTAGGCCTAACCCACTAAGAGTTAATTCTACTTGAAATGTTTTTGTTCAGCGGAACCTCCACAACTACATACCGCTCGTATTTATTTTAATTTCACAGTTAGTTTCTACGGATTCACCTTCAGAAAATGAGCTGAAAATAAGATTCAGAGAATTTGTCCTATTAAGATTTTTAATATTAAAGTTGCATCATTTTTTTTTTTTAATAATTTAATATTTCGGTAACCTAAAAATGTAATAATTATTCTTTTTGAAGAGTTGAAAGCGTCCTACCCTTTGTGCCAAGCATCCATAACAGCTTTATTTATTTTATCTTCAGTCGAAAAACTCGATACTCCTTACGGAATTAATTCCCTTCAACAAATGTTTAGTCCCATGCCGAGGGTCCATTTGGAATTAACGGACGGTTCAAGGCCGTTCCCACGTATTTGTTTAGGACTTGCCCGTTTCGCCGTTGTGTTTTCGGGATTACCAGATCACTTTTATTTCTACCTTTTGTTTTTATTTTGTTCTAATGATGTTGTTGGGATTATTAGGACTTAAAGGCATAGCTATGGCACGTTTAAGAATTTGGAACTGTTATTGGTGTCAGTAATTAGTTTAAATAATAATCAAATAAGGTCAAATTATGAATATTTGACCTTATTTGATTATTATTTAAACCAATCCGGGGAGAACGCTCGTTAAGTAATGCGTTATTATTATGTTAATTGAAACTAATTCATTCACAGTCATTGAGAATGCGTAGGAATTCAATGCGGTATCGACCTCGATATATTTCACATTTTTGTTGTTATTTTGATGAACGATGATGATGTTGTTTCTATTTTTTTATAATCGGTTTATTATAATAAATATTTTAGCAGGAATACAAACTATAACTTGTGAAAACAAGAAAAAATATTGAAAAATAAAGACAAAAATTACTATCTAGAGTAGGAACCAAAAAAAAATCGTTTTCGAAACGCAAATTGCTTCCTGACTGGCCGATTAAAGTCCTTTTGAGCGTCGATCGGCCAATTGGAGAGCATTTTGTGATGTAATTACCAATGGTATAATTTTGTGGAGTGCAGCGCGGTGAGATTTCGTGTGTCGTCGAGTTATTGATTAACGGGAGCAGTAATGACTGGACCGGCCATGCGTCACCCGCTGCCGGGACCGCAGGTGCAAGTTGAGTGTGGTGGCGGGTCGTAGGCTTGCTTTAGTAAGTTTTTATTCGGAATTAAGGCAACAATATTGACAATCATCATCATCATCATTTCAGCCGAAAGACGTCCACTGCTGGACATAGGCCTCCCCCAAGTGTCGCTACATTGACCGGTCCTGTGCGTCTCGCATCCAGCGGATCCCTGCAACCTTTACGAGGTCATCGGTCCACCTAGTGGGAGGCCTTCCAACGCTGCGTCTTCCGGTTCGCGGTCGCCACTCCAGAACTTTTCGGCCCCATCGGCCATCCGTTCTGCGAGCAATGTGACCTTCCCACTGCCACTTAAATTTGGCTATTCTTCGGGCTACGTCGGTAATCTTGGTTCTCTTGCGGATCTCCTCATTTCTGATTTGATCACGCAAGGAAACTCCGAGCATAGCCCTCTCCATTGCCCTTTTCCATTGACTTTAAGCCTTCTGATGAGGCCCATTGTGACCGACCACGTTTCGGTCCCGTATGTAATCACTGGCAACACACACTGGTCATAGACTTTCGTCTTGAGACACTGCGGTAAGTTGGACGAGAAGATACCACGCAACTTCCCGAACGCTGCCCAGCCGAGTCGGATTCGACGATTGAACTCTTTCTCGAAGTTAGACCTACCTAATTGGACCGTTTGTCCCAGGCAGACAGTAGAGATATTGACAATAGCTTATGTGTTTAAAAAGATTGTACCAGTACCTTGCAAGTCACAATACGATAGC
This sequence comes from Noctua comes, assembly GCA_963082995.1. Lineage (NCBI taxonomy): Eukaryota > Metazoa > Arthropoda > Insecta > Lepidoptera > Noctuidae > Noctua > Noctua comes. The sequence goes on from OY720267.1 coordinate 881,990, forward strand.
TAAACTGTTCTTCTTTCAACATAGCAAAAGGAGATGGCCTACTGGTTGTTTCAATATTAATTTTCATATTAATATTTTAGCAAAAGACACAATACCCTGATATGCTCTGACAACGACTGCTTAACTACTCCACAAAGCTTAAGACTTAACCCCGTCCATTCCCCGCTCGGTGAGATCTATTGCAAGCATCAAACACTGGCCCGACCCACAAAGACATAGTCCACTACGACATACCTAAAACCTGCTACTGTATGTACTAGGTACTAGCATAGATAGGTACACCCTGCGGCTAAACTAGGTCACGTAGAACAATGTACAGGAAACATCAGAATTGAGTGATGAAGTACCGAATAGTTTAATGATACGAAACTTGCCAATGTTTATTTTAAATACAATTTACTTATTTACACAACTTTAGGCCTACTTTTTGATTGTATTAAAAATAATAATCTCCAGTTTCTGGAATCCAGAATATATTTGCCGACACCACTGTTTATCATTTCCGTGGGGTTTGGAACTTTAAAAGTCGTATCGGGTAGTCAGAAGCCCGAATATTTGACATCTCGCAAAGGGGTATCATGTTACGCAGCTATAACTCGATTGTGAGGCCGTCGCTCATCTCAAAATAAAAAAAAAACTGATATTCATACGAATAAAGGTACTACGAAATCAAGCTCGGTATAGCTGCGAAAAGACTAGGCAGATGAATGTTTAAAGTACCCCATTATTTATTGGTATGGTAAACGTATATGGACCACGTTAAAAACATGAAAGTTTAAAACTACGTTAACCGTTAGTACGTTCAGCGGCAGGATAAAATAGGCGATATCACAAATACGCAGTCTAATATATGCGCGGCCGGAGCGTATGATCCCGTTCAAGCCTTGCTTCAAAAACTTTGCAACTTTGTGTTTATGAATATTAGACAGAGCCATAATACACGAGGAATGACAATTAAAAGCTGATGTTGCTGATAACCATACAAATAGTAGTCTTCTATTTAATTTATAAAACAAATTGTTGTAATCTCTCGACATTTTTTACTTAGTAAATCTAGATTGCCAAGTTGGTCTTGTGAGTGCGACTGCTGGGCAAAAGATCCTGGGTTCCACTCCCAGGTTCAGCAAAGTGTTACTGAGATTTTCCGTTAGGAATGTCTCAGTTACCTGGATTCAGGAAGTTTGTGGTACGACTCCCCAGTGCCTCGGAAAGCACGGATTGCTATTCCATTGGACTGTGAGAGCATTTCAACAGAGAGTGCACCTGTGCCTGCCTAGACACTGTACACGATAATATTATCAAAATGTATGGCACTTAGCCAAAAATATCAAAGGTTTTGCCAATTAGTCAAAATTGTAAGCATTTGCATTTAGCGCTGTCTATAGGTGCCGAAAACGTAAAATGCGTTGCCAACGTTAATTGAAATGCTTCATTTACCTGAAATTTCACCAGCAGACGTCTTTCAAACTAAAACACGGAAATACGGCTAAGTGGCAGAGTTTGTATGGAAATAGTTCTCCATTTGAAGTTTTTCATTTAAAATCCGATGTATTTATTACAAAGCAATTCAATTTATAACACTAATACAGCATCTTCTAAGTAACAAAACTACTTTACTACAAAAGCTTTGTAACAAGCTTCATGCCTCCAAACAGCATCTTTTGCAGGTACTTCACAGACTTTGCTCATATAAAGGAAAAGAGTGCAGAACAGTAAGACGGTCTAAGCCTTCAGTTAAGTGAAACCTGCCCTCTGTGCAGTCCGCTACAATGCAGCTACTGTGTATTCTAATGAAATGTACAGAAAAATACACAGTGAGCAAACATTCTTATTTAGCTGGAATTTTGTCATTCGGTTGCAAAGGAACGGGAATATGCTCGGTACGTAGAACCGTTGAGAGCTGAGGCGAATATTTTGAAAATAAATATGGGTAGATCTGGCTAAGAATGTTACAAACGAATGTGATATCTGAACTGAGAAGAAAAAACTATTTATCAACGAACAAAATTATTTGACAAATAAAATTTGTTACATCACAGAAATTGTGGTAAAATAAAACATAACTTCGAAAAATAAAACATAACTTCGAAAAAGGGTGAATAAGTAACTACAGACCTAAAGGGTGTAAATAGACCCTTAACACATCCGAAAGGCACTTGTTCTCCCCAACTTTGCGATTATTTTTTTGTTCTAGACCATACCTGGGAACTTTCTAGTTACGGAGATATTGGGGGTCAAAGTTCCAACTTTTTCACAAGTTTTTTTTTAAATACTTGTTTTTAATGTAAGATTTTTACTTTACACACCTCCACGACCCTCATACTATTCAATCCATCCATCAGCACAATGCTTTAAGTGCTTTCCATCGAGTCCTACCGTAAAACGTGATTTTTCACCCCAAAAAAAAAGTCTATTCCCAGCAATAATTTTGGCGTAAAATTATTTAGTTTGATGTACAGAATGCTTGGTTGACGGCTATGTGAAGGGTCTGTTTACACCCTGTATACTATGGCACATACGAGTTTTAGAAATGGGCTACCATACAGATGCGTCTGAAACAGGCAATGTTCTGAAATGACAAACTTCATTATACCTGCACACAAATGAAAATGTCTCAGAACCTACATTATTACCTTCAATATTTTTTTCTGCCAAACTTACCTCTGTCCTATACCCCGGAAGCGCCACCACCCATGACTAATATCTTACCTATAAGTCCACCTCCTGCGAGGTACGGTGGCCATAACTCGAGCAATAATGTCGCGGACAGCGCATAAGTCAGGCCGCGGGATAATCCGGATAGCTCTAATGGAATAATAGAGACGATCTATGACGTCATATATTTTGCGAACTAGCTGGATTAGTGCTGGTGAGCAATGGTTTTCATTACTTTGTTGTATTGTTTGTGTGGGACTGGTACTACGGAAATCGATTTTTTTTAGTTTCTCTGGAATGAGGGGTGAGGCGATGTACTTACATCGGAAGTCTGAAAAGTTATCCATAAAATATTCTTGTTATATACTTTTACTAAATATGGCTTAAAATAAGATAAATCAATGTCAACCAAAAAGATTTGCACTAAAGTAGGTAGGTACTTAAAAAATAATACCTATACAAATAAAATTCCCATTGGATTACAGTAAACCCCATTTACGTAATCATCGATTGAATTGTATTTATAGTTTATCCTACAATTGTATTAATCCTTATCGTGCTTACTAATTACCATCGAATTGGTCTACCCATTCATATCGGATCAAACCGTCAGCGTATTGAACACCGGATTACGCCTTTATAATGCAACAATGAAATTGGAAGCAGGCTCTAATGCTAACTAAAATGTACTATGATATCTGGCAGCCATTTGCATAATGCTATAAATCGGCTCAGCGCTGCGTTTTGGGGAAATCCTGTCCAACTGATTTGTAACGTTAATCGTGTTGTGCACTAGCATGCCAAGGATTCACGGATGACAATGTTACAGGCAGTCAGTAAGTGAGACAACCTTGTTCACTGGTTTGTCATCACATACTAGGTACCACATATTTTACAATAAAATATTATAAACCGCCTAGCTGTTTCCTATCTCAAGTTGCCAGGATGCTCATTTGGACAGAACGAAAAGTGGCCCAAAAACAGCGAAAGCTCAACCTCTATTTGACAGTGTGATGTTATTATAACTAGAGTAAATCTAATCCTTGGAAAATTTGATTAGTGAGTTCCAAAATTGTGTAGAAACATCATGAGTCGCATTTGTTAGTAATTTCACTTATTGGATAAAAGCGTTACTGAAATTAAAGATTGCTATCCAGTTTCAACCAAGCAGCCTGGCAATGACCCAAGGAATATTGCATTAAAAGTATATTTTATTAAATAATTAAATCCTAGGAGTAAGCAGCAAGCAGCTAAGTCCCCGTTAATTCTTTAGGCTAAGACCAACATTCCGAGCGAACAGTTTCCATCGCCTGCAAACTTCGAGGGCCTGCTTTAAATATTTTCACTCTCGGATTCAGCTTGAGTTTGGCAACAGTTTAATACTTGTTAAGACTACTTTGAATTAAAATAGTTTCTAAGGATACTATCGCTCATTTATGAGTTCTATATAAGATACAGATTTATGAAATGAAAACTCTGAAATGCACATTATACATTTTTGGGGGAAGTTGTAAATTATTAACAATCAACGCCATCTAGTTTATTTTGTGGGAACGACCGCTATCAACGTTTTGCTCGAACAATAAATTGGTTCTTAAGCAAAACTTGAACTCATGCATTCATTCATACGTTTACCGGTCATTTTCCTGGTACTTACATGCATGTTGTAATAAAATATACCTACCTACACAACATGATGTATCACTTTCAATCTGGGAAGAGCAACCGGTCCTGAGTCGGCCATTTCTAAGGCTTCTGGTCTAGAATCTTAAAGGGATTTCTTGGAGATAGCCTTCGCCGTTGCTGCTTTCTAGTTAATAAATATATATTATGTGTTGCATATTGTGTAAGTTTAACGAAATTCTTGTTAAGTATGTCGTTGCATCTTGCTCGCCTTTGTTCCCTTAGATTGTGAAATAAATAAATCTACTTTGTAGGCAGGGAGTAGCGGTAACGGAGATTAACATTGCTTAAACCCTAGTTTATCAGAAAATATTAAAAATCGTAGCAGAGATTTAAAAAACTAAACTGGTTTTGAAAATCCATGTTTGACTTCAGCACCGTTTTTTCATTTCCTGTATTCCTTTTAACATCATTTTAATAAAGACAAAATCAATAATTCAACAACTAATAAGTAACCGCTTATTTCCCGTTCAAATAACACACAGCACATAAGGCACGCGGTGTCCGGCGGACGGCCGCTCAGGCAGATAAGCGCATCGCACACAATTATACAATTAGCCGACTATCAGCGGCATCTGATATATAAATTCGCGCAAAACGATGCAACGTTTACAAGAGCTGGCTTGTGAGCGGGCGCCGTGCCAACTAGGGTGGGGACTAAGTGATGGGTGACAGCATTGTACATACAGTTAGAATAAGTACCCACTGATTTTGGATGAATACTTTGGTGACGACACATTACTTTTTACATAAATATTCTTTATTAAACCTGCAACAATTTTCAATTGTTTCAACTTTCAAATCAAGATATTCAACGCAAAAACACTCGTTGTTGCGTTGAATATCTTGATTTCAAAATGAAATTATTTAATTACCAATTAGCTAACTTGGTGTTCGCTGCCTTTCTAAAACACTGGTATCGGTAATTTGTATGCCAAGTCATTGTGATTAGCAGTTTCTGACAACATCGTAGCGTAAGCTCCATGTAGAAGCCCCGTTAACGGCCACGTGCCCATTGTAGAAACGGCCATTTAAATCAATTGCCTGTCTCTATTTTACTCCTGTTCAAATCACTTTCTCACCAAGACCCCCGCCACCTCCTCGCCTTGCACCACACGCTGACATATTGTCTGTCACGGCGTCCGGTACGCCTGTAATAAAGCTCTCAGAAACGCTAGCCGCTCACAATTTAGACCCTCATAATTCCGGCGGCCATTGTATTCATTCGTTATTATGTTAGTGTAGCGGCTAATTGAATTTATTTGCCAAGATTTATGACCGCATGCCGACTGGCCGCAGTTGGATGTTTTGAATCCCGGCTGCAAAGAGATTAAGGGATGCATTGAGCGAGTAAAGTTGTGTAGCTTGTGATTCTATGGTGAATACAAGTAAATGTTTAATTACAATTTTTTAGTAAGAAATTACGGAAAGAGCTGAGAATATTTTGGCATCGAATAGCACTGAGATAACTTTTTTTTTAAATTCTAGTAAAAAGGGCTTTGTCGCACATGCGATTATGCCGCCCTGGTAGGCTTTACAAATTTTAACAAATAATACAATGTAAATCAACAAAATCTTAGCATAGCTAGTCTGTGCAGTGCTCTAGCTGCGTCAGAAAGTGGCGCAGCCAGAACACTGTTGCAGTAACCTATGTCTCTAAGCTTACAATCTAATCTACATCAGAATTCTTCGTTACGGATACACTATGTCAATAACAATCTGTGATAAACATCAGCAACGGAGTTATTACAATAATCAGACTTGTCTGTTGTTGATTTTGCCATAAGATATAAGAACTTATTACACGGTATGTGTCCGGAACGAAGCCTTAGTGCAGTAACGGTATAACATCTGTTCAACAAGGTTATCTATCCACGGCGAGTTCAAGGGATGCGGCTGGATCGTTTTGTACCAGATTCCTTTATCATGAGAACTTTTATTAAAATATTCCTTCCAAAGTAAATAGCAATCCTGTTTCATTTTAGGTATAAGGTTTGCAAAGTAAGGGGAGAAGTCAACAGGAATTCCATCACATATGGCTTGCTTGGCTAGACTGAGATAACTTGTAAGAGGTGTTTGTCTAAGCTTCAAAGAAATTAAATGTAACGTCAATTACTCACGGGTATGTAGAAGTCGGGTGGGGTAATAATAATTTTCTTTTTTTGTTACTTAGTAGTAAACCTATAACAAAACAATACATAGTTCGACGTTAAACCAAGGCTGCTTCAAATGTATATTTACATTGCAACTCTTTTAAGTACATGGAGCTCTTGCAGCAAACCACTAGGAGTCACACATACTACCCTATTTTATGAACCCTTTAACAAACATTACAACCGCTGCATAGCTCTCGGGTTAACAGGAATATTAGGAATGCACCACGTTTAGTGCACTGCATTAACTACATACTTTTAGTGTAACGACTTCAGTAAACTGTAAGAAAGTCTAAGCAAGAAGCATTATAAACTGTGCTGAGTGGACCTACAAGCCATTGTTCTGTAGTTCCCACCTGTGACCTATTGCAGTAATTAGGTACACAATTGCTCGCAGATCTTTATTAATTTGTCTTGTATTTCACAATGAGTATAGCAATAAAGCATAATAAAATCATAAAGAAATCGTAGAATTATTTCTCTGATACAACGATTAAGTTGTATGTAAAATCAACTTACTCGTTGTATCAGAAAGGTACCTAGTTTCTAAAGGGTGTAAATAGACCCTTAACATATACTAAAGGCACTTTTTCTCCCCGTCTTTGCGATCATTTTTTTGTTCTAGACCATACCTGGGAGCCTTATAGTTACGGAGATATTGGGGGTCAAAGTTCCAACTTTTTTCATAAGTTTTTTTTTTAAATACATGTTTTTAATGTAAGATTTTTACTTTACACATCTCCACGACCTCTGTACTATTCAATCCATCCATCAGCACAATGCTTTGAGTGCTTTCCATCGAGTCCTACCGTAAAACGTGATTTTTACACCCCAAAAAAAAAGTCGATTCCCAGCAATAATTTTTGCGTAAAGTTACTAAGTTTGATGTACAGAATGATTGGTTGACGGCTATGTGAAGGGTCTGTTTACACCCTGTATTTTTGTCTAGTATTTTTTTTTTACCTAGTTTTATTTTTTCTTTAGTTTGAGCCGTGCTTGTCTGTGGATGGGTGACCGCCCATTACCGAGTTTCCTCCGTGCCTCGGAAAGCACGTTAAGCCGTTGGTCCCGGCTGTCATTTGTAGATCTTTGACAGTCGATAGGTGGTCAGTGGCCCAAAAAGTCAGACAACCAGTCTTACCAATGGGCATCGTATTACCCAGTACTAACTGGGTTGTGGAGGTCAGATAGGCAGTCGCTCCATGAAAAAGACTGGTATTCAGCTGCATCCGGTTAGACTGGAAGCCGACCCTAATATAGTTGGGAAAAGGCTAGGCAGATGATGATGACCTAGTTTATATTTTTAACCTTAGTTTGCGCGATCTTCAGAACAGCTGTCCGCATTCATTTACATTAAATTTAATTGCTATGATTTCAAATACAAACAAAGGATTATCTCGCGAACTCCGTCGCTTCTCCAACATCACTCAGTATCTAACATTATAACATAAACAATGATGTGTCGGCGTCACGAGTGCGATAAATCCGCCGCTAATGGCGGATACCCCGTTATGATCTGTGATAAACGGCCGCCATACATTCGGCTGTACACTGATTGGATTTTGTTATGATGTAAGACTGTTGTTTGGGAGAATATTTGTTGGTCACTTATTACAATCGGGTGGCTACTTGTAATCTGTGTCTGGAATTATCACGACAAAGGCTACAAATTAGTACGTGCCGATTGAATGTGCTTCTTCTGTTAATGCCGAGGATTTTTCCCATTTTAGTTCCAGCTTGAATTAACGTAAACCTTACGTTCTGCTTTAAGCAATCAGCTACTTTAACTACTTAACGCTTACTAAAATCAATGATCAGTCTGTATGATCAATATTCGTATTTATTTTGTTTCGTTTGACATTCGCTTTCAAAACGTCTCTTATTTCTATAACTACTTTCATTGGGATTGACATGAGTTTCGGTAGTTTATGACATTTTCACACATTACTGAAACCGTGAATCTAATTGATTCATCATCATCTGCCTAACCTTTTCCCAACTATGTTAGGGTCGGCATCCAGTCTAACCGGTTGCAGCGAAAAAAAATGCGCGTGAATCTAATTTATTGTGTTATTTTAAATTATTATGTTTAATTTTTATTACTTATTTTTTTTTTTTTTTATTTCTTTAGCGTGTATTTTGATTTTGAAAAATGTTATTTTTTTTTGTCGAATTTGCGTATGACATTATGGATATTTTTAATTGTCTGACTAAATAAATGAATTGCATTGAATTAACTTTTCCATCAACTTTATCACTAACAGAATGTTGCTATATCCGGGCCCTCTAAACAAAGAAAATTTATCTACAGCAGTGTAAGAAAATTTTCAGTCATTTCATAAACTTGGATACAATTTATTTACAGATACAGCCCCAGAGCTCCACTACACGTTCATAGAACAGGCGTTACACCCTGGACCTTCCCTGGCGCTCCACTGTGCGGCATCCGGCAGTCCTCCACCAAGATTCACCTGGTTGTTAGATGGTCAGGCCGTTGAAGAACACAATACACCACAGAGGTAGGTACCTATACCTTCTTGAAGTAATTTTTCACGTCCAAAAGAGATTTCTCGGTTTACTTTCCATGGAATAGGTCATCATTTCGATACATTCTTTAACTAGCATGCGATCCAAAGAATGATGTACCATAGCTATATCGAGAAGTAAGCAAAATGTGTGCGACATAGGACGCTAACATAAAGATTGAAGAAACAATTTGGGCAAGGGGTCGTATATTGCGTCGTTCCAATTTTCGGAGTACGATTCCCGAGGGTTTTTAACTTTGGCTATTTTGGGTACGCAATTATACGAGCTGTTATAGCGTCCCATGTACGTTCTCATGCACATAATGATAATTCATGTTTTCCTTTCTTATCCATTTCTTATTTTTGAGTTTGAAATGAGCACTCATAGTCACACTGGGTCCGTGTGTCCTCTTAGTGAGAACAACTTCCTAGGCAGCTGTCGACACAGCTCTTTCATACAGAAGATCATTATTACCATTCCCAGAAGTATAACCCAGTTCATGAACTCGAACGGCGACGTGGTGAGCTATATGAACCTAACATCAGTCCGGCCTGAGGACGGTGGACGCTACACCTGCAGAGCGCACAACTCCAGGGGAGCCGTCGAACATTCCACAAGACTCAATGTTTATGGTAAGTTATCTAGCATTCCAGTATTATTGTTCTAGTCTGGGCTGTTAGAAATTCAAAGTGTTACCTCGTCCATTTTTGAAGTTGGTTTAAGGCAAATGCGCCAAGTCACCTCGCAAAATTCAATATTTTAAGTTAGTGTTGTGTTGTGTTGTGACATTTAATGGCCTTTCCCTCGCATGTTTCTCTATAATTGAATATGACAATTTAAATTATATAAGAGTAAAACCACTTGAAATAGGAAGGACTTGTCCACTTTTCCAGGACCACCATCAATAAGGAACATCGGTCCCATCCGGGTGGTAGCCGGCGTCAACACCACCATCTACTGCCCATTCTCCGGATTTCCAATCAGGTTGATGGAGGTGCATTTGCTTAGTAAACTTATAAGTTTCATTTTTGTTTTGTTTTCGTAGTTCGATGTTAGATGACTTTGTCTTTACCCTTCAAACTAGTTGTGGATGTTTCTTCTTTGTAGTAATCCCTGACCTATCTTAAAATACTCTATTACAATCCTTTTAAAGAAATAGTTGCACTTAAACCCAAAATAGACCTAGTTGTAGGTAAGTCTGGTATCAGAGCAGCACTGTCATCAAATTACTAACCCTTACTTCTCTACCTTACAGTGAGATCCGTTGGCAGCGTGGAGGTATGGACGTCAGTTCTACCGGAGGCCGTGCCTTATCAGGAGTGGGAGGAGAACTGCTGCTGTGGCCAGCGGAGCCTGCTGATGCTGGAGTATACTCCTGCAGAGTGACGTCTCCATCGGGGCAATACGCTCAGAAGGATGTTCAGATTTTTGTAAGAAGTAAGTGTTGGTCCCTTGACGTCATTTGGTAAAACGACCTATAGGCTACAACTGCATGTGGCAGTTCACTCCAATATATTTGAAACGTTTATACATTAAACGTGTGTTGGCCAATGATTGATATTACAACACATTACACACAGTTTTTGATTTCAGATCCACCAAAAATAGCAGGATTTTCGTTTCCACTCGACTTAGTAGAGGGCAGTTCGATACAAGTATTATGTGGGATAACGTCTGGTGACAAACCTGTTTACTTTTCCTGGCTCAAAGATGGGCAGCACATACCATCAGGCTTACAAGTAAGAGACTTATTACTACAATAAAACTGCTATATTCATTCATTTAGTTTTCTATCAGACTTAGTTTGTTTCATGTGACCTTAAGGTTGCAGAAAGAGTACTAATCTTGGTCTTTCAAACACTGATTTCGTTTACAGGTTCAAGAGAAGTCATTGGATGAGTTCAGTTTTCTTATATTCTCTCACGTGACTTCAAAACATAGCGGAGACTACACGTGTGTTGCGAGCAACTCTGCAGCTGAAGTCAATCATACTGCTAGGTTGGCTGTAAAAGGTAATTTGAAAGATTCCTTACCAATGTCAAAACTCCGACATTGGTCATTGAAAAAAGCTGAGCTTTGTCTGTTTGAGTGTCAAATCCTTGATGCCCAAACATTTTGTTACATTTCAGTTGCACCATCATGGGTTTACGAGCCTCAAGACGTTTCAGCTCTCTTAGGGACTCAGATCTTGGTACATTGTTCTACCAAAGGATACCCCGAACCAAGGATCTCTTGGCTTAAGGGCCATGGTGAGTTTTTATTTAGAGCCATTTCATCCACAATACTAAAAATAACAATTTAAACGATTACCTTCTCACAACACTAAAATTGCCAATCCGCCTCGAGAAAACGTGGTGATTACTGCTTGTTTTCACTAGTAACTGCTAGTATTTTTATTTCGTCATACTGTTTTGCTTTTCCGAATATATTTGTTTTACTAGGTCAGTGATATATGTCCAATCTCTCTCAGGGTCTGGAGTAGGTGATTTCCGACCAGTATCAAACCTGGACCTTCAGTTCTCCATGCTACCCAACGGGTCTCTGAGCATAGCCCCAGCAGCCCATCATCACGAGGGACAGTACATGTGCCGAGCAGAGAACGGGATTGGACGGGGACTGTCAAAGATTATAGCAGTTTCTGTCAATGGTAGGTAATAAGATTACTTTTCGTTTTTTACTTTTGTCTCAAAAATCATTGTGCTTAGAGAAAATTTTTAATTTTGAAAGTCGCATTATTTATTTTTCTTCTTAATACTCGTTTTTTTAGTGTTGAGGGTCGCGACCTATAATGTTGAGTCTTTTTAGTTTGGCGGTAGATGTCCACCATTTGTTCATTACTTCACATTCATTAATACCACTTTTCAGAGCCGGCTCACTTCGAGTTTTCGTCACGCAACATGACAGTCAAAAGAACAGCACAGGCGACGTTACAGTGCGACGCACGAGGAGACCCGCCCATACAACTACAGTGGACGCATAACATGAAAAGAGTAGATCTTACTACTTACAGGTGAATAATATAATCTTAATTAAACTACATATCTTTTGAGTCCTATCCATTTTTTATTCTGTTTAGAAACACTCAACCAAGGCGGTTAAAAATTAAATTATTTCTTACGACTTTTGACACAAAGACTCGGGTCTAATGGACTTTAAATGTAAATAAATCAATTGTTTAATTTTCAGGGTATCGGTATCAGAGAAACGGTCAGAGAGCGGCGTGAGCTCGCAACTAAGTATAGCGCACGCCGAGCGTCACGACTCTGGGGTGTATCGGTGTCGAGCTGAAAATGCTTACGGAAGAGATGAGCTACTAATATACCTTGCGGTCCAAGGTAACCGACCAGTTAAAGTTAGGTTAAGAAAAGATAGTTCTTCAAAAAGTAACTTTACAATTGTGAAATTCGGAGAACCCCAACCATGCATTGCTTGTATCTTGTGGGTCAGTGATATTACTATTCTGTGTTTAATATACTATCAAATCCTTTATTGTACGGTTTTCTTAACTAATTCTAAACTTACTATACACTGTTGCTTTGATATTTTCTTCAAGTACCCGACAATTCACCGTTCAAAGTTTCCGGTCATTAAGTAAAATAATTAATTTTACCTTATACTAATTGAACCACTTCTGCAGAGTTCCCCGAAGCCCCGCTGGGTCTACACGTGTCGCGTCGCTCGGGGCGCGGCGCGACGTTTTCGTGGCGGCGCGGGTACGACGGCAACGCGCGCGTGCTGCTGTACCGCCTGCAGTACCGGGTGGTGGGGGATGCCCGGAGACCTGATGCCGGGGACTGGGCCGAGGCGCCGACGAGAGATGTGCCCGCTGACAGGGTGCTGGTGAGGTGAGAACGTCTAGACTTTAATTTGCGTTCCCTTGAACTTTTACTTTTACCAAGGTTACTTAACCTTGGAAAGCTGAATTCTCCGTAAATACAAGTACGATGTAATTCAAAAGTTGTATAGACTTATTTAACTTTTTGGTTGAATGGTTGGTTAAGTTGTGCCCGATTGATGACAATATTATAGGCTCACCCATTGCGTCTATTACATGGCTAAATATGTGTTTACCTACGAATTATACCTAACCTTTCGGGGTTTTATCCCTGATTTTATATTATGGTTGATTGATTTAACCATGAGTCAACATTATTATGATCAATTTTAACATGTGGGTCGATCAAGAAGTACACACGTTTGTTTGACCAGTCTTTAAAGATTAAGTCTGTTTCTCGACGAAGGTTTGCTTCACGACAGATGTCTAACTTAGATATAATCTGTTACAGACAAGACCCGGATGCGACTACTACGGAAGTGCACTTAGAATACCAAGTGGAAGGTCTCCGACCCGCTACTGCGTATGCTCTGAGACTCGCAGCAGTTAACGCTATCGGCGACAGTGATTACTCTGACCCCGTCATCTTACAGACTTTGGAAGAAGGTACAAATTAGAGACTTAGCCAGACTCCGTGGAGGTATGCTCGGCAAGATATTTCCCTTGGCTCTTTATTATTTGATGAACTAACTAAAAGTACTTTTTTGCAGCTCCATCTGAACCTCCTCACAATGTTCAAGTGCAAGCTACTGCTCCAGGTGAATTGCTCGTCAAATGGCAGGTAAAATGTTTATTCTTAATCTACTAAATAGGGGTAGAAAACAATGATTTTGTTGTTTGATCTGTATTGTACGTCCTCATTAAATTTGAACATGAATGATGTAACCGAGGCATAAATATTTTGGTTTAAACATGGCGTTTCATGCCCGTTATTCTTAGATATAGAGATTTACGCTTTAGAATCAAATGGGTTTTTACATTTATTTTATTTTACCGTGTAATTAATTACTGCAGATGTTGTGAAGGGACGGTAGTTTAATCTTTTTGTTTTTTATTGACTGTTATTGGTACATTTGAAAGAAGTGCTTTGTATTTAAGCATTTTTTCTACTAAAAGCACGGAGTTTGAAAGTTTTATCCAAACTCATAAAACAATACATACGTAGGCACCACCTCAAGAGTCCTGGAACGGTGAACTCCTGGGCTACGTAGTGACCTGGCACGAGGCGAGCGGCGCCGACAACACGACGGCGGCGCTCAGCGCGGCGGGCTGGGGCGCGTCGCACGCCGCGCTGGTGGCGCTGCGCACGCATGCGCAGTACGAGCTGCGCGTGCGCGCCTTCAACGCCGTGGGCGCCGGCCCGCCGTGCGCGCCGCTTACAGCTACCACGCTGGAAGGAGGTGGGATTACGATTTTTGGTATATTTAAGTTTTCACAGCCCATAAAGTGAACATTTACTATTTGAAAAGTACCGTACGGATTGCGAAACCTCGTTGGCCGCTGCAAACATAATTTGGCGAAATGGAGTATTACTGATTCACCCAATACTCAGAGCGAATGTAAAAAGAATATAGAAAGAAAACAGACTTAATCTTTAAAGACTGGTCAAAGAATTTCCCATCGTTTGGAGTGTCCCAAGTGTCCGTTCTCCTTGAAATAAACGTGGCCAGGTTCAAAAAGTATAGTAATATAATATAATAGAATTTTCGTACTTTTCGTATATAATGACGGTTCATATTATATACCGTCATATATACGAAAAGAAGAAAAATATTGTCAACATATAGGTTGCAAGTAATCTCCAAAATAACGTCACGGTATAAATTCCTTATGATTTCATACAGATAATGTAGGGAACCTTATTCTTATCTTTATTCCTCATGTTCAGCTCCCGAAGCCCCACCGGAACGAGTCCGTTGCGAGCCACTGTCAGCGCAGTCGTTGCGTGTCTGGTGGGAACCACCGCCACCTGTGTCACGAGGGGGAGTGCTGCTTGGATACGAAGTACTTTATGAGGTGCGTTAATGGTTAATAGCTATAACTTACAATATCACCCGGGCGTTATAATGGCTCACTAAGTCTAAAAAAATGCAAAATGAGTGTCATAAGTATGAGTGTCAGAGACGTCACTTAACACAGCTGATTTGTTTTTTGTTTCGATGTGCTTTAACACACATTGCGTACTGTCGATCAATCCTACACGGTTAAATACTTGAAGTCTATAATTTCCGTTTCAAAACTATTGATATAACACTTGATAATTGTTAATAACTATATTTCTACTCCACAGACTGTCGACGAGCTGGAAAGTCAAGTAGAAACCCGTCGCTCAGGCGGCATGGAGACTGTCCTACAAGCATTACAAAGAGCTGCCAACTACAGCATAGCAGTGCGAGCCAGAACTGCCGCTGGTACGGGGCCTACCTCAGAACCGGTTTATTGCGTCACGCATGAAGATAGTGAGTATTTAATCCCAAATACTGTAACAAAGCATGATATTAAGAACTCTCAAGTTGGCTATCACAATAAAGATTAATTATTTGTAACGCGAAGGTGTGCCAAAAAGAATAAGTGCGGGATAAACGGTCACGATCATACTACTCAACGAAAGTAGGGAAACTGTTGCTATTCACGTATAACAATTGTTCGAGTTTAAATCGAACACTAAGCGAAAATGCATAATTGCATCGAGCGCAAGTAAGCACATTCGCTCGTTCACCAAAATGTGGGCCAGTTCGTGTACAGATCTCGTTAGAGACACCGCGTACTCAAAACCATTACCATTGTCTTGTAACTATGTGTGTTTTAGTGATTTAATATATAGCTACTTCCCTTACAATTCGAGACTTTAACTTTTACCACAAACATCATATCAATACGAGAAAAGAGTGTAAGGTCACCATAGGGCCAAGCACTACTTTTTACACCAATCATGATCGGCGGAACGAATTCCATTAGAATTCAATCGTTTCAATTCCTATGTCTGTCCGTACAATTAGGGTACTATTTAATAGGCAGTATCTATAGGTATTATAAATATTTCAGTACCGGGGGCTCCGATGGACATAAAAGCGGTAGCGAGCTCGGAAGACACGGTGATCGTGAGCTGGCTCGCACCGCTGCAGAAGAACGGCAAAATCAAGCACTACACCGTATACAATAGACCACAGAGGTTTGTAATTAAGTTATTCATTTCATTATTTAGTCTTGAGATATACCTTGACCGACTACAAAGTCAGGTGGGCAGCCGCTGTAGGTACATGTTAACCTGGTGGAATACTCCAATGATCCAAAGTAATCCAAATACTTACACTTTATGGGATCTGTCCGAAGCCACTGCTAACGCTCTCGATTTAATCGAATTGTGGGTCATCGATATAGAATCAAATAGACATGCGTGTTGCATGTGTACTAACCAATAGACTACACGATTTTATACAAGGTGTAAATGGACGCTTCACGAAGCCGTTAACCAAGCATTCTGTCCACCAAACTAAAATTAAGTCTACGTAAAAACTATTGCTGGGAAACGACTTTTTTTGGGAAAAAAAAAATCACGTTTTACGGTAGAACTCTGTGTAACGCACTCAAAACATTATGCTGCTGGGTGCATTGAATAGAAGGTACAGGGGTCATGTTGGTATTTAAAGTAAAGTTATAACATTAAAAACTTATTTTAAAAAGAGTTGGAACTTTGACCAATATCTCAGTAACTAGAAGGTTCCAAGGTATGCTCCAGAACAAAAAAAATCGCAATGACGGACAGAATAATATAGTGCCTTTCGTGTCTTTTTACACCTATTATAGAAACTGTTTTACTTGAGGAGCTCGTGGCTAAATAATAACAGCCACTCCGGTCGATCTTCAGGTTAAGTCGTGCTTGCCAAGGTTGCTCCGTGGATGGGTGACCACCCATTACATACCGATTTACCTCCGTGCCTCGGAAAGCACGTTAAGCCGTTGGTCCCGGCTGTCATTTGTAGATCTTTGACAGTCGTTACAGGTAGTCAGTAGCCTGAAAGTCTGACAACCAGTCTACCCAAGGGGTATCGTATTGCCCAGTACTAACTGGGTTGTGGAGGTCTGATAGGCAGGCGCTCCATGTAAAATACTGGTATTCAGCTGCATCCGGTTAGACTGGAAGCCGATCCTAACATAGTTGGGAAAAGGCTAGGCAGATGATGATGATAGAAACTGTTTTACTTATCAAACAGAACAGGCCAGCACTCTCAGATGATGGTTCTCCACAAAGACGAGGAGGAAGAGTACCAGGTGGAAGTACGAGGTCTTCAGGAGCATCAAGTGTACGAGTTCTGGGTTACGGCAGCCACTGCTTCTGGTGAAGGGGAGATGAGTGCTATTGTTGCAAGGAAACCGAATGCTAGAGGTGAGCTTTCTTATGCTCAATAATAACAGCCGCGGGGTCGACCTCCACAATTAAGCAATGCTTAGGATCGTAGCAGTGGACCACGTACTACATACAGAGCCTCATGACTGGGAAATCTCAGCTATCATTTTTGTATGGACATGGCACTTTAACAGTCATAACGAGTTCCCAGTCGTACCAAGAGACGTCATGTTACCCTGTACTTGGGTTGTGAATATTATCGCTCCATGTAAAATATTAGTTTTAGCTGCATTTGGTTTGACTCTGCCAAGTTCTTCTAGCCTCACAGTGTAATGACCATATACACGATACGCCACGGTTCAAATGAATAAAATATTTGCATTCTTTTATTTTTCAGCCCCAGCAAAAATAACCTCGTTTGGTCGTCGACTGGAGGCAAAGGCAGGCAGCCGCGCGCGAGTGCTGTGCGGGGCCGCGGGCGCGCCGCCGCCGCACCGCGCGTGGTCGCGCCGCAGACCCGCGCCTCCGCTGGCACATGATAACAACTACCTCATCGATGGACCGTACCTTATCATACTGAGTTAGTATCAGATCGGTATCATAACGACTACTTTATTTACTTTCTTTTTTTACTTTCTCCTGTTGTCCATAAATGGTCATATCGAATAATCAAACTAAACCAGTTGCTGTACCTCTCTCATTCTAGGTGGAAACATCTTAGGTCGTTGATGCTGTGATGTTCCGGTGGTCTTTAAAACATACCCAACTAATTTCAGAGGTAGACCGTGGTTCAGCGGACAACTACACATGTACGGTGCGCAACCCTTGGGGAGAGGAGCGCGCCAGCTGGGAACTGAGAGTGTTAGGGATACCGTCACGACCACAGCTTAGACTAGCTGCTGCTGCACCGGCAAGGTTACACCTGGTGTGGGAGAAGCCGCATACTGGAGGGTCTAGTTTACACGGTGAGATTGAATTTCTATTATTCAATTTGGAAAACCTGCACTAGTGGTTAATATAAGACATGACTCTGGCTTTAACTAAAACACGCAATAATAATTGTGCACTTCGAATTCTGGTGTGTGCACGTTACATGAACCGATGGACGTTTCTGATGATGCTTAACTGTTGTTCTTTTTAGCGATATCTGACTTATTTGTCTTACGATCACAATACCTTTCCCATACCGTAACGTTACGTTAGAAGCAGTACCTAATTTTTTTTTTTAATTTTCAGGTTACTTAGTTGAGCACTCCCGCTCCGATGACGTCAAATGGCAGACGACACGATTACCAGCTGATACGCGGACGCACACCCTGGAGCGGTTGGCTTGTGGGACGCTGTACAAAGTGAGGTTGACTGCTTACAACGCGGTCGGATCATCACCACCCAGTGACGAACTGGTCGTTTCTACTAAAGGAGGACGTAAGTATAATTTATGATAACTTCCAAGTAACCAAAATGTTGGGATACGACTTATATAGTACGTTTTGATATAAGTGGGGAAACTTTGTTATTGCATTCGAGGCGGAATTAACACCTAAGCTGCAGGTGAGGGTGTTATGGAGCCGAGAGCTGAATGAAATAAAATATTTGAACGGAAAGTATTTTTGTCAGGAATTATTAGGAAACTATAATTTAATTTGCTTATTTTTCGAGCTTTGCTTTCACCAGGTTGAAGAAGAAGCAAAGGTGCGCTGCTATACTGCTAATATGAAAAATAGAAAATTCTAATATTTTTGAATTTAGAACACAAATAAATACTAAGTTCATATAAGTAAATATTTGTTTTAAATAATCATGTTTATCTATGATATTGTATTTATGAACGCAATTAAAATACTCAAAAATACGCATATCTCTGTGCTGAGATTTAAAAAAAAAACAATCACCGCAGACTATAGTCATTGAACCCATTTGGACTTTATTATAAGTATTATAAGTCGGCCCTTATTAGCGTAGTATATCTGTAACGACCAACCCGAACCGTGCACCTTTTTGTCGATGTTTTATAAGTGCCCATCGAGGCCTATGTGAAATAAAATATTTTGATTTTGATTTTTTTTTTGATTTTGTGGAATTTTTTATTTCCGCAAATGTGCGAAAAAATATTAAAAATCCACTCATGTGAAATACATTGCATGTTGAACCTAATCATAGTGCGATAAAAACCAGTTTTCGAGAAAGTGTATTGAAAAAAATATAATATTATATATTATATAATACTTTTTTCGCATTGCCTTAGTTGAATCAGAATCAGAATCAGAAAGCTTTATTTGTGAACATAGGTCAAGTTACACATAGTGTGAAGAATAATTGTTCTTAGCTGTAAGCCTGTTGTAACACCTGTTTTAAAATTATGGAACGCAATAAAATGAATATGAATATGAATAAAAATAACAAATCGTTTCTGAAGTAATTCTTCTTCATTTTACAGCATCAAAGGCGTCTCCAGAAAAGGACCTGATAACGACCAACAGTTCATGCGTCCGCCTCAACCTTCTGACCTGGGACAGCAATGGTTGCCCTCTGACCCAGTTCTCAGTCTCTGTGAGGAGTTTCGAGGAGTCTTCATGGATCACCCAGACAGTATCACCCGCAGCGCAGCCAACTGTCCTGTGTGGGTTGTCGATGGCCACGTGGTACCATTTAAAGGTGGTCGCTACGAGTGCCGCGGGAACCACACTGGGGAATTATTATTTCTCAACTTTGACGGAGGGTGGAGGTGCGTTTATTGTTGTTTAGAATAAAATCTACAGCTGGCCTCTTTGCTCTCTTAAATATTCAAAATATCAGACTGAAGCATAAATATACTTGTTTAATTCTTACTTTCTGCCAGACCAAAGACCATTGTCCAAACATTTCAGACAGGATACCAGCACCAGCCCACTTCCCTCCTGGTGGCGAGGATGGTGAAGAGCGAGCGACTGCAGTGTTAGTAGCAGCCGCTTGTGGACTTTTCGCTGCGCTTCTGTTGTTAGCAGCTATTGCTTACAAACGGAGGTAAGACGTTTTTTTTATTTATTTTGTTATGTTAATGAATTTTACATTACTGTCAGTGTTTTAAGCAGCGTCTGCAATTTAGTTATCTGCAATGTCAGATGGTTAACTATGATTAACTATTTAAAAAAGTATGGTTAAATAGACATTCCGTACGACACGTTTTGGATGTCGGAATCCAATTTACATATAATAGTCTTAACTGTTTTGTTTTCAGTCCCTCAACAACATGCTTTAGGAAAGGATACGAACAGGGAGATATTATATCAGAAGAGGAAGATAAGTCTGTAGAGAAGAGAGATAACCGACGGAATTGCCAGCAGGTGTATACTTCGTCACCTATCAAACATCCTATCGGGAAGAAGGACCAGCAAGGTATTTTGATCTTTCCTTAACCTCTTAGGAATGCTTTAAGAGAGAAAAGAAGAAGGGAGACCTAATCCCAGCAATGGATAAAGTACGATAAATCTTAAATTGCCTTAAACATGGTATAAAGTTTTTACAATCAGGTATTAATCTGAAGTCCACATGTTTAGCTATACAGGATATTGTATCAATTGCATGCAAAATAATAATTATTAGTTAATAATTGTTGTAACCAAACTCTCTATTATTAACGCTTTAATAATAGAGTGTATGGTAATTTTGACTTAGTGCTTCTGTAGTACATAACACGTAAAAAAATTTTTTTGAACCATTTTAATTCTTTTTACCTAAATATCAAAAATGGGACTTCAAATCGGTACTGCGAATTCTAATTGAGAGCGGATCAAATCTTTATAAAGAAATAGAAAAGTAGATAGTCTTTTAAAGTCGTTAGAAGATCGCATGACAAAACCAAACATACGATACGCTTTGTTAACAATATTATCAATATGAAGATTAAATAGCATTTTCGAGTCCATTACAACCCCAAGATCTCGAATGTTTCCAACTCTTTGCAAACTGATACCATATAGACTATAATCAAAATGTTATGTTTTTATTTTTAGTGAAAGTGATTGCATTGCACTTAGGTAAACAACAATAACAATAACAACAACAATATCGAGAAATTCTATCAAGGTCCTCCTATAGAAGTAGGCAGTCTTGTGTGCTTTTGCACGACTTAATCTTGATGTCGTCGGCATACATTAGAAATTGGGAATTAATGAAACATTTCTTAATGTCATTGATTAATAGAGTAAAGAGTAGGGGACCTATAATTGAGCCCTGGGGCACCCCAGAGGTGACAATAATTGAGCTTGATTGGAAACCGTTAATAACCATTTTTTGCGACCTGTTAAATATATAAGCCATGAACCAACGTTGCAAATTGCCACGGACGCTTGCCACGGACGCCATTGAATGCAATTTTATCTAGAAGCAGTTTGTGGTCCACCTTATCAAAAACCTTCTGAAAATCCGTGTACACAGCGTCAACTTGACCTTCTTCATTCATGTTTTTTAATAGGACGTCCGTGAACAGCATGAGATTCAAAATCAAAATCAAAATATTTTATTTCACATAGACCTCGATGGGCGCTTGTAAAAAAACGTAACGTCGACAAAAAGGTGCACGGTTCGGGTTGGTCGTTTCCTATGGAGAAGAACCGGCAAGAAACTCCATGGTTATTCTTTTCAAATCATTTGGTATTACAATATTATCATGGATACAGCATTTGTACTTAAGTATGGGGTATTCATTCATGCTGCTCACCAACAATGAGGTTGTGAAAGTGAGAGTACACTTCGCTGTACAAGACTCTCGAAAAGCTTCAACAAGGTGGACAGTATAGAGATAGGGCGATAATTTTGTATGTTATTAATGTCACCACTCTTAATCACTGGTGTGATATGTGCCCGTTTCCCAATATCGCGAAAAGTACCTTCTTTTAAACATTTATTATAATATATAATATGAAGTGGAAGAACAATATTCTCTCCGGTTTTCTTAACAAAGACGGGTGGCAAGCCATCGGGACCAGCATCTTTATTTAAGTCTAATTATTGCTTTATTGCGTTAAGTACAAAAATAATAATAATCTAATTAAGTTTACTGTTAAATAGATTTCAGGGATACAGGACGAATTATTTGCGTATGTGCTAGGTGGCTGCCACGTCGCGGGGTTAAAATTCGTAGGTTCATAAACGGAAGTGAAAAATTTTGTATAGTAGATTCTTGGCTGTAATGATGATGATCGATCATTTCTACCAGAAAAATATAATGAATAGACGGACCCTTCTGTCTATTCACTTTAATTTTCTGGTCCATCACTATGGATAAGCAAAAAAAAAACGTCGATGGTATTATTGTTCTGCTTCTAGAAATGTACGAGATAAGTCCGTACGCGACGTTCAGCATGTCGGGCGGCGCGACGGGTGCGGGCGCGGAGGAAGGAGCGACGGGCGGCACGCTGCGCACGTTCGGGCGCGCCGAGCCGGCGCTGCTGCAGGGGGCGCCGCTGCTGCAGGGGGTGCCGCTGCAGGGGGCGCCGCCACGAGCGCACCACCACCACCACCTCACGCATGAGAATGCGGGTCGGTGCCACAATGCGTCTTCTCTGTTTACACTGTCACTTGCTTCTTTTCTTCTTATTCTTTACTTTGCTTCCATTCCCTCGCTGTCAGCCGTCCGATTATTATCTTCCTCTATTTACACACTTTTTCACTCATGTCGTGAGACGCAATCGATTAACGGTTAGTTGGGTCTAGCTTTTCCTACGTACATGGGTGTGTGTGTAGTGTGGGATGCCCCCTAGTTAGTAAGGCGACGGACGAATTTACAGAAGTGGCAACCTATCTTCCATTTTGTGCCCCCAGTATGTGCACAAAGTGGAGGACAGAGGTATGTCGTGGTGCACCTTGGGAGGGGCCTACCTCTGGTCAACAGTGGACTGCGATATGCTGAGTAGATTAATTGATTCACCACTCTCTGGTTCTGCGATAAACTGCTAGTTAACCGGAATTAGATTCCATAAAAATGTGTCACATCTGTGTAAAGTTCTATTCCCAACAGTATATTTTAATTATTTTCGTAAAATGTTCACGGTTCTTGCATTCCACAGATGAATACACGCTATCTCGTGCAATGACGCTGATGGTGCGTCGCTCGGAGTCCGACTCCGACTCGAGCGGGTCGCCGTGTGCAGAGTGCAACTCCAGCGTGTCCTACAGGATGCCCGTCACCCCAGGGAAAGGTATTTCAATGTCTTTAATCCACGCTCTAATATTATGCTCCAAGGCAAAGGCCTGCTTTAAATTCCTCCACTGCTGTCATTTCATTCTACTTTATTCCAGTTCTAGAAGTCCATTTATTTCGTCTTCTTTATGCTACTTCTACGACTACGACACACTTTCAGAAGGCACTAGTTAGGGCACAATACTAATATTCAAAAGCCAAGTTGTACACTGGTGCCTACTATTTAATTTTTCTATTAGTTCACGAACGTCGCCTGGCCCAAACCAAGATGCTAGAGATAGAAAAGTATGGTTTCGACCATATAATCATACAAAAACTTCAAGTAATTTAATAAAAGCAGTTCTTCCAGATGAGGTATTCCGCGCGGTGACGGACTCAAGCGCGGAGTCAGCGGCGGACGCGCGCTCCGTGTCGCAGCGCCCTCACGACAAGTCGCGGCGACGACCGCGGCGACACCACACGCCCACATCGTCTAGGTAAACTCAACATTAGGTAAACCAATTTCTGAATAGGTATAGGATTTTTTTACTTATCTTATCTTTATAGCAGAAAGGAGGATCTTTCTGCTGTCACTATCCCACAAAATGACATAATTTGATAATACCCTATTGCCCACTCAGATCACTAATCTGATGAGTCATGCTCGTAGTATGGCCCAAAATATTCTCTCAGCACCACAAGTTTAGCCATCTATCGAATATTACATATACCATCTTAAGCGAGCATCCCCCGTGTCGCTTTACTTCAGTTTTAGCTGTCAATAAAAGCCTTTGCGGGGTGCGACTTTACTGATTAGTTGATTGTACAACGGGTTACTAGATGGCGCTGTTTTGTTTTCCCAGATATCAGCAGCGGCAGGAGCAAGAGAGAAGAGATTTTACGATACACGTTTAAGTACGACGACAATAAAGACTGCTACAAGCGAAATACTATTAAATTGTTACCTAGCAAACTGACCGTTTTAGATTTAAGAGATTTTAACGCAAAAAATCAAAATGTAAATATTTTAGGATGTTTTGTACTGTGTTGGATTTGAAAAAAGATGCGGCCTATTTGGTATCACTAAAATTATCATTTTGAATACTATTTGAAACGAAGAGTTTCTTCTAAACTCTCACTTTTGTAGTTAATCCATAGTCGGTTAAACTAACTCATACATTATAACAATAGTTATTGAATATTAAACAAACTCTGAATCATATCTGACGGAATGTAAAAAGTAGAACATAGACTAATTTATAATAAGACGTCAATAATAATAAGTACAAGAAGATTTTATTGTTAGTGTTAAAGGATGAGAAAATGCGATTTTCCCATTGACTACCGGGCTCGATAGATGACGTTGTTTTAAATTATTAAATGGTTTCATGTGCTCATCGTGTTTTTATATTTTTAAGATGCTCAAGACTACGATTAAGTTTACATTGTATACTTTGTAGGTATTATGAATTTTATAATATACCTTTACCCCAGTGATGGATTTGTACTACATTCTTTCAATAACTGTGGACGTTTATAGAACAGCACAACATAAATAAAATAATGTGCCAATTAAATTAATAATAGTTAAGAATTTCAAAAACTATTTGAACAATTAGTTTTACTCTGTCAACGAAAACTAAAGGAGATCATTTTTTGGGCCTTTTCTGAAAGCCTTAAAAAAAAATGACACGTATTGTTAGAACTAGCCAATGAAAATTGCTTCGGATAATTAGTTCTAGCAATATCAATCAATATTTTATGTTTCACAGCACTTTCAGAAATCAATAAATGTATGAAAATGACGAATCATAGAACTTGTATAACTTGGTTCAGAGCAATAATACAACTTTTGCGCCATATTAGATAACTGTTGTTCCAACTGGCTAGTTCTTTTTTCTATTTTTATTTGTTGACTTTCAGAAAAGGCCCAAAAATGTATGGAGCCGAAATGATCTCCTTTTGTCATGTATGGATAAGTGCTTATAATGGATATTATGAAGTTTTGTTTTGAGCACAATTTTACCCCATTATACAAAATTAAATCGAGCCATATGTTTAGAAATTTATGGTAATTAGTATCACTAAACTTGTTTTATACTCTTGTAATTATTTATCTGTAGTCTAACAATAATAATAGCAATAAACCAATCTACTCAATTCTTATGTTAACTGTCACTGCCTACGTGTTTGATAATGTAATTATTTTAAAGGAAATGAAAAATAAAATCGATTGATTCGTGTGTCTGTTTTTGTATTTCACCCGACTCATCAAAATAATAAATTATTTTCTTTCTAAACTTATACTGTCACTTACGGGATATCTTCCGTGATTGTTTATTATTAAGTAATCGTTTCCGTAAGTGACAGTGTAAGTTTAGTTGTAAACCGTGAAAGCTTAAAACAGTATTTTCTTTCTTAAATACACCTGCAGTAAGTCTTTCCTTTTCCTTGATTTTTAGAGTTAGTTAATCGGCGGCGCCATCCCTGGGGTTAGAACCTCGCCCGAAGTGGTGGGTTCGAATCCAGGCACGTACTAATTTGACTTTCAATTCATACGTCGATTAACAAATTAACCTATGAGGTTATAGTTTAATTTTGGACATCACTGACATCGGGGAAAGACATCGTGAGGCTTTGCAGTTTGGCAGATGTTATATTTAAATAAAACTTTGTAATAGTTTGGATTAAATAAATAAAAAAAGGACTCTAGGACTTAGAATGAATGTGAATGTTATCGCCAATTTGCCTTGAGTAAGCGCGGAGGTGGTCACGCCTTGTCTGTACGAGAAGAGGCATCTGCCATGTAGTGGGACAGTAATAAGCTGGTAAATTGTCATTGTGAGCGCCGTCCAGCCTATGCGCGATAACTTCTTATATTATGATGAGTACCTACATTTTTTGTTATAAAACTAAAAGTATTATAATAAAATAATTTGATAAAAAAATCAGAATTCCTAGTTTTGAAAAGTGAAAACCGGTTGAGGATCGAACCCGCGAACTATGTTTATTATTTGTTGTCAGTTGTCAAACAGTTGAAGAATATGGACATAATGTAATATTGCTCATCTCCTTAAGTTATTAGCGCAATAATATATAGCCTATATGTTATTCTAGTCTATCTTTGTGCCAAATTTCATCCAGATCCGTGAAGCCGTTCTGACGTGATTGAGTAACAAACATCCATCCATCCATCCAAACTTTTGCATTTATAATAGTAGTAAGAAGTAAGATTTTGAACTAGGCACTGAAAATGTGACAGAGTATTTTGGTAATTTTTTGGTTGGACGGTAGGAATGTCGTTTTTATGTTTCTAATTTTAATAAAACTTTTTTCTTACATTTATAATAAGCCTTTAATTTTATTTTTCGAAAAGGTATTCAATTTTTATTTTGCAATCAAGCTCTTAATAGTCGTTACATATAACGACTATGGGTACCAAAGCAGTAGCTATCCATGTCTATATCTTGAACTTGACAGATATGCGAAGAAGACACAATTCATGTCACCTTCGCATAAATCAAATTACAAGTTCGTACTCTTAGCCAAAGAACTAAGATTAGGGAGCGCTTTGGGGCATTTTTTTCCACCATAATCTAGGATAACCATACTACAACAAATTTATTCTTCTGAAGTTCCTCGTCTTCTTTCATAATAATATATGAGACAATAAATTCTAACAAAAGATAAACAAGGCAATAAATATTTTTATCCAAGATTTACTAAGACCACTGCACAGTAACTCGTTCCATAACAACATTAAGTAGTTCCCAACACATTGTCCTCTCTTGTCCTATCAATAGTTTTGTTGGCATGCTATGTTAGCTGGCACTTGGCGTTTAAGTGTGGCTCCTAGTACCAAGATGTTTCAATTCCCTTTCTGGCACTCTGCCATTGCATTATTATCTACACTATCGTTGGTGATTATTCTGTAAGGAATTGGGAACATCGCTGTTTTATGTTACGAGTTTAAAATTATGTGTTGAGGATGACGTCTTTTGTTTAAAGTTATGCAGATGTGGGGTTACTGTAGCTTTTTCTATGGATTCATTTCTATTAGTGAATTGGTCTCCAGTGTAGGTCAGACTTCAATATGGAGGGTATATTATAGACTAGCAATAACACCTTATTTCAATTCGGTGGACGTATTGAAACCTTTATTAGTTTGGTCTCGCGAGCTGGTCATAAGAGGCGACTATTCAACGAATTTAACAAAAGCTGTTTCAGTAAGCCATAGATACGTAACTCCAATTTGGAGCTGCAACATTAACAGCTGGAACATTATGAGATTACTTCTGTGACTTCTGATAGCTATCAGAAGTCACAAAAGTCATGCCTGCTATAGTAAGCATATAATTTAGTCGTTAGACTTAGTCTTGAACTAATACAACTGCCTCCCTTCCTTTTGGCGACTTATTCATTACAAAGAAATTTTTTATACCTTTACTCTGCTAAAAAAATAATCTTGCATTTCAATAAACGAAATTATTGGAAATGTGCCCAATGTTTAATTGGTGGCAAACGTGCCTTTTATAACATTACAATTTTAAAATGCTAATAGGTGTCATCAAGTATCGCTTTACTTATATCCACTAATATTTCAAGCCTGATTATATCCACTCCAACTTTCTTTGTCTTCGTAAATTATAGAGTCCAAGTAGCTCATTTAATTCCGCTGAGTAGCTGATAGTAATCGATTGGCTACGAGTGCTACGAGGTGCTACGGCGTAGCGAAGCGCAGACGTTCGTAGTACTACGAAGCACAGATAATTATTGTGAACTAAAGAGACGGTAAACATTGTCCATTTTGTGTTGTAAGGTAAATTAAATCTGATATCCTGCGACTAGTATATAGAATTACAAGGTGAAATTGTACGGGTTCTGCTGTTGGGGTAAATAAACTTTTGAGGTAAACAATACCTAAATGGTGCTTGGAGTTTGCTTTGTGTTGCTTTATGTTTGAAGTTCTAGGTACGTGATTGAAGGTTGTCTAGGGACAAAATAAATAGCAAGGAGTTTATATTTAATCTTGAAATACACACAAAATGCAAAATTGTAAATGTTTTTTTTTTGTTTTTTTGACATTCAAAAGTGCGTGTAATGGTCTAATGGAAATAAATGCTTTGTGCTTTAGTTTGAATTAAAATATTTTTCTAACAAAACTGACAAGCAATAACTTGAAAAAACCACTACGTGGAGCACTGAAGCAGTCAGATCGCGTCGTGAAAAACGTACAGGATGACAGGAGGACCTGGACAAAAACAATATCTGTGGTTACAAAACGAAATAACTGGAAGACATGAAGCCTTTGCTTAACAGGGGGAAGGAGCAGGCTAAAGGTGCGGTCAAACGGGTACCGACAGATTATGGACACCGGACACCGGACACTGACAGATAATTTAGCACATTATCCATTAGCTTTGTCTATTTTGTGCCGTACCGGTTTGAACGAACCTTAACAGAAACAATAATAAGTAGTTTTAACATTAAAATTATTCATCCAGCAGATCAGTAATATAATAACGCTTACATCCGTACTATCTATACCCCCTCTCCTCCGCCCTCCTTCTGCTAGTACACGTGTGTGTGTGCACTAATTGGTCGACCGCAGAGCAGCGGCCGCGTGATAAATTGCTCCTGCCATACGCCACCGCAGGCTAGCTCAATGTTACCGCAGATAGATTAGTAGCAGTAGGTCTCTACTTTACAATAGACGGGGACCTGTGCAGGTTATTTATCAGCTAACGCTTTTAATGGTATGGGATGTACCGCTTCAATTTTAAAAGACTTTTAAAACATAGCTAAATCTCGCGTGGGACTAGAAACGCTTCTACACGCATCGATTCATGTCAGTTTTGAACATCTTCGTAAAAGTTAGTTCACATATCTGGCGCGAGCAAATTCAGTCAAGCACACCGCATGGGTTTCGGCACAGTTTGACCAGAACTTTATAGTTTCCGGTTCCTACTTTTTCTAGTACATACATTACCTTGTAGTCAATAATTAGTTCGAAAGAATTAGTCGTTGAAGCTAAAAATATGCAGACCAAACTAAGTAGGTATAATCGATGCCAATGAAGTCTGTACATGAAATATTTGGCTAATCGACCTGCGTTTCTCGCCAGGACATCACCGCCTCTTTTAGGTTTAGTCCGTTATTAGAATTCGTTAGCACAGAGAATTTGTTAAGTCACAAGATATGGCTCATTTTTAACCCCTGACGCAAAAAGAGGGGTGTTATAAGTTTGACCGCAATGTGCGTGTGTGTGTCTGTCTGTCTCTGGCACCTCGTAGCTCTTAAACGAGTGAACCGATTTGGATGCAGTTTTTTATTTGAAAGCTAGTTTCTTGGCGATGGTTCTTAGATACGTTTTATGAAAACCGGTGCAGCCATTTACATTTACTAGATATGGGGAATGAAAGAGGGTATGAAAAATGGAATATTTTCAAATATACCCAAGTGGGGTATCAAATGAAAGCGCTTGATGTGTACATT
The DNA here is from genome assembly GCA_963082995.1 of Noctua comes. Taxonomy (NCBI): domain Eukaryota; kingdom Metazoa; phylum Arthropoda; class Insecta; order Lepidoptera; family Noctuidae; genus Noctua; species Noctua comes. The sequence goes on from OY720267.1 coordinate 911,845, forward strand.
ATAATTAGACATGTTTTTATCAAAATCGGTGCAGCCATTTACTAGATTTGGGGGATGAAAGAGGGTAAGAAAAATGGAATATTTTCAAATATACCCAAGTGGGATGGATATGCATGATGTGTGTATTACAATTTGACTTGTTTTAAATCAAAATCAGTTCAGCCATTTTAGGCATTGGGCTGAAAGTGTTGATGAATTATCGAATATTTTCAAATATACCCAAGTGGGGTATCACTTGGCTGGATAGGCGTCACGGCGTCCTGACCTACCGCATGACGCAAAAAAAAAAAAAAAAAAAAAAAAAGTGGGGTATCACTCGGGCACGCCGCAATCGCAGCAGTAAGTCCCCTCTTTGAGGAGTGGCTGGATAGGCGTCACGGCGTCCTGACCTACCGCGTGACGCAGGTCCTCACCGGACACGGAAGTTTCGGGAGGTACCTGTGTCATATGGGGAAGGAGGAAACTCCTGGGTGTCACCACTGCGAGGACCGCCCGGAGGACACGGTGGAGCATACGGTGCAGGACTGCCCCGCTTGGGCAGAGCACCGCCGTGTCCTCACGGCGGCGATAGGCGGAGACCTCTCGCGCCCGGCATTGGTCGAGGCCATGCTGCGGGGCGAGACGGAGTGGGAAGCGGTCGCCTCCTTCTGCGAAGCAGTCATGCTCGCGAAGGAGGAGGCGGGCCGCGTGAGGGAGAGGACAGCGTCCTCCCTCCACCCCAGCCGCAGTGGTAGACGCCCACGGCGCCGGACGTCGGCAGACGATCTCCGGCCACCGTAGGCGCGGGCTTGCGGGCGGCGAGTAATGGGCGACTCGCTGTCCGACCATGGACCATGCCCGGGTCGACGGCGCGTTGTGTTCCACGCGCGCCTCAAAGAGTGTCAGCATTATGACGGGGCCCCCCTGTAGAGGGCGAAAGCCTGCCGGGGTCGCGGGACTTATAGAATTACCGTGACCCTGGATCATAAAGGGCTATTGAAGGGCACCGTGGATTTTAGTCAGTACAAGTCTGACAGTTCCTCCCACTCTGCCCTGGGTGGGAGGACTCATTTGATGATTTTACCACGATAAAAAAAAAAAAAAAAAAAAAAAAAAAAAAAGTGGGGTATCACTCGGGCACGCCGCAATCGCAGCAGTAAGTCCCCTCTTTGAGGAGTGGCTGGATAGGCGTCACGGCGTCCTGACCTACCGCGTGACGCAGGTCCTCACCGGACACGGAAGTTTCGGGAGGTACCTGTGTCATATGGGGAAGGAGGAAACTCCTGGGTGTCACCACTGCGAGGACCGCCCGGAGGACACGGTGGAGCATACGGTGCAGGACTGCCCCGCTTGGGCAGAGCACCGCCGTGTCCTCACGGCGGCGATAGGCGGAGACCTCTCGCGCCCGGCATTGGTCGAGGCCATGCTGCGGGGCGAGACGGAGTGGGAAGCGGTCGCCTCCTTCTGCGAAGCAGTCATGCTCGCGAAGGAGGAGGCGGGCCGCGTGAGGGAGAGGACAGCGTCCTCCCTCCACCCCAGCCGCAGTGGTAGACGCCCACGGCGCCGGACGTCGGCAGACGATCTCCGGCCACCGTAGGCGCGGGCTTGCGGGCGGCGAGTAATGGGCGACTCGCTGTCCGACCATGGACCATGCCCGGGTCGACGGCGCGTTGTGTTCCACGCGCGCCTCAAAGAGTGTCAGCATTATGACGGGGCCCCCCTGTAGAGGGCGAAAGCCTGCCGGGGTCGCGGGACTTATAGAATTACCGTGACCCTGGATCATAAAGGGCTATTGAAGGGCACCGTGGATTTTAGTCAGTACAAGTCTGACAGTTCCTCCCACTCTGCCCTGGGTGGGAGGACTCATTTGATGATTTTACCACGATAAAAAAAAAAAAAAAAAAAAAAAAAAAAAAAGTGGGGTATCACTCGGGCACGCCGCAATCGCAGCAGTAAGTCCCCTCTTTGAGGAGTGGCTGGATAGGCGTCACGGCGTCCTGACCTACCGCGTGACGCAGGTCCTCACCGGACACGGAAGTTTCGGGAGGTACCTGTGTCATATGGGGAAGGAGGAAACTCCTGGGTGTCACCACTGCGAGGACCGCCCGGAGGACACGGTGGAGCATACGGTGCAGGACTGCCCCGCTTGGGCAGAGCACCGCCGTGTCCTCACGGCGGCGATAGGCGGAGACCTCTCGCGCCCGGCATTGGTCGAGGCCATGCTGCGGGGCGAGACGGAGTGGGAAGCGGTCGCCTCCTTCTGCGAAGCAGTCATGCTCGCGAAGGAGGAGGCGGGCCGCGTGAGGGAGAGGACAGCGTCCTCCCTCCACCCCAGCCGCAGTGGTAGACGCCCACGGCGCCGGACGTCGGCAGACGATCTCCGGCCACCGTAGGCGCGGGCATGCGGGCGGCGAGTAATGGGTGACTCGCTGTCCGACCATGGACCATGCCCGGGTCGACGGCGCGTTGTGTTCCACGCGCGCCTCAAAGAGTGTCAGCATAATGACGGGGGCCCCCTCTAGAGGGCCAAAGCCTGCCGGGGTCGCGGGACTCATAGAATTACCGTGACCCTGGAACATAAAGGGCTATTGAAGGACACCGTGGATTTTAGTCAGTACAAGTCTGACAGTCCCTCCCGCTCTGCCCTGGGTGGGAGGACTCATTTGAGGATTTTACTAAGTCAAAAAAAAAAAAAAAAAAGTGGGGTATCACATGAAAGGGCATGATATGTATATTACAATTAGACATGTTTTATCAAAATAGGCTCAGCCATTTTAGATATGGGGGTGAATATACCTACCCAAGTGGGATATCAAATGAAAGGGCATTATGTGTTTATTACAAAAACGTTTTATTAAATCACTCAAATTGTTAAAATGTTCAGTTAGGTGAAAGGTGAAACATATTAAGTACATTATCAAAGAAAACTATTCAGTTGTCCTCATTTCGTATTCTTTGTAATAATTCTTTTATAATTAAAAGTGCAGCTAAACACCCTATTCAATGTCATCTCCCATTCTCGATGGGTCAATTCGCACGTATCAAGATCGCAGCATTCGACGTAAATGTTATATAAGATGCTGATCGTGTGTGCAATTTGCTGAACTTATAGAGTCACGAGCACACCACCGGGATAGTGGTGATCTTAAATTGTGAGAACTACTACGATGTTATGATCAGAAGTGATTTGGTTTCGAGTTGCACATTTTTTTGGCATACCGTGACACTTGAACCTATTCCTGTTCATATTGAAAATCTATATAGATTGTAATCTACATAGATTTTCATTTATCAAATTACAATCCTCCTGGAATATAATAATAACTGGCACAACATAATTTCCATTGATGATAAATAGCATAAAATTATTTATAGAATTACTTATTTATTAAAATTATTACAAGAAGTGTACATTTAGGCGCAGTAGTATTATTTCTCATACGATGGTATAATTAGCAACAGTAGTAAACAGGTCAGTAGTGTAGTGGTGTAATAAGTAAACTATAACTAAAATATATTCAACAGTTGCAAGTACCTAATGATAGTTCATTTCTGATGTTTGGTAGCGACCTGCCCCGTCTAGGTTTATTTAAACCTGTGTTTTAATTCTATATATTATCTAACCTGTAAATCAATGAACTTTGCCTGTTGTTTACATGCTGAATTATAGTGCAATAGTGTGCACGTTACATCACAACAACTGGACCTCCATCAATCGTATCCAGCCTGCTCAGGTGATTTTTTTCTGAATGTGGGTCGAGGTATTTCACGAAACCCAGTTAATTTGTCGATTCCATCGCGTATAAACACACACACACAACACAGTGTAACACAGTTTTAGTAGTAGTACGAGTCAAACGATTTCTTCTCAACTCGTTGAAGGGGGATCAAAAGTAACGTTTTACAATCTAAGCTCCGATTCGTTTTATGACCGCTTTATGAGGTCCACTTACACTTATATTTTTGCTTCTGCTAGATTTTGACTAATTAGAAGAATGGAGTTAATAAAAATGATATTTTGGTGAGTTGGTTGAACAACATAGGAAGTTACTTTATTTATACAATCTTCTTCTTCTTCTTCTTCTTTTCTTCTTCTTTTTTCTTGCAGTGTTATTGACATTTCGGGGATCCACCACCACTGACGTAGTAGTGTAATTTAAGCTTAGTAACAGTAGCATAATTAAAGTTTTCGGGATTAAGTCTGTGTTTTGTGTGGTTCGCAGCTAGCAATCTTTTACTTAATGCGAACAAAACAAAATGTCTGAAGTTCTCTTTACCGAATGTGCCGCAACGGGATCTGGATTTAAATCTTGACGGCAAAAAACTTAATATTATAGCGGAAACTGTATTCTTATTCTTAGGGATTACTATCGATTCAAAATTGCAGTGGGGCGCGCACATTAGAACTTTTTCGGGTAGGTTAAGCTCAGCTGCATATGCAGTAAGAAAAATAAGGCAGTTAACTGATGTGGCTACAGCTAGGCTAGTATACCATGCTTATTTCCACAGTATTATGTCCTATGGAATTCTGCTGTGGGGATCAGCAGCAGACGTTGACTCAATTTTCATTTTACAATAGAGGGCAGTCCGCACGATCTATAAAATGGGTCCTCGCGAGTCCCTCAAAGAAAAATTTAAAGAGATTGATATACTGACCCAGCCTTCACTTTATATTTTAGAATGTATTTTATATGTCCGCAAAAATCGAGGACTTTTCAAAATTAGAAGCGACTTTCATATTATAAATACACGCGGTAAACACGAAATTGTAATACCTAAATTCAGATTAGCAAAAACTAGCAAGTCTTTTCTTATAAACAGTATACACTTTTATAACAAGTTGCCAAAGTCAGTTATAAATTGACTTATAGAATTGACTGATATCATCACTATAATTATGGAACCCCAGGGTAGATTCTAAATATATTACGTATAAAGACATAGATTAGTGCCAGGAACCCAGTGCAGGTACTCCCGTTCCTGGGCAGCATTTGGACCAACTCTCATACAAAAATATGCTATATATAATATAATACATATAATATCGTCCCCGTAGCGCGAAAAGTCATTAACTCGAAAAACCTAGTTTTGAGATATCGAGAGTTAAAGTTTTTAAAAATATAAATATTCATAACTTCGTCTTGTCATTATATATATTTGCAGTTTTAGCTTTATTTTGAATAAAATAAAGTTTATATTATAAGCGTTATAATACATGAAAAACTTCTAATAATTGAGATAAGGAAAAAAACTAAAATTAATGAATTGTTTTCTATCAAATTTTTGGCTTAGTTGCCAATTAATGAATTTTCGACCGGAGTTAGTGACTTTTCTCTCAGATCGAAAGTGTTAAAAAGAAAAATAACTAGAGTTAAGTAAAGTGGAACTAACTGTTAGATGTATCAAATGTATATAGTAAATACTAACTATCTAAATATACGAAGCTAGTGTGGTTGGTTTAGTTTTAAATAATGGCATTAATAAGTAATGGAACTGTTTTTATTAATTCAATTAAAGTTTTGTGCGAAAAAATAACGAAATACTACAACTATAATACAAAAATCTTCTATCTATTACATCTTTGCTAGTTGGTGAAGATTGGTACCACAAGTGGAGCTCTTGTAGGATTATCTCTTTTGCACATAAATAATTAAGGTCTTTCTTTTTTGCCTCTGAAATAGGCAGTGGCAAAGAGTATCCCTGTGATATTTTATAATTTTTCTAGTCTTGGAATAGTTCTTTTGACCCTTGTCCATTTGTTTGTTCTTCTTGTTTCCTCCTCTTCCTATTAATAGTAGTAGTTTCTATCTGACGTATTCCTAAAATATTAAATTCTAGGTAGGGACCATCGTGCTGGTATCTAAACTTGACGACACTCGGACTTTGTCTCTCTGGAATAAACAGGGCTATGTCTCTGCTGTCTTTCTATTGCGCTATGCATGGAGTTTACTTCCATATGAGTATGGCCATTCCCTAAATATTTTTGAATTAAATGGACCAATAATGCCGTAATGAACTGTTTCTGTTTTGCCCAGTGCATGTGTCGCTATAAATAGTGACTTTTTTATCATCATCATGATCATCATTACAGCCGAAAGACGTCCATTGCTGGACATAGACCTCCCCCCGGTATCGCCACATTGATTGTGGGAGGCTTTCCAACGCAACATCTTCCGGTTTGCGGTCGCCACTCCAGAACATTTCGGCCCCATCGGCCATCCGTTCTGCGAGCAATGTGCCCTGCCCACTGCCACTTAAGTTTGGCAATTCTTCGGGCTACGTCGGTAACCTTGGTTGTCATTTCTGATTTGATCACACAAGGAAACTCCGAGCATAGCCCTCTCCATTGCTCTTTGGGTGACTTTAAGCCTTCTGATGAGGCCCATTGTGAGCTACCACGTTTCGGTCCCGTATGTAATCACTGGCAACACACACTGGTCATAGACTTTCGTCTTGAGAGACTGTGATAAGTTGGACGAGAAGATACCGCGCAACTTCCCGAACGCTGCCCAGCCGAGTCGGATTCGACGATTGACCTCTTTCTCGAAGTTAGACCTACCTAACTGGACCGTTTGTCCCAGGTAGACATAATCGTCTACAACTTCGAGTGAAGAGTCTCCGATCTTGATAGGAGTGGGTGTTACATGGGCAATCAACATGACTTTGGTTTTGTCCATGTTTCTTTTAAGACTCACTTGTTCGGAAGCTCTACTGAGCTCATCAACATTGTACTGATGTCCTCCATGGTCTCAGCCATGACCAATATATCGTCGGAAAACCGAAGGTGAGAGATGTACTCGCCATTGACGTTTATGCCTAGCCCTATCCAGTCCAGAACCTTGAAGACATCCTCCACTGCAGCGGTGAACAGTTTCGGAGATATGACGTCTCCCTGTCTCACATCTCGCTGCAGAAAAATAGGTTCCGAGGTCTGGTCCTGAAGTCGGACTGACATGGTGGCGTTTTTGTACAAACACTTCAACACCTTGATGTACCGATAGTCGGATAGTAGTCGATAGTTGGAGAGACTGCAGTACAGCCCAAGTCTCGATCGAATCGAAGGCTTTCTCGTAGTCCACAAACGCTAAACAGAGGGGCAGGTTATACTCTTCGGTCTTCTGTATAAACTGCCGCAGTGTACGAAGGTGGTCTATGGTGCTAAAGCTTTTTCAGAATCCGGCTTGTTCGGGAGGCTAAAAATCATCAAGCCTGCGCGCGAGACGATTCGTGATGAATCTTGAAAACAACTTGTAGACTTGGCTTAGAAGTGAGCTGAACCTAGCTAGTTCTTCAGCCCGGCATTGTCGCCTTTTTTGAAGAAGAGTACCACCAGAGTGCCTGTGGCGGTTTTCCCTCGAGTATGACAGAATCAAACAGCTTCTGAAGGACCTTAACTACACCTCTACAACAGTTTTTTTTGTTTTGATTCAATAAATCAATTAAAAAGTTAGCACGACTCATACAGTTATACAGTTCAGACACTGTTATACAGTTTAAAACAAATAACCCCGTGTAAAAAGCGCGTGTAAGTGTCGGTTGACGATGAAACCGCGAACGAATGAAAGTCACCACGCTCCGCGCACGTCGCTCTTGAAGCGACAAACTCACTAACTCGCGAACGAAATTTACTTTATTCTTAAAATCCACGTCGAAGTTGTATAAATAATAATTAAAAGACTTTAATGATCATTCCCAATTGATCTTATGTGCTTCTTTGAATACAAAACAAATCATTAAAAAGCGATGGTGACTTTTTGCTTTTGGAGTATTGCACAAGTAATTAAAAAATATAGAGTGAGTAATCACTATGTCGAGTTAGTTAATTTTCGCTTTCGTGTGATTTAGCAAACTATACATGATAAAAACTCACTAACTCATTTTAGTGATGTTTACGATACCTAAAGGCATTTGCATGCATTAATAATTTAAAAGAAAAAGTAATTAAGTCGTTTTAGTTTCGAGTTTTGTACAATTTAGATAAATATAAAATAATTAACTAAATTAGTTAATTCTTCCCTTATACTTTGGGGTCCAAAGGGTAGACTTGCTTACTTTTCACATTTCGTAAATCAAAAACGAGAGCAGCTATAAAGATGATGGTTTGACAGATATTTAGAGAAAAAATATGTGATACTAATGACACTGATAACTCATTTTGGTCATTTTCGGACTTAGTGACTTTTCGCGCTACGGGGACGATATGCTATATTATTTATACAAAATGTCTTTAGTTGTGGTCATTAACGGTGTATATACCTTAAAAGCACGTCAAAAAAAACCATGTATAAAAATAATATCATCACAATAAATAAGGAACCCCAGGGTAGATTCTAAATATATTACGTATAAAGACATAGATTAGTGCCAGGAACCCAGCGCAGGTACTCCCGTGCCTGGGCAGCATTTGGACCAACTCTCATATAAAGATGAGCAATCTCCTTTTATTGAGTAATTTTCTCGTGAACTACGTAGCGGCAAGCATCTAAACTTGCTTAGCATATCATATAGCGCTTCTATCGTTAACCGCGCTTTAAGTTTGTCGCTGTGCGAGCACTCATTTTAATTCTCTATACGCCACCAACGTCAAGAAGTGTCCTTTACCTTAATCAAGTCCGAACTTCAAAAACCCGCCATGTTTACTACCAACATACTAATTATCCCCCGCAAAGTCAGCCATTCCCTTTATCATTTACAACGAAAAGTCCAAATTCAAATAACACTCAACATTTCAGCTGCATTGATGAATGGTGTTCGGACGCATGCGCGCTTTCTACGGCGGCCATTTTCAGGGAAACCAACACAGTGCAACGTCCCATATATACACGGACACTTGCTACTCACACATACAGGGATGTATCAAATTTTGCGAAGGATGCGGGCGTTGTGTGCGTGCTGATCGGTGCGCCTGTGTGCGCGGGATGCTGGCTAAAGCTGCATCCATACGGACGGCTGATTGAGTTTCGTACGATTGTTTGCTTGAGTCCCCTTTGCGGATTATGTGGAGTTTACAAACGCCGAGTGCTTATACCAAGATTCGGAATACTTTCGATTATTCGTAACACGTCGCTCAGTGTTTTCCTGGCATATAAATATAGTAGTTGTTAAAATCTCTCATCTCATCTTTTAAAGTAATTTAGTAAAAATTGTAACTTTTTAAAGTATTCCTTTTTTTACAAAAAAAAGCATTTAAAGCCAAATATACAGTTTCTATTTGGTTATCTAACCATTACAAAGTTAATGCTCAGCATGACTATGTTTTAAACATCATTGTACACACATACTCGTACATTAATACATTGTAAACCGTTTTACCATAAAATCATTTGACGATCCTGCGACCGCTATTTACTTTTTTAATCCCAAATCTTTTATAAATGTAATCTAAACGGCTAATCCTCTAAATTGAAACGAAATTAGTCGAACGCGTTTGATCCCTACGTGTTTACACATGCGGTTAAATAAATCGGACACAATAAAATTCGTACCGACAGCTACGAGTTTATTAGAACGAACCGCGTCCCGTCAAATTGCCGCTGAAAACACCGGGCCCATGTTAAAATATTTACACAATTTATTCAGGAAATGTTCGCCCTCTGGACGCGGCTCTACATCTGACCTGACCTGGCTTGAGAGGGACACAGATTTAGTCAGCCTCGCGCCGCCACCGCCGGCGGGTGTTCGGCAAACGCGCTCTGTTACCATCCACTGTGTCCATCCCTCTCCTGCAAACCGATATCACCGTTTGTGCGAAAGAAAGGCACGAAAAAATCGCGTTAAAATAGGTACGTAGTAATTAAGTGTGACCGGCGGAATGCAGGGTTAAAGTCTTTATGAGTGCACCTGTAATTAAATTTTGATATAGAGTTTATGTACGAGTAAATGTATTCGGGCGTCGAATGTACATGGAAATGTGAGGTTACTTTTAATGTTTTGTACATTTTGTCAGCTGACATTAATTGTTTTTGATTGGGTCCCAAATGTATGTATTTTTTTTTTGCCATTATTTTAATGATTCTGATAAGTAACGCCTCAAATATTTTAAATTTTCATTACTTATTAGACTTATAAACAAAGATAATCACTGATATTCATCTTAAGTCCCTGTTTCCCAGTGTGGGTAGTGGGTAAGTGTGTCAACCGCACAGCATCACATCTAGAGCTATATGGGCGTCATTAATGACTAGGCACAGCGCTGCTGGCTAATGGTATGTAATATGTAACCCCTGTTCATACGGAGCACACGGTTTGACTAACTTTCTAAACATGCCACGTTCCCGACAAACATTGCTGAAATACGAGATGTGTTTGCGAGTATTTGGCTGCATTGTGTCAAAATTAGACGAACAGTTTCCAAATAATGGTTAAATTAATCATGCTTTAATCGCTTTTACGTATAAAAGTACTTTTTAAAATAAAAAGTGACTTCTACGCTTATATATTTAGCTATTATGAATGCAAATGTGCAAATTATCCACTGTTAGCTCCTGATGTTAATGCAGCACTAACGTGGGTTTAGGTTATGCTTTGACGCTAATTACTACACCACTTAACTCATTTGGAATCGCTAGTACAATTTTATTTCTCGTAAAGTAAAGGCCGACGGGTGTTTTTTAAAAAAAAACAATTTTATTAGTAGAAACTTATTAGTGAAGAAAACTATATATGCATAGTACCACTGATCAGAAATAAAAATGCAAATAAAATAGACACGTGAAGATATTGTCTTTCAAATAAACTACTAATGATAATAATTTTACAACGGTCCTCACTTTAAAAAACCTCCTTTTTTCCTATAAAAAACCACACATGCGACCCAAACCCTTGTCGATAGAATATAATGCCACACTCGCATAACTTGCACTTGCTAGTGCCATAGATTGTTATCAGGCCGGAGTGGCGAACTGGCCATGCTTTCACACCATTACGAAACATTCCTTCGGTCGGACTTTTACTATTACGGTACGATAAGTAGCTGATACGTTTCTTGTTTTTATTTGCTTTCACTGGTTGGTAAGGAAGTATTATTATATGCGATATTTTTATATAAGGGCGTTTAGTGCCTATTTTGAGACATTGATTATGAAAATGATATGAATAATGCCTTGTCGCTTAAATTGTTCTTAATTATTGTAGATTATAAAAAATAGCTAGTGGCTAAATAATAACAGCCGGTTGAGTGGATTTTCAGGTTAAGCCGCGTTTGGCTGGTTGGTTTGTGGATGGGTGACCACTCATTACCGACCGGGTTTTCTTCATGCCTCGGAAAAGCACGTTAAGCCAATGGTCCCGGCTGTAATTGTAGATGTTTGACAGTCGTTACTGGTAGTCAGAGGGCCGAAAGTCTGACAACCAGTCTTACCAAGGGGTATCGTATATCCAGTACTAACTGGGTTGTGGAGGTCAGATAGGCAGTCGCTCCAACCCATCACTCCATTTCATTTTAAGTAAATTAATCTAATTAAATAGGCATATAGAAATATTTCGTTTTTATTGACTACTTATTGAGTGAAATAAGTTGACTTAGTACAGAATGGTTTACTGAAAGTTTTCTCCTTCTGTTGTATGATAAAAATTGTGTATATGGGCACCTTAGACGCCAGAGTCTTCAGGTTTACCTCTCTCGGAGTTTTGAAATCTAAGTTCAAAACCACTTTCAAAAGGATTAGTTACGTTATAAAATTGTTCAGCCAAATAAATGCTCGGTCTTGGTTAGTTGATTTACGACTCTCCCGAGACTGCATTATGATAGCTAGCCAGCTATTCATAGCTACGCTCTAATGGTTCACTTTATTGGCGCACTCCGGCTACTTGGGAATCTGCTCACATCTTAAAACAACAATCTCTCGAGCAATCACAACATTCCTCTAGATATAAAATATTTGTAGAAATGTAACAACAAATATTATCGTTCATATTTACAGCGGAACCCCTAACTATTGCTTCCGTTCCTATATTCCGGCTTTCATGTTTTCTTTCGCACTTAGTACGAGTTTGGAATAACTTTCGACTTTATTCTTACTTTGTTCACATAATATTTACACGAGCTAAGTGTTACATGTAATTTTACTTATACTTACGTAATTTGAATAATGTGTTGGGGTAAGAAAAACAGCAGATGTTAACCCTCCCACGCCTGCGATACTCGCCGAACTGAAATGGATATATAATGGGGCGGTGGAGAGGCTTACGAGTAATACTTGTATCCGCTGGTATCGCTAATATCATTTGATATTACAGGGTTATCAGAATATCAAACAGTTTAATTAATAAATCAACGTTTGTTAGCGAGGCTAATGGATTGAGAATTGTTCAATGCTATAATTGTATTTGTTCAGCTTAGAGGTGAATTCAGCGATATTTCTTAGAAGAAAGGCTCCTTGAACTGTAACGAAGAGCTCACACTCTTCCCAGAAATCAATCTTAAGTGTCTTCGGGAAATACTGTCATCGTGGAATCTATTTTTGGTGCCAAGTAACATTGCCGTTCTCGGAATTTAGTTGGGATGGAATGGCAGGCACATATTGGACTAGTTTTTTCGATCTACATTGGCCATTTCTTGAACATTGCATCTGCCAATGGCCGGAAACAACAGCTAATGTTTGGGCATGAGGTTATGTGTTCGATTCCCAGGTCAGACAGTATTATTGATTTTTCCATAAGGAATGACTCAGTAGCAGCACAGGGACTAGAATTATGACCGGTTGATGGCAATAACTTTTATATGGGACTTAAACATAACTGGCAAAATGTGGCCGAACCGTTCGGAGATTACAACCATGGTGTTATTTAAAAAAAAACCTAGATTTCAATAAGTTCTCCTTGTCTTTCATTGTCAAGCCTGGCTTGACTTCAGTCACATTCCCCATCAGTCGGGCCGTCAACGAGCCGTAGCGAGAGAACTATCGTGAACACGTTACGTGTTGCGACTGCCAATAAGTCCTGGTAATCAGGTCAACGGACGGGCACAACAGACAATTGGCATGTCACGACCGACATAGGAGTTTTAAGCTTTTAGTGCTGAAAATGTAGGTCATAATCGAGAATGGATTAAAACACGATTATGTAGTTGTGAGACTAATTCTTGAAATGGGTTTTATTTCAACGTATTAAACATGGTCCACTTATTTTACAAACGAATGACATAACGCCTGTAATCCCCGTGTACCTGTTAGGTACCTGGTACCTATTAGTACACCGATTTAAAATATGCTATTGTTTTTTTCTTGTTGTTGCAAATACATGTACGCACTTGTTTGTATCGGAATCTATACGTATAAAATTCAAAGTCCTGACTGACTGACTGGCGGATATATCAACGCACAGCCCAAACCGATGGTCCTAGAGACATGAAAATTGGAGGGTGTATTCTTTGTGAAGAGTTGGTATCCACTAAGAAAGGGTTTTTCGAAATTCAACCACTAAGAGGGTGAAATGGGGGGTTAAATTTTCTGTGAAACTAATTATTCCCAGCGTCGATTGACTTGAAAATTTGTGTACGTACTCTTCAAAATCAAAATCAAAATATTTTATTTCACATAGGCCTCGATGGGCACTTATAAAACGTCGACAAAAAGGTGCACGGTTCGGGTTGGTCGTTTCCTATGGAGAAAAACCGGCAAGAAACTCCATGGTTACTAGTTCAAATCATTTGGTATTACAATATTATTATGGATACAGCATTTGTACTTAAGTATGGGGGGACAGCGTAGGCCCGACAATAAATCGTTGCTTACTACACAAAAAATGTAGAACAAAATAATATAATAATAAAATAAAAATTTAACAAGCAGCTGGGAATCTACAAAGCCTACAATGTTCACCCATTCACAAACAATCGATAAAAAGAATCTATACAAAGGTAAGAAAATATTGTAAAATACTAAAATAAACAAGTGACACAAATACTGTTATCAGTGCTGTAACTATTTTGAGCAAAAGATATATAAATTATTTGAAAACTATTGTAAAAATCTGATTCGAAACAAGAGAAAAAATGAGGTTGAGAATAGTTAGAGAGATCCACATATTTGTGCTTTTTATGAGCTACCAGGGAAGCCGCATGCGCAGAAGGAACTAAAGCCAAATTTCTTTATCTTCAACGTAGTCCTTGATTTTGTAATATTCTTTTTTAATAAGGACACGTTTGATGTAGTTTTTGAACTTTCCATCGGTCAGTTCTATAACTAACTTTGGCAACTTGTTATAAAAGCGTATACTGTTTATAAGAAAAGACTTGCTAGTTTTTGTTAATCTGAATTTAGGTATTACAATTTCGTGTATACTGCGTGTATTTATATTATGAAAGTCGCATCTAATTTTGAAAATCAATTTAATTCAATTAAAATGATGAGAAACATGTATCACAGTTTTTCCAAGATCATCCCCTAGTATAAAATTGAAAGTGCTGACTAACTGATATATCGACGCACAGCCTAAACCGCTGGTCTAAAAGACAACAGGCAATTCCCGAACTCCACGCGAACGAAGCCGCGGGCATAAGCTAGTTATTCAATAAAAGAGCAGTCAAACCTGTACGGACGGATTTGGAACCGACTGCGAACACCGGACAAATACCTACATTATCTGTTAGAGTCCAGTGATCGGATCCGAGTCCGCATTTGTTTCGTACCAGTTTGAAAGAAGCTTGCGAAGAGTTTTTATTTAAGGAACTTTGAAAACCGGTTGTGATATATGATATACTAGCTTATACCCGCGGTTAAGCCCACGCCGAGTTCGGCAGATAAAAAGTATCATATTTGTTAATCCAGGTAATAAAGTATGTGTGTGCCAAATTTCACCCAAATACCTTCAACCGTTGGCTGGATAGGCGTCACGGCGTCCTGACCTACCGCGTGACGCAGGTCCTCACCGGACACGGAAGTTTCGGGAGGTACCTGTCATATGGGGAAGGAGGAAACGCCTGGGTGTCACCACTGCGAGGACCGCCCGGAGGACACGGTGGAGCATACGGTGCAGGACTGCCCCGCTTGGGCAGAGCAACGCCGTGTCCTCACGGTGGCGATAGGCGGAGACCTCTCGCGCCCGGCATTGGTCGAGGCCATGCTGCGGGGCGAGACGGAGTGGGAAGCGGTCGCCTCCTTCTGCGAAACAGTCATGCTCGCGAAGGAGGAGGCGGGCCGCGTGAGGGAGAGGACAGCGTCCTCCCTCCACCCCAGCCGCAGTGGTAGACGCCCACGGCACCGGACGTCGGCAAACGATCTCCGGCCACCGTAGGCGCGGGCATGCGGGCGGCGAGTAATGGGCGACTCGCTGTCCGACCATGGACCATGCCCGGGTCGACGGCGCGTTGTGTTCCACGCGCGCCTCAAAGAGTGTCAGCATAATGACGGGGCAAAGCCTGCCGGGGTTGCGGGACTCATAGAATTACCGTGACCCTGGAACATAAAGGGCTATTGAAGAGGACACCGTAGATTTTAGTCAGTACAAGTCTGACAGTCCCTCCCGCTCTGCCCTGGGTGGGAGGACTCAATTGATGATTTTAAAACGTTAAAAAAAAAAAAACAAAAAGTCCCTTCAACCGTGTTCAATACTCAATACTCAATACTCAATATCTTTATTGCGTTCCAAAATGTACATTTATAAGTTACAGAGAAACAAACATTCATACATCCTTGCAAACTTTCGCATTTGTAATAGTAGTGAGAAGTACTGAGTATGGACAGCAGATATGGCTTTGTAAAGAATGACTATTTCATTAACAAAGTCATTGCTTTCGGTAGTGAGTTTACCGATCAATTCAGTAGAGCAGTTATATAAAATTCTAGTCTGGCTCATATATTCAGCCCGGTCATTCACTTACAATCACAGATCTGACACTGTTACTGATGGACCTCATGAATCCAACGTGATTCGACTCGGAAGCGAACCGACGATATCTAGGTCAACGGACTAGTTTGTTGTTAATGGCGGTTGCATTTTGTATTGTCTCTGTGTTTGTTCGAATACAAGATGTTTTAAAAATCGTGCATTCTAAGGACATTTATAATCTGTTTACAAGTGGTATTAAAATATTCTGCTTAATTCGAAAAAAAAATTAAAACTCAAAGAAAAAGTCGTAAGTTTGTGCATAAACTTACGTCTTGTTCCCATGGGGGTAGGCAGAAACTACAGTACACCACCTGCTACAATCTTTCCATACTCCTTTTGTGCGTCGTTGCCTTCAAACGTCTGGTCAACACGCAGGTCGATTACGAGTACGTCGCACATGTGTGTAGTTGTGCACACAAAAAAGTACATTGCGCTTACATACTTACATTTCTTGTTTTATTTTGTATCATTATGCATTTAGATTATAAATTGATACTAAGAATAAGTATTAATCATCATTAAGTTTAATCCTCTATATAAAATTTCCACCGAGGCGACCGACGACGGCGCGAAGGTCTACGACACTCGTAGCACTGTTACGTCGTAGCGGGTCTACGAGTTCAAATGAGTAATTAGGGAATTCGTCATGAGCGAAGCGTAGATTTTGGTAACTTTGTAATAAAATATGTATTTTGTTTGAAAATACTTTCCTAGTGTTCGCTTTAGAGCCCTTTAGAGACGCTAGAGTATGGAAAGAATGTTCATAATTTAATATTTTTGTTGAATGATGGTCGTTTAAACTGATACAGATTGGGGTCGCTTCGTGTAATTATATTTAAAAAATATTTTCGGTTAAAGGTTATTTACGGTTGAAAGTTGCCCTCATAGGTTATTAAATAGGTACCGTCAATGAACATACATAAAATATATTACTCTATATTATCATGATTGAAGTCAATAGGATTGACATAAAAGTATTGAAATTTAAAGAAATTGATTGTGTCGGAATAGACAGGACGTCACTGGACAAAAGGCGAGGCTGGGAGTCATATTAGTGATTTCGAAAACATCAGTACAGTGATGATACGGGTGACACTACGGATAACCTACTTATTCGTTTAGAACCCCAAGTAATATTTTTCTACCAACTAAGCAAGAACATGTGATATGAAAGACAAACAAGTCTGATTACAACATGTTTCCCTAAGACGAGATCAATATCTTTAACGCACGTAATACCTTTTTGTCAAGGGACATGACATATTAATAATTTTGCGGCGACGTCTAGGCATACGCAACCTTCCCGACTAATATCTAATACAACTTCGTGTTTATGTATAGGGGCTTATTACTTGGTCGGCTACGTGTGTGCGTACACCTGTGTTAGTACTATGTAATGGTAAATATTAAAGGCAATATTGTGTTTGTACATACTACGTAAAAATGTTCTAATTAGGAAATTGATCCACTACAAAGTATAATACGATACGATTCCTGCTATCAGGCTGGCAGGTGGTATCTTGAATCGTGTTCAACAATTTAGATACCTCGGCCATATTGTTACCGCGGACATCAAAGATGACCTGGATGTAGAAAGGGAGCGAAGAGCGTTGGCGGTTAGATGCAACATGCTTGTCCGTAGGTTTGCTCGTTGCACGTGTGAAGTGAAAGTGACGCTTTTTAAAGCATATTGTCAGACATTGTACACGTGTAACCTCTGGACAGGCTGTACGCAGAAAGCCATCAATGCTCTTCGAATTCAATATAACAATGCGTTCAGGATGCTGTTGGGGCTGCCACGCTTCTGCAGTGCGTCGGGAATGTTTGCGGATGCGCACACTGATAGCTTCCCAGCGATCAGACGAAAGCGTGCCGCGTCGCTGCTGCAGAGGGTCCGGGGCAGTTCGAACAGTCTCCTGAATGTCATTGCGGGGAAATTTGATTGCCCGTTCATGTTTTATTTATCACACCTACATGTTTTACTAACATAGTTTTAAGGTTCATGTTTACTAAAACTATATGGATGTAAAATGTCCGAAATAAAATGATTATTATTATTTCCTTTATTTATATTTTTACAAATTTTTAACATTTTTAAATATTCCTTAGAAAAACCAATATAAAAAACATTTAAAAATATAAAAAATTGTAGCCCACCGGTATCGGGAACAGGGTCCAAGCTACCGGCGGTCAGGGCTCCAAAGAGAGGAACCTCCTAACAATACGAGCCGTGTCTAGAAGTACCGCTCTCTGAATCAAGCCCTTGATCCAGCTGCCTAACGAGAGCCTCCTCAGGTATTGGTCGAGGCTCTTGGCAATTAAGCCATGGGCTGATACAACTATCGGCACAATGATCGCTGAGTCCACATCCCACATGTCGACAACCTCGTGAGCCAAGTCAAGATACTTGATTTGCTTATCTTTCTCGGCTTTCACGAGGTTCTCATCATGCGGGACCGTTATGTCAACAATCATTGCGCGCCGCTCTGATCGATCCACCACCACTATATCAGGCTTATTGGCTACAATAGTCCTGTCAGTGATGATGGATCGATCCCAGTACAATGTGATACTGCCATTTTCGAGAACTGGATCGGGCACATACTTATAGTACGGCACTTCCGATTCCACAAGGTTGTATTTTAGAGCAAGTTGCTGATGTATAATCCTGGCTACAAGGTTGTGTCTATGCAAGTACTCTCCGTTAGCCAGACGAGAACACCCGGAGATAATGTGACGGATTGATTCGCCTGGACGGTGGCATGCCCGACATATGTCCACCGTACCATCCTTCACAATAAATTTCCGGTAGTTATTCGTCATCATAACTTCATCCATAATTGCACAGACAAAACCTTCGGTTTCTCCGAAAAGGTCCCCGGAACGTAGCCAGGCTACGGACGCTGATAGGTCTACATCGGGTCCATGCAAGGCCCGGAAAAAGCGTCCGTGAAGCTCCTTACTCTGCCATACTTCCATGCGGTCGTTAGTGTCAAGCACTACAGGTTTGCGCCAGTTCTCTTTAGCCAAGGAAAGCGGGGTGAGGCCCTTGTCCACCACGACGACATCTCGATGCATCCCCACGTCGGCTTCAAGGAAATATTCCCTGAGATTGCATATCTCGCGATTGTGGAGAGTCTTAGCATTTAAAAAGCCTCGACCCCCACACTTCCGCGGGATATACAATCTCATAACTGAAGAACGCGGGTGATGCATACGATATGCCGTCAACAATGTACGGACCCTCCTATCCAGGGCGTCTAGTTCTGTTTGAGTCCATTTGAGTATGCCGAAAGAGTACATCAAAACCGGCATGACCCAACCGTTGAAGGCACGTACCTTATTTCCGCCTGATAAAAGACTATTAAATACTTTTTTCAGGCGGCCAAAGAAGCGCTCCTTCAACGATTGCTTCATGTCAGCAACATTGATGCCCAGCGCTTCCGACATACCCAAATACTTATAGGTTTCGGTTGCTGAGAGGGATCTAAGATTTATGGAATTCGAGAGCTGGGTTCCCACGGATTCCACAATCTCCCCTCGCTTTACATGCATGACCGCACATTTGTCCACACCAAATTCCATCCTGATGGCGCTACTGAAAGTTTCAGTTACCTTCAGTAGCTCCATCAGTTGTAAATCGTTGGGGGCAAAGAGTTTCAGGTCATCCATGTAAAGGAGGTGAGATATAACTTGACCACCTCTCCTCAACCGATAGCCTAGACCTGAATCCTCCAGCAGCGTGCTAAGAGGATTCAAGGCTAAGCAGAACCAAAGTGGACTCAAACTATCGCCCTGAAATATACCTCGCTCTATCCTTATCGGCTCGCTATTCCTCTGGATTTGCCGACATCCTGGATAGCGAAGGACTGTCCGCCATTGCCTCATACATGACATCAGGAAGGTGCGCAGAGTTGCATCAACTTTATACAACTCTAGCACCCTCATGAGCCATGTATGTGGCACCGAATCATAGGCCTTCTTATAGTCTATCCAACATGTCGACAGATCCTTTCGGGAACGGCGAACCTGTTGACTAATGGCCATATCAATGAGGAGTAGCTCCTTAGTACCGCGGGACCCGTTCCTACATCCATTTTGAGAAGCAGACATGATAAAATTGTCATCAATGTGTTCGTTAATTTTAGCTCTCAAAATGGATGTAAGAACTTTATAGACCGTCGGAAGACAGGTAATCGGTCTATAATTTTTGGGTTCCGCAGTACTACCCGATTTATGGAGCAGGTGGGTTATACCTGTTGTCAGGAACTCTGGCAGCGACCCTGACTCTAAGGCTGACTGGAACAGGATCGCCAGGCGAGCGTGCGATCTTGTAAACCATTTAATCCAGAAGTTGTGCAGCCCATCCGGCCCTGGACATTTCCAGTTTGGCAACGGATGGACTGCACGAACTACGTCTTGGGGGCTGATAGTGATTGCCCCCATTTCTGGTACTAGATCGCACGCTCGCTCAACCTCCCGAGTCCAATCACCCTCGGTATGGCTAACAGGCACCGACCAGATGCTGCGCCAGAACGAAGACATGGCATCATCATCCGGTAGGCACGTGTCAGCCACACCTTGGTCCGGTCGCTCCCAAGCCCTATAAACCCACCTTTCATCTCTTTGGAATGTGCGATTCTGAGTGTATCGGTCCACCCTCCGCTTATACCTACGAATACGGTTTGCCCATGCATACACTTTCTGCTTCAGGAAGTCGATGCGCTCTGTGACACCGGACATGTAGTCTCGAGGACCAATATCAGTCCCCGAGAATGCCCGCCGCACAAAACGCATCACTCTAGGACGAGTATTGCCCTCCCTGAAGCAGATCAGTTTGCCGATGAGTGCTCTGGCCTCACCAATACGTCGTTCAATCCTGTACTGCCATGCTGGTACGGCTGGTTTAGGTCGTGTAGCTCTGTCATCAGAAAATTTGACATGAGCTACACGACATGCCGCTACAGCCGCACAATACAGGATTGAGTGAGCATCGGTGAGGTCTTCACAGTTGTCAAAATAGTTTGACAACTGCGAATCCAGAACAGCCACCAGCGCCCTATTTTTGTTATGCATGGGCAAACGAGGTATGCGTGGTCTAAGGTCGGGTTGCATAAACCGATATTCTCGAATCGCACCCTCCAAAGCACTCCTCATTTCCTCATTGCACTGGGTACTTACATTAGTAACCATATCATTACTCACGTCGTTATCGCAATTTGATATCATAGTAGACTGTGGTGGAACCACAGCCTGCGGCGGCGTGGCAATGACTTGGCTACTCTGCATTTCCATCCGCAAGCGATCAAGCACAGTGTCATCCAACATACGATTACGCTGGATGACTCGTACCTGATCCGATAGTCGTTGTGCCGACACGTTGACAGCTGGCTCAAGCACCTGAAACAGAGAGAGCATCCGAACACGGTACGCAGTCAGGTTGTTTCCTCCCTCTGTAGCCCCATAGTATGCGCGCATGACATTTGCATTAATGGATTGCGTCCATCGCATGCGCTGCACACTCCCGCCGAGAGCTGGGACCCTATCAGAGGCCGGTGGGCCTCGAGGTCCTAAGCCGTCCGGCGGCCGGCGTCCTCCCCGTCGACGAACAGGTGGTGGCGTCGTGGGCGGAGAGAAATACTCGTCGCTCGAGCTCGACGCAACTGCCACGGCCGGTGTCACAGCACTCACGACGGGGCTGGATTCCGATGGTGGCGAGGCGGAGCTGAGCGACGGGTCCGGAGGCGATAGGCGTGCACGTCTTGCTGCTGCTCTGGTCAACATTATCTTATTTTATTTTCATTCTTAAATTTTATGTACGTGTGACATATGTCATTCCAGATCATTATCATTATTATTATTATTATTATTAAAATATACTTTAGAATTTTGTAAAGAGTATTAAAGAGCATTTAAGTAACTTATAGTAATTTGGTAATACAAATTAAGTTTCATTTAAAATCTAGTTGTATTTTGTGGACAGCATAATATGACTATTGCACTTATTTCTGCCAAATTATGCTGACACAAACTGTGTAGTAAAGTATTTTCAGACAAACGGATATGTAAATGCGAAATTTTGAAAAATAAAATATTCCAACAGTTTCTTTAACTCACAGGTAGAGAAAACATGCAAATGTTTAACCTTTTCCAAATTCTAAGCGGTCGGTTAATAAAACTTTCACCATTCAAACCTGACAGTTTAATAATATATCGGAGGGGCAGACCGCGACAAACAAAATTAAAGTTTGCGATTCCATCGTCAAGTACAATGGGCAACTTGAGCCATGACTCTTGCCGTGAATGTAAGCCGGCCAGTCCGTTTCCATTCAGACTCGAGCCAGTACAAGGGAAGTCTTCCACCATAGAAATGCGTCAGAAAAGGGAAAAATACGCTACTTTTTACCCCATTGAATGGATAGTCCCCATGGGATGGTCGAAGCAATTTCCCTTGCTTCGCTGTCGAGTCTTAACAAGTTATTTTAATGATAGTGTAGCTATCGGCCTTCTTGATTTTGATGTTTTTGTTGTGAAATAAATAGAAGTTGTTACCCAATATATAATAACACTAGAGTAATTAGAATAATAGAGTGGTATATAGTAGTCAAAGCTTTTAATATTTATAAAATTTGCAACGAACAAGTAAAACATAGTCAAATTATAACATGAAATTTTTTATTTTATTTAATTTTTACCTGTTTCTTGGACCTACATAAGGCTGAATCCGGTTCTCAAAATTATTGGTATACAGTAAGTACTAAAACCGATCCCGAATCCCAGACTTAAATAATTAGTCGCATCAAATCTGCCGTCACTTTGAATAGATCCCCTTTATTATTTAAACCCCCATCTCTTGTCATGGCATGCATAATTGATCGCTCAGGCTCACGAGTGGCTTGGATATCTATAGCCTTCCGTCTGCTACCAGATCAAGGTAATTTGACCTTTATTAGGACGTGTTAAGATTGTGGTGGCGATACAGTGATATGTTTGTTTTTAGAGCCTAGACAAATAGGAGACATTGCAAAAGCAGATTGGAGTGGAAAAGGAAAAAACTCTTTCAGACAGTCTGCGGTGGTTTGTGTGCGTTTGTTCTGTGTGTATGAATGTGTGTGTGTTTGTGTGAAGCGACCATTGAAGTTTGAATTCACACTTCACGTGAGGGTGCATTAGAGTGAGCCAATTGGTGTGTTTGTGGATGACTGAGTTTCACGTATGTATGTGACTTTGTCTTAAATGGGCTCTGGCAGAAGCCTTCCACTGTTAATATTTTTTTATTTCTAATTTAAATTTTCTTCAAAAAAATAATATCCTAACTCCATTAGGTCAGCATAGTACTCGGACTTATTGACAATAACTTGTCTCCGTTTTATAAAAATGCTAGTGAACGTCGAGATAGAATAATGTTTTCCAAGAAGAGAGAAAACTGCGCATTATAAAGTTCTGTTGGTTTTTACATTAGACATTAATAAGTATACCTATTAACATTGCAGACCAATAAACAATACTCGTAAGAGAAAATTCTTGCCCATTTTAATTTTAACTAAGTAGAATGATTTTTCCAGAGAAGAAATAGTGGCTTGTACCTTGATGTTACTTGGATGTCATATAAAACAAGATGCCGCTTTTTGTGAAGAATATTTTTGTAAGTAATAACAAGTAGAAAGTCGTCGACGCGACGTCAGCTGGACAGTCGCTCAATATGAAATTCTGGTATTCAGGTGGTTAGAGTGGAGGCTGACACTGCCATAGTTGTGAAAAGGCTAGGCAGCCAGCTGCCGATAACCTTGTCAGCAGCTGAACCGAGGACATATCTTAAGTTTACTAATTTAATTATTGATCAATCTACCTACAGATAGATCAAAAGCGAAATTAGTCAACGGGTCAAACTGTGTTAAACTCAAGTCATGCCACACTTACTATAAATTGATTACTGAGGAGTTGTGGTGGGAAACTCGGCTTGTGTTCTTTCTTAAGTCGGATTTAGGTACGTCGGTTTGGTAATTTCTAGTTGATTCGTAATCTCATTTCCAGTTTGTTAACTTTTAATACTATTTGGTTAGAAGTTTAAGATAATTTAGGAGGTATATTTGAAAATGTTTTCTGAGATTTTGTTTTATCGGCTATCAATAAAATCAATTAAAACATGTGTCTAGAAATTAACATTTACACATTAGTAAGAGGCCTTAAAACGAAAAACTGTCTCGAAGAAAGAAGTCACCGCTGACAAAAACTATGATAATCCAATTTCCTCTAGTCCCAAATTGACTTCGTTCATACTTCCAAGAGCGCTGTCGTAAAAACAAAAAGCTATGATAAAACGCCCTTCTCCCTAAGTTCATCAAACGGATCTTATCAACGATTTATAGGTTTAACCTTCGTCCAGTCATTACATCTAAGTACTGAAATTAAAACCATCATCTTTGGAATATTCTGGAACTTTCAAATGGCGGCGAAGCGGTGACGTAATCAAGAGCAGAGAAAGAGAGAGAGTTCGGTTTTAAATTTTATCTGCATACGGAAAAGTTTTAAAAACTTCACTGATGTCGTTGTTATTTCATAAAACGGGGCATCCGTTCGTTTGTTTGAATTAAAGGGAGGTAGTTTAAAGTGCTTCCGGTGCATTACAGGTACTTTTGCAAAGTTAAAAGGAGTTTGGTGGCCGTTTCTATTTTGAAACTCTAAAATTGCTGTACTTTGTTCCGTAGTTAAGGCTAAGAAAAGGTATAATTCCAATATACATAATTTAGTCTGGATATCAACTTATGATTCTAACCTAAATTATTTTTAAAACATTCTAAGATTTATGAATTCATCGCGAAGTTTTCATGTAAGTCTCGGCGTTTACTGGCTGTCAAGAATCTTGGAACAACAAATAAGTTGAAGCCAAGTTTTTTACTTCGTCATACGAAACTAAGTTATCCTATTTCAGTGAAAGTTTCATCATAACATCTAAGGTTTCTATGAAATAACTCGGACGGACGTAAAACTAAGTTTATTTTTCTTTATTTTCCTTCGTCCATCAGATATAAAAGTACATTTTCCCTGTTTATGCGAATTGTTTATTTCCTCAGAACGTACAAGTTTATAAAATTGATGAGTAAAAAAAAGTATTATGCTGGTGAAGCCATAAATACTATTGCAAGTTTCATCCCAAGAGCTGGAACTAATAATCATATTTTTTAATGTCTTTTTTTTTAATATTTCAAAATTAAGTATGTTGAAAAGGAATATGAGTCTAATATCCGGATTTTCTAAAAGTAACATGCAATGACATGTCCCAAACCCGCACTAGATTAGACAACATAGAGCCTGTGTCCCAGCAGTGGGAGCATTATCAGCTGACTATGATTGGAATAGCCCTACTATTCGATAGATACCATGCGACTATTGGCAACGTTAAATCGTGTTTGCACTGCCCACGTGAACTGTTTTTTACCAAATATCATCTACTGTGATTTATTATAATTATTTAAAAACTTAAAGAAATTTTAACGAAAACAATTTAGCGATGCATTGTGTGCTAAACTATAAATTATATTATTTAATTTCGCCGCTTCTTGCAGGGTCAACGTCTCCGTTCTTGTGGTTACTTAAAACTTGGCGCGAACTTTTACAACAACAGTGCATTATTAATTTTACTTTTATATTTTCTGATGAATTTTCTCATAATGTATACATGTTCATGTGAAGTTTGCGCGCTCCGTGGTATCCATCGGTAGATAGACAAGAGTATGTACAAGTGAAAGTATTCAATATTATATAAAATACCCGTACAATAAAAATCTAGTTACACCGAGCGATGCCATGGTACCCGATAAATAATGACACCTATCACAAAAAACTTCCTATGCACTCCAAGCGCCTAATCAGAAACTCGTATAATAACGAGAAGTAGAATTAAGAGCAGCCCCTAGACGTGCGGAGCACGCGCGGGGGCGGGGCGCGGCGCGCGGCGGTTGGCTTGCACTCATTTATCACCGCCACACTTCACTTTACCAACTTGTCTCTCAGATTTATGACCCACCACGCAAAAATATCTTATGACTTGTAATTATAAGCTTTGGAGTTGAAAAAGTATAGTGCTGTACCTAACTATTAGTACTTAGAGTTGTGGGAAAACTACTTGAGAAGTTTAGCGGTCATCATGAGGTTAATGTTCAGAATCAACTTATCAGCACTAGACGTATATTATGACGATGGAATTAGAGAGGTACTTACTCTTAGTTAAGAAACTGTTCTTTTGATAGAAATGTCAAAAACTAAAACTTTGTTTTAGTAGGTACAGATGATATGGTGCTGCTAGCGTTTGAAGTAGAATTTTAAGACGAAAAAGAATTACCGAGATTGGATTGTTTTATGCTGTTCTATTGGAATTAACTCTTCGTGAATAAATGAAACTGGAATGTTTTGCATTAAAGCAGAATACCGGAATGTTTTGTGCAACCTGCCTCATTACTCTGTCAAAATGAACAATCTTGTCGTGTCAAGAAATGGAAGTGACACCAAATGTTACTACGTTCTATATTGTGAAGCTACACATGGGAATCAAAAACCTTGTTACAGAACTTAATGGATATTCCCCCAATTTCACTTCCCCTAATGCCCCTAATGAGCATGGGGACTTAATCCCCATAAGCTGATGTAAATCTGTTTCACGCACGCGAAGTCGCGGCCGAAAGTAAGCTCATTTTATACAATTTTGTAAAATATTACAAATATTGTTTTGACATGATTACGGGGGGTTTAATCAATTTATTATAAACATGGATTACAGTATTTTAATTAATTGTGTATTATTAAGCTTACGGTATTCAATTAATCTTTTTGTTCAGTAATTAACACCTAGGTAAGTTGTTTTGTTCAATTTTGTTAAAAATTTGTTGTGTATTTAATAAAAATTCCAAAATTAAACTGTACAATCGAATTTAAAACACGATTATATTTCTTTTAAGTTATCTATAGAATTCTTGTTTCATAAGAACTTTACAAATGCCAATGGAACAGAAAAAGTGTTTGCTAAAGTTGTGAAGTTTTCTTAAGACTTGGAGTTATTTTTTTTGCTAAATCCGGTCAAGTTTGTCTTAGTAGATTTGTAGTTTGTTTTTTTTTTTTGTAATTTCTCTCTTTTAGAAATGAATGTTTACTGGTGATATAATCGTAGTTACTGTGTTGTGCGCATAGGGAGTGTTCATCATCGTCGAAATAGCGGACTTTTAGATCATAAAAAATTGGTACCTTTACTACTTTGCTACCTTTTGTTACTTCAAAGAATAGTTTCACTACTCCACAAAGGTGGTGAAGTTTTCTCCAGATCTTTTGAGGACTGTCGTGCCAGCCAACAACACGAAAAATCAGACTACTCCACGAAAACCTCACACTCCATGTCACTCTTATTCCTTCGATTACATTGGACGAAAGTCGAAAGTAAGAGAAATATACTCGTACATGTGTGTTGTGTGTGACTAAAACTAAAATTTGCTCCTTGATTAGTTGTCAAAATTGTATACAAAACTCAGGCAACTACACATACGGAGCTAAGCCAACGTCAGGTACTAAATATATATATCGATAAGATATTACCATTGAATTAGCAATGTTGTAAAAGAGCAGTGGTAACTATTTTAGTGTATAATAAAGTATGTATGAATCTGTACCTAAAGGTCCTAAAACAATGTTCCTACAACAATATGTATCTTCAAGTTCGATGGTAATAATTTAAGCATTTTCTGTAAACCTTCTAGTTTAGATAAGTGATGATAACACTGATCTGTTTGTTTCAGAACTCGTCCTCCCAATGTGAAGCAAGCCTAGTTGACAATGTAACCAGAGCCGGTAGTGACGTCACGATGTGCTCCTGGGTCGTGTCAGCCCTCATCATCCTGTTTGCCATGGGTAAGTTGGACTTTACTAAACTTTTTCTGTAGTTCTGGATAAAATGGCTAATGCGCGGATATTGAGAGCCGCAGATAAACTATCGTCCACGACTACTAAAAAGCTACGTTTAAGAAACCCAAATCGTCAATGAGTAGTTAAAAATTTCACAGTACTGTTATTTCAGTGGCAGTTCGTACACCACGCAACTTACTAATGTGTTACTAACTATAATGTTAGGTTGTGATGGATTGTGTCTTGTATAGCCTTACTATCCGGAAGCGCTATGTATGCTATGTCCGATTAACAATTTCCGAAAATAGGTATTTTCTTTTTTTATTACTTATGTTACCAATACTGTTTGGGCTTACCATTGCTATCAAGCCAAGGCTTTTCATTAGATAGTCCTAGATGTTTAATTAAGGGTTTTAATTAGGGACTAGGATTTAAAAGGCCTTTAAGTAATCTGGGACATTCTAGATTTATGAAAAGAAAATCACACAATCTTTGGGGCTAAGCTTAAGTGAGGCCTCAGTTATATTCTTTATGCCCGTTTTTACAAACACTAAGCGGCACGTAAACGAATGCCAGGATAATGTTTCAATTTCAACTGCCGGCATCGTGGTCCCGCGCACCTATCCGACTCCCACACCGCCAGCGAGCGAGCCGGGCGAGCATCGTTTCTCCACTTTTCATACTTCGGTTCGGCACTATCGGTAGTGCGTGGTGTGAATTGAAGTATGAAAAGAGCTGAAACGATGCTCGGCCGGCTCTCTAGCTCGCTCGCTAGCTGGCGGTATGTCCTGCGCTTTACGAACTGTACGCGCCGAGTCGTTGTGCTTTTTTGTTAAAACATTCCGGTAGCAGCTTCTTGTTACTGAAAACCGGCATTAAACATGACACTGACAGTTCCATAACGCGAGTTCCATGTATTGATCGCGATCAGTTGGTGAAGTTCGCCTTTACTGTAATGCCCTTGTGTATCAAAGCTTTCGGGCCCCAGTTTCAGTTGAATTGATTAATAAACAATCTCACGTTACTCAATGATACCACTTAGACGGATTTGTGGCTTACCCGCGTACTATCGCTCGGCTTAATGTGCTCATTAATTTCAATCAGCCAGATTATCGGTATCAAAGCTGTTCTGATTCGGGTACAATTAAACCAATACGAGTAAGTTATGTGTTATGTGTAAAACAGATTTGATAGTGTCTATGGTGGTGGTGGTGATGGTGGTAGTGTCTTTGGTGGTGTCTTTGTGTGTCTGGGTGCCGAAAGAGGGGTTAAGTTGAAACTACTTATTAGGGCTCAGGCTCATTAATGCGAGAGTCGATGCAGTTAAGGCAACTGTATAGACCGCTGAATCTTTAACACCTGATGTGTTACTATTGGAACCCTAAGATTATTACTATTTATGAGTATATAATAATAAGCAGCTCATCTGATTTCACTTAAGTTTTTTAACAACCATGTTATAACATGAACCTTTATACAGGAACCCATTGAAATATTTGATGATATCGAATCTGTCAAAGGTTCGAACCTCACACAATGACCTTAGAAAGTTTCATGTTGAAAGCATTCACTGATAACGCTATCATTATGATTGATTCTTATTATAAAGACTGATCTTACCTTTCACATATTATTGTTGCATACATTATAAAATGGTGCAAAATCGTAGCGTAAGTTAAACTTTACCCTCGCTTCCGGAAAATCGATTTAATGGTTTAATCGAGAAGTTCACAGGTTACAGGATTAACATGGGCTAAGTTTTTGTTCAGCTCATAACTTGCCGCCACTTCGGATAAGTCTTACCTCCGACTTAGTTCAAAGTTTATCATGTTGCATGATAAAACATACGTATCTTTATAATCTAAACTTTTAGGAGGTAAGCAGGGTCACTAGTGGTAAAATTATTTTTTTGTTTAATTAATTACAAAAGATGCCCTTCAATTCACTCTCGGTTTTTTTACAGCGGACTAATCGATTGTTAACAGTCACGAAAAAAACGCCAAAGCGTTGTAAGTAGAAAACTACTCACGTAAAATAAAACAAGGCTTGCTTACGCCTAATGATATTTTAGAAATTGTTTTGCAAGAACGCCCCAGGGATTATAAAACATTTTCGGGTGACCTTATCCCAGCATCAGAGATTAATATCCCTTTACTTTGCCCCGACTTCCCGTTCTACATTCAAAGGGAAATCGTTCCCAAAATGGAGATCTTTCACCTCGGCCATCCGCCGTGGAAAACAAAGAGTCCCCTAGACAAAGATTCAACGAAAAGCCGACCCAACTCCCATTCAATTTGCCACGTGACATTTCACTTGAACTTATCTCAGTCATAGTGAACACTAGGCAGATAGAAACAGTAGTTCCGAATCATAGAATCGATAGACTAATAGAATATAGCAGCTCACTGGAAAAAAAAACACAACTGTCACGCTTCAAATCGCTTGCATTGACGTTTTTTGTGCGTGACCATGACATTTTCATTGTTTAACTTCTGCAGAAATTTATTTTTCATGCCACATTCTTTTATCTTTTCTACGCCTTTGTCTCCAAAAACAGTTAAAGCAAAAAATGTATTATCATTTTTAAGACGTTTTGCAATTATGGTTCCGTTTTCCTTTTTGGCTGAGGTATAAAGCAGCTCGATGGTCCCCGAGGGTGCTGTAGCTACTAATGGATTATGGGAATGCTGGTTTCTTGTCAACGAAGCAATATCTTTCATCTTTGATCTAATGACATTATTACGATGTTTGTACAGACTGTGACACTCTTACTAGAATAGAAACATACTATTTGTCCCACTACTTCATTAGCTGGGGGATTTAATTTATTAGGTCATTGTTGATGTAATAAAATAGAGAACTTTCTTCTTCACTTAACGTAGTAATTTCCATGTCTTCCTGCCTTCCTACAGTGTTTCTCTGTAAAATATCGTCTAGTCGTTCACATAATAATGTCGACGAAAACGAACTGAGCAACTGGTTTGCAAGTCATCCAAAGCAACCTTTCTGTCTCAACTGATAAGTATCTCAGCGAGTTGGTCATCATTGCATACACAAGTCATAATAACAGACCGGTTGGTACATAATATGTATAACACACTTCAAAAATATGTAATCCTTAATTAAATGTTGTATGAACTCTGAACACCCGTCGGTCACGGATTTAAACAAATCCAATGTTTTATTAAGCAAATCCTCTTTGCCGCTTAAAATATGTACACGGAATATATATATATACTCCCTGTATATGCTAGCGCCCGTAGGGATGTCCTAATATTCTTTGGAAAGAATTTGTTGATTAAGGAACTTTTATTTTGTGTCTCCGTTCAGACTTCCGATATTATGAACTCTGTACGGAAAACGAAATTCAAGTTAACGAAAGAAAATCGATCGATTTTTTCTTCATAGTGGCCACAGGATACACATTGCACTTTACGCTTCTGTACGTGCATCAAACCTGACGTCCTCAATAACCCAGCTCCGCGGCGCTAAAGCGCTTTAGCTTAAAAATCCCTCTGCACTACAAAACGGGCCCTCCAATATCCTGGAGCACTTGAAAGAGGGCAACCCTACGCTCGGGGACTCATCAGCCAGCGAGTCCAATTTACATGTTAATTGACGTACGTCCGATGAAAAATCACGATACATGACGCCCTTTGTGCGTACGGCGGTGGGCAGGATAGATGGGTTACCTTTGAAGAGGTCGTGTTGAGGGCTTGGGTATCTCTTGGTGGTTTAACTTCATAATAGTTCCTTTTTTAAAGCTCACGCATTAAGCAAGCAATATTTTAAAATCGGACAAAAGTTAGAATCGAAAATAATCGGACAATCAGTTAGCTATAGCAATACTAAAACACACGCCTTTTTCCCGTGGTGGTAGGCAGAAACTACAAATCCTGCTTTGGAAATATTTTATTGAAATTAATTCACCATTTACCACGAGCCATTCACTAATTATCATGCTACCCTGCCGATATTGGAAAAGATAATAATATTAGATCAGAAAAAGGAAAAATTCAGGGACCGTTTTCATTCTTTACATAATTTTTACAACCTGCAAATATTTTATTTCGCTTTCATTACCTGATCAGCAGCGGGAAACTTAATTAAAGTACCCATATTTTACGATTGACAATAAAACAGTGAGTAATATAAAATAATAACTAAACCCGTTTGTAATGCACGATAGCGTAACGACAAAGCGATGGCAGATGAAATGTAAGCATTGTAGTATAATACTTGCCGTTTATAGAATAACCTATTTATGTTTCATGAAAATAACATCCACAATTACATGATTTTATTTACACGTTTAACTGGTAGTCCTAAGTGAAATACTGGTTTTCAGCTGCATCCGAATCGACTAAAAATACGTCATGAAATGGCATACTCTAGTAATCCTAGTGTAGTGGTTGTGGTCCGAATAAATATATCGATAGCGCCTTGATCGCGTTCAGTTCCAACCCTTAGCTTTAAATGAGACTTTTCTTATAAAACAAACTCAATTACTGTTAGCTATCGTCGGAGATTAGTTTAAGGAGACATAATTCACTATATTATATCCCTTCGTTTGTTGACTTGTTGTTTTAAGGCACAGTTCTATATTATTATTGTTTTCATAGGACGGTAATAATGCTGAGAAGGCAATCGTTTTTAGTAATGCTTTATTGTTTTTTTGCCGAAGGAAATGTTTACGTTAGTTCTTATTAAAATAAATTGATAGATAATAATAAATTATGTTTATGGGAATAGGTTCGACCTTATTATATCTCTTATTATGACTCGTACATAGCTGTAGAAATATGTGTTACACGTTAATTGACCGCTTCGTTTGTTAGCGTGAGATCTTGGTTTCGATTCCTGGGCCGGCGAACGTGTTATTAGGTTTTCCATTAGGTATTTACTAGTTGAAACGCGAAGTCGGGATTTGCGTCCAGATGGTGGCAATCGCCCCCTTTTACATGAGACTTCAACATACTGGTGAAATACGAACGTAGTATAGGTACATCTGTGCCCTACCCCTCGAGGACACACACACGCAGATGATTTTCTACATTTATTTGCCTAACCGTACGGGGTATGAAGGCATCTTGTTAGATTACTAGATATGTGAATGTGCCAAACTCAGTAATGTATTGTTAATAGTGTGTATAAAACTTCAATAATAGCAAGAGAACGAGTTCAGGCGTAAAGTTCAGGACTTCTAAATCGTTAACAGGTAGAAGCTGAACTAGTAACAATACACTAACGAGCCAATAAAGTAACTTTTCTATTTCAATAATAAACACAAACATGAACACGGAGCGTTTCATAGCCATTCTGCGTTCTCAATAGGGACCTTAACAGCGTACTACAACGTTATTAAAGTAGTAAACGTTCTCACACATTGGTATAGTTACCTAGCCTAACTGTATGTCTACCGTTTAGTGGGCGTACTTTGCATAATGTCGTATGTGTGTGTAGTTGACGTATATTAAGCCAATGTTATAATGACTGATTATGCGGTAATGGTTGAACTGCCTCTCCCAGAAACGTATGAGGTAGCTATACGGTAACTTAAGCAAAATCTATTAACGTTACTTTCCTCGTGCTATTTAGACATGTTGTTGTCTCTGTGTTGTACTTGTAGTTCGACAGTTGTGCCACAGGGACAGGAATAATTTATCTAAACTAAAGTACGTCCTAAGTTACGTTTATAAACCACAGCTAAACCTAACTACGCTATAAAACAAATAAGATTCTTTTGGCTTGTATCATACACATTCATTTTTAGTCGCTCCATGTAAAATACTGGTACATAGTCAGCTGCATCGGGTAAGACTGGTAGTTGGGAAGAGGCTACGCAGATAACGTAATGCTTTGTGTTACGCAGCCTCTTGTGTTATAGCACCTGTATCGTAATGATTAGAGCAATAAATATCCTTCACAAAAATCTAATTTAAATAATAATAAAATCAGACACCTAGATGTTGGACATAATTTTGCATTTCTTGAATATCACGCAGCTTACGTATTTCGGTATAAAGAAACTTTATTCCCAATAAAGACACATGTCACTTACTTGAGAACAATTCTAAAAAACATACATATATAAATTACAAAAAGTTCGTCATCAGTATTATAGCTAACAGTTACCCATCCAATGCATTCATTTCTCCAGAAGTGATCGATCCGCAATTATGTGCTGGCTAAGTTGAGTTTTGAATGCATTGAAAGAGTGTAGATTTCTTATACAGGACTGTAATTTGTTATAGAGTTGTGCTCCTTCAAAAGTTAGCATTTTTTTGCCATAGTTAGTTCTTGTTTTAGGTAAAACTAGCAAGCTTGCTCGCCGTGTGCTGCGTTTACAAACTTGTTTATATTGGGTGAGTGTTAAGTTTGAGTGAACGCTTTTGTTGAGAATATTTCTGATGAAAATACATGTGTTGTAAAAGTTGTTTTATATTCATTATGTGTATTTGTGTCTCGATAAATTTTACTGGTTGATGTTAGATATGGGTAGTCGAATAGTATTTTTTATATGTTTATTTTGGGTAACTTGGAGTTCAGACAGTTTTGTTTTTGCAGCACTGCCCCAAATTTAATTTAATTTAGTTAAATGTTTGTCGTCGGTGTACCTACTCGCAGCTCAAGCAATTTTGCCAAGCATCATTCATGTGAATGATTTAGAATAATTTTATCTGTTCATTTACATTTATATTATTTTCGTAACCCTTTATGTATCTCTTCTTTGCCAAAATATTAAACGGAAGGAATAAATTACGCATATAGATCAATTTTGTTTGCTGAATTCGAATGCCAATGTTTCTCAATCACAGTCAAAAGGCTCTAACCCTCCCTGTCTCCTTTACCTCATTAGCAACAATTCAGCAATTTTCAGCATGAGCGAGTTATTTATTGCACAATGTACACACATTTACAGGGTAAAACAAAACTAATGAGCACATGACCCTGTTAGAGCGCAGTAAGTTTGCTTAAAACTAGTAAATCGTTTAACATAAGTATTGCATCTGCATTTTTACAAATTAACCATGCTTGTTTAGTTATTTAGAAATACACATTGCTGTGATATTATTGTGATGTTCTCCATATTGCACGCCTTGTTTTTTTTAACTCTTCGTAATATACCGAAAGCCATGTCAAGAAAACTTTATTTATAGTTTCCGTTATGAAGGTGTAGTTCTAAGATCAGCATATAAATTGCCATTGTTATCGCATACATCCTTCAAATTTGATCCACCTTCGCCACGTTGTTAAAATGTAATGAGTTCACAAAACATTTTCATTAACTTTTAGACGGAAGACTTGTTGTCTCCTTGTATATATGCTAATGTGTTTGCGTGCACCCCTAACTATGTAGCCAGCTCTGCAATATTAGGCCTTACTGCTTCACCTTAAAGTTTATTTTAGGATGGCTCGGTATCGAAATCAGAGGCACGATAAATAGCGGGGAGAATTAGAAGGATTTGGTGTGTTACTACTTTTTTTGTTTTTCTTTGTTGTGAAGTGTCATTTTTGGTGTTGTTTGAAGTTAAATTGCGTGATAAGTACCTCATAGAATGAAGACGAGGACGGAGCTGGAAGACGATGCTTTTAAAAAGGTTTCTGAAATTACTCTTATCAAAGATTGTATTGTGGTCTACCACCAAGAGATTTTTGTGAGTTAACATACATCTAAAGGAAACTATATAAAACTAATGCTCGCCAGAGTCTTCTCTAAGAAAAACAATTCCGGGACTCCACACAGTTCAGCACAAAATATATGCCAACCACATCCTCACATAAACAATTCACACCTCTTTGCCATGACGTCACACCCCCCCTCCCCCACCCCGCTAGAGCTTGTCAGTCCTCTTGGAGTGTAAAACTGTCAGCAACAAACTCGTCAGTCATACGTGCGGGGGTCGGGCGTCAATTCGGCCTCCGCATCAAATTGCGTTAGCCCTCCGTCCGTCTGTCGGGACAATCGGATTGCGTCGGTTCAGCTCGCTTATTAGATTCCGCTGCCACTCGCTCGGGTAACCGTTGGAAAATATTAAGCCTATTTCTTGAGTAGAAAAGGCTGGGTGCCTGAAAGTTTGGACAAAAATAGGTTGGAAATATGAAGGTCAATTAGCGAAAGTAGAAGATTTTAAATCACCTTTTTGTCCTCAATAACTGACTTTTGTGACTTAATAACTTCACTATATCCTTTCTTCTACTACACAGATTAGTCTAAAAATTTTCTTTCCTCCCCAAGAAGGTGTAGGTGTGCAACTGCTACTGAACCTTTTAAACCATAGATCAGTAGTCCCACAAGATATCCGCCTACGACTTGTGAATCAGGTTTTTTTTTTCCTTTCGGTAATCATCAAATGACCCGTCCCGCTCTGGGTGGAGTGGAAGGGAGTGTCAGACATCTACTGACTAAAACCCACCCATGTTCCTTCTTTGCCCTTTGTGTTCCAGGGTTTCGGTATCTCTTTCGAACAGTCCCGCAGCCCCGGCAAGCATCGGTTCTTGCGGACCCCTCCATTTATTTATTCCCTAGTTGCTGACAACTTTTTGAGGCGCGCGTGGAACACGACACGGCCTGTCGTCGTAAGACGGCCGGACGGCGAGCTAGCCCATTACTCCCCGTCCACAGGCCCACGCCTACGGTGGCCGGGAGCCAGCACGTGTGCCCAGACGCACGGGGCGCCTCCCGCGGCGGCTGCGAGGTGAGGTTCTTTCTCTCTCACATCCCACCACCTCATTCGCTAGCATGTCTGCTTTGCAGAAGGAGGTGACGGCTTCCCATTCCCTCTCGCTTCGGACCATGGCTTGAACCAGGGCCGGACGCGAGAGGTCGCCGCAGCCAATCGGCGCTACGAGGACACGGCGGGCGGTGCGCCGCAACCCTCTACAATGTGCTCCACCGTGTCCTCCGGACGATCCTCGCAGTGGTAACACCCGGGCGTTTCATCCCGCCCGATTCGGTGCAGGAACCTCCCGAAACAACCGGGTCCGGTGAGGACCTGCGTCAGGCGGAAGATGTTGTGAATCAGCTTTATGTACGATTTTTTAATAATTGTGAAAGCACTTCATTTAAACTTTCTCAAAGTACCTGATACTAAGATACGTAACATCTTGATTCAAAGATTAATGTCGGAAATGCAGCATCACTTTAAACCGGATTCCAACCCGATATAAAAGGCAAGCATGCGGCGATGGAAGAACAATATAGTAACTACATCAGCTACTTGTAACTTGAACTAGCGAAGTAGCGAGTACAGCGAACTAGTGCAAGTTGACTTTAGAAAACTGGAAGACATTACTCATACAGATAATCTACAGAAGCGACTGACTCGAGACTATTTCATCAAAGTTTTATCGCTGCGTTGAATCGTGTGGTGACAAGTTTTCATTGTTGCTAGAGAATTTAGTGACTTGAGTGAAACAATCTAACATATTATGTTAATAAAATGGAATCGCCCCTAAATTGACTTAAGGGATCACTTTCGTGTAAAGTTTTATAACTTCTCAGTCAAATGATTCCACTTATTGTTATAGAATCTTTGTACCTCGAATGTTACTAAATTATCCATTTTATTCTTAGCCAACATTGTGTCCCACTGCTGGGCTCTCCATTATGACACATTTCCCACTCTACAAGGTTAAATTAAATAAGCCAGCGTCTCACGTCCTTCATCCGCGTGTTTGTGGATATTTCCATAGACGTGATTAGTATCGTTTATATTTATCTCAATATGGTAAAACGAATAAAAAACATACTTGATCACGTCTGTTGAGTCTATTTAATATTTACGCCGATTCAAAATATCTTCACATAAAGAAACATGCTTTACCCCTGCTTCCCAAGCAGACGCCAGACACTGGATCTAAATTCAGTCTTTGAACCAATTAGGTACCAAAATCTGCTTTGTCTGAGGTATAAACTTAACGTGATCAATTATTAAGACTTCAAGATTAATTTTAAAATGTTACTACGGTACTATATCAGGCTTAAAACATTGATTATTTATCTACTTGCTCACCTCATCCTTTAAATAGTAAAATACGTTAAGAAACGAAGTTTAATTTTGACCCAAAATTACTTAGAATATTACCGCTGTTGATTAAACCCAACCTTTTCATTAAAATAAACAACTTTAGCACTAACAAAATCATAATTTCTCGTCTCCAAGTGACGAACGACCTCTACTAAGCGCCATTTTTGCTTTCAGAATATTCTAGAAGCGGTGAAATATTTTAAGCCCGAATAAAATTTGAGGAATAAAAAGCACCACGCGACACCGTTTCTAAGAATGGACCTCTTATAACAAAGCCGAGAGTAAACTAAGAGAATAGGCTTTCAAAATATATCTGGAGCCCTTCAAATCTGTGTGAAAAAAAAAACAAACCAACTTTATGAATGAACACTGAACAGTCTTAGTTTAAGCTCGCGCCTGTACAAAGAAGTTTACATTGAAGAACTTACCGAAAAAGAAAATGTTTGCTATTTTCAGAAACTCGTGGATATTTTCATGAATATCTTCGAATCATTTCAGAAATTCATCCATATCAAGCTTTAGGTTAGCAAGGTTTCTATTACAATAAAAAAGTCAGTTTAAAAATAATATGATATAACATAAAATACTCTCGACACATAAAACAAATCTCCCAAGATCAGAGCGTTTGGCTTTTTCTTAAAAAAAACATAGTAAACTTAGTTGAAATTAGTTTCTGCCGTGACTTTAAATTGCTTTGTAACCCTGGATGGAGGATGCTTACCTGCAGCGAGAGGAAACTTGAGGTTATAAAGACAACGACTCTTTGTGCGGCTTCCTCGTTACTGAATGCCTTCTTGTCTGCTGCATTCTTAAGAGTTCCTCTCCGTAATTTGATTTAAAATGACTACTGAATAATAATATATTATTACTTTATTTTCAAAGGATTTTAGTAAATGCATAAGCAGCAACGGCGCTCTTTTGCTATAAATTAGGATCTCGAACTCAATCGAAACAAAAATATTGTTTTAATAGCTGACTTTACAAAAATAATAGCCTATGTTAGTTATACTTTTGTAAACTACTTAGA
This sequence comes from Noctua comes, assembly GCA_963082995.1. Lineage (NCBI taxonomy): Eukaryota > Metazoa > Arthropoda > Insecta > Lepidoptera > Noctuidae > Noctua > Noctua comes. The sequence continues at coordinate 950,599 of OY720267.1, forward strand.
TGAATAATAATATAGGTATTTTTATTTATTTAAAATATTATTATACAGGTACATGTTCGATTTTGAGCTATAAAACAAGCTTTTAATGTTGTTAACCACAAAAATCTACGAAATGTAACGCATTTCATCCAAACAACCGGTTTATTCCTCGTTTTATAGTTCCATTGCATTGTGTTTCACAACAAGCCTTATTTATTACGGTTATAACGAATTTCGCGCCATGCTGCTTGAAAGGATATTTTTCAACAAAGGATTATTAATAGGATTTTGAGAATTATATTATGCAATACTCAAAATGTTACGTAACAGTTACGTATTTGTTACCGTAGTCTGTGGGTAAATTAATTTATCACAAACTCGTGCCGAAATCGGGTCTTTTTCCAACCCTAACCTCCCAAATTACTGTTGACATGTCTTTGAGCATACACTATCAACAAAAACAGAGACACGGAACCTACAGTCCAATTCTAAATAAATTGTGACGCACACCCGCGCGGGCGCCCGGCGCCGCCGCCGGCTACATTTTAACATCGTACTTGCCCATTTTTCAAACTCCTAAACTTTTATTTGGGTAAAATATATGTTTGCGTTCCCCATTGTACGCGGAGGTTTTTAAAAAAATCAAAAACAAAAGAGCATAGAGTTATGACGAGCTGAATTGCTGCCCTATTGTTGTTGTTGCGTTGTTCGTTTCAATTCGAACGCAACTGCGGGTAGTTGAAAACTCTCGTTGACAATGCTGAAAAATAGGCCAAATGAAAAGTAAATAATGTGTGAGGAGAAAAGTAATGTGATGTGGGTAACGACTGCTTTGTTTTTCTTTATGAGTCGAGTTTGGAGCTTGTGTTTTTAATAACAATTGGACTTACTCTTTTATTTGGGTCTATCCGATCGACCAACTTTATATGCTGAGTTTTTTGACTTTGTGTTCTAAAAACATACTGTTACACGCCTCGCATTCTAGCGTCTTTATCGGTAATAAAACCCATTAATTCTTTCAGAATACATCTCAATAAATTTTAATTTGTCATTCGTTACCGCTACGAGTATACTAAATTCTGGTAGCAACACAATTTTATTTAAAAAGTAATCTTTGACAGCAGACAGAGCGTTATAATTATCTATTTATTGCTCATATCAAGGTAGGTTCTTTTTTCCATCTTGTTACTAACGTCGAACGAAAACAGATGAAATGCGAAATATAAAATGATAAAACCCAAACCCAAAACCCAAATTAAATTGGAAAGCAAAACAATTTACTTGTACCCGAAAAAACTAGGAATTACCGAGAAATAAAGCTGTTTTCCTGAAAAAGAGATAATCTTGCAGGCATCTGATAACTTACAACTTAGTAAGTATATAAAAGGTCATGTGGCATGGCGTGTGTTGTTAATAAAACATCATGCCTGTAATTTCCGAAGGGTTAGGCAGAAATGTATCTATAACGCAACCAGTAGCGCTTGCGACCACTGGACCAACGAGGCAGTCGTGTGTTTTATAGGCAGTCAATACATCGCTCTTTTTTATTCATACTCAATAAAATATTGCAATGGAAACTACTCGTATTAGGTACGATTATTTTTGCCTATATACCTAAATCTTTTGTTAACTGTACTTACACTAATTTAAATTATTTACGGCAATATTAAACACTGTATTTGTCCAGTTTGTGTGATATTCAGTAAATTGCTCCTTTACGTTGCCAACGTCACGTCCGCCGCGTAAAACATTAGATTGAAACATACGGATTGGGACATAATTTGAACGGTTAGATAAGCTTTTCAGATAAGTATGTCAGTATACCTGTATTCAGCAAATGTAACGATCAAAGCTTGTTCAAATTTATTTTCCTACTACTGGAATACATAATTATTTAAATAACTTAAAATAAATATTGTATCTACACAATTAACGGCCGAAAAAATTATGACAAGTTGACAATAAGTGAGGAGATAAAATAAATCCAAAAAGAAATCCAACAATTCTACAAGTACAGAGATCGATGTGGATTCGAACTCGACTAAGACAATTCAAGTTCTACCGAACGAACAACTTCGTGGGGGTAGACTAGCCGGCGCGCATCCTCTCGACCCCTCTTTGACACAAACCACATGACAAAAAGAAAAAAGAAATGTATTTTTGTTTCTGATGTATTGTATGTATTTAATGACGGGATATCTTCCGTGAAAATTCATTATTTTGAGCTCTCGATATTTCTACATTGTTGCAAGCGCCATGATGGCGGTGTGACTGGAACAGAATGAGGGAATGCAGTTTATGTAGGTAATTTTAAACCGTGAACGCTTAAAACAGTGTTTGTATGTACTTGTAATATAATTGTTTTTTTTTAATGGTAATGATGTTAACACTAGCCCTAGTCTAACGAGATATATTGTATCCTTGAAATTATTGTAGCTGCCTTATAAAATTGTTGCAGTACCATAAAATTTAAATTCCTTGTACTGCAATCTTCGTCGTGTGATTTCTTGCGTTTTTGTACAACTAACTTGAATGAGAGGTCAGTGAATCGGCCAATAGTTGGAAAACTGTCGTGTGTTCCTAACCAGTGTGCGTGGTGCGAGACGCCATATTGCGATACAAACCGTTGCAGTGAGTGTAGCCACAAGTGATGCCTTTGAGCAGGGTTGATGAATGTTTTGAGTAGAAACAAAAACAAAGCATCAACGTAATAAAAAGACTATATTTTCGGTTTAATTTAAAATACAATGAATAATGTGATACATTTTTAACACACAAGGTTTTACAGCACATCACATAAACTAGAATTATTTAGTGTTTATCGCACCGTGAATTGTGTACATTATGACACAGTCATAAAGAGCTATTACATACATTACAAGTCGTGGACACTCGTATACAATGTAAATAACATTGCTTAATTGAGCCTGAAATCGTTTGCCGCGGAATTTAACATGCTAGTGTTGTAATTTTGAAATTATGTTGTACGTACGCTAAGTAACAAATTGTTGTTATAGGTACCTAATTACCATGAAATATTCATGAGGCGTCCTGTCAAATGATATTTTATTGCCACATAAATGACTAACTCTAGCTACTTTCTAAGTTGCGTACGTATTTGTCCAAGCTCCAGATATACCGTGTTTCCTCCATGCCTCGGAAAGCACGTTAAGCCGTTGATCCACGCTGTCTTTTGTAGAACTTTGACAGTCGTTACAGTTAGTCAGTGGCCCGTAAGTCTAACAACCAGTCTTACAAGGGGTACCGTATTGCCCAGTACATTTTAGTGTCTAATAATCATATAAAGGTAAGTTTTTATCAGAAACGAATTTTATTTATTTATTTTATTTATTTATGTACAGCAAGCCAATTTAATTGGTTTACATCGCACACGTCGGTAACTGTCATTGTACGAGCCGGTAATATTCATACAGCCGCTCATTATTATTGTGTGAGTAAACATATTGTACCCTACACGGGGTTTATTTTTTTAATCTTTACGCTTGTCGGGTACACTGGTAAAAATAATATAAACGGGTTTACAATAAAGCCCAACATTTTAAACTAACTTAACATGGTTACCATAGCCGATTGGTGTAAGCGCTTGCGTTAGCTAGTGATCTAACCTCGACGACGCGAGTTCGAACCCAACTGAGCAATTATTTTTGCTACTTTTTACTTTTTGTTTTTTAATAAATTTATTTTGTGGCCAATAAACTTACTTTTTACTTTACTATTACTCAAACAAAAATTAAAAAGTAATTAAATATAACCAATGAAATAATTTGATTTTTTTATTAGGTACACATTGGTATTGTTTGCTTAGCTTATCGCTTGGGTCATTAGCAAATTATCCGTCTCGTTTATTCCAATATGTTCCTTAAATTGGTTGTTTTAAGGTTCAATTTGGTGGGGGCTGTATGTTAGAAAAAAAAAACTTGTGTGGCCGATACAATGATTTAATACACTGTTGTTTACCTGTTTTTTTGACAAAGAAAGTTTTTTATTGGCAAGGATTGACGTAAATAATTTGTCAAAGTAGGTAGGTATATAAATTGAATCAAAGTAAAATTAGAGGTGAAGTGAATCAACATGTTAGATAGTAAGAAATTATGACAACTTCTAATCGCATAACAATAACATCACTTCACCATACTTTCAATAATTTACGAGTTGTGGTTTTAAAAAAAAGTTTTATACCTACCTACTTATTACTAAGTTTTGTATTTGTTCTAATTTGCTTAACAAATATGAACATTATTTGCATAAAAATAAGATTCATATTCGTCTACTAATTAAAATAAATTCGACTAATAATGAGTCGGCAATCCTTCGTTTTCTATTACTCCTTGTAACCTTCTGCTCATGAGATCTCACAGTTTGTAAGCACACTTTTATTAAATGCGGGTGGACAAGAAGGGATCAGCCTTGTGCCTTGCCACGATGTCGTAGTGTCGAGTCGATGAATTTGCCTTTGGTTTTGGCCTAAGATGTTCTACGTCTCCAAAATACGCATATCGGCGGACCCATAACTGCACGGTTCTCCCCTGTGGATAAAAACAGTATTTATAATACTTATAATAATAGCTAATATTATAATAAATAAACACTATATTTTTATACTATATATACACTATTTTTATTCAATATACTTATATATACCTAATTAATATTACTTATAATAATACAATACATAAATATAAGATATAATACACTGACATTAGCAAACATTATAATCTATTTTTATTTACGTTATTCAAAGGCTTTTCTTTAATCTGTCTAAAGGCTAGATCAAGCTAATTTTAGACCAAGCTAATTTTATCATAATCATCATACGATTACAAATTAAAAAAAAGAAACTATAATAATTCAGTTATGATAATATATTATTATAACTATGGTAGGTATACTTAAGTTACATTAATTATTTATTCCTAGTAAACATCCCTTTCAATGTTTACTAGGAATAAAGAGAATAGAGGAGTTAGTTAAAGTGAAGTAGGTATAATATCAACGTAATATCTAACTGTTACTAACCGATATCATTAAGCGCCTCGTAATTTCACTTCTTCTCATCGATACGCTAATCGATAACAATTCAAATTGAGTCAGCCCAAAATTTGGCGACGAGTTTGGCTCTTTCAGTAGCGTCCTGTGATGCATTTCACAGGAGCAAACAACAGAACAGGCAGGACACGATATAAAGTGTTCCATCGTTTGTTAGGCAGCACCACATTTACACTCACAATTTCACATAATATAGATACGTTTTGCTCATCCAAAACAACGATTTCCACCTCTTTGAACATTGATAAATGTTGCATGGTTGGATCCACAGAAATAAAACCACACACATGCTCAAGAGTAGTAATCAATAAACTCAGTCATGCAAATACTCGTAGATTGACAACTAAGAATGCTCATTTTTTTATAAATGAAGGTGTTTGAAAACAATATTTTTAAATTGTCGGTAGTTGTTGTCTAAACAGTCAAAATCAAATAGCCTGAGAGTTCAATGTTTGTCTCAAACGTTGGAATCGTTATAAATTCTACTTTAAATAATGTTTTAACAAAATAATGAATACAAAAAGAAAAAGAATATACTATTGCATGCATGATTTGAACTTACGACTTCTCGTTCAGTGACCAAAGACTATATCCATTGTGCCAGGATTGCTATAGTGACATCATGCAAAATATTATATCTCCTTCAGCATCATAAGTGAATGATGACTATATATTGGTATATGGTAATTGATGTGCCACACGCACACTAATAAAAATCGAGCTCGCTCGTTTTATTTTGTGTTTGTGTGCATAACTATGACTTCACCCACACATATAAACTGTAAACCAATTACTTGGGTCCCGTGTACACACAAAATAGTTAATAAGAGATTACATTAAAATAGAAGAGCACAAAGGTACTGCTTATTTCATGAGAAATTTCTTCCAGCAGACCTGCGAGAGGAAAGTAGAATTAGAGATGTAGACACAGTGTGTAGACAAGACATAACAGGAAAATTGAAACTGGAACTTAAAACAAAATTATACCTATATAAAATAAACATACATACAAATATACACATATAAAATAAATACTAGTCCTGTAAATATATACCTATAATATATATCCAGAATATTACAGTATAGAGGAGAGGTAATGCTCTTTGACTTGCTTTTTAAACAGAAATAAAGTTTTAGAATTGCGAATGTTAGGCGGAAGTGAGTTCCACAAACGTACTGCGTGAACAGAGAAGGAGTTAGAATAGAATTCAGTTTTATGGGATGGGAAATTGAGATGATGCCTGAGGTGGCATCTACACAGAGCATCAGAAGGACGGGTAAACGAAAAACGATCCCGCAAGTAGCTGGGATATGCAGGATTATACAGGATGTTGTAAAGGAGACATAATATTCGAGTGTTCCTGCGAAGACGGATAGGGAGCCACTTGAGTTTCTTGCGGAAGTGAGAAACATGGTCATATTTCCTCAGGCCAAACACAAAATGAATGCAAAGATTTTGCAGACGCTCCAGCTTATTCAACAGCTCCTCAGTGGCATCCAAATAGCAGGCATCAGCGTAATCAATGATCGGCTGAATCAGAGTTTGAGCTAGGTAAATTTTGGTTTTAAAGGGCAAGAAGCTCTGTAAGGATTTAAGCGAATGGAAAGAAAAGTGCACCTTACGACTAACCTCATTCACCTGAGCTCGCCAAGAAAGATTGTTGTCTAATAAGACACCAAGGTCCTTAGCTGATTCAGCATAGGCAATGGTTGAACAGCCCAGAGATAATGGAGTCAAAGATAACAAGTCAAGTGCAGTGCGATAGTATCTGCTGCCTATGATCATGGCCTGCGACTTAGTAGGGTTAATCTGTAAGCCATACGACTTAGCCCATTGATAGATACTTTCCAGGTCATGATTCATGGCACCGATTGCTGATTCCGCATCAGCCAGCAAGAAATGTCGATACAGCTGGAAATCGCAATTGTTCAATTGTTGCAATTTTCTTCTTTTTACAAGATATATAAGGCAACAAATCCCGCGTTTCCATCCAGACTTTACACCCCTATTTCTCACGCTGCCTCTTTTTTGTACGCCAGTCTAGAGTGCGCTGTCAAAGTTGGCAATAATATCATAAACGAGCTTGCACTCTAGGGGGTGACACTTTTATAACTTAACACAAGTCTTAAAACTCGTGCCGCACTTAACTATTCAGGACTTCTTTAAGTTCTTGAAATTAAGAGCGATGTTCTTTTGTTTATTTAGTTGAAGATAATGAATCGGAATGGGTTTTGTTAAATTGGTTTACATTGATATTAGTGAGTAGCGGTTAAACTACATGTCTGCCCAGTCTAAAGGGGGCTTGGGTTCGATTCCCGGGTTGGGCAAAGTCCCAAGTCATGCTTAGCAGTCGCACTTGCGACCACTAGACCAACGAGGTAGACTATTATTATTATGTAATTTTTAAGTTATTTTCTCCATCTTTGTTTGAGTAAAGTAACACGATGAGAAAGTTCCTATTTAAGATCCAGCAGATAGAATACGTTGATTGAAGATGTTAGCTTTCTTGAAACCAAACTATTGATCATTTTTCATCACACACATTATTAAAGTTCACATATACAAATGCATTAACACAAACCCACTTAACTTGAAAAATACGCTCCAAAAAAAACTACCATTCATTTTGAATGTGACTAAAGAGTTCACAAAGCTCACACCTTAATTTGTGTCCTAGATTTCATGGCAGCATCCAGACAATCGGCACGACAGGTTCTTTGAGCCGAACGTGCACAAAGAGTGACGGCAAAGCCACGGGATAGATTGGGGCAGAATGCCAGTTTCATACAACGATCAAAGCTAGGTGCACGCACACAAAGCGACCCACAGTTATAAGCACTGCACGGGATAAGCATTGCCTTAACCTGAGGCGTTCAGGTTTTGTATGAAACCCCATACTGCATCGCACTCTAAAAATGTCAATGAAGTCAATGTCAATCATGAAACTAAGTTGTAATCACCGCGGTTCGTTTCGTGCTCACTTAAGGTCACAGCACACATATCTACTCAGAAAGGGATCGTCACCGTATCAACTCGAGCTATTCAGTATGCTTTGTATGAAACTTCCTACTACAACGCATACTAATCGGACTCATAATGTAATCGCCTCGCCTCGGGACAAGCTCACGAACCGCGGTGCGGTGCGTGGTCAACTTGCAGTTCCCGCGCTTACGGCTCATCGTCCCCGCACTTACGTCTCTTCTACGTTATTTTTCCTCTTCATCCAGTGCTATGGCTACGATAAACATCTCGCGTATTAGAAACCGAGACATAAACGTACGCTACACTTCACGTTCGGATTCAAACTGATCTGGTGCCAGCCAGGTCAACCAGCGGTTGCAGAGCCGTAAGCGCGGCTTATCCGTCGCCTAGCCGTAGCCGATTCGACGTATCAGAGCTGCTGATCCGCTTTGGTTACGTGCTTACGTTAGGTTGACGCCTGTTTGACGGCGAGGCGAAAGGCGATACCGTGACGATCCCTTTCCGAGTTGATATGTGTGCTATGACCTTTACAAAGGGCCATCACCAACTTATCCAGCCGTATATGCTGGTGGTCGGCCCGCCGTGAGTAGGGGAAGCTTCGCCGCAAGTACGGCGTCCACCCGCGGTTGCTGAGCCAATACAGCCACTTGATTACCCGAGGCGATGCTGATCCTGTGAAGTGCATAAGTGAGTGTGAGTTGACCTATAGACACGAAACTACGACGATCTCAAACTAAATAAATGACAGTCGCGAGTTCACTCGCACTCGCCATACGAAGACGCATTTCAATGTGTACGCGTATTTTTCGCGTAGCATGAACCTTCTGTATCTATATTATGTTCTGTGTCATACCCAAGGTACTCGCAAAACTGAACAAAAGAGACACGGCCAAGATAAAAGTATTAAACGCTCCAAGTTTCAAAGAATTTTTTTCATTTCTTACAAAATTACGGAACTACGGAGGCTATGTTTTTGTTTTGCTTTTAAAAATATTGGGTCACTGAATTGCTAAAGCTAAATCAGCTTTTTCTTCATGCAAAATGAATTGTTGGTCTTAACAATGGGGGTAACAAAAATTGAGATGATCGATCGATTTGTGAGTCGTATTTTTAGCTAGTCACAGTCTTCAGCCCCGTCATATTTTAAGTTGATCTTCCGGACGGATTCCAGAATGTAAAATTCTGTAGTAAAAAGAAAATAGCTAACGCAGGTCGTAGCTCTTAGAATTAGTAAGGCGATGACCTCGTGAGAGCGGAGGGGCGTTGGATGCAAGTGGCACAGAGTTGTTCTAGGGGCCTTATGTTATGTAGCTGATATAATAAAGGTAGGATGAGAGACTTTGTCTAACAGCTTAAAAAGTAACCATTTAAACAGTAGCATAAACATAACATTACGCCAGTATTCCTTAAAGGGTTAGGCACATGTGCGTACTTATACATTGCGCCAGTTATATTTAATTACCTTATATTGTATTACTAATAGGAACGTATTGCAGCCAACATGGCACTAATCCAGACTCCGGCCTATTGTTAAGAAATTCCTAATGGAAAAACCCACACCCAAACCCACACTTGCCTAGGAGATCGAAACCAGGACCTCGTCCTTATACTTGAGAAATATCCACTTATACTTTAATCCTACGTAAATCTTAAAGAAAATAAAAATACAAAACCTTGCTATCTACCAATGGCCAAAGCCTTCGTAAATTGCGTCACAACACCCGCTTGAGCTTAATTATGTTAATACTTTTAAAACTCCACCGAGCTACCAAATCCGTATCAAGATTTAGCAATTCCCTTTACGAAAACAAAAAAAAGTCTTCAAACATTCTTGCACGTCAGAGTACGCAGTACAGATAGCAAAATTGGATCATTCAGCTTTACTGCATTCGCGGTTTAGTTTCCAAACATGTAAACAAGTAATTAGTGTCTTTGGAAAATATTTTATAACTTAACGTATAGTTAGATTGGCGCTAATACTTTAACCATTTTATGAATCTTTTAATTCTACAGGTACTGGTCATTCTGAAATCAACTTTATACACACTGACATTCGTATAGCGGTTAAATCTCGTCCAGCAACATGAAATCGCAATTTTTGATGCCCCCTTCATTTTTTGTCGCTCAGAACCATAACTAGCTGGAGCGAGTAACAGCGGGAATGCTATCGCACGCGGCAGCATCGGCGATGCGGTCGGTTGCATACAATAGGGAACAGGGATTGGAATAGACTATACCTTCAGGGCGCTCCAAAACGGTCGCGATACTATGACGTCAGAGGTAGGTACAAAACTGCATATTTATGCGCGCGCAAATAGAAGCCCGACTGTGCTCGTATATTTGCCGACAGTACCAGGGAGGTGCGAATTTAACGAGTTAGATCTTTCTATATTTAGATGATTGGCGGATGAGGTAGGGTTGATGCTTCAGTAATATAATAGTGTGAGTAGGTGGACTTTTGAGGATGCTGCGTGGAGAAAGATAAACGTATTTGTATAGTGATCCTGAAATAAAATCTCATTCTAATTATTTACCTATGTGTGATTATTTTTATTTAATTTTGCTATGAAAATGGGTGGAAGGTAGAAAGACAATGACAATTTAAAATAACAAGTCTAACAAAAGTTGTAAACAACAACGCAACAGATCCCAAACAAACTTGTACCAAACTAAATTGATCCGCAACCAGTTCGAACCAACAATAATCCAATCCGAATCCCCCATAATCCAAACTTAGTTATATAACACATTATTATGTTAATTCCAACATAACATTGTGGCAAACGCTAGTTGAATCCAGTTCACGGAGAAATGGCGTTTGAAATTCAAATGGCGTATTATACATATCAAGGCAGCCGTCTGTCTGTCGGCGGTAACCACGTTAAGGCAGTTAACCCAATGTCTAATTTGACAAATCTCGGTTTAACCCGGAATCTAGAGAACGATAACAAGCTCTGGATTGAATGAAAACATTTTTGTTGTCGGTGTTTCAACGGATGCCGGCTGAATGCAAAATACGGTGCGACCTTATTGTCGTGAGTGTGGGTGACCTGAACCCGGTCTAATAATTTAGAATGCTAGATCGCATGACGTAGAGACTCGTACTAATTAGACTCAAATGGTGATTCTAAAACTCACTAACTACTAATACCTAAATGCTAGAAATCTTTGTAATTTTCTTGTCAGTACATTTAGAGAGCAAAACTCCTTGCACAACGCAGCTTGATAACATAACGAAATCCACAATACTGGAATTTCCTACTTCAAACTAAGTTCCACCCTGTATACTTTGCGTCACGCTACAAAGTCGCTACAGTCAAAGTGTCAATGGGAAATCTATGCAAGCAGCTCGATTGTTCGCGTTCACCGATATCTTTGTACATACGTTCAGAAACTACGGAGTCTTATCCTGGAAATTCGTTTGTGTATATTTGATTGTGACTGGCTCGCTTCACTGGCTTGGTTTCTTGTTTCCAGTCAAGCAATGCGATTTAATAAAATTAGAATAACTTAGTTTGAATATGGAAAGGTAGAAATTCGAATAGATACCTAGTGATATTTTCAATTTTCAGCGTTGAAATGAAAATAAGTCTGATTGGTAGATTAAGGTAAAATTAGTAGATTAAAATATTACCTTTATACAATTTGATAAGTAGTCATCAGAGTTCGTGAAAAGTTTTAAATGGGCAACTTAACATTTTCGATAGAACAAACACCGAAATTAAGTATTAATTTTCAAACTTAGTTAGTGTATAGCAACGTCATTAGGCAGGTACGTCGGGATCTAATCGCAGGTTAACCTCGTGGCTAGTACTACTATATAGCGTTTACAACAACCTTAACGGCTGTATAAAAATTTGCAATCCCCTGGGGAGAACCCTTTGTTGAATTTTACACCAGTCTTTATATTTTTGGGTATGCCAAAAATTGTTCCGAGTACCCAATTACGATTACCAAGTTTCTGGAAGGTCTATTGGGGCAAATAATAGGATTTTCTTCAATAAAAATACAATAGAATTGCCAAGTTGTAAGAATAGCTGAAATGTAAGTAAGTTATCGTAACCCGAACACTTTTGCGGAAGCAGCAAGTTTTCCCGAACATTCCATTCATAGAAGTTATATTTATAAATCTTGGAGGGAGCGGTAACAATGTAAAGTCCCGGTAATACAAGAAACGAAATGGGACTGCTCTTCGTTCCAACACACGTTGTAAGTACTCTCTTTATGTCGTCTTCGGGGTAAAACCAATATTAATATTTCACACTACGTTAGCTTCATGTGTATATAAATATCATGGTTATACAGAGTGACAAATTCATGTTCGAGTTTTATTATGATGACCATATCAATTGGAACTAATTGACATCAAGCAATATAAAATCGAAAACAATCTTATTTTAATTAGTTATTTTGAACGGGAGTATAATTATTATAGTGTGAACCACCACGTGATCACATTCAAAAATGATCTCTATTACTTACAAGATCATAGATACGGAGACCGAACGCATGGGATCACAAACACTGAAATAATCAAAGACACAATATTACAGCTAACAAAGTTAAAAAGACACTCATCAATCTCCTTACATGGAGCGTGGAACTCTTCTGATATCCCTGTCTTCTTCCGCAGGTGGTGAAGGCCAGGAGCACGGGCCGGTGTTCCTGATGGAGCCGCCGCCTCGGCTGGTGTTCTCCAACACGACTGGTGCGCGGGCCTCGTGCGCGGCGCACGGTTTCCCCTCGCCGCAGATCGCCTGGCAGCAGCCGGATGGCGCACAGCTTGATGATGTGCCGGGATTGAGGTGAGTGCGCTGCTTTTTGACATCTTTAAACTGGTTCTTCATATACGACGATAAGTATAACCAAATTACTTAGACTACTTTCTGAGGCATGGAGGAAACTCGGTATTTAATCGTTGGTGACACATCCACAGCTCGACCCGAGCGGCTATTATTATTTAGCCACGAGCTCCTCCAAGCTCTAAATGTCTTGGACGTCTTATTTAACCTACGTACTCAGACGGCAATAAGTTTTGAGACTTTAGATTGACTCGCCAAAATCCGTCATATGTTCAACGACAGTATTCGGAAATTTAGTGTTTTTCTGTGTGTCTCTAAAATTAGAACGTTATCTGAACGGTCCTCAATCGGACCACTTTACCTGAAGGACCAAGACAGGACGTCTCTCAAACAAGATAATAATGAGCTTTGTCAAGGCCATCAGCAATACTAAGTTACACGTGCCTTCAGAGAAACTGTTTAGAGTTATTAATTACTTAAAATAAACACGTTTCCTGCCCCCTATCCTAAATTGTCCAAACCCAAGCTGGAACCGAACAATCAATCAATCAATCAATCAATCAAACTTTATTTGTGAACATAGGTATTACAATAAAGGTCTTATGTATACAATTTAGTCGAGCTCTATGTCCTACCAATGAAATTGGTGTACAAATCTATACTATCACTTGCTATACATTTTGACTGTTTAGGTATTGCACTGTTGTAAGCAACAGCAGATTTTTTTTTAAATTACCGATGAATAGTTTCTACTGAACACGTGGTAATTGTTTGTACGTCAATGTCCCTCCCCCCCTGTATTATGCAAATAACATTTCCTCATACATGTGTGCGCTAAGGCGCGTCCAAGTTCAAGAGTAGTTTATAAACACGTACAGCTATTTATTGGGGAACGCTGAATAAGAGGGATCACATCCACGCCAGCTGCGGCTCTCATCTTATATTACGCATGTTTACCAAAGGGTTGGCTGTACACTGACATATTTTGAGAAAAACGCTTTTCCTTGGATATCCTACTAACATTGTAAATGCGAAAGTTTGTAAGGATGAAAGGATTTGAACGAAATTTTGCACACAGATAGTTTATAACCTGGATCAACACATAGGTTAGTTTTTATTCCAGTAGTATGATCCCACGGGACAATTTATGGAAGTTCACTCGCATGTATAACAATGGATTTGAATTCTGAGTGTTCTCTGCCTTCCAAATTTGCAGCCGGGCAACCAAATGCTGGTAACAGAATCCTGCTTTTAACAAAATAAGGATCAAGTTTAGCTGTCCTTCCCGGGAGCCAGATTATAAACCAGCACACTACCCAAACTCTTGTAAAAGTAAATAAACACGTACCAAACGTATTGGGTTCTCGTGTATAATATAAGAGGGATCACAGCGCCACCTGGTGCCAATGTGCCGAAGAATTCTGTTCTGTGCCGAAAGTGCCGCGAATTACAATAAGATGTGGTTTCTTGAGTATATGGGATGTTTTAGTGAAACATGTGTTCGGCTGTGAGATTGGTTTTGGGAATAAAATTATCTTGGAGTGCGGTCATGTGATTTTTTTTTCAGCTTCACAGCTTTTTTTCTTTAAAATAGTGACCTGTTGCTTGACTCTTCTCGTGACGGTCACATATTAAGGGGAAAGCTCTTGAGGACTGCAACGAAATGTTATTTGCGGTAGTGCAATATCTGTATCTCTTTGTTTTATAAAAATAATATCTACTATTATTAAAGTAAAGTAGTAAAGTGGAACACTAAGTATCTATCTACTCGTATTTATTTGTTGAAAGAAAACGTGTGTTTTTCAAAAGAACCATTCTAGTATTGCTTGCATCACGCATTGACAACAAAGGAACACCAAAATTGTACACTTTTACTATGTTTTGTTAGTAATTAATTACCCATGACACAGATTTCCTTTTTCCATGTCAGCGAAACTAGTCTAGGTGTTATTTCTGACAGGTCACCTCGAGTTCTACGGATAGTAAAATTCTCCTATAGAAATAAGAATCTCTATGACAGGCATAAAATTGACATAATAAAGGTTCCATTTCTCTTGTAAGTTCGGAACCCTAAAATCAAATATACTGAAAAACACATTATTTAGATACTGTGTGTATAAGGGCTGCGGTTAAATATGGCTGGCAGCCGCTAGTCGAGAGCTCTTCTAGCTCAGCTCAGCTACAAGTAAATATACTACTCATAAAGAGTGCTTCAGTGAAGAACTGTGCTGTTAAATGACTAGCTCGTTCCAGTCAATAAGCCTATCGTCTACGACGCGACTTAATTAACTAATTTGTGGTTGTTCGTGTCTTGTACGGATCGTCATTGAATTACTAGTGTTATGACAGTCTGGGTAGTCATTGGTCATTTGAGTTAGTAACGTTAGTTTTGAGTAGTTTCGTGGACGACCGATCTAACATTAACATAGCTCACCAGAAAGTTTATTGGTAAATAACAGCTTGTACATCGGTAACAAAACAATAAACACACACACATTTATTACATCAAAATTATACGAAAAAAATAATAGTAATTGAATGGTAAATTAAACGTTTCGCTTTGCGTAAATACACAAGCTAATTTCGCTGACTAAAAGTATTTTGTACTACTTGTAATGCACTTAGTTAAGGTATTTTTTTCACTAAGCGGCGTAATCACTAGCTTACAAACGTTTATCAAACGTCTGCTGGTACTATGTCTTTTGATGTAATTCTCCTAACCCTAGGGATTTTATGAGAAAATAACGTTAAAACAAAGGTCTGAAATGCAAAGTACATGTACACATTATGAACTCACAGAATAAACCAAAAATATTCCTTACCAGAACTGAACGATGCAAAACGCAAAATTAGCATCGCCACCGCGTTAAACCTTGAATTTCAACAAATACAGTTTGTGGTACAAACGGTATATCCTTAAAATAATCCAAGTGTCGGAATTCGGATGAGCGTCATGAAATATGTATCAGACAGACATACAGACTATTACCAATAGTTTCCCGTGACGGTGGCACACCGGGCGCACACCGGGCGCGGCAGTATGTTCACTCTTTTGCTCCTACTTTCATTTGCCGTCTGTAGAGATCCTTTGTGAATTTTTGAATGTTCGTTTGAGGTTCTATTGTGCTGTATTTGAAAATGAAAGATGGTTTAAAGGTAGATTGTCTATTTTATTTATTTGACGTAAAGGATAATGTTCTTTCTGGGATAATGTTTATCAGCATAAAGCGTGCTAGTTCAGTACACGACACGGACATGAAATAAACTACAAGTAGAAGAATAGGTGATCGACATACAGTTCTACTTTTTACACAAAGGTTGGAGCGGGTACTTTCTCAGAGTTTAGCTACTAAAATGAAGGCAATTTTATATTTGAATAGAATAGCTATTCCTAGAATTAACTACTTTTTTTCGTACGGACGGGCGCAGATAGCTCCGATATCCAAGCTGAATCTCTGTTCTTAATACGAAATAATATTTATGGCTTCACATGCCAGTTACTTATTAAAGAATCGAAGGGGAGTAAAACCTGTAAAGAAGAAGAAGAAGTATATTGCAACATTATAAAGCTAGATATTTGCGAAATCCAATAACAAGTGTCCATTTAACACCGTCAGAAATCACATTACATCCTTCCTTGCCCCGTAATCAAAACTACGTACAACTATTATTTTACTCCCTTCAGCTGACTGCCTGAACTAACATTCAATATTATAACGGGGTACATTAAAATCCCCGCTCTTATAACTAAGTTTCGTAGTAATAAGCTGATAAAATTCTCTTGTTTGACCTAACTTTAGGGTCTAATCGAGTGTGAAAACCGAATAATATCACGCGTCACTTAATTTTTAAGAGTGTTTGTGTGTTTAGGAGCGTACATAAATAAGTAATGTTTATAGTTCAACCCTAACGCAAAGTATTCCAAATATTATTTTACAGACTCCAACAAAGTATTTCGTTTAGGAATAAATGTCTAAAGAGGAAGAGAAACTACATGTTTTTTACAGCCCTTTGACGGTAGCAAACTCATGTCTGGAATTCTAATAATATAAGAACGAATAGATATAAGATATCACACATAAATATATCAAATTTCGATACAAGTACAAACACGTGCTGCTCTGAATAACGTCCTAGTGTGCCTTCATCTTAAAATCTGCTATCGATCGGCCAGTTATTTTGAATTCTTGATTTTTAGCGACGTTCCGTGATACAGTCCGTAAATACTCATGCATACTCATCGCAGCTGTGCGACTTGCATGCGATATGCCGGAACTATACTAGTCATAGTTTTGATATGTCTAGGCATGGTGATCGGGAAATAAAAGAAATGTCACGTTTGCACAAAAATTATGGCGTGTTCTCTGTGGCTTTGCGTGACATGCAGAAAAAATATTTTTCCAAACTGTGTTATTTGTATCGCTTTACCAATAGAACATTAAAGGAGAACATAGGAGATTAAACAATCAAAAGCACATTGGCCTCCAATTTTTAAATCTATGGTATTAATAAAATACATCAATTTACTTAAGGTATCTCCGTTGCTATTTTACTTATTTTTAATTTGATAACTACTTAAAAACAGTTAAAAACTTAAGGGCTTAGGGATAAGACTACCAGCACAAAGTTCTCTGATGATAACTTTAGTTTAGCACATTCAAGCAATCCATTAGATTTCATTTCCAAGCCAAATACGAATAAAGAAAATAGGTACGGCTTAAAAAACAACGAAGCCTTATCAAAGGACATCACCCACATCAAATACAATATGACATTTATTACCAAGCTTCTTCATCTTTATTTACAACAAACCCTTCTTCAAACACATTGCGATATTTCTCCTGAGATGTAACCCCTTCGCCACAACATCATATTAGGCACACAATAAGCAATATTGCCCGCTGTATCTGAATACGGCGCCGCGCTTCCTGATCCCACTCGATCAATAGTTCACGCTATATTTGGCGACCGGGACTCCTGTTGGACGTCATTTCAAGTCCTAGAAATAAATATAGTTTAGAGTAGGTCATGCGATATATTCGTGGCGAACTTTTGGCGTGGGCGTAGTTTTAAGATAGAAAACTGTGTCTGAATTATCTGAATATTTTGAAGTAACCTAGTGTGAATATAGGTTATACTTAACTATAATGAACTTCACAGACTATTTACTTAAATTGCGGTCTCAGAAGACAGTTATATCTATACTAATATTATAAAGCTGAAGAGTTTGTTTGTTTGGTTGAACGCGCTAATCTCAGGAACTACTGGTTCGATTCGAAAAATTATTTTAGTGTTAGAGAGCCCATTTATCGAGGAAGGTTATAAAATTTCACGCGGACGAAAGTCGCGGGTAACAGCTAGTGTGTAAATAAAACATTTTGAGGCTCAGACAGACACCCATCTTTTATTATCTTCTTAACTTAATATTTTCGTTTTCATTTCAACGTCTGAAATAACTTCCAACAACTTTTTCAATTCCCAGACCTTTTTGTCTTTAACGAACAAATTCTCTATCCAAGATAGGTATCAAATATTAAAGACTATATTTCAAAGAGCAGGCACTACGGTGAGGTGACACTAGTTTGAAAATAAATGTTATTTCGCGCTATACCGAGCCCATGTGTCGTAATAAATAACGTCTATTTTCTGTACAATACAAGTGATATTTCAAGGTAATATTCCCAGGAGGACGGCAGTAAGCCATGTAAAGCCAAGGTATAAGCTTACTGACCCAACACCTGTATCGTGCCTAAGTTTTTGAATATAATGGTTTGTTTTTCAACAATGGAACGATTAATCTGGGTTCAAAAAGAAAAAAAGCCACGCCATCTAGACGGCTTATACTTACCTCCAAAAGGCAATCGTTGAATTTCTTGACTATTATTATAATGAAATTAGCATTTTTAACGTCTTTATATTTACACAAATTTAAAAACAAACAGTTTAGGTGTACATCATTAATTATGTACACTACACTATTTTAATTCTCTTCTACAGTTGTCTAGTTTTAACGGTGCGCGGTGTGACAAATATAATCGCATAAACCCTCCTATCCTCTTTTAAATATAACTTTATTGTTTTCATTGCCTAATCACCTTCTGAACTTTAAAATTTATAATAAACAATATGATCTCATCCAGTCTAAGCTATAGCGCCTAACATTTCGTGTATAGCCGTCAAAGAGACGGATGGCTGTCTTATCTCCGATGATACTCATCGCGTCGTATTTCTAACTTATCACCGACACGACAGTAATCACCGGTACGATCAACACGCAAGCGGTGATGAGTGGGAGGCATTCTTTAAGTACTGACGCAGTATGTTTAGATTTACTTCATTTGTTTTTTTCTTTTGTGTTGGAAAATATAGGTTGTAATTGGTTTACGTTTAGGAGAAAATTGTGTTTAGTATAGCTATTATCCTATTCATTTGGCACTTAATCGTTTCTGTAATTTCACATTTTGTAATTTATGTTTTAAGAATATGATAATTTATTTTGACATTTATTAATTTATTCTAAATCGATTGTCTATTTTACTTTTGACTTGTTAATTTAATTCAATAATGTTTCTAATGTAATTCTGACATTTAGGTTTAGCAACTATTTATGTGTTTATATTTTTATTTTTATCTATTTTTGTTTTATATGGGTTTCGGACCTGAAATAAATGAAATTTATTATTATTTTGTTCTATGTGGGCTTGTTTCACAGTTTCCGAATATCTAAGTACTAAACTGTCCGCCGAAAACTCAAAGATGGTATAATACCATTATTACGCAATTTTCTGCTAAAACTTAACCAATGACAAACAGGTTATTTTATTAATGGTTTAAGAAGTAGTTTTTTGGGATTGATTTTTGTTAAAGCTAAGGATAATAAATTGTACAATTATGATGTGAAATTAATCCCTATCAAACAAGGTAACATTGTCCATTACAAATATTCCGAAACAACATCTTCAATGTACAAGAATACTACATTCATTCATTCATTTGTAGGTGTGCTGATAGCACATGAGTAAGTAAACGGAACAGAGTTAAAGCTTCTAAAGAACGTTCAAAATTGTTACCTATTTTGGTAGGGTTGTCACAATATGTTAAGACAAATTAAACAAAACATTTGTTATATAGTTTTATTATTGAGTATGATACAGTCCAGTGGCGAAGGGTGAAAACTCAGTCAGGGGAACCCGAAGAAAAAAAATGAGAATTACCTTTTTTTTTTGTTTTTTATCTCTGTTTACTTTGACCTTATTTTCGTTATCAGTGACCCCGAAAACCATGAAAATGATACCCATGATGAAAAAAACAAAATAAAAAATGTTGTTGCCATCGAATTTTCATTTTGACCTCATTTTTGTTATCAGCGAACCCGAAAACCACGAAAATGACACCCATGACAAGAAAGCCGAAAATAAAGTGAAGCATAAAATGCAGGGGGAGTATAATAAAAAAATGTAAATAAGTCAACAAAATAAAAAAACTAGTTGGTACCAAATACGATATAGACCATTACTCATTCTATCTTGTTCTCCCATACATACTTTCTTTTTCTGTCCTTGTCGTAACTCGATAATCTTCGCCTTACCGGGCTCCTTAACTCCTTAGTTACGAGGGAACATAGAAACAGACATTACATACATACAGGTCAAACACATAACCCTCCTTTTGGGCTTCGCCGCAGTCGGGTAAAAACACACCGAGTAGTATCCTCTTCTTATTAAAAAAAAGGATCATACAATAAAATATAGGTACTTACTTGAAAAAGTAATAGTCAAATATTTACTTACCTATTGTACTCCTTGGGATAGTTAAAGTATGATAAATTTTTGTTTTTTCTACTATTATTCATACACACAGTACAATAAACAAACATTTTAATTTTAATATTCAAACTTGCAACCAATCTTGCAACTGACAAAACAAACAACGTGCCCCTTGGTTGCCATGGCACCGTGCCGTGCTGACCCTGAGATTGTCCACTGGCTGTGCCAGCGTAAACCGGTTTTTTCCAGTCTCGCCGCGTACGCGACAAGCGGCCAGTGGTCACGCACACATGCCCCGCGTGCTTGTAGTAGTGCAACCGATTTGCGCGGTTGTATGAAGCTTTAACTCTGTTCCGTTTTCCTACTCATGTGCTGATAGTTCGATTAACCTCAGCCTTGCTGGTGAAGGCCGCCTCAAAAGGTGTTCCTTTGTGATACCGCGCCGAAACTAATTAATTTCTTACCGCCCTTTGTCTTTGAATATTTTAGTTTAGTAGGTAGTTATGTTATTTCATCGAATTTGTGAGAACAACTTCTTGAGAAACAGTTTAGATATTGTACCTACCTACGTCCCTTAACGAAAAAAAAAACTAATTAAACTTGAAATGGACATAGTTGCTTTTTCTAAAGAAATGTTGAGTATAATTAATTACACACGTAGGTAAGTCTTCTGCATGCTGCTTTATTTATGAAACTTTAATAAAACTTTATTCACCATCAAAAATTGTACAAAGGCGGAATTACTACCTTGGGCATTTTCTACCATTCTGACATAGGGTGATGCAGAGATTACAACATAATATATTAAAATATAAGATAAATATTTCTACTAAGTCTCCATTTTACATTACTTTGACTAAAGTATTATTTATATACTCAATGCTCAATACTCAATACTTTATTGCATTCCACAATGTGAACTTAGGTGGTAGGTACATACATTAGGATATATACATTCGTTTTGGATCGCTGTGGGCCCTGTCGGGTATAACAAAATAGGAAAGGAGTTAGTATCTTAGTTAGATGTGGAGGCTGCTTGGGTACTCTACATCTAACTAAGTAATTCTCTATGACTAAGTATTGGGTATATGTTTTGAACATACACCAATAATTACTATGTTTTCTTTTTGTTAACCTCATAATATCCATATTTGTTAACATGATATATTATTAGGTATTTGTTCAATCCCCATTACCGTGGTTAACCAATATGACACATACTAATGATATGAAAACATTTTGAGATTTTGTGTGTGACACACAAAACGTCTACTACAGAATACGCACGTAATTTTTCCGTGAAAATAGGCCATTTCTGACGTGTAGCATAACGTGTCTCTTGTGACATCAATCCAGACGTTATTATAACACACTCAATTATCATAAGGTCAAAGTCATCATAATAGCCTATAATGTTCTTGCTGCTACGAAACAGCACAGAAGCTTGTGCTGTTCTCTCTGTGAGAGTGAGTGTGACATGATCCACCACCTGGGCCCAGACTAAGGTGGGGATGTCACATGTCTTCAGTTTTTAGTAGTGGCGATGCAATAAATTACACAAAGTCTCGCGCCTGGCTGGGTTCGAGGCCATGACCAAAAGAGTAAAAACACACTTACGAAGCCGAAAAGCAAGTGTTCTTCGCGTCATTGTGTTTTTTTTTGTTTCATACCTGAGAACCTTCTACTTACGGAGATATTAAAACTCCATCGTTTTTGAAAAAAAAACTATGTTTTCAATGATATAACTTTACTTTAAATACCTCCATGACCCCTGTACTATTCAAAGCATCCATCAGCACAATGTTTTGAGTGCGTTACAGTGTGCGCTACCGTAAATCGTGTTTTTTCACACAAAAAAAGTCCTTTCCCTTTCCCCCATTTATGACTCACACTCGCCTAGTCTTACTTAAAGTCATAAATGGTCGGGCACGCCGCAATCGCGGCGGTAAGACCCCTCTTTGAGGAGTGGCTGGATAGGCGTCACGGCGTCCTGACCTACCGCATGACGCAGGTCCTCACCGGACACGGAAGCTTCGGGAGGTACCTGTGTCTGATGGGAAAGGAGGAAACGCCTGGGTGTCACCACTGCGAGGACCGCCCGGAGGACACGGTGGAGCATACGGTGCAGGACTGCCCCGCTTGGGCAGGGCACCGCCGTGTCCTCACGGCGGCGATAGGCGGAGACCTCTCGCGCCCGGCATTGGTCGAGGCCATGCTGCGGGGCGAGACGGAGTGGGAAGCGGTCGCCTCCTTCTGCGAAGCAGTCATGCTCGCGAAGGAGGAGGCGGGCCGCGTGAGGGAGAGGACAGCGTCCTCCCTCCACCCCAGCCGCAGTGGTAGACGCCCACGGCGCCGGACGTCGGCAGACGATCTCCGGCCACCGTAGGCGCGGGCTTGCGGGCGGCGAGTAATGGGCGACTCGCTGTCCGACCATGGACCATGCCCGGGTCGACGGCGCGTTGTGTTCCACGCGCGCCTCAAAGAGTGTCAGCATTATGACGGGGCCCCCCTCTAGAGGGCGAAAGCCTGCCGGGGTCGCGGGACTTATAGAATTACCGTGACCCTGGATCATAAAGGGCTATTGAAGGACACCGTGGATTTTAGTCAGTACAAGTCTGACAGTTCCTCCCACTCTGCCCTGGGTGGGAGGACTCATTTGATGATTTTACCACGATAAAAAAAAAAAAAAAAAAAAAGTCATAAATGGTACCTATTGAAGTTACTTGGAAATCATTCGTTACATAATCTTTTTACCTGTAAACGCCTCGAAACGATGAAAGGGTCTCCTAAACTAAGCTTAAAGAATGTTATTTAAGCAATGTATTCAACAATCTGTAATTTCTTAGGACTTGAGTAAGCGAGTTCTGTCTATATCCTTCACTAGCTGTATATCATCTCGCAAATTAGATGCATCCATCCGATACGTCCTAACCATTGACTGACGCATTACACTGCATTTGCATTAGACTCGAGATAGGTTGAAAATAGAATTTAGTCTCCAGGTTTATTTTGCAAGGCTTTTAAATAAAGCAAAACCAATGGATAAAAAGTTGTATCTCGTATCGGCACGAACTTGGTAATAAGGCTGATAACCTCGAGTGCCCCCACACCCTATACAGTCATGTAATGAGGAAAGTCTACATCCCAAAAAATTCACTATTATTCCTAACCCCCAGAAACAAACCTCAAACAATAGAACCTGAAACTCCACATTAGCTGTTAACAACTCACATTCCATTCAGATTAGTATGCACCCTGTATCACGTCATCGAAATTACGCGCGTCATAAACAGTAGAAACAAAAGAGTGGCGCACGAAGGTCGCCTTTGTATGTGTGAGCTTGTTTGTATGGTATTACGTTTAACAAGTTGTGTGGAGACAGATTAGATGTATATTGTATGTACACGTGCAGGCTTATAAATCATTCGTAATATGAAAAAACAGTAATATTGCAACAAAAAAAACACTAATCTGTGACGGTGGTCTAGATGTTCTATCAGCGGTTACTACTGAAATTTACATTACAGAAACGTTTATGTTTGCACCCGTTGGAGCAACACGAAACGCTTTTAAAGCAGTAATTTCAATATTGATATGTATGTAGATGGCTCGATTCAGTTTCCAAAAATGTAACTTATGAATAAATCTCTGGCATATTAAGCTCTGCCCACCTAGAATTTTGCGAGAACAGCGTGGTGATACATATAATATCCTAACAAAACAAAGGAAATGTGTAGAGAAAGAGTCTTTTGTTCTGCGCGTGTATGTCGCAATTAATTACAAGACAAACGTCATGAGACCAGCGGGATGGCAAACATACAATGTATTTCTAAAGAAAAATAATAAAAACTTTGTATTAATAGTCAAGGCTTTACCCGGTATTGCGGGGTACTTACACAATAAAATAAGTAGAATTTTCTACTATACGTGTCTCTAGAGCAACGATGTATCGAGTGAAAAGGAAGACTTGTTACAATGTTTTTATATCCATACTAATATTGTAAGGTTCAGTGGGATAATTTCAGATCACTACGCGAACGAAGAAGCTAGTCTATAATATACAAAATGGTAAACTAACTGACTGATTGACTGACTGACTGACTGGGTGATATATCAACACACAGCCCAAACCGCTGGTCCTAGAGACATGAAACTTGGAGGGTGTGTTTTTTGTGAAGAGTAAGTATCCACTAAGAAAGGATTTTTGGGAATTCCACCCCTAAAGGGGTAAAATAGGGGATGGAAGTTTATATGAAAGTCCGTCAAATTTGAAGTTAGGATTTTAAAATTTTGTGTTTAGGCTGACGATTGGAAATTAATTTATACGTGTGTCAGCGTTTTTGTGATTGTAATAATTCTACTCCCGAAGGGTTAAAAGCGGGGATGAAGGTAAGTAACTATGTTTATTCGGGTGGAATCTTGGAACTCAATTTTGAACAACCGATTGAGCTGAAATTTTGCACACACCTTTGGTTCTGGTGGCAATACATTTTTATGACAGACATTCCTTAATCCTGCAGCCAGCATCGTTTCCTCAAGAGAGAACTCTTCAACGGTTAGTAGTACGGACACGAAACTTTGTATACGCGTTCAAGTTTGATAAATAAAGATGATTTTTATCATGACCTCATCCTGCAGCCAGGATCGTCTTTTCACGAAGGAACTCCTCAACGGTTACTAGGGTTTTTAAAAAGGTAGTTTTAAGTTACAATCACTAACATTTCGTCTTATGGTTGGAAACCAACAAAACGTAAATCGTTGTTTTTTTTTACTTCAACCCACAAGGGGGTGAAAAGGGGTTGGAGTTTGTATTGAAGTTGTTCGTTCGCTAAATTTTATATGCAAGTAAAAATAATATAAGTACACGAGTACCGTTTCTAACTTTTCATAGAATGAAGCGATTGCGATGACACAAAAATTATAGCCAGTTGTATGTGGCTTGCTCACGTGTAAGTTCTCCAACTGGCCTGGTTGTTTTAGTGCCCGTTTCCGAATTGGTGAACAACATTGTATATAAACATAAATAAATACTGTCAAGGACGCTATTTAGGTAGATATTGGTCCTTTACAGTAGGTATTTCTTTACAGTATTCCTCAAATATCACACTTAGTGAAGGACAATTAGCCATGAACCAAGCTCTATATTGTTATTGTTATAATAATTCATAATTATCTAGAAAAAAAGAATTTTAACTCGAAGACGAACGACGAAGTAAAATAAGATAGTAACGAAGTCAAACCTTATATTGAATATTCGAGTCTGATGCCGAAAAATAGTTTTTAGAATTTTGATCAGTTTGTTTGGATGTATGTGGTGGTTTGCACACAAAATATGTCTGAACGGATTTGGATGATATTTGGCACACATATCGTTTATAACCTGGATTAACCTGTAGGTTAGTTTTTAATCCCGGTAGTACGTTCCCGTCGGATATTTTTCAACATTCAACCGCGGGGAAGGGAAGCCGCGGGCAAAAGCTAGTACTGTACAGCAGTGGCAAAGGTTCCATACAACTCGATTCCTGCCGGCTTTCCTTTGAAAAATGGCACAGACAGTATTCTATAGGCAAATAATATAATCACATTAAATATTGTACTCCGGCTTACCTCTTACAAAAGCTGACCCTTCGCTACTGCTGTACAGGGTGTAAGGGACAGGCTCTTCACAAACAGATGGGGTGAATTCAATAAATCATACTAAGACACAATACAAGGTACAAGAAATTATTTCAGGTTGTTTTATTTCCTCATACGCAATGTGTACCGTGGCAAAACGCACGTAGCGAATGGCAAGCGCGACGACTAGTTCGATGAACTCTGTAGCTAGGCAGGAAGTGAACAGCTGATTTCACGCGTCGTTCGTTAGAGTATTTCAACATCCATTGTTGATTTTTTTATTTTAGCCGCATTATTTACATAAATGGAGTGCTGCGTACAGGAAATGTAATTTTACACTGAAATAAAGGAATAGCAACTGGAAAAAAAACATTAAAAAATAAAATTTCCGGCGAAAAATTCCGGTGGAATATGATTCAAAATAAGGAGCTGAATGCACCCTGTCAGTTTTTGGAGGGCTGTCCCTTACACCCTGTATAAAAACAATATTTCTGAGACCCTTGATAAAATGATTGCCAAAGTTCAACAAACCCAGACATACAAACGTGTGTAAAAGCTTGAACTTATTAAACGTCTCTAATGAAAAGAAGTGTTTTTCTCCAGGAAGTAAACACACGAATAGAGTGTTCCCTTTGTTTTCCACACTCTGTCACCATTAGAGCATCATTGTGTCACATTTTAAAGATACCGTAGCGAAACTCGTAGCCACGTAGCACTTACTCGTAGACGGTGCTACGAACCATGCAGCGACTGATGTCTTATTTATTTATATAGTACAGTACTGTTCCTTGTCTCATTTTAAGCTATGCCTGTTATAATAAACAACATAAAAAATGTGGATTACATTTGTTGAGCACCGTTAAAAAATTAAAATGTACAAATATATTCATAAACCTAAAAAAGTTGCGAAAACTGCAAACAAAAATAACTTTTCCTTATTAAAAAACATTCAACCGTTGAACATTAAAACATCGAAGAACAACAATCACGAAGTATTACGCAACTCAAAATGTTGTTGGTTGGGTAGAATGCAAAACTGCAGCGGTCGCGACGCTTTGTCGCGACCCGAGCCGAGCAAGCGAACAGAGCGAAACATTAAGAGCGCTAGTAAATCTAAAGTTGTACAACTACTTGTTAACTAACGGGCCTTTCACACTAACTTGCATATTTCGAGCGTTGCTGGTGCGGGGGTATGTTGCAAAATAATTCTCTTATGTGTATAATGGCCTACAAAAAAAGGTTTGTGACCAACGCATATGGCGATGCTAAAGCATCTTAACTTGCCCTCTATAGTTGAGCTCGTTCCAAGGAAATAAAACTTTAAGGTACTTATGAATTAGACTTATAATATAATTATTGTTGTCTTTAAAACATCAAACCGAAACAGCCACATCTTACTGATGAATTTACAATGTACCACCAGAAACTTCGGGGTAAAGTCTTCAACAATGTTAGATAGTCGTCAAGGAACAATGTGACGTATTAACTTTATAACTGCTACTATTCAGTGTGTAATCACCTTAACAACACTAGCGGGTTGCAAGTCCACAATAAAGAATAAAAACTAGTTGTATAGTTTTGGAGACTTTCAAAATAAGGGGGAAAAGTATTAGGAATGTTTTTGTAAAAAGAAAAAAATACTTAGTGGTGAAGCTTACCTACTTTTGTAAGAAAACGTACACTTAATAGTTAGGTTTATGTTTCCAGGAAAAGTCAATATTAAGGAATTTGAGTAATAAAATAGATTGTGGGTTCACCAAAAATATTAATTCTTATTAAATTCAATGTTGTTACGTAAATTGCTTTTAATAACACAATAACGGGTGGGTACCAGGAGTTACCACAATTTTCCGATGACAATGTCAGTAATACCGGAATATTCCCGAAACACTTCAGACAATTCATATTCAAATACTTCCATGAAATAAATAATAATTACTAAAACACAATACAAAGCTTATACTGTACTGTTATATTGTATTTACAGGAAAATAATAAAATTCCGATAAATCATAATGTAACGGCAAATATCGTGTGGTATTTCGGTAAATAACGGTGATTTGTGTAAATATTCCCATTTCCCAGTGCAATTGGAACAGGCGATACTAGCGCCATTGATTGAAGCACTAGTAGTGGTCGTAATTGGAAACTGATTGAAAGCTGGAGTTCGTTATTGCCTGATATTTATCAATCTAGTTTAAGGTGTTTTTTCATTCCTGAGTCAAAAAAAAACATTTTAAAGAAGGGCGACGATATGTCGATGCAGTTGTTTTTGTTACAATTTTATTTCTTTCAACGATAGTTATATCTTGTTTGCATAATACAACTAACCAGACCATTGCCGTATTTTTCGCATCCTGGAGTAGGTATTGTAGAGTTTTGTTATTGATATTAACATACAAAGATAGCAAAATAGATGTATGACAAAGCGCAGCACTAAATATTAAAATGTTTAAATAGAAATGGTAGGTCCATTAATAAAACTGAACTGTTTCATTAAAAGTGACCTAGTTCAGACTCCAGCAGTTAACAGTTATTATTTATTCTGAGAACTTACAGAACGATGTCAACGTTTACGTGATAAACAGAATAGTTAAACGAAATTTGCTGAACTAGACCACAGTAAAATGCAAGATCTTGTTTGTTAATGATTAAACAGGTACCATGAAACAAAATACGCAGGCGACGCCCTAGAAGGACATACACTGATCTTATTGTTGATGATCTGATGTAAGCCTTGGGAAAATAGTTGTCCCCCTCTCACTCACTTCTTACCACCAGGTGAGCATCTTCCTGCAGGGTCTAACCTTCCGCGGTTCAACTGGAAGTCCTTGAACCGACTACGGATTCAAGTGGGAAGATGTAACTCCAACCTCGTTAAGTGGGGCTACCGCAATGAAACAGCAGCGGGGTGTGGTTGTGGAGCTGTGTCACAAACCATGCTCCTCCTCCTTTCCTGCCCTCTTAGTCCAAACACATGCAAACGAAGTGACCTTTGCGCTGCCACCGACGAAGCGATGGAAGTAGCGAAGTCCTGGGCTAACAAGAGATGTATAAAAATTGTTGTGCCAGCGACACGAAGTAGAAGAAGAGTTTTTCAGAAATATCACGTGCGTAGGACTCGCAAGACCATAAGATCGTGAACGAGCAAAAGCAGTATGTGAGGACCGTGGCGGGGGGCGTGGGCATTCGGTAGTTTTTGCCTATTCTTGGGAAAATGCATGAATTCAAAGTAAATGTACTACTGTGTCAAGAAAGTACCGGGAAACGATCAATAATACACAAAATGTTAGTTATTCATCCAAAGTTATTTTATCGCCTTCAAAGTGTGTTGCTTCAGAAACGGTACACTTACGCTAACGAATAATCCAATCATCAAAACATTTTTAAACGCTTTTTCCGGAATTGAGTTCAGTTCTCGCCGCGAGTTCTCCGTTATATCTTCTACCGAATCAAAACGGGTGCCACGAAGTGGTAATTTGAGTTTAGGAAAAAGAAAAAAGTCAGCTGGTACCATATCTAGTGAATAAGGTGGTTGCTCGGTGGTATTTATTGCGAACGCGCATTATCGTGGTGCAAAATCCATGAATTTTCTTTCCACAAATCTGGCCTTTTTCGTCGAATATTGGCTCTCTTAAACGCCGCATAATGCTCAAATAATATTCTTTATTTACTGTTTGACTTTCCGGCAAGAACTCCGAGTGCATAACACCGCGATAGTCAAAGAAAACGGTCAACATGACTTGACTTTTGATCGACTTTGATGTGGTTTGTTCGATTTCGGTTCAGTTGGAAGGCGCCACTCAGAAGCTTGCTGACTAGTTTGCATGTCAAACTCGTAAACCCACATCTCGGCACCAGTAACAATGCGTTTCATGAATGTTGGGTCGGAATTGACTCGTTCTAGCATATCCTCAGCGACTCCTATGCGATTGAAGTTGTGGAGAAAATTCAGGTCTTTTGGGAAAAGCCGAGCGGCAACATGTTTCATACCTAAGTGATTATTTTAAATGGTACGGACCGACTCGTGAGACACAAAAAGTTCAGCGGTTATCTCTCTCAAACTTCAGTCAGTAATTCCTTCACTTTTGCGATGTTGACTTTAGTTGAAGACGTTGAAACGATACTACTAGAGCGAGGCAAATGCTCAATCACATCTCGACTGCTTTTGAACGCCTTGTACCACTCATAAGCATAAGTTTTTTCATACAGTCGATTCACCGTAAGCCTTCTGTAACATTTTCAGGGACTCGGAACACGGAATTCCATTGGCCATGCAAAATTGAAGACAAACTCATTGTTCGTTGTTTTCGTTCATTATGAAATTCGCAATACACACTAGATATGATCGAACTGAAAACAGTGTATTTAATCTAAATACCAGATGCAACTCAAACACTGCGCCAAAATAGAAAAGGGGAATTATAAAACGAGCGATTAAAAAAAAGCTTTGCGACTGATGATGACATACTGTATTAATAACTTGAGCGGTATGAATTTGAGTAAGCGAAAAATTAACTAAACTAACGACGAATATTGATTAATAATAAAATCCAGAACGAGCTTACAAAAAGTGGATTGTGATAAATCCATTTCATATATTAAAATTTTATCCGAGCGACTACATTACTAAGTGAGCAACTGGAAATACAGAGAGGGCAACTTCAATATTAAGATAGAATCGATTTTTCTAAGTGAGGTTAGGTTAGGTTAGGTTTTTTAATGTGAGCTCCTTATACTCTGCTCATTAGTGTATTTTTCAAAGTGGTTTTTGTATTCGAAACACTTCATTTAAGATAAAATGCCGCTCAGTATAAAAAATACATTTGCCAAATATTGAAAAAAATGCAGGACGTAACGTTGACACTCAAACAAATATTAAGTCATTCAAATATTATGAAGCTGCTCATTTTGTATTTTAAGTAACTCAAATTAATTTTTGTAGAAGACGAAAAATCAACAGAATAGTATCTACTATTCTGTTGATTTTTCGTCACTTACAGTCAGTCGCTCACTTAGTAATTATATAACCCAAATTAATTAATTTTGACACTTAAAATTGTAATTTACAGTCACTCGTTTTATTGCTACCCAATAGAAAACAGTTGTGGTAATTTACCAAAAAAATAATAATTGGAACCATAAACAAATCATCCATTCCCGATACTTTTTGACTGAATGTATGTCACTTTAACTGTCGCTACAATTTTTTCAAGTATTCGCAAAAACAAACCTCTAATGCTACTTTCTTATAGAACAATTAATATTTAAACGTAGATAGTTTTCCTTAATAATTGTACCTACAACTGCAACAATGTAGCCCGAAAAAATACAACATTAATCTAGTAGTCGTGTGAAGGTCGCCTCCTAACGACTATCGCAGCTACCCCTAAATGAAAACAGAACTATTCTGAAAATAAAGGGTGTAAATAGACCCTTAACACAAACGAAAGGCACTTGTTTTCCCCGTCTTTGCGATCATTTTTTTGTTCTAGACCATACCTGGGAACCTTCTAGTTACGGAGATATTGGGACTTTTTCATAAGTTTTTTTTTTAAATACATGTTTTTAATGTAAGATTTTTACTTTACACACCTCCACGACCCCCGTACTATTCAATCCATCCATCAGCACAATGCTTTGAGTGCTTTCCATCGAGTCCTACCTTAAAACGTGATTTATAACCAAAAAAAAAAGTCGATTCCCAGCAATAATTTTTGCGTAAAGTTACTTAGTGTGACATACAGAATGCTTGGTTGACGGATATGTGAAGGGTCTGTTTACACCCTGTATACTACTTGATTGACAGCACCGAGGTTTGCACCACACACGAAACTGGTGCATCTTATGATAAATAATTAATCATTCACAGAGCTGTTGTCTAATTTTCAACAAAAGTTTTTTAAGTCATCATTACCCCAATTTGTTTGGGGTCGCCGCAGCACGTGTTCTAGACCCTTCCAGATACTTCTCTATTAGTCATCGTCTCAGTTGTCAACCCCCACTGGGCACAAGTAGGCAGGCAGACAGGACAGGGGAGAGGGTTCAGGTAATAAGTGCACTGAGGTAGAATTAGGTATTAATATCCTTCACAAGGACACCTTGCAACCCCACGTACAGTTAGTTCTTACTATCTGCCCATTGGCACGTCGGATCGCAAGAGATAAGCGAGTTACTGGCACAAAAGCCTATAACCCGGCTGCTAATGGTGTCATAACAGTGAGAGCATTAGCGGTAATGACACCGGCGAAGTGTAGCTGCACCGGGGCAGTGACCTCGTTAGTGCTCCTAGTTTGACGGAGTTTTGGACAGGCTTTGTTTAGGAAATTGATAGTGGTGCTTCATCTATTATCACATTTCAGTTTGAAGGACTTCCTTAATTATGATTCCCCAGCCCGAAATAGTTATAGTAACGTTAAGTTAGGTAAATAGCTAAGCGTGAATTTGAGCACACTTTTTCACTTACCTAGTATTAAATCTTATCCTTAATTTTTAGTTTTTTCCGTAGTAACTATGAGACGTCAATTTATACCTCTGCTAACAGATTATCTGACATTGGTAAAATAAGCCCTAAGTAATGATAAATAAATAAAGAAACTTGCTGATACTGCCGTTCGACTATCTCCTTTTGCAGAAAAGATTAAAAAAGTAAGAATAATCGCAAAGCGGCTAAGTAGTATTTAATAAGATAACTTTAAAAGACAAGTTCCTAGAAGTAGTGGCTGAAGTAAAGAGTTGGCGATCACAGACTATAAATTCGTTTTATTCTGAATCTTTACATAAAGCTAGACCGGACTTTAAATAATAATGCCTGCAACCACTTGTGACACCCTGTCCCTGCAATTCAATGCTGCAGAGCTTTTTTTTTTTTTTTAACGTGGTAAAATCATCAAATAAGTCCTCCCACCCAGGGCAGAGCGGGAGGGACTGTCAGACTTGTACTGACTAAAATCCACGGTGTCCTTCAGTAGCCCTTTATGTTCCAGGGTCACGGTAATTCTATGAGTCCCGCGACCCCGGCAGGCTTTGGCCCTCTAGAGGGGGGCCCCGTCATTATGCTGACACTCTTTGAGGCGCGCGTGGAACACAACGCGCCGTCGACCCGGGCATGGTCCATGGTCGGACAGCGAGTCGCCCATTACTCGCCGCCCGCATGCCTGCGCCTACGGTGGCCGGAGATCGTCTGCCGACGTCCGGCGCCGCGGGCGTCTACCACTGCGGCTGGGGTGGAGGGAGGACGCTGTCCTCTCCCTCACGCAGCCCGCCTCCTCCTTTGCGAGCATGACTGCTTCGGAGAAGGAGGCGACCGCTTCCCACTCCGTCTCGCCCCGCAGCATGGCCTCGACCAATGCCGGGCGCGAGAGGTCTCCGCCTATCGACGCCGTGAGGACACGGCGTTGCTCTGCCGAAGCGGGGCAGTCCTGCACCGTATGCTCCACCGTGTTCTCCGGGCGGGCCTCGCAGTGGTGACACCCAGGCGTTTCCTCCTTCCCCATATGACACAGGTACCTCCCGAAACTTCCGTGTCCGGTGATGACCTGCGTCACGCGGTTGGTCAGGACGCCGTGACGCCTATCCAGTCACTTCTCAAAGAGGGGTCTTACCGCCGCGATTGCGGCGTGCCCGGACGTCGGTTGCGACAGTCGTTCCCTCCATACTGCCCTGAGATCGCGCCGGAGCTCTTCCCGCCACGCCTCGACTTGTCGAGGCAGCAGGGATTCGCCCCGGCGCTGCGCCTCCACGCGCCTCTCGTTGAAGCGCTGGAGGGCAGTCGCCTCCAGATGCTGCAGAGCTTCCGAGAAATTCTAAATTTAACTGCATATCTCAAAGGCGATATTCCTGGAAAGCAATATCCGCAGTACAATCCTGGAACTCCGAAGGATTAAATAAAATTACAGGAACCGTATCGTGTCACTATCGACTAGATATAAATATTTGCTAGCAACCCATGTCAGTGCGTGACCAAACAATATTGTCATCAAAATAAACTTGACAAAAATGTCACGGGAATTCGTAGAGCGAAACTTGTTTTTGACCTAGTTTTCTTAAACCTGGTTATCAAAAAACATGTTACAATCGACAGTGTACAGGGTATTCATAATCTTAGGCATATAGGCTACGCTCTAACGAGAAAACAATAGCTTTTCTTTTTCCTCTGGTAATAATAATTATATATTATAAAATACAACCTTGTGGCATCGGAAGTGCCGTACTATAAGTATGTGCCCGACCCAGTCCTCGAAAATGTCAGTGTCACATTGTACTGGGATCGATCCATCATCACTGACAGGACTATTGTAGCCAATAAGCCTTATATAGTGGTGGTAGATCGATCAGAGCGGCGCGCAATGATTGTTGACATAACGGTCCCGCATGATGAGAACCTCGTGAAAGCCGAGAAAGATAAGCAAATCAAGTATCTTGACTTGGCTCGCGAGGTTGTCGACATCTTGATCATTGTGCCGATAGTTGTATCAGCCCATGGCTTAATTGCCAAGAGCCTCGACCAATACCTGAGGAGGTTCTCGTTAGGCAGCTGGATCAAGGGCTTGATTCAGAAAGCGGTACTCCTGGACACAGCTAATATTTTTAGGAGGTTCCTCTCTCTTGAGTCCTGACCGCCGGTAGCTTGGACCCTGTTCCCGATACCGGTGGGCTACAATTTTTTTATATTTTTAAATGTTTTTTTTTATATTGTTTTTTCTAAGGAATATGGTAATTTATTTGTATAGAAATAAATAAAGGAAATTATATATGTATGTTAGCACAAGGTAGTGATTTGGTAGTATTCCTTCATCTCTGTTAGAAAGTTATGTTCAGACGTGAACGTTACACCACACAATACATTATGTCTAGTTAGAGTCGTATTACACGCAATGTATGTATATAGCTCCAGTAAACAGAACCCTGTTTAAAACCATTTGGAAAATATTTCATGAACAAAATACACCTAAAACCACTAACCACAGCAAATTAATTTGTCATTCCTCGTGCCCCGAAACTTAAAACCACAATGTCCGACATAAAGAAAATCACATTTGACATTATTTCAGAGAACAAACTAATTTGTTTGGTCCGCCGACGCCGACGTAAACTGGGACTCGGACCACGATCCGTGCTGAGAATTATGACAATTCTCTTATTGCACCGTACCGCGTTTTGAGTGTACGTGTTTTGGACGTTCACAGGAATTTTCGAATGTTTATAAGGATATCATTTTTTATTCTTAAGAAGACTTTTTTGTTGCTCCTATAAAATACTGGTATTTAGTTGCACCCGGTTAAACTGAAAGCTGACCCCAATAAAGCAGGGAAAGTCTGAAAGAATGGTGAAAAATCTTTTAAAACTGGGGGACCACGGTCAAAAACTGAACACTGTGTGCAACAAAAATCCCAAAGCACGTCACAGATATGTTAACACGCCACAACAACGACCCTCAGCGGAAAACACACCGATTTCTATTTTCGCAACACTAAAAAATATTGCAGGAATTTGCCACGACCGCACAGCCAATGTCCGGTTGCAAAAACCGTCCGGCGAAATACAGCAGCCAATTTGGCCGGACAATAAATCAGTCATATTTGTCCGGGGTTTAGCATCGGCGTACGATCCTGACTGGGCCCGGACAGGTGGGCAGGCGGGCAGGTGTGTGTAGGGTGGCATTGTCCCACATAATGTCTTGTTTTGCCCCGTTCATGCATATTCATGTGGTTTATCCGAGCCCGGCCCGCCGTTGTCGAACGAATTAACGCTACACTATATTTTGGGAAGGAATAATGGAATAATGTTTTGGGAGCTCGGTTTTGTTGGACTACTGAGAGTGTTTTGTT
This sequence comes from Noctua comes, assembly GCA_963082995.1. NCBI lineage: Eukaryota > Metazoa > Arthropoda > Insecta > Lepidoptera > Noctuidae > Noctua > Noctua comes. The sequence continues at coordinate 986,642 of OY720267.1, forward strand.
ATACAAAGACGATAGTTGCTAAGGGATAAAACTCACTCGGGATATTCAAAACTATGGAAACGGGTACTTTCACTTGATAATTTAATAGCTTAGTTTGATGCCTTTGTGTCTTGTTTATTATAATTTGTAACGCATGAATGTGTGCCAAAAATATTGTGGGAGCCAAGGGCTTTAGACCTATAGAAAATCATAAATAAGCAAAGGATTTAGAAATACTTAGATATCGGTCTGTTTTAAATTAAATCACGTCATTCACAAGTTTGCCTTTATTATATTATGAGCTAATGCTGAATGCGAGGTTTATGAGTTTAAAATTACGAGTACGAGAACCTCGACTATCTTTATGCTTTGTGCGGTCCCGTTATATAATTTGTAAAATACTTTTTCTATTTAAGTAGGTAGAGGTACTCGAAACGGAATTCCCTCGCATTCTCTTCTCGTTTAATAATTCATGTTGTTTCCGTTCTGCAACTCTCAAACTCCTGGCTATTGTACTCTGAAGCGATTATAAAAAATATCTCATTATTTTACTACAAAATCGTCTCTGTAAATGATACAACAGTAATACAAGTAATACGGGTGTTATAACAACCGTATAAAGTTTACAATCGACGTAAAGATACATTAAAAGGACCGGAAAATTACGAGTTTCCGTAGAGATAATTAGCGACAACGTTCTAGTATTGTTTATGAAGAAGGGTATCTAGCAGAATTGAATTTTACTGTTGCAATATTAGAATTTATTTTGTGTTACGTTTTGTTTTATTCAAAGTCGGGGCCTTTGTCGCGTAGTTATTTCAATTTCCTTTTATCTTTGTGCTAGGAGGTTGTCAGAAGGTTTTCTTTGGAGCTAGAGCACTCAAACACTGCTGATTGCTGTTACAGTTCTGAGTTACAGTCTATATCTGCAGTTCCTTGGTAACTATTTGTGAGAGAGATAGTCAACTATTCTAATTAGCCACGAGGTAAAGCGTAGTTGTGAATGACTATAGGAGTCTCTTATTCTTTGCAGGTGCCTGTATGTATCAGCGTAGTTACGATCTCCATGTATCATTTATTCAAATGGGGTTAGTAAGGTTGACAAAAACGAAGCTAGAAACATCATTATCATTCTTATCCATAATTATTAATACGCCCTTGTGTAATCTGACGGTCTATTTATCGTGTACAAACTTAGGGCTGAAATGCTGAATCTATACGAGCGGCTGGACGATAGCACTAATCAATATGTCTAAATTATTCTTAATTTCTTATTATTATTCTTAATTATTTTATTATGAAATATTTTATTATGTACATTATATACAAACAACAAATAGATCTAAAATAATAATAAAAAATGAAGACTAAAATAAGTCGCTACATAATATTATACATCTACGACAATAAAGGACACTTAGGCGTCAAAGTACTCCTCCGCATCGCTGTCACCCGGGAACGTACCCACAAGACTGGCAGCATTGCCACGTTTAATGGCAATGCTCGTACTTTGGCCAAAGAAAGAGCCAGCCCTCTGGTCAGGCAAAGTGTCGGCGAGAGTTCATATCACCCAAAGGCTTCAAAAATATTAAAATGCCTGCTTGTGAAAATACATCTTTTCGAATAACTTTTTTAAGATTGGTTAAGGTTACGTTATTATGGTTTTAGTTTTAGTTGAAAGAAACTTATCAAGGACTTAAAAATGAAACCGTAATCAAATAATCTCTAGATTATTTGGCGACACAAAATAAAAGCTGTTTGTTAGTAGATTTTAATCACAGCTCAACAATTTAATATTAAACTTGTTCACAAAACGTTTCTAATCCTAACTTAGGCCAAACAGTCCTTTACATCCAAATTTGAATAGGATTTTGCTGTTTGTCTTCAAAATTATCTAACAACTCAGTAAAACATCGTTCATTGGGTTTATTACCGGCTAAGCTCGTGCTAAGTCAGCGAGGTCTCTTCGGGTGCGCTCGGGCGTCGTCGTAAATCTTTGGCTGACGTTTGATTTATCCGGGGCGGGTACAGACGGACTAGACAGCTATGGGATTCTGCTGAGAAAACTTTTGTGAAGCATTGTTCAGTTTTAGGAAATGGCTGGAATAAAATGGATAATAGGTACTTTACTTGGTGCTGAGAAAGAAAATACTTTGCACAGTCAGCGCGGAAATAAATCTGTGTTGAACGCACGCAATGATTTTGTGCTGAGTAAAATTACTTTTGTTTTAGCTGAGTGAGCACTGCAGCATAAGCATGCATACATGACACAAGAAATGCCTTTTATTTTTAGATTGCATTTATGTATCAATTAACCTTTCAAGTACGTCTATTTCCTTGAAGTCGATCGATTATAACTACCTTGGGTCTACATTTAAAATCATACCAATTATTTCAGCATACCAAGTTCAGTAAAAATGCATTTTTCTATTCTCAGCCATTCCAGGTATTAATAACGCAGACCACAAGTTTATTGAAGAATCTCAGAGCTAACTAAGGAAATGCACAAAGCGAAGTAAACCTTGACACTCTTTGAAAAGGTTTATTTCTGCATAGCTGAAAACTCATAATAGTCTAGAAAGTCTAAGAAAACTGGATTTTTGTTATTGTTCTGCGTTTTTAATTGAAATTATTGTTATCCTCTATTAGTATCACCTACCCGACTGTAAAGAAGATGTTTTATTTATCAAGGAAGGGTTACCTTTTTATTATTTTTTTCTCATTTAATCCCCTTTTTAATTAGGGACTTCTAAATAAATGCACTGTGGGTACTTTCGTAAAATATGTCTAATACTTTTGATGGATGCGAACTACTGATTTATTTTGTTACAACATAATATTCAGTCAGCCACTACGCACACACATTAATTTTATAATATACTAAATAAATAATTTATATTTAGGTGCATAACATTGAGTTATTCCTATTATCACGCAGTCAGCACTGAGCCGACAGTCTTAATTAAATGGAAATGGGCAGTTAATAACACAGCATTAAATTAAAGCTCGGTTAGCTATAAAACTACTGATATAACTCTGACAAATGATTATGTTAGCTTAGCTTAACTGTGTTTGTTATAGGTATTCTATTTATTTCGTAGGTTGTTGTTGAAAAAAATGGCAAAGGGATCATGCCAATACGATAAACATCAAAAAAACCTGGGCGCACAATACAATTTTACTGCAGTCACAAATTCGTTTTTCGAGTGACATTATAATGAATATGTCACAGCGTTAGTAAAGGTCCAGTAAATGTTTACGAGCCGATAAGAAACAAATGAAAGGAATGGAAACAGGCACTGAATTTAAATAAAACTAAACCTTTGAATCACACCTTTGAGTCTCTAAATTATAAAATTGTACAGAAACTCCAGTTTACATGATTCGCTTCAGTGCCTGTAAACAGACTGTCCTGAAAACGTCACCGTCCCTCTTAATGAATTTTTAATTTTCAAAATAGTGAGACTAAAAGTTTTCTTTAATTTACATAATTTGTAGTCTTTCAAAGCGCCCAGTTAAATATATTTCGTGGGTCAGTCGGAAAGTTAGGCGCGCAGCTAGGGACTTTTATTTTTACATCATATGAGCGTATTCGGAATGAAAGAAAAATGTAATTAAGCATTTTATTTGAGCGTGATGGAGTTTTTTGTGCTAACTTTGCATTTACTAGCGTAAGTGTTATGTGTAATATGAATAAATGTTTTATTAAAGAGAACTGTTATATTCGCTTATCTTATACGTAGGTAGTTTCTGTTGATGGCTGATTGTGAAATAAACAACAAAAATGAATGAAAAACATATTGTGAACCCAAGTTAATATGTGTTTGACGGGTTTTATACATTTACAACGTTCTTATTCAGCAATTACTTAAAGCAGCAGAATCCGAGAATAAAGAGGAGAATATTTTTAGACGCTATAACACCCAACAGCCTATTTTAAACTATAAATGGAAAGTTTTTTCAAAACAGCCTGCATGTCTTTGAATATTTCTTGAAATATGTAGAATTTAGCGCTCGCTTGATTTAGCTCTAAATCCTGGGTTGGTTGGTATTTGGTTGATTGGTTATGGTTTGGTTGTTGGTTTATGATCGCAGATTAATTTTAAACTTTATATTGAGACTGGTTACAAAATGGTTAATCTAAGCAAAATTACCACTAAGATGGTTTGATATAGTCTGGTTGTCAACCACTCAACCTCTGTAATACATGTAGGCAAAAGTGCTGAGCTGTTGCAAATAATGTACCGAACAAAACATGACACAACAAAACTTTACACAATAGACAACTCGTAATTCATTTAATAACGTGTGCTTATTCAGAGTATTAGATAATTGTGACTACACAAGTGATTTCAAATGGAAATAATACGTCATCAGAACATCCACGTGTAATCTTCAGACGTTGATCCAAAGATTTTCAATTCAAGACCTCATTATTTTCCGTCATATTTACCGGTTTTATTCAAGTGTACATCGCTATCTCAAATGCCTTCGTTGGGTTTTCTCGGTGTATTGCTCGAAACTCATGACAAACGCGTCTAATTAAGTTTAGTACTTTGAACCTAGTTGAATAATTATTTATCTTCTGGAAATATTTGGAATGGTCATTCAGCTTTCTTTAAGATTTGAGTTGGAATTCCCTTATATCGGCAGTTATTAATGTGAAAGCATGCCATGTTCACAGAGTTTTATTACGACAGGATATGTGTGAAAATAAAGATGGTGAATGATATAAAGAGCATCAAATGCGGCAGGCACTTTGGTGACACACATTCAGTTGTTATTATGCTCATCCTCTTGACTTAATGACAAAAGTGGGTTGCCTACTCCTTGCCAGCTACCACACGACGCAAGTATCTATAAATAGACTTGTTTTATTATTGTACAAGTTAAAGTTCTTGCCGTCGTAAATCATGGTGCTTGCAGGGAGCTTGCAAGCTATAAAAGTAAATAAAATGGTTATGACCTTTCTTGCTCTCTCGGCTCTTTTACGAGACCCGGGGTGAAGATTAACACGATCTGTTAACGGTTTGTGACAATAAGCAGTTAAACCTAAAGTTTCGTGTTTGATTCCAGTTGGAAATAATATATTAGAAGCATCTACTCTCAATGCGAGTTCTAAAACAGTAGACAAACGCTCCAAAATTATTTGGCGTTAAAGGTTAAAAAGATCATAAATCGTGTCCAATTAATGTTTACAAACAAATCAGCAGAAAAATTAGACGTCCATTGCTCAACGTTGTTTTTATATCGGAAAGTTGTCAAAAGTTGATAAAGTATTCGTCTCATTAGATCGTGAGCATCACCCCGGCCCTAGCTCCGGGACTATTAGTCGACTCATCCGTCTGATAGCGAAACGAATGTTTTACTTTTTCATCCTCGAAGAAATAAAGAAAAGAAGTCCGCAGTTAATCGGATTTTAACAAAATTGTCTTTCTATTATGTACTTTGTTCTTTTGAGTGAGTATTTTTATCTTTTTTCATTTTTACTTTCATACTTGCCAGTTTGTGGGTTAGGTTACGAGTTTTTTTTGCCTTTATAATTAGCGCGAGTATAATTATTATGCAGTGTATTCTCTTGTTTTCTTTTAAATTCTTTTCACGGAGTTACTGGCATTATTAGTATCACTTTCTTTTAACACTAAGACTTAATTTTAATTATGTTCTATCTCCATTTTATTACTATTTTTATCACTGAAACGTCACTGACAAAAAGTCTAGGAAGAAGGTACGTGCATTTTATCGCTCGTTCTATTGTATGAAAATATTCTATTTATGTTTCATGCCTGTCGTCTATTCAACTTGCTACAGTTTTGCCTGAACACGGAATAAGATATGAAAGAAAACTATTCACATTGAAATATTCCTAAGAATGTTGAAACTTTAATAATTTCTAGTTTCCTTTGTCATTACTTGGGATGACTGCGAAAGTAAAAAGAAAAAAATGTAGATAACAACTTGTCTTATTATAGCCTGGGTGAGATTGGCACTAGTACGAGTATACCTATGAGTATAACGCAAGATAGAGGTCTTTTTCAACTTACGTCATTTATAGTTAAATTCATTTTTTGATACACATGTGACATCCATCGATCCATAATAGGGCCGCGTGGTTGATTGCGGCTCAGTGGCTTGTGTCCTTGCTACGTCATAAATGTTATGGGTGGTAACCTCGTGTAGATTACCTAACAACATCAATGACCAGGAACATCTAATGACAGCTCATTGGAACTAATGAATGCTATAAATTTATTGCCCAATTATGGCGCAGGAATAAAATCAAGGAGAAAGTTTTAGCCAAAAAGATAACATTATACAAATGAGCCCTGACAAAGTTGATCTAAAAAATTACAACACTTTAACAGAACTAATCCAAGTTTAACTATCGGATAGGAAAAAAGAACTTTGAAGGTAACTGACGAAATTGAGATTACCAAATCACGGGTTGAGGAAAGAAAATAATGAAATGCAAATATTGCAAGATGAAGAAGATGGTGGGAACCTCTAGGTTAATTGAGTGGACGGTAAAATAAGGCGGTTGGATTTATGTGAAGTTATACAGGGTGGCGCCGACAATACGACAATAAATTAAACTGCGTATACTTCATGACGTTCTCAGTCTTCTTACAAAAAATCATTCGAATATATCAAATAGTTTAGTCACAGGACATTATTTTCTATTTTCAGAATTTTCTACATGTTGTAGATTAATAGGCTAGCACCGACATAGAGCTTATATAACCCCCACATCGGTATAAACACTAAACACATATTGCCAACTCGCTACTTCAAAAACCTTTGCAAATTCGTTCCTTATAGTTTATTTCCAGGCGGGAATCAGTGCAAATTATACTTAAGGTTAGTAAACTAATATTTATAAATGGTTGTATTTCGATAACGATAACGACCTAACGGTTTTATGCTATTTAGTTGTTTGTTTAGTATTAGCAGTGTTTTCATTTATTGGTGTATTGTTGGCACTACCCTGTAGAGAAAGAATATGGAAGTATGAGATTTTGTCAAAGTTATGTAAAGCATTTCAATCAACAATATGATCGTCTATCTGCCCTTGAACCATGTTACTTGGGATCGGAAAGACGTTTTTCTGTTCCACTCTTCCCCATATAAATGTTATCAAACAATCAATTTTCTTACATATCACAACTGATCACTTAATATTTTTTTGGCCTTCTTCATCCAGCATCAATTTAAATTGATCTATATTTTAGTTAAAAAGTTTCATCCCTCATCCTATTTCCGACTACAACATCATTTGAAAATCGCAAACGCAAACGACGACACTACCTAGAAAAATAATTTTGAACTCTATCTAAAGGCACTAGGATGAAAAACATACTTGAACTCATTACGCAAAGTACCAAGAATACGATGCTTCAGACAATAGAAGAAATCGTCGTGTCAGATCAAAGAATAAGACATTCATTTCCAAGAAATTAGACCACGTTAAGACCTTTAACCGAGAAAAGCCTAATACGCTAAATATTAAACTCCTAGCTACACACCAAAGATTTGCTACGAAAATCCTACGCCTACATACGTTCGTTTAAAAAGAGCACATATTTAGCGAGCTAGGCAGTTTATTTTTCAAAGACGGCGCGTGATGCGAGCCTGCTAACGAACGCGGACACCCTTTGAGCACTGGTCCGCGAAAATTTACTGAGACGAGCGGCGTAAGATGTAAGCTGTGAACGAAAGATGCAGAACATTGTAACTTAAATATTTATGAAAAAAAAAATTGAATCAATGCAAGCACAGACTTAATCTTGCAAATTGTTAGAAATTTATACATAGAGATATTTTCTTTGTTATATTTTTCAACACTACTGCTTTACCGATATCCTGGCGGGGGTGGCTCGCTATAAACACACTTATACTCAGTTCCGGAACAAGTTTTAACTAAAGAGCCTTTCAGATAAATATAAACCGGGATATCCACACTGTAGAAGCAATCTTTACTCGCTATCTCAGCTCTAACTTGTGCCTTACGTCGAGACTCTAGACGAGACGTAATGAAGAATATCATCATCTGCCTAGCCTTATCGTTACGAAATAATTATAATTTTTACGAACATATCCACTTGCTTTCCACGTAAATGCCTTTTTATAACAATAAATGTTAGGTTTGTTTTGCTAAAACTTTTTAAATAATTGTTAAAATGAGGTGAAATTGATACTGGATCTCTTACACTGCTGCCTATCTGTATATTATTACATATTTTTTGTAAAAATAGTATTCCATAATTTACACCTAATTTTTCAATTTCTTTCTCCATTTGATAAAACACCTGTCAAAGATGAAGTCAGCGGTTACCCGAGAGCAAGCTCTTATAAAAACAATATCTAACTTACAATTTATCCGCAACATTAAGCAGACCACAAATATCAACAATGGACGATACTCGGAAGCCCCTTCATCCTCCAAAATTACATTACCTACTTTAATGGGAACGACAAAAATTTATGTGAAAAGTTAACACCAGTAACTTTTGTTCGGAAGGACGATAATGAGGCTCACCCTAACGGTAATTGGGTATTAAAATGGGTAACGGCCTATCCAATATTTTAATTATTAGTGTTTATTAGTAGATACGAGTACTAATAGGTTTTAATTGACAATTCTGTAGGTACGTGTCGGTGCTTGTTCTCATCATCTTCCTGCCGTTTACTCTTGTACCTTAGGGTCGACGCAACATGTTTTTTCTTTCATTACTGTCATTTACGCTTTGAGCGTGTCTGTTGTAAACTATGAAAAAAACATCTATGTTATCTGCACTCGGACAAAAATGCAAAAATAAAGAAGAATAAATGAGGTACAGACGCTTAGGCATAATAACAAGTGGGTTTAGTACTGACTTTTAAGTAAAAAGTAAATATTTACCAAGTCATATGAACCCAGGCTGTGTTCCGTTTCAAGGATATAATGCGTACAAGTTTGCTTACCAATATATTAGATGATTCTTAGTGTAGCAGATGTTTTAAAAAACTTGTTTCCATTAAATGTTTGACAATCCCGCCTTCGAATTCATATTTTAAATACAAAAGACTCTGGTCTGGTCTTACCGTTCCTATTTTACACAGCATTTTCTTTTTTTCAGCTGCATGAAAGGCACTCGAGTAGACAATGAACTGAGTTAGGATACATTTTATCAAGGTAGTACGATCTCGTGCGAACCAACCTCTATTGAAGGAAACCGTAGGCAAAAATTACTCTAGAAAAACGAAAGTTTGGGTAACAGTCGCCAAATCTAAACATAAGTGAACTTAATGGACTAAATACTTAGTAACAAACCAACCATAATCATTGTACAGGTAATTGGGTATTAATAACTAGAACAGCCTGTTTGTAATAGATTGTGTCTGTTGATTCGATCATATTGTTGACCCATTTCCTGTGTGTTTGGAGAATGGCAGAATAATATTGTTATTCAGGCTGTGGGAATGTATACCGTGATAATACATCATCTGGTCTTATCCGGCTTCATCCATCTTCAAGCAATAGAACTGTTATTTAAATCTTATTTTAGAAATTCTCTCACATCGGTAAATCCAATATTATGTGAAAGTAACTTCGTCTGTGTGTACGTCTGTTACTTCTACGCTCTTTAACAGCTGAATGGATTTTGATGTTTGACTTGGGTTATGTTACTAAGTACTTTTGATCCCGGCAGTACGTGTCCGTGAAATAATATCCAACTTCAAAAATAATTATGGTGTTCCTACTTTCCTGAATAAGTTTCTTCATAAAAACCCAAATTCTATTTTGAACAAGCGACCTTTAAATGGTTAGAATAGACAATTTATTTGTCGTTAAGTTCGTGTGGGGACGGTAATGATCACTTTACCCCACTGCTTTCTTTTAAAGGTCACGTAAACATCGGTAATATGTATTTTATATGATAACGCTTTGTCCATTTTGTAACTATAACTATTGTACTTAACAAAAAACTTAAATTCACTGACAGACAATGCCGTTTAGCCGATAAACTTAAAAAGATGGCGCATGCAATAGCGTCGAAATATCATCATCATCATCATCATCATTTCAGCAGAAAGACGTCCACTGCTGGACATAGGCCTCCTCCAAGTGTCGCCACATTGACCGATCCCGTGCTACTCGCATCCAGCGGATCCCTGCAACCTTTACGAGGTCATCGGTCCACCTAGCGGGACGCCTTCCAACGCAGCGTCTTCCAGTTCGCGGTCGCCACTCCAGAACTTTTCGGCCCCATCGGCCATCCGTTCTGCGAGCAATGTGCCCTGCCCACTGCCACTTAAATTTGGCTATTCTTCGGGCTACGTCGGTAACCGTCGAAATATCGGGAGTTCAAAATAATGAATAGTCATGGAAGATGTTAGGTGACAGTATAACTTTAAAAATATGAGTTTTTGCTTAAGAGTGCTTTATTATTACGAATGAACGATTTTTGAAAATTCTTCTCTAATGAAAATGCAATTTTTTTTCCGAAAAAAAACTGGTCAAACTGCTTGTTTTACTATAATTCTGAAACATTGAGGGAAAAATATTCCTGCCAGTTTTCATGTTACATAAACTTAAATTTTGATAGAAACATTTAATGATAAAACGGCTAGAAAATAGTCGTAAAATCATAATTTATTGTGAAATAATTATATACCACCTAGCCTTTATCTCACGTAGAGTGTAAATAAAATAAGTACATATATGGAACCTATCAACAAAAGGATGTTTTCAACATTGCGAACTGGATTATTTTGTAACTTGATGCTGTTAAAAGCACATTAATTAATACTCAGTCAGTGAAAACGAACGAAGAGTTATTGTGCATATATGCGACGTTACTAACAAGGAGATATCCGAGCTATAATTGGCTATTAATATCGGACACAGCTTGTTTGCATATGAGTTAACGATTATTGATTAGGTAAATAATTTGACTAGTTTCGCGTGTGAGCTCATATGTTTAACACTATTTACTTAATATAACATCAGCATGTATCTGCTAAACTGGAAATAGGACTAACTGGAACTGCGATCGAGTTTTTCTAACATTTGTTAGAAAATTTTTCAAGATAAAACAACGCTTATTTTCTTAGTGATATTTAACACAGATTTAATGACAGAATGATAGCGTTTCAAGATAAGCTATCTATTGGTTGTCAGTCGCCCGCCACTCTACCCAATTCACAGAAAGTTTAAAATGTAAAACGATATTATGATACTCGACTACCCATTGAAAAAGATCAAGAATTGTAACAAGTGTTATAGTAGTTTAGGCCTGTCCCCATTTGAGATAGGCTAGAGATTACGAAAGACGTATGTGTACATAATTATGAAAAGCAGTTCAATTCAAATGAAAACAAAAAAAAAAAAAAAAAATCATTGAAATAGTTTTCTTTCCAATAAAAATCAATAATACGTCGCCTATCAGAGTCAACTTATAGTTCTTACCAACTTGTAGCACAAGATCATTGTTCGACTTTTCACTTACTAAAAAACAATTTGAACACCACTTTTTCTACTTACAACAATATCACTGCTCGGTACCAGAGCTACCAAAGCTACCAGGACAGCATGAAAAGCGAGCAGTGTAATCAAATCAGACATGATTAGTTCGCACTAGTGGCCGTGATTGAATCTAAGCATTATCGATCACTAATTGATACATGGCTCATGCTGGTTCAACTTTGGATGGATTAGCAGCTTTCTGTGTTATATTAAAATTGGTTGTAGTTACTAATATTGCTGGGCTTTTATTTAAGATTTCCATTAGTACCTTGTTGCATTGATTAATTAAATAAAACAGCGAAATATTTGACATCTGTCTGCAAAAGAGAGGTCGGCATCAAATAAAATGGTAAATGGTATAGGTGTCCGTGGTTACCCCGGATATTTGCCATCTTCGTAAATCAGAGGTGTCCGAAATAACCATTAAATAAAAATATTAATGGTACGGGTTGATACTGCCACTAGATAGCTACTATAATATTGCAGTTGTAATATCAGGGGATAATAACCGGTCTTAGCCGCAGTCCGTTCAATGTTGGTTGACCTAAATAAACAGTCCATTGCTTCTCCTGTCAGTTTTCACGACAGATATTCCGTATGTTTACAAATACCTTCTTTATATACGTTGATATGTATTCCCTGGCCACGCAAGCCGTGACATGATTAATGTTTGCATTGAGCGCCAACGCTCGGCTCCAAATATTGATACTATTATGATAATATTTACCTATTACATAGGTATTTGTGCAAGGATAATTATTTTGTTTGTAGTACTCATGAATTTTCCTAAAGTATACCGATAATTTGTCTGTCGTCGATGGCCAAGAAGGGAAAGTAATTGTTTATCAAATTGTCACGCTACACTAATGCCTAGTGTTATAGTCTCTTCAAACAACTTTATAAGGATGTCAGTAATTGTGATTTGAATTTAACAATCTAAAATACTCGCCTGTATTAGAATTAGGTCTACTTTTGCTACGAAAATAAAGGAAATTGGATATCGAATCAGATCAAGATTCCAATATTCAAATCGAGTAATGGGCAAGATCAAGCACCTTCAGGCGTTCTGATTTCAAACCAAAATGACTACAATCATCTTGCTTAGCCCCGCAAAGGTACGTCTGGAATCGGTTCAGTCGCCAATGAACCATTCTTACACACTGATTGCCACGGAATTGGATATCCATATTAAAACTTTGGCAATATTACAAACTACACCAAGTTTTCCAATCAGTTTGAGAACTCCCAATATGGCCCGTAAAGCACCACAAAGAAATTGCTGCGGTGCTATAATTTAGGCAAAACTCTTATAATATTGTTACCTCGGAGTTATCCGTAGATTTCCCCTGAGAAATGTACCTCCTGTTCAATGATGACATGTATGTAAAATTTGCTCCTAGTCCCCGTGATCGAGTGAGGGAAGTATCGGTAAATTTATGTAAGGAACGAGTGTATTAAACAAAACACTTACACGAGTTGACTACGTAGCTTTCTTGCTGTAGCTATTGGCAGGACTACGGCTATGCTTTTGTATCAGTAAGCCTGCTTACCACACGTATAGTATCTACTCGTTATAACTTAACACTTTTATAAAGATTATAATAGTACGACGGATAGGACGATTTTTATAGGCTGACGACCTCATTATCTAATAACAACAGAATCACATACGATATGAAACCTAAAAAAAACATATACTAGAATAAATAAAGTAATATTTTCACAATCAAACAACACAAAAAATACTAATGGAAATAAATTCATCATTGAAACTGAATGTCATTTGAAGAACGATATTGTGACTGAATATTGTATTATGTAACACTAGCTAATGCCCGCGGCTTCGCCCGCGTGTAGTTCGGTAATGTCCCACGGGATCGTACTACCGGAATAAAACTATCCTATACGTTAATCCAAGTTATAAACTATCTGTGTGCCAAATTTCATCTAAATCCGGTCAGTAGTTTTAGCGTGAAAGAGTAACAAACATCCATCCATCCTCACAAACTTACGCATTTATAATATTAGTAGGATAGGATTATATTACCTGAAAACATTGACCAAAAAGCTGAAAGACAACTACAATAAACAAAATTATTTTCATAACTTTCACTGAAACACATCCCAAAATAAAACGATATTTTATATGATATTACATTACATTCTCCACTTGGACTCACGTATAAATAATTGCTCAACGCTATAAAAAATACTGAACTACATTAAAAACTGGTATTTTTCGGCCGCAGCTCAGCAAAATAAAACGGTCGTTAATTAAAACGTGAAACGACTTTTACCTCAATTATTATACAAATAATTATGAACCGGGCTAGGGTTACGAATGTGGGACTGCGTACATACATAATAGCATGTTAATATATTACCGGCCTTCTCGTCCACTTTTAATTGTAGCTCTTCCCTAAAGACCTCTGTAATGTTTGGAATGTTTCAAGGTCCAAATCCTTTCAGTAAGTCCTTCATGATCGCACATTGTAATAATCTAGTGGTCCGTGGTCTCTTTTTGTTAATTGGTAAGAGTGTTGGTAGTTGCAAAAAAAAATGCACGCACACACAGTATGATTGTGTCAGCAACTCACACACAATGTAAATATAATCTTCGTTTTTTACATTTTAAGTAGAAAACACAACCTGCGTATCATAAATTCATGAAGAAAAGGGAGATTTTTTTTGTTCTTATCTCATTTTAGTTACATTTACGTCCTCAAGTCCCAATTAACACACTGCCTAGGAACATAGACATCTCAGCACGTTTCAATAAAACGAATGAAATCAACGGGCCTAGGGAATGTCAACGTACATTTTTTGCCGGTCCCAAAACACGATATCTTCAGAACTAACTTGAGACATGACAGATGATATGCCTTGTTTAGCTTTGACTTTCAAAGTCTTTGGATTTTTGTTTTGTGTGAATGAAGATGAATGATTTATTTCCTAGAGTTGGCAAATGTGTTGTGTGGGGAAAAGTTTAGTGACAGCTTTGTGTCAATGTGAAGTCTCTGCGGATGGGGTGGGGTGTAAACCCGGGTGCTGTGCGAGTAAAGTAAAGGGTTTTGTTTATGTTTAAAGTTTGCAAGGCCACATTGATTTTCAAGGATTTATCCATAACCAGTTTATTAACATAACTTCACATCACGCCTGTATTTTTTTAGATATACCTATAGTACACTCACATTGCGCCATGGGATTTAAACATAACTGTTTAACATTATCATTTACACTAGAAACGGGATATTTACCGTGTTTACTGATTGTTTTGAGTTCCCGATTTCGGCGCTGTTGCAAGCACCATGACCACGGATAAACTGAAGTTATTGCGGGTGGTGCACAGTGAGTTTCGCGTGTCGGGAACAGAATAGAGTTGCGAGTGACAGTGGTAGCGGTACTGAGTACAAAAAACGAACGAGAAAGAGGGTAGACCGATTTGCCTTCTCATAAACACCCACCCGCAATAACTTCAGTTTATCCGTGGTCATGGTGCTTGCAACAGCGCCGAAATATCGGGAACTCAAAAGAATCAGTAAACATGGTAAATATTCCGTTTCTAGTTTTAATGATAATGTTAGTGACCATGATAGTTTAAAAACTTATATAACTGTTTAAATCCCATGCATTAGGGTCGAGCGAAATTCCTGATGCAATCATAATATTTTTGGCAGACCTATTAGCAGTAGTGCTTGCGGCCACTAGAACAACGAGGCTTAGTCCCTAAATACAGGTCTTAGGACATTTTATGCCAATTGGCTTCTACAACATTCACCAGAATCGCGAGATCTATCTCTAAAATACTTCAATAATGAATTAGATTTGCAACAGATTTTTCAGACAGACTCATAGACGAAGCTCAAACCTAACCACCCAAATCATCCCCCTTTTCGGCAAACACATTAAGGATTAAGGTCGTCTAGCCAAACCAGATTAAACATTGATCAAAAAATCTTGGAAAGCTACCCAGTTAGAGTGAAACCAGGGCCGAAACCGCGCGGCACATAAAACGATTACATTTGAACATCAAAGGGCCACTCGCCGCTCTCTGCGGCGTGGCGTGTGGGGACTAACGTAACGTGACGTCGGGGGTTACATGTGTTACACAGTTTAGGTACTTGCCTGTTCGTTTAGTGACCACACTCTAGTACAGTAAAGGGGTGTAAATACGATACATCGAACTTTAGAGGACACTTTGATACTAGTACAGAGTCACATAGATTTTTTTCAGTTCGGTTGTAAAGAGATTCATTCTTTAAAACCGAACTTAAAAAAATCTATGTGACTTAACATGGCCTTAATTTAATTAGGTATGATCGGATACTGTATAAACTGATGAAGTAAGAAAGTGTTTCTATTCTATCAGTATCATTGCTGTTTTCAATTACTTTGGAGAGCTTGTACACATTTTTTTGGAGCAGCCAAATAAAATATTTGTTTGTGTTTTTGGAAGAATTTTATTCCGCAGTTGCAACAGAAACATTATACTTTTAAAATCATGAAAAGTTTACACGATTAAGACAATAAATATTCACATTTACACACTTGCATTAGCACAGTCGCATTGCAGCAGAAACTAACGAAATTAAAAAATAAACTGAGTCGAGACTTCCACTAACAATATCACGACGCCATCGCACATAAAAATAGGATTTCCTACAACAAAGCAGTATCATAACCAGTCCCTCTTAACCTTTGCTCTTCCCCGAAAATCTGTCAATTTACTATATATGGCAAATAGGACCTGGATTCTGGACGCATACATCCGAAGACGACTGCAGCCGCCGGAGCCGACGCTTGCGGTTGCGATGATTATTGTAACCGCAATCCACAATGACGTTATAGTTTTAATTCTGACGCCCCATCTTCGGTGGCAGTGGCATTTCTCTTATTCAGTCGCTCTGTAAGTGAAGTCAGTGAGCACTTCTGGTCTGCAGTCGCCGCTCGGCAGCATCTTCAGCCTATGTCGCCACCTACGGAAACGGCAGTATAGAGTTACATAGAAACCAGACGTCGGCTTTGAGTCCTTCCTATCTCTCCAGTTCTAGAACCATAGCGCTAGATGGGGCGCTTCTCCCAGTCTGCTCCAACTTTCGGCGTCTCGGTACAATCGTGTAAAGCGATTTATAAAACAATGGTTAGACCTGCTGTCTTGCTTGGATCAAAATTTCGGGCCCCAAAATACAAGAAAGACAAGAAATGAGAATGCTAATGGTGTGTGGCGAATGGTCAAGTAAGAAATGAGGACATAAGAAGAGTCTGAAAGTGGCGCCGGTGACTGAAAAGTTGTGTGGTAGTCGGTTGTTGTGGTATGGGCAAGTGATGCGGAGTCGTGAGGAAAGTTTTGAGTATGTATGAATGTTGATGCGGTCTGTCCACATTGATTAGGGTGGATTTGCTGCGGTTTGCGTTGCGTTCGCTATGCATGCTATGTAGGGTGTAAACAGACCCGTCACATAGCCGTCAACCAAGCATTCTGTACTCAAACTAAGTAACTTTTCGCAAAAATTATTGCTGGGAATCGATTTTTATTTTGGGGTGAAAAATCACGTTTTACGGTAGTACTCGATGGAAAGCACTCAAAGCATTGTGCTGATGGATGGATTGAATAGTACGGGGGTCGTGGAGGTGTGTAATGTAAAAATCTTTAAAAACATGTATTTAAAAAAAAAACTTGTGAAAAAGGAACCTTGACTCCCAATATCTCCGTAACTAGAAGGTTCCCAGGTATAGTCTAGACCAAAAAATGATCGCAAAGACGACAAGTGGTAAGGGTCTATTTAAGTACCTTTATTATATATACACCGTGACTTTTTAGTCGTCTTACAACGGCAGCCCACTCCATGTATCCAATGACTACTAAACATTCTTAAAAAAAAATGGTATTTATGAGATTTTAATAATTTAGAGCTATTTTATGTCGGGTACATTGAATGGACCACTTTTGTAAGACGACCAAAAAGTCTCGGTTTATATACTTTAATACACATCTTAAACTATCCCTTCGGAATACGTGGAGAAGCCGTGGCGACTATATTCTAGTTACCAACATACTTAAAACTACATATTCTTCCGAGAAGCACACACGTGATTGACGGGTATGAATAATGACGTCACGGACAGGTGTCAGGGTATTTCTTTGTATTGGTTTCGGGTCTAAGATTTGATGTATGCTTCCACGTGTTACGGATATTCTATTTTTCCTTAAAGGTAAATAATACCTCAGAAGAATAAAGCTCGTGAATATTATATCAAAGTTGTTGCTAAAAAAAACTGCTTAAGATGGGTGAGTCTCTCAAAAAAGCCAATTCACAATGTTCAATTTGTACAAACCAACCAACCAATTACGAGTCAAATACCACAGAACCCAGCTTCATTCTAGTTAACACGATGGTTTTTATCTGCCGAACAGATCTTTCATTCTTGCTCACTTCAATATGGCCGCACCTGTAAAATATTTCCAGAAAAATCTCCCGCCGTTTTCCCAACACCAATTACGGGCCGCGATTCCTTTTTTAAAAGGCAGTGCAATTCTTCCTTAATTCGGTCTTATCCTTTTTTCATTGAGGAAATTAAAGTCAGGAATAATTGAAGGAATCGCGCGGTTTATGCCTTCAGGTAAATTTTTCAAGATATTGGACGTTCCGTTTTTGTTGCGGGTTAAAGGTGTTGAGTTTCGAGCCCTTTTTTCTGAGTTTTGTAATGTTATGTTTTAAAGATTACGGTAAATTGTGTACTGTTCTTTTCAGGGCAGTTTTATCCGTGTTTTATATTTCGTATCATTTGATAAAATCCTTCTCCTTTCGCAGACAAGTCCTGGATAACGGCACGCTGGTGTTCCTGCCATTCAGCGCGGTACAGTACCGACAGGACATCCACGCGACAGTGTACCGCTGCCGCGCGCATAACGCACACGGCACCATCGTGTCCAGAGACATGAGGACGCAGGCAGGTTGGTGGACATATCCTTTATATTTTTTTACTAAACAGGTTAAAAAGGCGCGTTTGCAGAGGCCGTCAGAAAAAACAGCAGCTATCTTTTTTGGTGGTAGTTTATAAAATTAAGGAATAACTTACTGGATACTCCAATACGATATATGCTTCCATCATCATCATCATCATCATCATTTCAGCCAAAAGACGTCCACTGCTGGACATAGGCCTCCCCCAAGTGTCGCCACATTGACCGGTCCCGTGCGTCTCGCATCCAGCGGATCCCTGCAACCTTTACAAGGTCATCGGTCCACCTAGTGGAAGGCCTTCCAACGCAGCGTCTTCCGGTTCGCGGTCGCCACTCCAGAACTTTTCGGCCCCATCGGCCATCCGTTCTGCGAGCAATGTGCCCTGCCCACTGCCACTTAAGTTTGGCTATGCTTCGGGCTACGTCGGTAACCTTGGTTCTCTTGCGGATCTCCTCATTTCTGATTTGATCACGCAACGAAACACCGAGCATAGCCCTCTCCATTGCCCCTTGGGTGACTATGCTTCCATATACCAAAATAATTGTTTGTTATTTGTATCGCTGACACGACATTATTTTTGTGGTACTAGAACTTCATCACTACCGCCGTGTCATCGGTCGCAGCGCGTAGGTCTATTTGACTACATGGCTACTATTGTGGCTCAGAAGGCTGATTAGGAAGTAGAACATAGTTTGCGACACAGCTCAACAAATCCTTCTACCGTGCCAAAACTATGCTACTCCGATATGAATATGACATCACAGTCACGCGTAGCCCACATACGTCATTAAACCTTTTAATCAATCCTATACATAACCTAATATTACTTTCCTTATTACTCTAACGAAGGAAAACTTCTAAACCATGTCATAAATAACCTAAGTTGTGCTGTAACACAATAGTACGCTAATACACGACGTCACGGTATTGCGTAGGCAATTTACCGCTCGTTAGAGCCTGTTTCTGTTCACATTGCTCCGTGGAGGTCCCTATACCGATAATATTTTCTTTGTGTGTTACGCTAACTTTCATACATGTTTGTGTAACTAACTTAGTAAAGGTTATGTTTATATTATTCACGAGAATGTAGGTAACTACAAAGTTGATAGGGTCACAACTTTATAGAGACTTAGATAGTTACTTAGAATCTCTCTATGAAACTTTTTTTTTTGACTAAATTTTATCCATTACATGTTGATTCTTTTGTTTTCCTTGATTATTTGAAGAGAAGTAGGATATTTTACTTACCATAAATACCTAAACTTGCGCATTTTGTCCTTGGAAATAGGCAGAAGCTACAGAATGCCACTTGCTACAATCCTTACAATTAATACGTCCACGTTGATATATCCAGACATAAATGCACGCTGGTTTCTATCTACGCACGTTGCACTTTGCACGTGACACCCTCTAGGACATTCCCTCCCGGAAACGTGTTTTATACACGTCTGCGTTAAACACGTTTCTCAGATTTCAATATAAATCTAGGTAGAAATAGCATCCCCGGCTTATTGTACCCGTTCTAGTAAAGCAAACACAAAGTTCGGCCGCTCACAAGATGATCTTGTGCAAGTTCGTACATTTTACAGACATCCTTGAAGCTCTTACATGCGTTGAATAAAATTATAAGCTAACACTGAACTCATTTTCTCCTACTTTGCTGAATAATATCTTAATACTTAACTTAAGTTTTCGTTTTTAGAATTAGGTATAAAGATTCACACACACTATAGGCCAATTCATAATCGCCATTAGCTGCATTTTTCGATGGATTATCAGGTAAAGCAGCTTATCGGGGCAGCACAGACTGCAGAATATAATGAATATATTGAACAGGAACACGAAAAATGATCGAAGTCTCTGTCAATAACACTACAATCTAATCTTAGTAGTTTAGTAAATAATTTAAGGCAAGGGTATGTGCAACTTCAATCTAAATCCGAATAGAAATATAATCGAAAAAGAGTAGCGCATAAAATTATGGGCGTAAGACGCGCATAAATTAATATCTGATGGCATAGTTTTAAAGAGATTCCTTAATATAAGCATCTGCGAATATGTAGAGTTCGCATAATAATATATGTATTATCATACAGAAAAATATAACCAGAAAATTCTTAAGCATTCACTTATGATACACATATTTACTAGTATAAACAAAATATGTAACACAATATACGATTACGTTCTCCCAGCTTTCTAACTTCAAAGATTGTAGCAAAATTACATTCTTGACGTCAACACACACATATGCACATAAACTTATATACTCATACGCCTCACAGATGATGTATGAAAGCTGATATTTTATTTTATTTTCTCGTGTTTGCGGGAAAGTAATGTTGGTATATTCACACCAATATTGTGCTGGTTTCTGAATCTGTAAAAAGGATTGGGAAAACTGTTGGGGAGCTAACTTGTGTGTGATTAAATTTATGCCTGAATAATTGTGACTTTTTCTATTGTTAAATAAAGTAGGCATAAATGAAAAGAGCCGAAGAATCAAACTACAAAACATCTTTATTGTTTGGGGAGAAAAATGTAGTTTACCTAACTGACTTTTAAATTTAAAGCCTCATTAAATCTACATCCTGTAAATAAGCTTGGAAAACAATTTAAGCCCAAAAACAAATAGAAAAAAAACATCAAATTACATCCCCTACTCCCTCTCGTGCCTTCAGTCCGTGACATCACAAATTCTCCGCTCGTTCCCGCTGTAATAACGTTATGAGATAATTTGTAAACATTTACCGAGACTAGCGACTCCGCGACACTCCTGTTCTTAAGTAAAATTGAGTTTCTTGCAGCAAATGGCGAGGAGATGAAATGGGTCAATAAAATTTGATTTGTTTTTCTTCATGAATGAATACGTATAGAATGCGGCGAATATTAATGAAATTTCCTCATAGACAATACTTCTTAAGTTTTTAACATTTAGACTATAACAACAATCAGACTTTAAAAACAGTTTGCAAATAAAACTCTGTATTTTTAAGCTATGTTTAGTCGATGGAAATAAACAAAACAAATGCACTTTTCAAGTATTTATCAACTATTTATATAAAATTGTGCTAGGACACGTTCAAATTGCACTAAAACTACAATGGTTCTCCTATTTCGATTTTCGAAATAGTATGAGAAAATTGATTCATTAACTTCAGTCAAACCATTGTTCCAAAAGCTAAATTTACTAACAGCACCGTCCGTGTACATATTTGAGTCTTATATTTTCATTAAAACGCATCAGCACCTATACAAATCCTTTGGTGACTATTGTAATTTTAACACCCGTTATCCCAATAGCTTTCCCTTGCCAAACATAAAAACTGATCTATATAGAAGAAACTGTTACCCCATGTCAATTAAATTATTTAACATATTATTACCTAGCGAACTAAAAACCTACCCATTACTTTATTCCGAAAAAAAATGTATCCCTGGTTAGTCAATAAATGTTTCTACACGACCCAGGAAAACCTTAGTTATAAGAATAGAACATTATTGTAGCACCTCACTATGTTCCTATTATTGTTAAGTGAGTACAAAATAAAAAAGAGTACCTATGTATAGTTATGTCACCAATTTCGTTTCTATGTTATTATAGCTTATGCCCGCGGCTTCGCCCGCGTGGAGTTAGGGAATTGCCCACGGGATCTTACCTCTGGGATAATAAGTAATCTATGTATCTATCTATAATACATACATAGATTTACATGTACTTGCTTATAACTTGCAATTATTAGTTTAAAGTTATATCAATTAAATTAGATACGTGAAATATTGATACCTTGGTTTGAGATTGGACATCGGATTTACTGGATTTTATCTGAAGAGTATGTACACAAATTTTCAAGTCAATCGACCCCGAGAGTAAAAAGTTTCACAGAAAATTCAACACCCCATTTCACCCTCTAAGGGGTAGGAATTTCGAAAAACTGAAACTTACTCTTCACAAAGAATATACCCTCCAATTTTTATATCTTTGGGACCCGCGGTTTGGGCTGTGCGTTGGTATTTCAGTCAGCCAGTCAGGACATGGAATTTTAAATTGGGGGATGATTTTGGAAAAACTGTGACACACGTGTCTCATCATTTTAACTGAAGTATATGTAGACACATTTTCAAGTCAATCGACTCTGAGAATAAAAAGTTTCACATAAAATTCAAAACCCCATTCCACCTATCAGGGGTGGAATTTCAAAAAACCCTTTCTTAGTGGATACCTACTCTCCACAAAGAATACATCTTCCAAATTTCATGTCTCTAGGACCAGTGGTTTGGGCTGTGCGTTGGTATATCAGTCTGCCAGTCAGGACATGGAATTTTAAATTGGGGGATGATTTTGGAAAAACTGTGATACACGTATCTCATCATTTTAACTGAAGTATTTGTAGACACATTTTCAAGTCAATCGACTCAGAGAATAAAAAGTTTCATAGAAAATTCAATACCCCATTTCACCCTCTTAGGGGTGGAATTTCAAAAAACCCTTTCTTAGTGGATACCTACTCTTCACAAAGAATACACCCTCCAAATTTCATGTCTCTAGGATCAGTGGTTTGGGCTGTGCGTTGATATATAAGTCAGTCAGTCAGTCAGGACTTTGAATTTTATATTTGTGTTATTATAGATTAGGTTTCTTTGTTATTTGTTATTAGATTAGCTTTTATTTTATGTTCGTTTACCAGAAATGGGTAATATGAGGATCCTTACTGTTATTTTATGTAATGTAACATTTGTGTACCATCTATCTACCCATATTATGCGAATATTTTTTTTGATTTGATTTGAAAAAGCAGGTAATTCTTCATCACAACTCCACCATTCATTCTCACGAGTAAGTTCTAAACTTAAATTCTAATGCAAAGCAAACAACTCAAAACTTTTGCTCAAAAAGCTTAGCGCACATCTGATTACATTAAGTGGTTCTGAACTCACATTCTCGCGAACATCGGAACAGGATCGTTCTAACTGGCGTTTGATTCGTTAGTGATTGAAGATTGATAGATTGCAGTGCAGAGTGCATGCTTTAGAGAATCTTCGAATTGAATTTTGAAGAGAGATTTCCGAGTTAATCTTGTTAGTTTAATTACTCAGCAAAATAACGACTTTTATGTAACTCAAAATGTGATTAGGAGTTACTGTTAAGGTATTTGAGTCTACACCATTTATCCTATTTTGAAAATATTTACTTTTTTTGTCACAATATTCAATGTTAATTTACTTTCATCGTGATCCATACAAAACGTATGCACAATTATTATCACATGATACGTTCACTGACCTCAAAGGCGGATAAAATCATAAACATGAATGTACATAATTTTCTACTTCTGAGTACTGCCGTACCGTGAACATAAGCACATCAGTAGATAGTCACCGGCTCATAGAGGACTAGGCAATTACTCCGGTTATTACCCGGCTCATATACTCATAATTCGTCGAGTCCCTCCCGGGCACTCCCGAGCCACAATTGAGCTGCCGAACGTCTGCCCACCGGCGGTGCTTACGTCATGCTGTAATTACTGACCTACGTTTCTGTACAATCACATGAGTCTTTTAAAGGGTGTTTGTACAGAAACGTAGGTCAGTATTTAGTTTATGGTATAGCTAAAATCACAATCCAGCTAGTCTATTCACAACATTCCTTTGCCCCTTAATTTCCTTCTTCTCCGCTGGCATGACCTACCCGCTTCACATTTTGTTGGCCCAAAATTTCGCCACTGCCACAAGTCATCGGTGGCAGAGGACTTTGACGGCATGAATTGTAGCCACACATCGTACACAAGTGAATAACACTCCATACCTTACCAGACAAATTACCATTTGACCTACTGCTCCACACACTACATTCACACAAGGGCTTGTGTAGTAATTAACCTTACCTTTAGCAAAAACTCACCTTTTCTCGACGCAGCACGGTAGCTATAAAGTCAACCGCATGTAACACTTGTACTACGAAAACCGCTCTTACTACTACGGGATAAAGGTGCTTTCAGGGTTCAATTGTTGCTATAGAGGTGCGGTTGACCGTACTACCGGTAGAGGTAGCTTTAATAAAACAGCTCGTTAGGTAATAACTGGGAGAGTGGGTTCGAATTAGAGATAAAACCGTCGGCATAGATCTAATGCGGTAATTATAGGTAGGTTACTTTGAATTGACTTTGTAGTTTTGGCGACAGCGTGGTGTGTGGTTTGGTTAATAGTTTCCGTACAATAAGGTATGTTTTCGCTTAATGTGAAAGTTGTTTTTTAGGTAATAGCTACCATCGTACAGTTTGTTAACAGATGCTATTAAATTACAGAAACATCCACCATGGATTTTTTATATGGAACAAACTGAACGCATCAATAATTATCAAGACTTGGCAATGAAAGTCACTCGAATGCCTTGATCGGATGAAAGAAGCAATACCAAAAATGTGAAATTCTTTGAAATTATTTAAAAGCATTCCTGTTCGAAGAATAAAAAATCTTTTTTGCTCTGAACTCGTTGACTTTTGTATGTTTGATTCAGTTTTTTTGTCACCGACTTCTGAAGCAAAAGTTATTTTTCACTTTTCTGTGTTTTTGAAGTCGGTTTTAATATTTTGCAAAAAAGATTTTTATTTTTCCATTTTCAGTGTAAATTTATAGCAAATATTTGTATAGGATATTAACTTCAATCCTATAGAAATATTTGCTATACATTTATTTTACATTGTTAACAATACATTTTATGGTAATAGGCTTATCCCCAATAAAATGAAAGTTAGTTAATATACCTAACTGTCGCAATCTGTGTGTACTGTACGCATCTGCGGACCCCGTCAGAGCAAACAGCCGTTACGTTATGTTATGATATTGTGTAAACAATTCACATCCAAGCGATTGCAGCAATCACGACAGATTTGCTGTCTACTATTGAAGAGTTTCATTGTATAACTCCGAAGATCAGATTCACCAAATTTATACGGGACCACCGCGGAATAATATTCATCCAAATTTAAAAAAAAATCATCGAAATCGGTTCACAATTGTCCAAGATATCGATAATATAAAATTTGGAGAGACCCCTCGATTTCTCCAGGATCCCATCATTACATCCAGACATGATGACCATGGGACCACATCGAAAGTATACTGATTCAAACAATGCCCATTAAAATTTGAGGGTTGCCCTTAATTTTTCTGGGATTCCATCATCTGATCCTAACTTATACCTTCCATCATCACCTCAG
This sequence comes from Noctua comes, assembly GCA_963082995.1. NCBI lineage: Eukaryota > Metazoa > Arthropoda > Insecta > Lepidoptera > Noctuidae > Noctua > Noctua comes. The sequence continues at coordinate 1,012,312 of OY720267.1, forward strand.
CAACATGAGATGATGATTACCAGGCAAAAATATCTGAATTGTGTTGGAGAGTATATGAAAAACATTGTATGTGCCTATAAAATTTGAGGGTTGCCGTCGATTTCCCTGAGATTCCATCATCAGATACTAATTTGGTGACAATGGGGCTACCTCAGGAGTACAGGCTTTCGAATAAAAAAATAATTATGAAAATTGGTCTACAGTTGGCGGAGAAATCGGTGAACACAGGTACATAAAAAATACATACAGTCGAACATAGAAACTCCTCCTTTTTTTTAAGTCGGTTAAAAATTGTTAAAGGAGTTTTGGTGAAAAATTAGTGAACCGTTTACAATACATGTCATGGTAATAGGCTTATCTCCAATAAATGGAACTTAACATACCTAACTGTTGAAATGGGGGTGTACTGTAGATTGTACACATCTCAAATCATTCAGGCGTGATGTTATTTTGTATAAACAATGAATATCCAAGCGATTGCATACATCGCGACAGATTTGCTGTCTATTATTGAAGATCTATTGTTAATCTCCGAAGATCAGCATCAGATCTTCAACAAATAAAAAATGGGACCACAGCGGAATAATATTCTTCCAAACAAAAAAGAATCATCAAAATCGGTTCACAATTGGCGAAGATATCGCTGAACATACACACAAAAAAAAAATTCAGTCGTATTGATAACCTCCTCTTTTTGGAAGTCGGTTAAAAACAACTCGTGAATGCATAGACCTAGAGTGTCCCTAACCTACTTACTTATGTAACATGAATCATACTGAGAGCTCTATTGTATTCAGTTAAAAACCACTCAATAACAGGGTAAAACATTTATCTTGTGGTACACGCAAATTCATAGGAGTGAGCGAGAGGCACGCGTCGCTCTCAGCTCCAACAATAGAACTCCAGTAACCCGACACCTATTGTTGTGCAGCTTCGCTATCTCGGCTCCGACAACTCTATTCAGATAGATACATCGGATCTAGGTAGGAAGCAGCGTTAATATCATGAGAGGTTTCATTTATCGAGTTACTAAGGAAAAAAACAGAAGGGAAGATTAAGAGCCATTTTACAAAATTTTAACGCTCGAGTTTAGGTAAAAGACCGCAGCATTGTGCATGTGTGCGTAGCTATCCACACATACACAACGCAAACAGTGCAGCGCGACTGTCGACACGGACTAAACAATCTTGAGCCGTTATAATCGTAATGCACCTTGGTTTGAGATTTATGCAAAAAGAAAATTTATTTGTTCAGTCTATTAATCTATTGAAGCATTCTAGACTAATAAAAAAACAAAAATATATGGTATGTAAAGTATATAATAGAAATAACACAAACAGGGAAACAATTACATATTATTATCAAATAATAATATTATGTGTATTCAAATCCTTAAGATTGTAATTACGGTTCTATAGTCCATGTCGATATATACTTAAGAGAATTTGCATGTGAGTGTCAGGCTGTATGTTGGACAAAATATGATTCGCGATCGTAACAAATATGGCTTAATAGAGTTTTAATCATTAAATCATCAATACAACCCTCTAAACTCATTTAATCCCATTGATTAACTTTTTCACGAAATAGTCATAAATGGGGTAAGGCGGGTAACGCCACCCATTACAAGATTTGAATTTCGCGGGCTACCCTGGCGCTTCCACCTAAGTGATCGATAACTGTGTATATGAATTGCAAATAAAAATAATATCTACGTGGCTTCTGTTACTTTCTTTAAGGCTGCAGAATTTTTATTTTTCCATTTTTTGTCACAATGGTACACACAACCCTTACGCCCCATTGCTAAAACTAATAAAACAGAAATATAATAATGATTCTACAAACTACTAAAATAATACTTTACTGATAAACGAATATACAAAATAATAAACGAACTTCATACCTTATGAATAAAAATACAAAGAGGATCAAAATGTTGTAGTCGTAGTATAAAAATGCGTTCACGATAGATGCGCTCGAAAATCGGAACGCGGGAAAAATTGACACAGGTCCTTCGTCGATGGGCGCTCATGCCGTACTAATCGGTGCCCGTTTATGCATCGTAATTTATTCTAAGGAGATCGGGCCGAAGCGGTCCAAGTAGCGTCGGTGAACTAGACCTATATTTTCTTGAAGCTGATGTCAAGAGCATCATTTTTTGTTATGGCGTCAAAAAAATTCCTCTATGGAGAAAAAAGTTATTGATCATTTAAAATGAACTATGTAATCAACGATGGCATTAATTACAAACACCGTCGGTGATTAAGACAAACATCATTTTAAAGGTTGTTAGAAGACAGTTATTCTTTGTTAAGAACATAAGCAAATCGGCGCCGGGAGAAAAAAGTTATAGACCATTATGTACAATACAGATAACAAAATCTCCTAATTCAAGAGATACAAGGAGCGTCGGTGATTCAGATTTACATCATTTTATAGCTTGTTAAAATAGGGTATTTCTTTGTTAAGAACATAGGCAATTCGGCGCCGGGAGAAAAAAGTTAAACGCCATAATGCACAATTAGTGAAAACAAAATCTTCTAATTCAAGAGATACAAGGAGCGTCAGTGATTCAGACACATATCATTTTAAAGCTTGTTAGAAGAGGGTAATTCTTTGTTAAGAACATAAGCAAATCACCGCCGGGAGAAAAAAGTTATAGACCATTATGTATAATACAGATAACAAAATCTCCTAATTCAAGAGATACAAGGAGCGTCGGTGATTCAGACGCACATCATTTTAAAGCTTGTTAGAAGAGGGTTATTCTTTGTTAAGAATATAAGTAAATCAGCGCCGGGAGAAAAAAGTTAAACGCCATAATGCACAATTAGTGAAAACAAAATCTTCTAATTCAATAGATACAAGGAGCGTCGGTGATTCAGACACATATCATTTTAAAGCTTGTTAGAAGAGGGTAATTCTTTGTTAAGAACATAAGCAAATCACCGCCGGGAGAAAAAAGTTATAGACCATTATGTATAATACAGATAACAAAATCTCCTAATTCAAGAGATACAAGGAGCGTCGGTGATTCAGACGCACATCATTTTAAAGCTTGTTAGAAGAGGGTAATTCTTTGTTAAGAACATAAGCAAATCACCGCCGGGAGAAAAAAGTTATAGACCATTATGTATAATACAGATAACAAAATCTCCTAATTCAAGAGATACAAGGAGCGTCGGTGATTCAGACGCACATCATTTTAAAGCTTGTTAGAAGAGGGTTATTCTTTGTTAAGAATATAAGCAAATCAGCGCCGGGAGAAAAAAGTTAAACGCCATAATGCACAATTAGTGAAAACAAAATCTTCTAATTCAAGAGATATAAGGAGCGTCGGTGATTATTACTGTACGTGCATTACCGGTAAATGTACCATTGCGCACATAATAATGTCTTTATTATGGACTTTGGTCTAGGCACGTCATCAAGAAGAAGTAGTGCCATCCTGTGCATTTCCTCGACTCTATTGCATATAGTTAATAGTCGAATCATTTGTTTAAGGCCCCTTAGGTTGTGCGGACAACTGTCCTGTAAGATTACTCTCAAGCAGCTCTAAGGTTTTTGTGTCAAGGATTTGGTAAAGGGTCGCTTTCATCACATGACAACTACTGCGACCAACTGTGAACTTCAGCATACGATGAAACATGTCTGCTTACTCCTTTAAGGATTAAAGTCGTGAAGATTTTGTCTCCAGGATTTAGCAAACAGATCGTTTTCAACTCATAATAACTAATGCGACCAACTTCGGTATACGATGAAACATGTCTGCTTACCCCTCTTAGGATTATAGTCGTGAAGATTGTTTCCAGGACTTAGCAAACAGATCGTTTTCAACTCATAATAACTAATGCAACCAACTGTGAACTTCGGCAAACGATGAAACTTGTCTGCTTGCCCCTCTAAGGATTATGGTCGTGAAGGTTACGCTTATGTTTATCAGTGATGAAGTGTTGAGGGCTTCATACTACCTATACTACCTTGTATTGCTTTTTTAATAAAAATGAAGAATTCGATTTACTAAAAGTACTATTTATACCCTTTTTTTTTAAGCGATTTCCATGAGTTTTGGTAATTGAAAAGCATCAAACACAACAAGTGTTTTGTGTATCCTAGAATCAACAGAGCTTCTTGGACCAGAGTCTATAGAAGATTGCCCGATCTCCTTTAGAGATTCTAATAAAACTTTGGAATTAGTTTAGTAAAAGAACATAGTTTATTTTGACATGATTTTTTTAATGTAATTACGCTTTATTCAAACCAAAAAATCGCGATAAAGTAGCGATATAAAACGCAAAAATTGACCTAAGACTTTGCTTTTTTACTAATTAATGTTATTAATTATTGATATTCTAGTATATTATGTGTCGACAAAATTATATGTCTGATACTATATGTATTTTTTTCAGTGAAATTAATAGATATTAATGATAGATATAGGAGTCTGAAATTGACTCTGCGATGATTTTTTAGTAAACTAGTTGTGGGAGATTAATCACTACAAAGTAAAAAAACAAGTTTTTGTAAATGAGTTAAATGAAGTGTCAATACGAAAGACCAGTCTTTTTTTAACATGTATTCAACAATGCCAGAGTGTTACCTAAGATGGTAAGTTAGGCGACTTAGGGTTGGACCTCATCTGGCAGCATGGAATCGCATTTGTTCCGCCTGTGCTACCACGTGCTGCAGTATGCTGCCGCATGCGAACGCGCGCTGTCGCATTCCGCAGACAAAAAAGGCGATCGCACGCGTCAGCATGCTGCAGCATGGGTGGCATACTGCCGCGTTCTTTCATGATCAGTTTAGTTTCAAGCGCGAGATGGATAGGACCACGGAAGAGAGAGCAGTGATTCTAGCGTGTATTTTGCAAGAAATGCAAAATCAAAATAATAAAAAGAAACGCATTCGCAAAATAAAACGGAGATACTAGGTTCATCCTTCGTCAGTCATTGTTATTTCCATCCGTACGGAATGAATGAACAGGCTGCACTGAGCTGACGAGCGGCCGCGTGCGCCATTGTACGATAGAGTGAGACAGCATGCGATAGCAAGTGATCGGCGGTGAAAGGATGCGATAGCATGCTATGCGCGCTTCAGCGTTCCGGAGTCTCCCTGCCGACCATTGCATTTTGTCCGTGATGCCGATCGCCTCGAGGATTCCGCCGCGTCCTATCGCATTATGCTTTCTGTCTCGGTCTAGCAAATGGCAGTTCTAAGCGACAGAAAGAGAAAGGGCGACGGAAAAAGGCGATTCCGTGCTGCCAGATGAGGTCCAACCCTAAAGTCTTAATATGTAAAATGCAAGGGATATGGGGAATTACTGAAGAGTTACGTGATTTTTCTGTATAATTTCGATTCATCAACATTTTTCTTTTCTGATAAGAGATAACGAATAAAATAAAATAAAATATTTTAACCTCAATAAATGGTTGTTTTCAGTATGTGTCACACTAGCACAGGTATTATCTTTGAAGTTTAAAAAATGAGATGATTTAATTACTTAAAATCAGATAAGCTAACGGGAACAATAACGTGTATGAGGAAAACATTACTGGAGTTGTGCAGACGTTAATAATTCATTGGAATTCAGGAAATGATAAATCGAATATTGTAATAGGAAGTAAATTTTTGAATATTCAGAGTTCTATGAACCATTTTGAGAAAAAAATTTACGTTTTCAGGGAATCTCATTACCTACCTATATTGACTTTTGAAAAGCATTGTGAGTTTTGTATTGTTTACTTATAATTATAAAGGACTTCAAACATCACAGCAAACAATTAAAACAGAATATTTACCTAAATGTAGGTACGTTAAACGTTTTCTGTAACTGCAATGTAGCGCTTAAAAAAGGGTAGTATTTAAACGAGCGAAAATAAATTCAAATTAAAGGTGTCAAAAATATAGAAAATGGGCTACTGAAATACTAAGTGAGCGACAAACAGTGGGCGAATACAAATGTTCAAAACAGCGACTTGAAAATACAAATTTGAGTTACTAGTTGTGTAGTTGCTCAATATTACGGTCAGTGTGATAATTCAAAGACTCTGAAAAAAACCAAAAACAAGGTAAATAAACCACTAGATTGTAGATAAGGCGTAGTCGACTTAGCCCCGCTGCGCGGGGCTCATATTTCTGTTTGCAGGGTTTAAAGTAACCTAACAACTCCGAGTCGGGGTGCCAAAAGCTTCTCTCAGCCTTCGCTCGCTCTTGCATCCTATATTCTCCTTGCCGCAATGACCGGTTAAGGGGCCGTGCACAAAATCAACCCGTTTTGAACAGTTTTGATCACTACTTGTGGAAAACACAAGAAGAATTTGAAGCTTCTTTTTTGATATTATTAGAGTCGAATTCTTATTCTAGTAGATAGCTTGAACAAATGTTTAAACTAATGCATGTATTAATGGCAATCACCCATATTCAAAACCCCTTTTCCGCAAAAGTAACGAGCGAGACATGTTTGAGCTTCGCTGAACAAAAACCTACAAAATATTCTGAACATTAAAAATTATTAATAATATCATTATATGGTCTACTCACATATGAACCACAAACATTTTTGACTTCAATACTATATAATCGACCGCGCATTCGATTGTGCGCGGTCCGCGCAAAATCGTTCAATTAGTAACTAAATAGTTAACTTTGCCTTTAATTTACGAAATGAAGTTATTGTTTATTTATAAAATAAAATTTAGATTCTATTAAAAGGTTACCTTAAGACTAATGTGTAATTTTTAAATTTTCTTTAAAGTGTTTTTAATGTAAAAAAAAAAATTCTTATTTGTGTAGACGTTTTCCAAAAATTAGGTTTTTTCAACATTTTTTTTCTGCTATATTTCGTATTGAAGTCAAAAATGTTTGTGGTTCATATGTGAGTAGACCATATAATGATGTTATTAATAACTTTTAATGTTCAGAATATTTTGTAGGTTTTTGTTCAGCGAAGCTCAAACATGTCTCGCTCGTTACTTTTGCGGAAAAGGGGTTTTGAATATGGGTGATTGCCATTAATACATGCATTAGTTTAAACATTTGTTCAAACTATCTACAAGAATAAGAATTCGACTCTAATAATATCAAAAAAGAAACTTCAAATTCTTCTTGTGTTTTCCACAAGTAGTGATCAAAATTGTTCAAAACGGGTTGATTTTGTGCACGGCCCCTTAATACTACTTACTTACTTGGTACAATAGTCGCCCATTCGGTATATTGGTCGCCAATAAAATTTCACTGGTTGACGTCCAATCGCGAACAGTTTGACATAACAGACGTTTGGTTATCTGTAACCTTCGATTCAGTCAGTGTCAAAAGTTGATGAATGTTGTATTACTTTGAGGCAGTTTTTATTACAAGCTTGGATATTCAAACTGTAGGGCAAAGATCTCCCGAATCTGCTTTTACCTACTTAAATAGATTTTATTATCGAGTATTTAATTTCTATAACTTTATTTTTGCAATAATTAATTTGTAGACTTCATATTTGATCATCTCATACACACTTTTCAGGGAAATTTTTGATATAATTTATAATGACACCATATTAAGTTGGTAACTTCTTTTTGGGTGACTTTTTTTAATGCCTTTCCGAAACGTAAAAACGTTGCCCACAAAAAGAACAAAATAAAAGTGTACATTTGAACATCGTTATGAACCGGGCGCTGTTATTGTATCACACGACGTTTATGACCGGCCTGGGACGCGTAAAGAACTGCTACACTAGCCCCACTACACAGTGAGGCATAGAAGACCCACTGACAAAAAATTACGATTCGAAAACTTGAATGAGATAGAACGTAGTTTGGGACCACTGGTCCTACAGATTATGAGGGTTAAGTGCATCAGACGGCCCCCACAGTTCCTAAATGCTACATGCACGTTTGGTGCACTAGGCAGACAGCTGAGCTACGGATGATGTTGCTGTGGAGTTCGTTCCACCACTTTCCCTCCTTAGCTAAAACACTGGATTGCGCTGCACTGCAATGGTTTTGGGGGTCTGTTTTATGTCATTTTGATGTTCAAAAAGTGCTGATTAAAAGATTTATTTGTAAAAACATTTTTGGTTTTCATCTTGTTAATGGAAGCATTTGGGGGAGGGCTTTGCCCAGGAGTGGAACATTCAAGGCTATTGAAAAAAAATGGCTGAACTTTTTATTAGATAAGTATCAGTAAACCATGTTTATAAATGAAAGGCAAAAGTATCTATAGGCCAATACGTTTTCAAAAGGGCCGAAAATAATCTTAACAAGCTTTCTTAGCAGTTTGTTAATAGATGAACCTTCGTTATTGTAGCTACTCTTGTTACGTCGAACCGCTGCTTATTACCGAGTAGTGGTCTTGTTTTCTTTCACCGTAATGGGGTACAACTATCTGTTGTGTGGTCTTATGTTTACACGAGAAATCGAACATTTATTGGAAAATAAACATTTATTATTAAAGAAAAGCGCAATTACGCTTTAGTAGAAATACAATACTTGACTTTAACCTGTGTCCCAGCATTGGGAAATTTATAAGCATCGATGTGACTTTGCCCCATTGATTAAGTGGTTGCAATAGGAAATTGGAGTATTTTTGAAAATTATTGGAGAATTATACATGCAACATCGTATACGAAAAGTTCTAGTATGTAATCAATGTTTTTTCCTAATAACCTGTCATACTCATAGTGCAAGTTTTACATGATGCAGTGGATACGTAAGAACAATGGAATACGTGGTAACCTCGCACTATTCATAGTAAATGACTAGCAATTTCGTGATGAGAAGTGTAGCAATTAGATGTCCTCATTTCTGATATGACCACGCAAGGAAACTCCGAGCATAGCCCTCTCCATTGCCCTTCTTTTTACTTAACGTTCAATATCTAAGTTGAGTCATACCGTTGAGTCGTCCGTATTGTTGAGTCCTGAACCGTGAAGCGATCCGTCACCTAATGGAAGACGTTTTCTTTCCGTGTGACGAATTGAACTTTTATTTGTAAGGAATACGCTGTAGTAAACTTTATGCTGTCGTAAGTAATAAAATGTGTGTATAACGTGTGTATTGTTACGTCTTTTGAAACAATGTAAAATACTTTTACTTTTCCAGACCGTCCATTATTGTGATGATACCGTATATAAATTTCTAGAAATATATCTGCAATTCCTAAGGTTTTGGTAGGTATTTAATAACTGGGTTGTGAAGGTTACATGGAGCGACTGCTTATCTAACCGTCAGATAGGCTGTCACTCCATGTAAAACGCTGGCATCCAGCTGCATACGATAAGAGTGGTAGCCGACCCCAAAATAGTTGGGAAAAGGCTAAGCAGATGATGAGGTAGGTACGTAATAAAAAAGTATTCTATTTCTATTTGGACACTTTGATCTGTACTTGGTTTTCTTAATAGTTTAAGTACAGTATGAAATCGTAAACATTGTACAACTCTATTTCATTTTACAAAATAAAACTTTCGAGTACCTATGCTTAATGTGACATGGGGCAAAGTTCTACGCAACCAATGCATTTCAGAGTTCTTATTTACAAAAAGCACTAGATTTTAATGGAAATGTCCAGGTTTTAACGATCAAGTCTAATCACCGCAAAAAGAGACCTAATGAAAATAAATTTATTTTTAATTGACACTATAATACCTCAGTGTTACTGGGTAAGTTCTATACAATGATTGAAACTATTCTTAATTGCGAGGCATGACTTCTACATTACTTAGGCCACACCTCGCTATTAGCTGTTGAAAACTACATAGTTTTCTAATTCCAAAAAAAAAAGATCATAGCTCCCGATGAGGTTATCACTTTATCGAGAGACTTTAAAATGAACACCATATATTACTCATGAAAATTTGTGCGATAATCGGTCGTCTAGAAAGAAGGTGACTGTTGAGATGACTAGTAATCGAGAAGTATGTAAGAAGACGTGCTGTGGCCAAACGAATAGGGAATAGGGCAGGAGAATGATGATGAATATAAATCGAGTATCTAGGTTCGACTCCCACACATATTTACGAATACATTTGGTTCCAACATGGTGCCTATAAAATCTATTTTTGTACATCAATTTTGGCTCACAAAAATAACATACAAAGAAGCGGTAGACCCACCTTTTTATCCTTTCGAAAATTGTTTTGAACGTAGGCGTTACAATACGCTTCTGCCTGAATTATTATTGTTGGCTCCAGTCCACGTGTCATGCCGCACTGATGGGATGCTCATCTTACTTTCGCCGTATTTGGCTTCAACGGCACACTTGCTGTCTCCGAAAGCAATGTAACACGAAACTTAAGTATTTTGACCAATCTTCGGTCACATTTCGAACTCGTATCAAAAATTCATAGTATTTATTGGTGGAGAACCGTGTGGATGTTTTTTAATTGTTTGCTGCTACTCAACGAATGATAATGTAACATGGACGTTGCACACATTAATGTTTAATTACAACATCAAAATGCTGTTCAGTAAAAAAAAAGAAACATAAATATTTTGATAATCTTCCACAATAGGAAATTTAGAATAAAATAGTTTTAAGAATGACACACAGACGATAGTGGAGTAACCAAGGTACATGTCAAACGTCGTACCCTCGTCTTCGTCCGGCGGATCAGAAGGAATATTTGGGTGCTTATAGTGAGGTCGCCTTTAAAAAGACACCTATATTTGTATTGAGCCAGTAGGGGGCGAGTATGAGGCTGTCACCAGCAGACAAGTGTTATTTTGACCATTCTTAGTAGGGGCGAACTGTTCACTTGTTCACATATTATACAAACAGGGGTAAAGTGACTCAGAATATTTTTTTTTAATTGTAGGAATATTATCCCCAGGCCGTGTAAGTACGTATACCAGGTGTATGAACGTGGACGAAGCAAAAGGAGTTATAAGAATCGATGCAGTTGGCGTTTTGTAATTTCTATCTGCCCCCATAGGAAAAAATCGTGACTTTATGTATGTTTATATCCATACATACATACATACATAAACTCATGACGAATAGATATCGGGTGCTAATTAAACAGGCTTCTTTTTAATGGCATTATTCGCCTCCATAAATTTAAGTTGACTTCTAAATTACTAAGTCAGCCACAATTAACGAGCATCTAAATAATACTATCCTAGCCACTAGTTATCGTCTATGTAAACCACTCTAAATACAACTCAGCATGATGTTTATTTTTTAGCATCTAAATTTGTAACATGCATTCTAACAGTAAACTTCTAAAATACTATTAAATGACATCAAAAAACATATTTATTTAGCTTCTAATTTTTTAACTCAGTACGTTTAAAATGTAACTCATCCCATATTAATTGATAGTCAAAATTTTGCTAAAATGTCATCATAAATCATAAATCATAAATCATAAATCATATTTATTTCTGCAATTAGGTTTACCAAACTCTTTTACATGTCATGTTTTGTTTTAAAGCTAGATGGGGCCGGTGTTTCGTACCTGACTACTCTGAGAAGAAACATCCGAAACAAACTCAGAGGTCACCGTCTCTTTTAAAGTCCAGACATTGCTCAAATCATATGAGGACCATGTAGATTAATGTCTGAGATGGTCTTTTAAAGAAATAACCACACAGATTTGAGTGGACCTGTCCAGACAGTGCAAGCATTTGTCAGTGATCGTGTAGCTCAACTCATGATCCAAGGAGCTCAACGACACGACGAACAATACCAAAGAAAGGACATTTGGATAGGCCGCATAAAGTACTCAAACTGCCAGACAATCTAGAAACTAATGAAACTAAAAAATAAAATAAAAATAATAGTATGACCCACGTAGTCCTCATATTTACAGTAATAAACATTACAAAACAACACTTGAAAAAGTAAATAAAGTAAAGAAAAAATAAATAAAAATAATAATAATACCACAGGTACTTGAAAAAGTAAATAATGTCAACTAAAACGAACAATAGTTAATAAAAAAAATAAAATGTCAAACTGTAATAAAAAAAAATAAAAATGTCAAACTGTACTAAAAATAAAATAAAATGGGTACAAATTCAATTAAATATCGAATACAATTGGAGCAGTTCAATCCCAAGCTTTTTTGTCCTCAATATAATCCTTAACAGAATAGAAGGCTTTCTGGCAAAGACTATGTTTTATAAAAAATTTTCATCAAATAGTATATTGGCCGGTTCACTTATGTATTACCTAAACACCTTTCACAAATTTTTAGTTTACAAACAACGTTTCATATACTATTTATTTCACAAACAACGTATTCCGCAGATGTTTCATTTTTTAAACAATCACTTTACACACATTACTTTGGCAAACGCTTCGCTTTACAAATGTTGATATTTAATCATTTATAAATTTTTCGTTTAATACATATTTTGATTCTTTTGGCAAAATCACGTTTCACCTAAATACCCCTTTATAATAAATATTCTAAACCAGTCACAATGTAATAAGCTATTTTTTTGGGTAGTCTCGTAAGTTTTTAGTGCAGAAATTCACGTAAAGTCCAAGGTAAATAATATCAATATTTTGTAATAGGCATAGTCGACGTAGCCCCGCTGCGCGGGGCTCCTATTTCTGTTTGCAGGGTTTAAAGTAACCTAACCTAACCTGAAGTCGGGGTGCCCCAAGTACCGAACTCGCTTCGCTCTTGATTCCTAAGTATTTGTTGTTCCGTTAATTAAAATTACCGTTGTGCCTATTTAATGAGTCGAATTTTTATGAGTTCTGTCGTTTCGCGTACTCGCGCCAAATCATGCAGTGGCTATTTTCACGATAAAAGAATATGATGTATTATTTTACATGCTAACTTATAATGAATGATGCTTTCTGTGGAAGCTTGAATTTTTTTTTTTTGAGGACATTGTGTTGAAGCTGTAAAACGTAAAATGGTGACGAGATGTAAAATCCGTGGCCGAGTTAGTAAATTAGGTGGCAATGTATAAATAAGAAGGACAAGTCACAATAATTGATGATCTTTACTTGACGCTTTCTATAGAATATTTAGATGGCGTTGTAAAAAAGACGAATTAGTTTATTAGAGGCTATGTCATTTTCCCGTTGCTTAGTTATAAAATTAGAAGTTTAATCACGTGGCCAATAAATAATTTTGTGGCGAGACTTATAATTTCCCATAGATATCTACCTACCGACCCAGCTATGTGGTGTGGCTATGTAATGGATAGTGGATTGTGCAACAGTCTTAATTGCAGGAATACTGAAAGAAAATTAAACACTAATTAACACAAAAGGTATAACTTCAATAGTTTACTTCAGTAAAGAAAAATAACACATTACGCACAATGACAAAGGTATCCGTCAAACGTCACACCCTCGTCCAACAAATTAATAGCTGCCACCGTTCACGTATCGCACAAGTGCCGTGCTCGTACCGGCTTCACTTCTACGTAATACCGTCGTCTAGGTACTAGGGATCTGTAATTATAAATCTTTGCTCTATATCGTAAACAGAAATGAGAAATTAATAATCTTTTTGCTACGGCGTAGCTGTAGTCGGTTGCTATGCCGTAGCAACTGCGTAGTCAATCCCTCTTTAATTTTATTTGGAATGCAGACAATTTAATGACTAACCGATAGATAGTAATTTAGCTGACACTCTTTATTAGTTTAACTGCCAATTACAAAGTAGAAATAACATGAAAAGAAAAAATTAAAATTGCAACTTGGAACAATTTTTAGTTTCAAATTAAACGATTTTTTTTCCTTAAGATCATTTGATTTTAAGTAAAAAATCATAGCATATTAATAAACTTTGTAGTCATACTTACATGACAATCATCTTCGTAATCTGGGTCATAGCAATCACATTCTGCGGTACAATGTCCGGTGCAGTGATGCGTGGTTTTGTCATGTTGTGGTAATGTATTGCTTGATGGACTTGGACATAATATTATATATCTAAAAGGTCACATGCACTATATAACTTTGATAGTTATTAACCGCAACACAAGTAAAACGTAGAGTGCCTATTATTACTAACTTGAAATACCTTAAACCCTAGACAAATGGCAACCGCTTTCAAACCTCTCCTTATTTCCGCAACGACTTCCAACAGAACTGGCTTTTAGGTTCAAATAGTCTCAAACATTTTTTACTTCCCCAGCATCGTTATATCGCTGATAGACTGTCACATGTGTTAGGCCCTCTTGCTTTTGATAGACTTGTCTTAAGTAGTATTCTTCATAAAGTGTGCAGGGCCATTTGTACCTCTCACAGAGAAAATTGGTTGTTCCTCGAACTACACTCGACATGATGTTTGTTCCAAATTGAAATGCACTAACGATCCAAATACCAGGAATACACTACACAGTAGATATTTAAATTGCACATCATCATGCTTGTATCACAAAAGGGGAAGCAGAGGTGTAATAGACGCCGAACTGGTACAAAGAAAAATCCTTGCGAGAAACCAAATAACATTTTTCAAGCTCTGGGGATCAAATCCAGGACATCCAGAAGTCGCGCTTACTAACACTAAACTAACTAGGCAATCAATTAAAATTTCACCTACACTCTAAGCTCAAACCTATATTTGCTTTAACAAAATCAACGATTTATAATTTATAACGAACGCTTAAAGGCTTAAACCATCCCTTATCAATCACAGTGCTTGGAGGTCGGTATGCGGTAATACCTCCCGATCGAAACACATCTTCATTTGCGTCGGATAAATCATGCAGCCTCCATCAACTGTGACTGAGATACGATCTGATTGGGCGTTGCTTTGTCGGTAAATAAGGCAGGATTTACCGCGTGGTTTCCGACGTAAAACAAGCTTTACCTTCACGGGGGAGTCGTAAAAGGTGGGTGAGGGATTATGTCAGGGAGAAGAGGAGAAAATGCGTCTAATTTGTTGCGTAAGTTTTGACTGCAAACAAGATAAAACGTGTATCAGGATATCTAACTGCAATCTGCTGTTTGGCAAGGTACGTTACGTTTACACGGTGATAGCAATATATTAGTCAATCGGTTTTATGTGACTCATTCTTAACTAAGTTAAGTTTATAGTTTTACAATTCACCGTCGGTCGAAACAAAACTTATTTTTTTAATTTTCATTAAGTTGCTTATCTTTATATTTTTCCTCAATCGATAATATTTCGCGATAATCTTACATAGTAGGCTTCACAAACCAGTAATAACGATGCATATATTTTTATGAACCCCGTATGTTCAGCGAGGAGCATGAAAATATGTTAAAAACACGTTCCTGTTCCAATTTTATTATGAAAACGTGTGTGAGCCAATTTTAATGACGTGTGAATATAATTATGATGAAAATAGAAAGGTTGTACCTCTCTGAATTAGACTTGTCTTTAGTATAGTGAAAGAAAACATGACCAACGGATGTGCTGACTATTTATGATTCATTTCTATGCATCGTTAAATGAAATCTCTTAAAATTAAACCTTTCGATTTTAGGTACATAATGTTTAGACGATACTCCAGCTGAATCAAACGCCCTAATAGAATGGTTATCAAAGCTAGATTATTTTGACTGCCAGAAGAGGTTTAATTGTGGTATTTTACTGAGACAACACAAACACAATCACAAAATTGTCCAAAAGAGGTTTGTGTAAAACGAAAACCGAATAACAAAGCAAATTAATCAAATTATCCACATCAATCATGGCGTCGAACATTGATTTAAAATGTTTTATGAATTACAGTTATTATCGAACGATCCTCCTGTAAACAATCACAATTTATTAATTAATATTAACAAGCTTACCGTTGCTCGATGATTTCATAAATAATTCGTGAGATGCACCTGATACTTTTAATGAACGATCATTAATTAATATTTGGCATTCGGTTTCATGTGATTAATAAGTTTAATGTCCAAATTAATTTACCTATGACTACGGTAGTAGTTGTTTCGACAATTCAAAAGTGCCTGTAACTGGCCTATTTGAAATAAATGCTTTGATTTTGATTTTGATTTTGTTTATATAATTTCACAGTTGATTTACTATAATTATATGACATACTTTTCATTTATTAGGCGGTTCATACCTCAAGTGCGTACGAGGCGGGCTTCTCCCCACAAACAATGGCCCACCTTCCATCTTGCATATTACCTGCGCACCTGATGACCTATTCACTGGATCAGTGAGCGGGGTTTGCGTGGCTGAGTTTTGGGCTAAAGAAATTTGAACTTTTTGTCATCGATACGCTAGGAAGAAGATTTATTTCGTTAAAATTGCATTGCGCTTCTGATAACAGTTTAGCGTAAAAATACACTTTAATGTTTATCAATGATTTGGCAATCTTCCACTTCACGCCAGAAAGACTACTAGTCCTAAAAGAAAGAAAGCTCTAAATACACATGCTAGTAACTTGCACAAAAGTATACAGTATGCTTGCATGCCATTAAGCCATAACAAGTAGTGATTGGTGAATGTTAAGATGGCATGCCATGGCATGCATGCTTATAGGCACATGTTTTTCCTACGGGCCTGTCAGTCTTACTACCACCATAAATTAAATCTTAATTTTTTATTTATGTACACACAATACTTAATAGGACATACATTAAGATCACAAAGCTACTACTTAATCTCCTTCTGTTAGTTGTTTTTTTAAAGAATCCACCATTGTTATTTCTTCGTATAGCACACCGAACAACTAGGTGAGAATGAAACGTAACCTTGTCAGTTCCACATGAAAGCGACACGATTACTTCGGCATAATTTGTTCGAGTTTAACCCAAGGATATGGTTACCTACGAATGATACTTTAATATCAGACGCAACGATAATGTGATGGCTGTAATAACCTATTATCATAAGTGTTCCATTTGCCCCAATTCTGAATTGATACTTAGACTTTCCTGGTGAGTAGAATCTCATTATGGCCTTTTCTCGTGATTATTGGAGGCATTCGCGTCTTGAATTAGTATTGTCTGTACTTTCGACTACGATGACATTTTTGTAGAAAGCTAAACCAAGCATATTCACACAGATGAAACTGGCGTTAAAAACAACATACTGTTAAGAACATCCCACTCTGCATGGTTTGCACAAAGTAACGTTTTTCTTGTTATAACATTATTTCGTCTAATTCCAAGAATGTCTGTTGTATCGTAAGCGTGTCACTGAAGACGCTCGCTTACCGGAGCATTCGCCTGTAATGTAACAATACAAGATTCGATTTTGAGCATTACGGCATGGGGGCATTCGTCTAGCCATGATACGATTTTGTACAAAAACAAGTGATTATTACAAATGGAACAGGTTGCGCACTGTTTTGCTTGGTTCACTGTTACCATACAGGCGGATGCTCCTGGTGAGGGGGCCCCTTTACATAAAATATTTATAAAATTCGCGGAACTGAAATATATCTCTACGCTATACTCTGGGAATCAATCGCGCGTTACATAGAATAGATGCCAGTTGTCAGAACTTGCATCAATTTCAAACGCAAAACAATAGTTGTTGTGCAATAGGTGATTCAATTTAAGTTATATGTTTGATTGAACTTCTGTTGAATATCGATATGTATACACACTTGATGTACCCTATAACTACACCCACATTGAGATCCACGCCAGTGAGTGGGCGAACCTAATGCCATCAACCGGGCACAGGGCCAGAGTCAGATTTGCTACAAATTTCTGCTGAGAAATTTCTGGAAAAACCCCGTTAGCTCGAGCTGAGCTATGCAACCTAGAATCTCATGCTCAGCAGTAAGATTTCCGATCAATGGACCAACGAGGCAGTAAAACCTTTAACCGTTAACATTGTATTTTTATGAAAGTTGATCTAATAAAAAGTTTTAAATGCTAATCATTATAACCATTAAAAGCAATGTTCTGACCTTCAAATAACTAGAAGACTAATAAACGTAGTCTATATAATATGTATAAATTCAAATTAGAAGTCACAAAACAATAATAAAGTACAAAGTAAATTGACAATCTGGTTGACAATTAAACTTACTTGAAAATTACTTTTATTGTCCAAATTGTGTTACCACAAAATTGAGGGCAACAAAATAATTTTTTAATTAAAATATTCAAAAGACCGCAATTAAGGCGATTTTATTTTTCTAATAAAATTTGACATCTGCAATTACATAGAAAGGGAATAATAAACACTGGTAGGTATTTTCATCTTCTTTTTGAAGGTGATGAAGAATGTGAGAGGATTAGCCCTCTGAAGGAGTGACGACGATATCGACGCTAAATCGGTTTGAGCCGGTTAGTAAAAGCTTTAGATCAATGCAATAACAGCGAAAAATACGCAATACTTTTTGGTTCGGACGACGAGACGTGACACCGCGCCTCACTTAATGCGCCAAATGTGGTGATAAGTGATCGGCGCAAGATGACTCCACGTCGTTGAGTGCGGTCACTTTTTCCACTCCCGGTTCGTCGCGAAAGGGGATTACTCTCTTATTTCATTATAACATTTCATTGTGTGGGCGGAGGTAGGGAACCGGTGGCTTTCTAAAAGTTAATCACTAATTCTTGGATCATGTCGGGATGAAAGAAAAACATCGACCTAATTTTGGTTATACCAGACAATCGGATTAAGATTATACACTCACGAAAGTTTATGTTTTATTGGGCATGCGTAGTTTTACATTAAAAAGAACTTGATCAAATTAAATGCTAGTTACGTGTTTTTTCTTTGTTGTGAAAAACAACTAAAGTGTCCTATCTCCCTATATTGGGTAGGTAGACATTGAATTTATCGATTGGCCGGTTAGTGGGCAGATGACTTCGTAGCTAAACGTCCTCCGTCCAAACCTATCGATGTGTGAAGACCTGTCACCCATTTACAATAATTCTGCTTACATGCACTTGCATGTGCGAAGGTACTTGCACTGATAACATGTACCTAACTAACATACCAATAATACCGGCCCGCTGATCCGAAGTCGGTACATAGCCGTGAATCAACCGGACAATTGATTTACGTGCTCCGCTGAGTAACGAGCTGCGACGCAGTTTGGATATCCTGCCGCTAACCGTGACGGATGGCGAGGTGATAAACACCGCCTGTCGTGATTAATTCGCGTAATGATAGCGCTGTTAGTTAGGGCTGGGTTTATTATTACAGTAATCTGTTACCTGGTAATAATATGGGGAGGGTTAGTTTGTTTGATTGATCATGTGGCAAATTCGCTCTAATAAGTTACTCGGGCTACGTTGAGTAAATATTCCTACTATTTTTCTTACATTAAAAAATTTTGTAAGTGTTTTAAGTATCCTAGAATCAACAAAGCCTCTTGGACCAGACTCTATAGAAGCTTGCCCGATCTCCTTTAAAACTGACCAACAAAAACGGGAACTACCTGCGATATTGAGGAATTGGCTACCTATGCATTCACCATTATTTTATTCTAAACACCTCGTCTCTCTGTTAAACGTGGCTTTACATCCTAAAAGTAATTTACTGATTTTTATCGAAAATAAACCATTCTAATAGAGCAGTACCTAGGTATAGGTATTCTAGTTTCCCAGAACACCACAAAATGCTAAAGTCTCGTTCACCTTCACACTAACTCGACCCGCTGCCTGTCAAAGCTCACGCGTCGTCAATGAGCGTCACGTTACATGTCCCCCCGCTGTCCCTCCGTTGTCCCCCCTCGGGGCTCATAAATCTTTGACACACGTAAACTGTAAACTCACGCATTACGTTGACAAGGAACTGCTCTAGTTGTCGTGTATTTCCGTAATGTTGTCATCGTGATAGAGTTTTACGGTGTTCCAGATGTGCCAACGACGTTTTAGTGAGTTATTAGTTATGTGTACGTAATCCGGTATCTGTTTGTTTATTTAGTTAGACGGTAAAATAAACGATCTAACACCCATATTCCAGAACGCCGACTTAGTCCATTTTTGAACTTAAGTCGACATTTGTTGTCATGGCAACAGGTGAGGAACGCCCACCACGGTATCAGCAACACCCACTCAATGATGTTCAAAAGGTGAGGACAGACTAGCTAGAGCTTGCATTTGCAACAAGACATCGAGCCGCTTGACACTTTGTTAAAGCTTGATTTGCTAAGAAACAAGCAACTTGTGTAACATTTCATCGAGCAAAAACACGAGCGCGGGCAAATCGTGCAACATGGAAAGAGGTGCGTGGACTTAGGGGTCGTACTGGTCGTTACTTCTCCTAATTCGCTCAGTGTTTTTTTTTTTAATATTAAATTAAATTGCAGCACACGCGACTTGCAAATCCAACATATCAACGAAGAGTACCTAAATGCCACACAGTAAGAACAGTCACTAAAGAACCCCACCGGCTTACTCCTTTTGCTTCGTTCACGTTCATACATCTGGTCATACACGCACGCAGGTCGCGAGCACTGCCACCTGACCTTTTTTAAGAACAATACCAATAATTTTTGTCCTTCTAAGGTGTTCTCTTTCGGGTTTTGTTAGTCGCCTTTTACTCGTCCTCTCAACAAGACCATCATCCAAACATATTCTTTTAATTTTTTGTCTCTACATCTCCTTTTCAACCGCAACCTTGCAGTATTATATCATTCCTCAATTTACCAACCAATGTTACAATACGTTTAATTGCTCAGATGACTACTCACCTTAATCTACCTCCAAAACATGCTGTCCATTTCAAACCCAAAATAAGTATTTTGCATGAAGGTTGCAAGCTGCTTTGTATGCTAAAAATGTTATATTAAAATACGTCACAATGCTAGAGAAGTCTTAAATCGTTGTTCTACCGAATGCTTTTGGTTGACATCATTTGTCAAAGAACTTAAACGGATTTACTTGAAAATAAATATTTATTTTTTCGTGGTTCATTTCTAAGATTTTCACTTAAAATAATGGCATCAAGAATTTTCTTTTCGGATGGTGAAAACTCAGGACAGGAACTTGTCCGCAAGTACAAGCTCCTTCAAAATACTACGTTGCCGGGCAGCTCATCAGCGACAAAATGTGCTGTGGGCTCGCCTAACCCAAGAGTATAACTCAGTATTTAACTAGCGCGTAAGTACCAAATAACATGTATGCTGTTTTAATACCTGGTCTATGTTTGATGATCGTAATGAAAGGCAATCTTATCTTTTTATAGAGAACCGAATCTCAGTTATAAAGGTGCTGGTCCAATATTAAGGCTAAGAAAAAGACCACCCTTAATTTAGAAAAAAAAGAAAGAATGAGGACTGGGGGTGGCCCCTATCCTGGCCCCGCGTCCTCAGATCTCGAAGGAGTGAAAGATGCGCTGCCGGCCTCCACCGATTTGAAATCGAGGTTCGCAATGGACTGTGACACTATGCCAAGTGAAACTCCTGCTGACGGTACACCTATAGTCTAGTAATTTTATTGATTCTATTATTTGTATTAACGAATATATGAATAGATTATTAAAAATATTTACTTTCTTTTTTCAGTTCTGGAATTTCGTCCGGTAGTACCGGTACCGGTGGCTCAAGGGCCACCTGAAAATAACTCGACTGACTTGGCGTCAGCAAACTCGCAGTTTATTGGTAGGGTTGATCAAATGATTTTCAGTTCATCTCTACACGTTACAGTACATCAGAAAGTTAAATTATCTGTGTATGGCACCAATACTCTATTTGTATTCAATCGAAGCATTTTATTTTTTATATTCTCATTAGTGTTTTTTGAAGGTGCTTGTACTTAGCAAATTAATACTAATATATGTTCGCGCCCAAGTTATAATAAAGTAGATACGGGCGAAAAATTTAAAACGGAGTGAGGAACGAGAGGAGGAGTAACATCTGCTGAAAATGGAGAAGCAGAAGTGGTGGTGAAGGCAGCAGAAGAAGCGTACCAAAAGGCAAAACTCGAACGTTTGAGTGCCGCCCAGCTACTTCGATTCAGTGATGTTACAAGGGACGAGGCCGAAAAAATAGATTAAATTATTATTATACAAGCCAACTGGTTTTTATTTTATTTAAAAGTAGTATCACGTATAAAAAATATCTAAATTACACATTTATAGACATAGAAAAACAAAGGACATTTTTCATTTTCATTCACGTAGGACTACGTAAGACTGGATCCAATCTCTAGGTTAGTAAAACCCAACAACACTGCATGCATGGGGATCGAACCCATAACCTCACACCGTGCAATTGCGCTTATGACTAGTTGACCAACGAGAGAGCAAAAATATAAATATGAACATCACACAATTATAAACATACTAGCCGTTGCCCGCGACCTTCTTCCGCGATTATTATATTTAAAAATAAACCCGTTTCCGCAACATTTTTTAATGCTCCGCTCCTATTCCTCAACAAAAGGGTTATCCAACACTAAAAGATTTTTTCCATTGGCTCCAGTAGTTCCTGAGATTAGAAGGTTCCGGTCGTCCAGAGTTGAGGGAAGCATTCAGTTGGACGATGGACCGAGTAGCCTTGAATTTCTTTGGATTCGTTATCGCTTATTCTCTCATCATTACTCTGCAGAATGAGTTTGTGCGGAAGACATGGTTGTGGTCACCCAACATAATGGTGGGTTTCATATCGGCCCTTCTCTTCCTCCGTTTAGCAGTAGCAAGCCGCCTGCTACTCATGTTTAGCTTACTCCTGTCCTTTCCCGTATCATATGAAAACAAACCTAAAATAAGCCGGCTAAACCACTAAACGCAACGGCGAATAAGAATTCGATTTGATTATTTTATTATTTTATTATTGCAATAGTCGTATAACAGAAACTGGCCACAACAGCGGCTGACGAGCGCTACATCCAAGTTGGTTGCATCAAATTTGTATTTTTTTCTTTTTCCTTCTATTTACAATCTATATACTACTGCGATAGTACCGCAAAGGCAATGAGATTATCCGTATTACTACAGGTAGAAGGATTGGTAGTAACACGGGTAAGTCACCCTACTATCGCTTTATTGGCTACTATTTTATGCCTGCGGCTTCGCCCACGTGGAGTTCGGACATTGCCCACGGGATCTTACTTCTGGGATAATAAGTAATATATGTGCTATACCAGACTATAATATATCTCTGTACCAAGTTTCATCCAGATCTGTTCAGCAGTTCTGGCGATTGAGTAACAAACATCTATCCATCCAAACTTTCGTATTTATAATAGTTATGTAAGATTTATGTGTAAGCTTTTACTTTTAAAGTTGAATAGGTAATAAATAATAGTTAGTGTAAGTATTTCATTTTATTTGAGCAATACAGACTCGCGTTTTTCTTACATGTACTTACTTATAACTTGTTCATTGTAATATCAATTACATTACATATGTGAAATATTGATAACTTGGTTTGAGATTGGACACCGGTGGCGACAATCGAATGATTCATTAGGAATCTATATAGACATAATACTTTTAATATCAATGTCGCGTATCACGAGTCAATATGGCGACACTTGGGGGAGGCCTATGTCCAGCAGTGGACGTCTTTCGTCTGAAATGATGATGATGATGATGTTGTATCACGAGCCAACGCGAAAATCGGGTTTTCACATATATTTACAGATACGACTACCTCAGAAATATTCTACCTACTTACTAATAGGTAAATGCGCCCTGCACGCCCTGCGTAACACTGCGCGCCATGGCCCGTCTACGTGAGTTTCGAAGCCCTATTTGACTCTTGATGATGTTTTTAAGTATAGATAGATGATGAGAGCGACTTTGTGGTATCGTAGGTATAAACAAAACAACATGAGTATGGACAAGCTCGCTCATAAGCACCATTCGCACCATTTTGTCTGATATTCAAAATGGTTCGTTAGTTTTCTCATGCTTTAGAAATATCACGTGAATTAAGCTTGTATTCATCTTTTATGTGTACGGTACTCCATATTACGACTATTTGTCACTAATATAATTATTTACGCGATCTTGATTACTAATTCATACAATCCCACGATAATGAACACATACCGATACCAATACCTACCGATTTGAAAAAGAAACCGTGCTTAATATATATTTACCACGGATATTTGCAAGTGCTTGCAATATTAATAATCATTTATTAATAATCCCGACTACATACTAGCTGGCTTCGAAATTAAAAGCGACGGAAAATAGTTTTTATCAACAAGGGCCGTCCACGGGCTGTAGGTCAAAATTTCCAGAACGAAAACGTTGGAACCAAAAACGGACCGCGTTTTCTTTTACAGTAGCTTCCCTATTTTATTTTATATCAGCCCTCTATGTCCTACTGCTGGGCAAAGACCTCTCGCATGGCTTTCCAATTTTTGTACGGTTTCCTTCTGAAATCGAAAGTGTCTTTGGAACTGTATATTGATGTCACATTCTAACGAGTTGTCGGCATCGGGTCACGATAAATAATTGTATGGCATATCGTATCCTACATAACCGACATACTCCTCAAAATTCATCTTGCTTTGGCTATAACAAGAAAACAATTTTACACAAGTCGATTCACTTGGATTTCAGTAGGTACATATGTCACCCACAAGATAGGTTTCAAGGATCTTCTGGCGCGGGCAAACATCGGAACTAACGCAGCCATCTCTTTCTTTTCTCAATATTTTTTACAAAACAATTAACAAAAGGTTTACCAACAGCGCCCCCCTGTCAGCTTCATTCGAGCGCCAAAAGATTCTTGTACCACAAAACCCTTGAAAAGTGGGCGTATATGTCAAATTATAAACAAACTGTAGCTGTCAATATGACTTATGGGGTGAAAAGTAGGCGTGTCTAGTCCGACTTAAGTTCAATCCACGACTTAAACTACGGGTGTTATTAGTCTCTGAAGCGAACATTCTAGCATTTATACGACGAATATTTTATTTAATAAGAGCCTACTTAAAAGTTTGACTGCTGCTTGACCTTTGCAACATTTGGGTAAACCTCTCATTATTGTTTCTACCTTACACAAGTAACTTATTCAAGTAATCAGATCCATTTTTTATCATTTTACTGGTTGAAGCTACAAATCCAGACTATTTAATTTGTTTGTCAGGAATTTCTGCTAGGTACCTACCTATTTATCGTTGTAATGCCAAACAGTTTGAACCCCGACATGGGCCAATCAAAGTGTTTTGACTGAATGATAGCCTCTAAACTCGTAATTCGTTGAATACCCACGTAATAGGGGCTCAATGTGCTCTCGGATCGCCGGACACCGGACGATCACTGATCAGTGATGTTACACGATTGTGAAGTTACAGCTGATTTCGTGGATTTTTCCGTCAATTCGGATAATAATTGGTTTAGCATTGGTCGATGTTTCAATTTCCCGTCCTGTTAAGTTAGCGATGAATAATAGTTAGTACGTTAAATTATTAAGTTCTACTTGTTTTATTACATGAAGACAACAACAAAAGTTTGAATTAACGTAGCTTTCAAATGGCAATAGTGTGTCTGGAGATGGTTTAAAACGAAATTATAATATAAGTGAGATTTCGAACGAGAATACATTATAGAGCTGCTGTCAACACAACATTGCCGTGTTGAGTTCGCAGAGCAATTTCCACAACATCAAAAGTGAACACCACCAAGTGCGGATCGGATATTTTCGGATACACGTCCGTACGTCCTTGCGCGCGGCTAACGAGCCAATCCCGAAATGGAAGCGTTCACGCGTTGCCATCACGAACGAAGGCAAAAATCAGGCGTTTTTGATGTTTATACCATAAGCTTTATAGCCGAACAGCCATGGCGGTTTTATGTGCCTCCTGATCGAGGGACTGTGTGATAATCGATAAAATGTGTTTTATAAATATTTTATGGTTCATACATAGGTTTGAGGGTACTGTTGAAAAGGTAGGCTTTACGAAAACTTGTTATCTAAAATTGTTGCAAATACACAACAATCATCTAGTATTACCTACCTATTTAAATTAAATAAACATTGAACCATGTGAAGTGGCGTCACCACTGCGTCATTTTATTTCCGAATAACACATCGGACATCAGAGAGCTAACCGCAGACTCATTATACAAAAGCTTATTAAAAATACAAAACGAAAAACGATACTTCACTGCATTATATCCCTATTACTATCAAACAGAATTACCGCAATCGTATTTAATGGTATTATTTCACAAATGGATGCTTCCCATCCCCTGGGCATCATTCGCACGTTTGCACGACACCCAGGGGAAACGATAGGACACTCCCATTTATATCCAGGAACTGCCTTGAATTGATTATTACCTGAAAGTCTGCACAATGTAGAAATACTAGCTTTATATTCCTAAGAAGGAAAATGTTAGGCAATTTCATACAGGAGATTACGAGGAAGCAGAGGAGACGCATCGGCATCAAATTAATTTCATAACTTTGTTTTGAGTGAAATCGTTTTTTGACTGAGTCTGAGTGAAGATCGTGAATTCAAGCCTTAAATACTTTAACGAAATTTAAAATTATTTTGCCTGTCTCATCATCATCTGCTTAGCCTTTTCCAAACTATGTTGGGGTCGGCTTCCAGTCTAACCGGGTGCAGCTGAATACCAGTATTTTACATGGGGTGACTGTCTATCTGACCTCCACAACTTAGTTAATAGTAGTACTGGGTAATACTATACCCCTTGGTAAGACTGGTTGTCGTAATTTTTGGGCCACTCATATTTTGCCTGTCTCAGTTTCCTGTTATTTCTGTGAAGTTAAACCTCAATAAAGGTTCAGTCGAACTAGTTCGGACGAATTGTGGACCGAATGGTGGACAACGGACAGTGCATACTTCAGTACAATATGTATGAGAGTCCCGTGTCCGGAATTCCGGATCCGCGTTCACAATTCATCTGTATCGGGTTGACAGAATCTTTAAACTTCCTTGTCTATTTCAGGCCAATTAAGAACTGTCTACTCGAAACGTTTCCTAACGTCCCTTCACACTTCCGCAGTCCGGCCCAAAACCAATCAACTGATTCCCCTCAATAATCTACGTGTGCGAGTGGACAGTTCCCTCGTTCGAACTGCGAGTAAATCTGAGTATATCGGGCCAGTCCATTAGGACGTCCCGCCAATAATTCAAGTCTGACAACTGCATTACAGGTTCCGCTCCCAGAGATAAGGAGCCGTCGGTCGGCGGCTGCATACAAATGTACTTTGTGATTAAGCAAAAAGGTTTTGGTGTATGCAAATTTTTCTACTGACCTTTTTGCTGTGCGGTTGTTGCCTAATTTAAAACACTCTTCCCGGTTTTATTTGCGCAAGAATTATTTATTCGGGTGGAAAGCTACATCTTTCTGTAAAATTATAACTTACCATGGAAATTCTGCGGTTGTTTAACAATTAAGGCTCACTTCGCTATAAATGAAAAACTATATCGTTAATGAAGTAACTGGTCAAGGGAAAAGAAACGTTAAAATAGTGGCATTTTATACCCAGCCAGCAATGAAAGTCAAATAAAGAAAAAAGAAGAGGAAAGAAAAAAAAATTGTTTTCTTTGCCAGACAGCCATAAAGACCAATCAATACGGTCCTGGTCGCCCGGCACAACTTTATTCTAATAAAATTAAAATTGATTAAACCGTAACTTGGAAAATCAATTTAATAAAATGTATGTTTGACCTCTATCGGTATTGAATTGAGAATGATTGCTTAATTAAAAATCATGTCTGAAAATTTGTTATTATTTTCTGCCCGGGAGCTTGCAATGGTTAAAGTTAAATGAAACAAATGTTGTAAAAACAAAGGCAAAGTATTTAAAAAGGTAATTCATAAAATAAACTGAAACAAATTGCGAAACACCGAAGAAAAGAGATGAAAAATTACTTACATGATGAAACTTAGAACAAGCTAGTTAAAATAAGCAAGCAAGTGAAAACAAAGAAAAAGAAATGAAATACAACTACTCACTCACAAGTAAAAATAAAGCATGGCTTCTCCGACAGTACCAAATCAACTACGTACGGTACTTAATAAGATACACAAGAAAAATTATCTCGAAACAGTTTCTAAAATAAAAATTTCTTGTTCGCCAGAACTTGGCAACGCATTAGATTTTAATTTTTCCGGTTGAAGGAACAACCAAGGGTGGAAGCTTTGTTCACTTGTACACACACAATTCCAAAAAAAAAACTGTTTCACCGCTTTTATCTTAATTAATTTTACGTACACAGAAACTTGCAAAGGTTTTCTAATCAGAACTGGCCGCATAAAAGGCATTGCTATTAAATATTCTTTATTTCATATTTCTCTAATGTAATCCATTTAGTACAAACTATTTTCTACCTTATTACAAATGAGTAAAAGATAACTTTGCCTCAGGTTATGTTTATTACGGTCAATGATTTCCCGTAGTAAATAATTTGCGGCGGCTTCATGAATTTGTGAACCTTTTTTCTTGTTATTATTTTATTATATTAGCAGCTTTAATTATTTAAAGGCATGTCTTTAGGCACACGCCAACATTGAATAGGCCGTGAACAATTTTCAAGGTAAGTATAATTTAAGACTTAAATTTACGACAATATTTTGTGTACTTTATCTACAGACTTTTATAAATATCGTCAATTTCAGTTTAAAGGAATCTTCCAACTACACCGTACCATACCAGACCGTGCTATGACCGTATCAGACACGGAATGGTTATCATACGAGGTTATAACCCTATATTCTTTGTATTGAAAAATATAAGACTATCCCCACTAGACCTTTCCGTCACCGACCTACACCGTCGCCATGCATGCATTGCCAGCGAGAATATTTTGCCGGTGCCAATACGCTACGTGCATGGCACGCGAAGGTGTTGGTCGGTGACGGAAAAGTGTAATGGGCTCAGGGGGCCAATCGCGCTAATTTCAAACATCGGCAAACGCTTATGATAACGTTATGGTTCAATTGCGACAGCGGTTAAGTTTCGATTCAGTCGTTCCTATTTTGGTATTGCGATAAAGTTCAAACTCTAATAAAAGTTGGAACGTTGCGTTACGTCAATCTTTAGTGATGTTCTTTTAGTTTGTGTATATCCGAGCGTTTAGTAATAAATTTTGATGTGTGCACCTCTAGTTTTGACAGCTGAAAGCGCGGTATGTACTTGAACTTTTGAAAAGGTAAGCAAGTTTTTACGTAAATAAACATTTAAAGTAACACAAGACATACTCTTTGGACAGCCGCTTTCATTCGGAGTTGTTACATTCGGAGTCGTGATTGTTTCATAAACCACCCACACACTTCCTGGAAACACTTCACTTCTTCTTTTTGTTTCTCTTCTCGGTGGAAATGGATGAGCGTCGCAGATGCACGACGGTTCGTCAAATGGAGCTGATGGTGCAATTCCTAGAGCAGCATCGAGACCTTGCTCTTGGACGAGTAAGATCTAAAGAGGCTCGTCAAGTTGCGGCACGCTTATGGAATGAGTGTGCCACAAATCTTAACATTGAAGGGCCTGCCCGAACAGGGAAAGAATGGTCCAAGGTGAGAATCATCGAGGCAGATAAAAGTGGATGTTATACGCCGAGGGTTCCTAACTTAATTAATGTTATATTGTTATTCTTTCGTTAGGTATGGAATGACTACAAGTGCCGGGTTAGGTCCAAGTTAGTGAGCATAAATGCGAACCAACGAGCTACTGGTGGTGGACCTAGTAATGCTCCTACATTGTCACCATTGGAGGAAAGGACAGCCAATATTTTAGGCAGGGATGTTGGCCCGCTAGCTGATGTTAGGCAGGATCAATTTGCCTCCAATGACGTAAGTTGTGTTTTTAACTACTTCCAAATAAACTTTTATAAACCATTGTTTCATCTTGCTTAATTTTACTAACAAATGCATTATATAGGGTGATGGTACAGTGACAGTGGAAGTGATTGATGAACAATTACACCCATCACAAGACACTCAAGCTTCATCAGCAATGTGAGTTATTTCTCTTGTGAAAACAAAATGTTTATGCTGCTTAATATTAGCAATATATATAAGTTATATTAATATTATATTATGTAACATTATTTTAACTTATTACAGTTTGATTGATCACCCTCAGTATGTGATATCAGCATCTTCACCAGTGCATGTGCAGTCGCAGCCTGTGTCCCCTGTTCCCAGTCTAGTGGGACAGACAGACTCATTGCAAAACTCCCCAAGGCAAAGGGCAGGTTTGTTCAACAAAATTGCTTGAGCTAATTAAAGATAGTATTATCATGTAAAGCTATTTATAAATTGCTACTTTCAGAAAGAGTTCAACGGGTGCGAGAGCCCCCTCGGTGGCGAGGTGTAGAGCGTGCCTCACACCAGCTCTCTACACAAATGACCAGACAATGTAAGTTGAATTATTAACTTATTTTTTGAAATCTTAATGCCATTCTTTAATATCCAACATTTATTTATCATATTTCAGCAGCTAGAAGTGCATTGGATGAATCCAGGACAGCAATCCTTCGTATTGAGGAGATGCGGGCAGAAGCTGCTCTTAAATGCTTACAGGCATTCTGCAATTTTTCAGAGTCTTTCAGACTAATTGCTGAAAGCATTGACAGATTTAGCCAAAGGGTAATACAAATATTTTTTATTTACAATATCATAAAATAATTGGAATCTTATTAGTAGTCAGCATTAAAATGTAGAAATATACTTTTACTGGACCAATCTTGATATGGTTTTATGCTATTTCATGTTTTTTATGTTTCTCATATTATCTGGCTGGTACTATGATGTTATGTAAATTAAATAAGGACCGTTACTAAGCATTATTTGTCAGGAACATCTTATTCACAAAACTTATATTTTGTTTCAGTATGGCCAACAACATCACCACCCAGATTAAGACCCAGAATTAAGATTACCTACTTTGATAGTTTAGTATTAGGTTCTTTATGTACTGTTATAAATAGAATTATATTATAAATTAATTTTGTTTGGTTCTCCTTAATTTGAAATTTGGCACTAGACCCCTTTTGCCTTCCCACCATCATTTGCACCTTATTAAAACTATGTCATGTGATAATCTACATTTTATCATACTTTTCTAGATTAATTAAAATGACAATGCATTAGAAAAACAAATAGCCTCTATTCATAAACAGTTTTTATTAAGAAGGAAACTAAAACAAATATACATTTTCTTTTTCTGGTCTGGTTCAAATCAACACATTTCTGACATAGGCCAAGTGGGTTTCATATTTCCCTATCCAGAGCAGAATCATCTTATCATGTGGCCAGTCATCTCCGTTTTTTTTACTGTTGTTATCCATTATTATCATATCTATTAATAATTAAGTGTATTTCTTATTAACTGTTAGTTGTGTAACCTAGTTAGTAGTGCTAGTTTTTATTAAAGGTTAGCGACGTAGCGCCATTACGGATAAAGGCCTCCTCCATCTTCAACAAAAAAAAATACACTACACTAAAATTGTCTCCTATTTGTCCATAAACGTTGAATGAGCGCCCGCTGTCGTGCACGGCCAAGCTCTAGCTCACTAAGAGCACGTGCTCCGCGTCGCCGCTCTTGCCTGGCGCCATGACCGGCGCCGTCCGTCAGCTGGCGCTCACGAGTTGCTTCCTCTGCTGTTAGCGGAGTGTAGGGGATGCGAGCCCTGTGTGCTATGTTATGCAGAACACAGCATGCATTCACTATTCTTGCAGCAGTTACTGGAGTGTAATGTAGTTTTCTATCAACCAACAAGCACCTGCAAGGACAAACCCTTATAATATATCACATTATTTATTATAACAACCAGTATAACAATGGTATGATATTCAAGGTATACCTAAAGCGAGCTTTTAAAACACCTATACAGCGTTCAACAACATTTCTGGCAGTCAAGTGCAGGCTTTGGTAATATTGTTCCGGAGTGCCTGGCCTAGGTTCTGAGATGGATGTCATCATTGTCGGTCTCAAGGGGTACCCTGAGTCTCCTGCAATAACCAAAAAGTATTAAATTCTCTTAAAAAGTTAGTTACACAATTATCAGAAGATTGCAACATAAAGTATACTCAATTTAAACATACCCAAAAGATGCAAATCTTCTCCATGATTAATGTGGTGTCTCTCTATATAACCATTCAATGGATGGTTGGCCCAAACCACACTATCATGTGTGGACCCAGGGTAACACGCATCCACACATAATATATTTAAATTAGAATCACATATCTGAAAAAAAAAAACTATAACAATATGAACTTGCACTGACAGGAAAGAACAAAATTATAATAATACAATTATACTCACTATCATAACATTTAACAAATGGTATCCTTTTCTATTAAAAAAATCGTTCTTCATGTTTAGCAGGGCATACAATTGCAACATGAGTCCCATCAATACAACCCAGAGCTGGTATTTTGAACTTATGGTAAAAACTGAAAATAGTTATATATATTTTACAATTATGTACTTAAATACTTGAACATGGGTTCATATTAGAATATCTAAAATGAAGACTATGCTACTTACTCTCTTTTAACTTGTTCCCTCTCACATTGTTTGAATGGAAAAGCTATATATTCATTCATTACTTTGTTCAAGGCTGTTGTCACTTGCCGGATAGCTTTTGAAACGCTGGCCTGGGAAATAAAATGGTTCCTGCTGTCTCCAACAATGGTCTGGTAGGACCCAGAAGCATAAAAAGCCAATGCAACCAAAATCTAAAACAAATTCAGGTTATCTATTGATTGCCCTATGAACACACATTGAACTTTATTAGTTGGCTGATACTTTTATACAACAAAAAAGGCTTTTAATAAAATCGATAATGTTGTCAAGATGACTACAGAGGAATCATCACAAAATCTGTCCTTACACTCCTTACCTTGGTTTCAACATCCAAAGCATCTGAACGTAGAACGGGTGGCATGTGAGGAGTCAACTTGGAAATTAACTCACGGGTTAATTCTTTTGTGAGTCTATATCTCTTCACAAATTGACGATCACTATAAGAGTCACACTTAAGTCTAGCTTTTAGGTTTTTTCTTTTTGTTTCGGCTCGAGCCACTGCTACATCGTATTCATGAGATATCTCCAATAAATCGATGTAGGCGTACATGGTAATGTTGTATTTTTTAAGATTTTCACTCGGAAACACTTCACAACAATCACAAAACAATCCAACGATGCGCCAACGATCCAAAAAAAGTAGCGTCCTATCAACTTTTCGTTTGACAGCGGTAACGTTTCAGTTACGATCGCGTTGCGTCTCAACGCGCTGTCAAATTTTTAGCGCGATACGAAACGGTCAAAAAGTTGTGCTAAGGTAGCGGTTCAGTTGCGATTTCGTTGAAAAAAAATAGCGCGATTGGGGCCCTGGTCTCATGCTTTTCAATACTTACATTTTTTTTGTTTTGCTTGACACGTTCCTAGCACGGTCGGGTTACGCTGTAGTGGGCAGACTCCTTAATAATAACCATATTACATCCCAGTAATTTTTTCACGACTAACAAAACGTTCTTAAGCTGTCCTATTCACATCATCGATTAAATCGTTTCATCGATTAAAAATAAGTTAGTCAAAATATTATTATATTTAATAGCTCATCATAATTATACAATTTCGATTTTATTAACTGTACCAACAACACAGCTGTATATGTACCTACCTATAATAAAGTGCGCGGCCATTAATTTTATCATTACGGCTAAAATAATTGACGGCTCGATAGCTCATGCTGATCTTGGCCGCTCCGCAGTGATCCCAATTTATTCGCTAACGAACGATTTAGAGCGCCTAGGAGCTGAGGCATCGAGGCATGCATTCACTGTTTGAGTGGAAGAGTGTAAGGTTTCAAAGATAGCAGATGGGCGACGAAGTGGGTTCATTAATTAGAATGCAACGGCTCTTCCTACTGCTAGATATGTAAGCAGCTAACATGTATTAGGTACTACTGCATAAGAAGGTAGTTTTTAATAATGTGAATGCCCACGATTCGGAACACCGCCAGTATTTGAGCGATTAGATTAATCTATCCGCTCAGATGGTTACGAAATGGCAAGCAGGAAATATTTGTGACAAATCAATATTTAGTGCAACTCTTTCCACTTTGATGTCACGATAGGAAATTACAATATATCTCACGAATTTACCTACGCCGGTTACGGCGAGTTCAGCGACACACGCCTATTGTGAGAATTTCAAAGCGCAGCATTATTTGCGTGGATGGACTTTACAAAACCCCTCCGATAACTTACCTTAATGAATTACAACAAACACTCAAATTAAATACTCAGTAATCTCCAGCAACGCTTTATAAAACGCAGTTAATATTCGCAGAAACTCTTTTATCCTCATCAGCTTGTAAACGTGATTAGTTCATAGACGGTATTAATCGAGGCACATTTAAAATATTCAGTAGGGGCAGATCGAGACGCCTTAATTGAATCAAATATGTATACAGGGGCAAGACGCCGACCGGGATGAAATTCACAGCGACCGGGGTCATTTCAGTTATTCAAAACTTTACGCCATATTAATTTTGTAGATTTGTTGAGGCTTGGCTGCGTTTCTGAAGAGTGGTCGATGAGATTTTGGGGATACGATTCTGGCTTTAAAGTTCGTAATAATTTATTTTCGATGGTTAGGAGAACCCCATAATTTTAAGTTTCCCAATTTTATAAGCCATAAAAACTAAAAGCATCTACTAAGTGAACTGTTAAGGAAGTTGTTGGATAACGTATTTTAAGTGCTTACATAAACTTCCATGATCATGTTAACACACAAAGCTAGATAGTAACCAAACTAGAGAAAAACAAATGAACAACCGATCCGGGTCCCAACACCACCGGCTGGCCAGTCCAACCAAACGCCCGTATAATTCCCATAGCATCCATCTTAACGAGTTTTCATTAAATTCTATGAGTGTTTATGAAAGTTTGACTTCGTTCAAATTTACCTCGGAGTGTCCCCGAGCTTGGCGGCGATGCTGCCTCAAAGGACCTGAAGAGACAGCTGATTAAATGATATTCAAGTTGAAAGAGGTTCAAGATGTTTGATCGGGAAGTTTCTTTATAAATTCATAACGTTTTATACTCTGTAACGCGGAGTTTACTTGTTTATGTAACGTAGTTTTATAAAGGGTAAAAATTAGATGAAAAGGCTGATTATGATTTTAATTCTCTTACCCCAAAATCATGGGCGCGTGTAACGGAATTTAAGAGAGGTTAAATTAATAGATTGTTACTTTATGTATTTTTGGCAGGACAAAACATGAAAATTTCCTTACAAATTTGAGAAATACTTTAGCTTATAGCTACTAAATCTTTCACCTCGAAAAGACAAGAGAAAAAAGGCAAGCCTCGGATCAATTTGGACATTTTTTTCCTTCAGTAAATCATTGTAATATTCTAAATGGTCGTTGAGTACTGACACTTTTACGAGTATTTGCAGACCTCAACGAAGGCGTTCCAACAAACCGCATTTTATGTACATTACTCTTAATAAATCTTAGGCTTGGTTTAGGGAAGCGTAAATTGCGCGCGTAACTTACACTTCTTGGACCACGAAAACTAAAATAATGGGCCTCTGTTACGCTGTGGATAAGCTGATGTAATTAGCGTTTACGATATGATTAAAAACAGGTAAGGTTCAGAGAGTAATGGCAGAAAATTATGATGAAACTATGAATTAACATTGGCTCACAAGACCAATTAATAATATATTTAAAATAACAAAGATTTTTAGCATACCTTATTCATTATTCCTACAGCATCATAACGTTATATATTCTTAACAAAGATTGCAAACCCGGAAATCGTTTTCATTAAATTCTTCAAATACAAACGAGGAAAAAGAATATCTTTACTCAAACAAACCTTTCAAAAATAAAATCGTCGCAATAAAGGTCTTGGAAAAAGACATTATAAAATTCAAAATGAAGCCGTTTCGGATGTTAAAAAGAAGTTTCATATCCCCGAGCATTAAACCTGTACTCATAACAATCACTTTAAAGTGCTCGAGTTATGCTCGAAGAGAGCAATCGCTTTATAGTGCTGCTCGTGAGACGAATGCTTTTATTATTGAAGTTAGTAAAAAGTTTGTCAAAGACCGTTTCGGTTTTATCTTGCACGTTTTATTTGCATGTTGAGTGAGAATTATGATTCTCTTTCGTGATGTTAGATTTTTTGCTCTTCCTAGTTCACTCTGTTGAGCTCAAAAAGTTAGCAGAGGTACACTAAGTTTAGTGCTTGCTTTATTAAACTGGTAAACCGTGAATTGGGTTCACTCTTTATCAGTTTAGTGAAGCAATTTTCTGTATTATGAAAAGATCGAATTACGATCTTTTCATAATAATATGATTTGTGTCTCAAATTATCCGTCCAAACATTCAACAATATGTTCTCATCTGACAACAATATGTTCTGTTCAGTAAATAAATAAGAAAAAATAACAAGCCCCTTGATCTAATCAAGCTCCAATATCCGAAAACATTTACAAATTCTACATCCCCTAAACGTGTTTCAAATTATGATAAGCACACTTAATTCCGTATCTTCTTACAATTTGATCATGATTACCATTGATCGCGTTAGGGGAAACATCGCCATCGTATCGTCGTCGTGTCGTGAATGTCAAACAAGCCTATTAGCTTTATAGGACCTAAAGTTGTTATGTAAAAAGGAAGTATGGGTACGGGCATGGTATGGGCACTTCGGGTTGAAAGGATTTGAAGTATGAGGTAACTGGCTAGAGAGGTTTGGTTTAGTGTTGAGGTTAAAGAATATTTTGTTGTTAACCTATTTTTGAGAAGGAGATAGAAGTTAGATTCAGTATGGACAAACTCACGTCTTGAATTCTGTTTCATGAAACAGCAATAAAACCCCATACTAGGTACTACGAAAAAAAAGCGTTGTCACAGTCATTTTACAAGGTATGATCGATTCATAAAGTCAACCGGTCACCTGTTGTATTGGTAGCCATCAGACGAGTCAGTAACAATTCAAAAGTAATCCATCTACTTACAACAAATGTATAAAGCGTCAAATTTATAAAGTTTGTCATACCTCTGTTTTTTCTAAAAACACCAGAACCTCATTAACAGCAAAATTGACACACTTCTGAGAGCATGCAATTAACTAATTGCAACTCCGACTCTCTTAGCAAAAATTTAACGTCCAGACAGTTTTACTCGCCTTGAAAGAAAGGAAATACGTGAAAGCAAATAGTGAGCCTTTTGCAACTGCTAACAAGACATGTTTAAAGATGCAACATGTTGTGAAGCTCCCAGACGTCTGCAAAAGATTTAAGTACCTTTGCTACTTGTATCTATGCTACTTGAAGTACTGTTGCATCTTGCAGTTTTACATCTTATTCACGTAGATCTGAATACTACTCAACTCGACTAGTTGACCATGTGATAACGGGTGCATGTGTGTTCGTTGGGTTACAATCAATAGAGGAAGTACAATACATAGCAGACTTCAGGAAGGGCATGGTTCTGTACGAAGCAGAGTAGGTGCCATACCGACTACTAAAGTAGGTACTTACTAGTATTGAGCACAAGGGACAATAGTTAAAACTGCTATATTATAATCTAAGGCGCAATAAAAACAATAGTGAAAACTAAATAAGTACTTAAACTAAAGTCTCGTCTAGTGAACTCTGCAAACAGTTATAATCATGATTTATGACACAAAACAGCGTTTAAACAGGACACTGCCCAAAACTTGTACCAAGATCACGTCGTCTACCCCAGACAACCAGTGCACAGTGCTGCTAATGTTAGTATTCCCATGAGATTCTACACGAAACTTGACTTATTTAGCTATCTACTATTTCGTTTAATATAAGATGAAGATTTCCCAAGAGCGACGCTTAAAAAAGTTAGGAAGTTAGCAAAGGGGACGAAACACAAAAGTTTTAAAGCATCTGCTACGGAGTTCACTGCATGCAAGAAAAAGTTGGCAAAAAAAATAAACAAGCTAGCAAAAGTTTCAGAACGTCTGGCTAATGCTGATTCACAGAGTTTTTATTTTGTCACCCGCTTTCACAAGAACCGTATTAGGTGTGGAATTTGAAGGTCCGTTTTTAAAATGATTTTCTTTTTCTCTTTGGTTGTCTAAAAAGTTTTTCTCTTGTTTTCAACTCAATTTACTACTTTGATAAAATTATGAAAACAGTTGTTTGTTTTAGTCTTTTTAAAATACTCATTTCTTAACTAAATAAACTATTCCATTATTAGAATCCTCAAAAGAATGTAATATTTAAACCCCAGAACTTGCTATAAAACGGGACAAATCCGATCCTGTACTCGGCAGGTCCTAGAGAAACGACGGCAATTTGTGTCGAATACATTATGAGAAAATGACAAATTATTCACTGTTCGCAAATCACGGCTGTATTCGTTTGCAAATACTTTTTCGCTTCGAACCCCATCGCAACGGCACGCTTGAGTTACAGCTTTACGGTTAATTAGTCGGTATCAAAGCTACTTTTTTGCAGTGATTTCAGTTAAAACGACCTTTAAATTTGTTTTCAATTGATACTTTAAAAAAAATGGTGGTTTTGCTTTACCTTTCTATTTTGTTCATAAAATGTGTAGGTTTTACTATATTTTAACTGTGCGTGTGTGTATTACCTAACCATAACTTTAGGTACGTCACAAAGGTTCAACCTGGCTAATCCAATCTTTTAGCACAACAAGTAGTTTCATCTCAACAAGAAGATTTATTTTACTAACTGAGTCTCCTTGTTCCAGTGGTCTGGCAAGACTGGCAGGTGCACGTGACCTCCACGCCCTCGGAGGCAGGTGGCCCTGTACTCCTCACATGTGTGGCTCCTGCCGCGCTGAGGGAGCATGCCTCCGTCGCAGCGTGGTACAGAGATGACTCCGTGCTTCCCGCCTCAGAGCATATGTGTGAGTACCTAGCGTAACTTCTTGCATGTGTTGCTTCGAGCAACACACGGGTTAGGCAGAAAACACAGAAGGACACTCACATTTCACCGTTATGTTTAAGGCCCATATGAAAGGGGTAAACCACATCCAGATTACGGTCACCTACTGTAGAACTCTTTGCCTGGCCTGGGAACGATAGTACCCCGACCCCACGACACAGGTCGCGCACCCAAAAAGTCTTTAGATGACCAGAAAGTTTTATTAAGTATTTTTCAGAATAAAATATGAAAAATGCGCGAAATACTTTGAAAGCTTGAAACTTACCTACGATTTCTTCAGATCTGGAGCCTGTGCCTATTGAAGGGAAAACGGATAAACGTTATAATAATCCAAATTCAAATCTATTTCAAAGATTGAAGATTCAGCGATCTCTAGAATACGAAGTTGTTGTTAATTGAACTTCAGATCAGTGACTAAGTAAAATGCTAACAAGAATTTATTCCAAGAAAGATTTTGTCCGTCTTGACTTTATTTTATTCTTTCAACTAAGATATCGTCGATGGGCGCGTTCGACTAACTCGCTGTCCACAACCATTACAATAAACCATCTTTCCCAAAAGTTTACTTCAGAGAATTTAATTCCACGTAAATTCCAAGAAACTTCAGACTCCGGGGAAACATTAAAACATCGTCTAAGTCTGATTCTCTTTTTATGGCGGGACCTTTAACTTGTTCAGTCAACAACAGAGGCAAAAATATACAGCCACGAATATTTATTTAGACTACTCACTATCC
Source organism: Noctua comes (assembly GCA_963082995.1). Classification (NCBI taxonomy): domain Eukaryota; kingdom Metazoa; phylum Arthropoda; class Insecta; order Lepidoptera; family Noctuidae; genus Noctua; species Noctua comes. The sequence continues at coordinate 1,051,756 of OY720267.1, forward strand.
CTTTTTATTGGATGAGCTGTAACTTTATAGGCTGTATACCTACCTAACGGTTTTCACGAATACTAAACCGTTCTGCCGAGCGTGAAATATTTAAGGAGCGCATTGTCGGTAGTAGGTAATTTAGGTTTTGCCTACTGTTTGCAAAAACAGGCATTAGATACATATTTTATATGAGTTATGTCAGAAGATTACTCCCGGGCACACAAACAAGGAAGATATTACCAAGTCATCTGCATGTAATACTATTTTCAATACACTTACACTCAACAACGATACGATTAGGTTCAACATGCAATGTATTTCACACTCATAGGTTTTTTACAAACAATTTGTTCAATTCCTAGTCGGCGGTTTTTTATTAATCTCAGCAAAGAGGAGCATGTTTATAAGGCCTTAATATTAGAAATGATTATGAAAATTTAAATTGTGTTTATAAACAGAATATCATAAATAAACATTATTATTTATAAAACAATTTGCTTTTATCAACAAATTAACATTTATTCGTATCCTAAATTAAAAAAAAAAGGTTCTTATTTGATTTTTTTTATTTTAATATTAGATTATTATAGTTTTGCGGCTTCATACGTTTGCTTCACCGTCAACCTGCAAAGGCAAAGCCCGGGAAAAACAGCATTAGCAGCAAATTAAATCATAGTTTCATAATGATTAATGACAAAAATACTTTTCGTCATATTATTTGATTTCTTCGTAAGTTTATTGAAAAACGACGTTTGATTCACGTGGTCATTTGTCACTGCAGCCTAGGTGGAATCTACGTCGTGTAGTTTCCCCACTTGTATATAAATGTACTATTTATTTTGGATTACCAACAAGTCACATTACAATTTATCTTATAAAAATACATGGTTTGTGTAACGCACACTCAATTACAGGTAACCACAGCTTACACATTATCGAGTACACGTGCTCTAAATACGTAATTTACTATTCTTTGTCTCAGAGTACAACTAAACTCTTTTCTTTACCACAGCTGGTACCACACTCCTGGCTGATGAAGGTTGGCGACTGATCATCAGGTCGACTCGAGTGGAAGATTCCAGGGCACAGTACTCATGCTCAGTACTTGACTCTCTGACTGGAGAAAGGCGGAGAAGTACGCCCGTGAATATTGATGTTGCTCGTAAGTACCTACTATTTATACAAAACTTGTGTTAATAAATAAGCCTTAAGACTATGTTAGTACCACTTCACTTGTTGACACTTCTCTTATGCTGACCAGTGGAACGTGTCCGTATGTAGGTACTTTTTTTTTTTTTTTAACGTGGTAAAATCGTCAAATGAGTCCTCCCACCCAGGGCAGAGCGGGAGGAACTGTCAGACTTGAACTGACTAAAATCCACGGTGTCCTTCAATAGCCCTTTATGTTCCAGGGTCACGGTAATTCTATGAGTCCCGCGACCTTTCTTAAGCCATTTACATTGTTTTTTGTTTTTGAGCAAATTTTTCGTTGTGGTTTTTCCAAGAGAAATGGTGAATTATTTCAGGGTTTTAAAAGATGACTTTAAGATTGGCTTTGAGGTTTTCATAGCTATCATGTCGACTAACAACAATATTTGGTATCATAGTCAGCATCCATTTGAAACTGTTCAAAAGCGGCTGTCATAATACATTGCTATCAGACCGACATTGGATACCATAACGTCCACAACAGTTTGTAGTAGGTAGCTATGTTCTAGGTCGCTCTTCATTTATTACAGTACTAGGGAGGTATGTGTTAGCAACACGAATAATTAATTTCACAAAATTAAATTCAACATAGAAAGAATTCTTAATATCTTTTCATTCAAATTCTGGTTTATGAGTAGTAAAAATAAAACCCAATATACACACAAAAGAATCTGTAACAAAAATATATTTGTATGGATTATTAAGTCTAGACGATTTAAAAGGTCCAGTTAGGTAGGTCCAACTTCGAGAAAGAGGTCAATCGTCGAATCCGACTCGGCTGGGCAGCGTTCGGGAAGTTGCGTGGTATCTTCTCGTCCAACTTACCGCAGTGTCTCAAGACGAAAGTCTATGACCAGTGTGTGTTGCCAGTGATTACATACGGGACCGAAACGTGGTCGCTCACAACGGGCCTCATCAGAAGGCTTAAAGTCACCCAAAGGGCAATGGAGAGGGCTATGCTCGGTGTTTCCTTGCGTGATCAAATCAGAAATGAGGAGATCCGCAAGAGAACCAAGGTTACTGACGTAGCCCGAAGAATAGCCAAACTTAAGTGGCAGTGGGCAGGGCACAATGCTCGCAGAACGGATGGCCGATGGGGCCGAAAAGTTCTGGAGTGGCGACCGCGAACCGGAAAACGCTGCGTTGGAAGGCCTCCCACTAGGTGGACCGATGACCTTGTAAAGGTTGCAGGGATCCGCTGGATGCGAGACGCACGGGACCGGTCAATGTGGCGTCACTTGGGGGAGGCCTATTTCCAGCAGTGGACGTCTTTCGGCTGAAATGATGATGATGATGAATGATGATTTAAAATATTTCAAAGGCAGTTCTTAAAACCAGAAAAAACTGTAGAAAATAAAAAAATAACACGTTTCGTTGTTATCTTGGAAAATCAAAACAAGGGTTTCGTTACTGAACTTTCTGAAACTATAATTACAAACTAGCTTATGCCCGCGGCTTCGCTCGCGTGGTGTTCGGGAATTGCCCACGGGATCTTACTTCTAGGATAATAAGTAATCTATGTATGTACTATATCTGACTATAATAATCCATCTCTGTGCCAAGTTTTATCCATATCTGTTCAGCCGTTCTGGCGTGATTGAGTAACAAAGAGCCGTCCATCCAAACTTTCGGATTTATACGTGTAATATCTATCTTCTATCTATCTATCTATACATATAAAATTCAAAGTCCTGACTGACTGACTGACTGACTGACTGACTTATATATCAACGCACAGCCCAAACCGCTGGTCCTAGAAACATGAAATTTGGACAGTGTACTCTTTGTGACGAGTAAGTATCCACTAAGAAAGGGTTTTTCAAAATTCCACCCCTAAGAGGGTGAAATGGGGTGTTTAATTTTCTGTGAAACTTTTTATTCCCTGAGTCGATTGACTTGAAAATTTGTGTATTTACTCTTCAGTTAAAATTATGAGATACGTGTATCACAGTTTTTCCAAAATCATCCCCAAATTTAAAATTTAATGTCCTGTCTGGCTGACTGATATAACAACGCACAGCCCAGACCGCCTCGTCCGAGAGACATGACATTTGGACGGTGTATTCTTTGTGAAGAGTAAGTATCCACTAAGAAAATGTTTTTCAAAATTCCACCCCAAAGAGGGTGAAATGGGGTGTTGAATTTCCTGTGAAACTTTTTATTCTCGGAGGCGATTGACTTGAAAATTTGTGTACATACTCCTTAGTTAAATTTATGAGATACGTGTATCAAAGTTTTTCCAAAATCATTCCCCAATTTAAAATTAAACGTCCTGACTGGCTGACTTATATATCAACCCCCAGCCCAAACCACTGATCCTAGAGACATGAAATTTGGACGGTGAATTGTTTGTGAAGAGTAGATATCCATTAAGAAAGGGTTTTTTAAATTCCACCCCTAAGAGGGTGAAATGGGGTGTTGAATTTTTTGTGGAACTTTTTATTCTCGGAGTCGATTGACTTGAAAATATGTAAACATACTCTTTAGTTAAAATTATGAGATACGTGTATCACAGTTTTTCCAAAATCATCCCCCAATTTAAAATTCAATGTCCTGTCTGGCTGACTGATATATCAATGCACAGCCCAAACCGCTGGTCCGAGAGAAATGAAATTTGGATGGTGTATTCTTTGTGAAGAGTAGGTATCCACTAAGAAAGGGTTTTTTGAAATTCTACCCCTAAGAGGGTAAAATGGGGTGTTGAATTTTCTGTGAAACTTAATATTTGCTGGGTCGATTGACTCGAAAATTGATGTTCACACTCTTCAATTAAAATTATAAGACATGTGTATCAGTTTTTCCAAAATCATCCCCCAATATAGTTAAATAGGGCTTCGAAGCTCACGTAGAAGGGCGTATGCCGCGCACAGTTGCGTGGGGCGTGCGAGGCGCGGGAGTATTTACCTATTACTAAGTAGGTAGGATTTTTCTGAGGTAGACGTGTCTGTGAATACGGTTTATTCCACCGATTTTCGCGTTGGCTCGCGATACGGGACATTGATATTAAATATTATGTCAAAGTATTATGTCTATAAATAGATTCCTTATAAATCATTTGATTGGTGTCCCGGTGTCCAATCTCAAACCAAGATATTTCACATATGTAATTTAATTGATATTACTATGAACAAATATTTGCAATAGCAAGTACACGTAAATTATCCAATTCCCTAACTCCACGCGTTCGAAGCCGCGGGCATAAGCTAGTTAGTTTATACATTTAAAGTTGAATAGGTAATAAAGAATAGTTTGAACTTGAAGTTTGAAGAAAATTGAACACCCCATTTAACCCTCTTAGGGTTGGAATTTCGAAAAACCCTTTCTTAGTGGATACCTAATTTTTACAAAGAATACACCCTCCAAATTTCATGTCTCTAGGACCAGCGGTTTGGGCTGTGCGTTGATATATCAGTCAGTCAGTCAGTCAGGACTTTGAATTTTATATGTATAGATAGATTGGTGTGAAACAAGTTTTTTTCCTGTTTAATTATCGCAAGGCCGTAGTAACGATATTGTTATTAAGAATCGGTTTTTAATTACTCAATGTTTATTTTATAGTTCATCTTTGAAACACTTTTTCATTTTATTATTTTGGTGTCGATCTTTTTAAAGCATTTGGGATTTGACCCATTTTATACCCAATAACTTTAATAACTAACGTTCTTGACAGCTTTTAGCTTAAGCTCTTCACGGGCATCATGTCATACCTTTTATTATAAATAGGACATTAATATCCATGGACTGACAAAAGATTGCCATCGACACTAAAAAAAATATGAAAATATCTTTATACTGTATGTGTACTATTCTAGCGATGAGCGTGGCGTCAGCTCCGCGCGGCGTCTCACACGGCCAGTGGGAGGCAGCAGTACGGAGAGGTGGCGACGTGGTGCTCCCCTGCCTGGTCCATGCCAACCCTCCTGCCACCATCACGTGAGTACCTTGTAGACCCAGCATTTGCAGATAAGCTGACGATCTTGTTCTATCTAGTTTGCGACAACCAAGAGATTTTACAGCGATATATTTTTTTAACGGATCGTCTTTGTTAAGTTGTTCACGTGTTTCTGCAGCGTTTTTTACAGGTATGACATAAATTTTAACTTTTCTACTTCATAAAAGCTGGTAGAATGTTAATTTGAGTTTCTAGGCCCTCAGCTCAAGGTTGTTAAAGGCTCTACGAATACGATTGCACGTCTTTTGTCTAGGTGGTGGTGGGAAAGTGGCGAAATGTCGGGAATAATACTGAATTCAAAAACAGTTGAATGCTTCCTCACACACACACACACACAGTTAGTGTGTGTGTTTGTGTAAATCTTGAGACTAACTCTACACACCACACCAAAGCCACGGACATGCCTTGGAGCTATGGTGTAGAGTCCATTTAATGCACACGAAAAATAACGACAAACGATTTGACAACAGCAATTTAATTATTTGTGCCATAATTTCAGAGTTACTACGATATAAAATTAAATTCAAAGAAAGATTATACCGAAATATAATTTCCAACTTTTCTTTAATTGTAGATTAATTCTCTGTCTCGAAACACTAATTCGAAGAAACGTCTTGTTACTTACAATTTCAGGCGTTAATTAAAGCAATTTGGACGAAAGCTTTGAGTGGATTTTTTTTATGAATCATTCATTAGGTAATTTTGGCATGCATGACACAGGTCCCTGTTACATTGTCTACCTCTCCACTGGGTAATTTCGGGCAAAGGAGCCCCGAATAGCAAGAGTTTTTACAAAAAATGAATAGTTAATAAGTTTTTTACATTGTTCCTTCATAATATTATCATCTCACAGTCATATAACTTTTGATTTGTTCCCACCTTCGCCAGATCATCAACAGAAGTATATTCCGGTCCCTGGCCAACAAGACGCATTGAGCGGTAATACGGGCGGTATTACCAATTCATTTACGTTATCCCGACCAAACAGACCAGGGTACCGGCTAATGTAGGCAGGGTATAGCTCCCAGGGGAGCCGTAACTACGAGCTTAGAGGAAAAGTGAGAAAAATAATGAGGTAATACCGACACAATAGTTCGTCGAGCATATTTAACGAACTCGAATTGAGACTGCTTTTATATACCTATGTTGTAGCGTCACAAATCTATGAACAGTATGTTTGTTAAACTGAACAGTTGAGCAAACAGTTTTTAAAATTTTGACAAATTTTAGCTATGTTTCCTGAAATGTTGCATTTCTGAGTAATCGACAAGTACCTATCTGTTACCGGTAACACATGCGACATTTCCCACAACTCTTTTGTCACAATTACACAATGAAATGAAATCGTAAATGTGTTTGTATTTCATATTTCCTGAAACTCGTAAACATATTTTAAGCACAAAGTAAAACAGGTAACCATTGTTCAAAAGTAGTTTTATGAATAGAACTAGCTTATGCCCGCGGCTTCGCCCGCGTGGAGTTAGGGAATTGCCCACGGGATCTTACTTCTGGAATAATAAGTAATCTATGTATCTATCTATAATACATACATAGATTTACATGTACTTGCTTATAACTTGCAATTATTATTATAAAGTTATATCAATTAAATTAGATACGTGAAATATTGATACCTTGGTTTGAGATTGGACATCGGATTGACTGGATTTTATCTGAAGAGTATGTAAACAAATTTTCAAGTCAACCGACCCCGAGAGTAAAAAGTTTCACAGAAAATTCAACACCCCATTTCACACTCTAAGGGGTAGGAATTTCGAAAAACTGATACGAACTCTTCACAAAGAATACACCCTCCAATTTTCATATCTCTGGGACCCGCGGTTTGGTCTGTGCGTTGGTATATCAGTCAGCCAGTCAGGACATGGAATTTTAAATTGGGGGATGATTTTATGATACACGTATCTCATCATTTTAACTGAAGCATATGTAGACACAATTTCAAGTCAATCGACTCAGAGAATAAAAAGTTTCATAGAAAATTCAACACCCCATTTCACCCTCTTGGGGGTGAAATTTCGAAAAACCCTTTCTTAGTGGATACCTACTCTCAACAAAGAGTACACTGTCCAAATTTCATGTCTCTAGGACCAGTGGTTTGGGCTGTGCGTTGATGTATCAGTCAGCCAGTCAGGACATTGAATTTTAAATTGGGGGATGATTTTGAAAAAACTGTGATACACGTACCTCATCATTTTAACTGAAGTATATGTAGACACAATTTCAAGTCAATCGACTCAGAGAATAAAAAGTTTCATAGAAAATTCAACACCCCATTTCACCCTCTTAGGGGTGAAATTTCGAAAAACCCTTTCTTAGTGGATACCTACTCTCAACAAAGAGTACACTGTCCAAATTTCATGTCTCTAGGACCAGTGGTTTGGGCTGTGCGTTGATGTATCAGTCAGCCAGTCAGGACATTGAATTTTAAATTGGGGGATGATTTTGAAAAAACTGTGATACACGTACCTCATCATTTTAACTGAAGTATATGTAGACACAATTTCAAGTCAATCGACTCAGAGAATAAAAAGTTTCATAGAAAATTCAACACCCCATTTCACCCTCTTAGGGGTGAAATTTCGAAAAACCCTTTCTTATTGGATACCTACTCTCCACAAAGAGTACACTGTCCAAATTTCATGTCTCTAGGACCAGTGGTTTGGGCTGTGCGTTGATATATCAGTCAGCCAGTCAGGACATTGAATTTTAAATTGGGGGATGATTTTGGAAAAACTGTGATACACGTATCTCATCATTTTAACTGAAGTATATGTAGACACAATTTCAAGTCAATCGACTCAGAGAATAAAAAGTTACATAGAAAATTCAACACCCCATTTCACCCACTTAGGGGTGGAATTTCGAAAAACCCTTTCTTAGTGGATACCTACTCTTCACAAAGAGTACACTGTCCAAATTTCATGTCTCTAGGACTAGTGGTTTGGGCTGTGCGTTGATATATAAGTCAGTCAGTCAGTCAGTCAGTCAGTCAGTCAGTCAGTCAGTCAGTCAGGACTTTGAATTTTATATGTATAGATAGAATCGTGGAATGAAATTATTTAATTCACACTACAATTTGGAACTGAAAACAGTATCTCTTTTGCCAATTTTGTAGTCATAACATAATGTATGAATACTGCGAAGCATTAATAATATTATGTTACTTTAATCACTTTAAAACAATTTTCTTATAAGTTTCTAAGGAACTGTTAGTAAAGTTGTTAAAATAGTTTTAATCGGTCAAAAGTAATTTAGACTGATTAACAGTTTTGAATAGAAGAGAGTAATAATTTATTGTTGTACACAAATAACGAAAAATAAAAAGTATCTCTCCAACATACATAGGTACGCACGACGGCCAATCAAGCTATACAAAACTAATTTATGCGGATCTCTCATTGTATAGGAAATCTATACAAAACGAGGCCAAATTATACTGAAATGTACAGCTTCGTGTGTACAATAATAGTTAGAAAGAAAATAAACGAAAATAAACTAACATTGACTGTAAGTCTATAATTTTAATATATATTTATTATATCGCGACATATAATAGCAATCACAATCCACAAACACACGAAAATAATTCACAAAATACGAAGCCACACAGACTAGCAACGCGTAAAACCCTAGCTAGAGAGAAATGTCTTGAAATAACTCTGTATTTGACAACCGAGTTCATTCAGCTCAACAAGAGCCACTCAAACAAAGCCAGACGCAAAAAAAACGTAGCTATCTGAAAAATCAGCATCCAACGCAGTCTACGTTCTCAAGTATAGACTAAAAACAAAACAAACCCGGCAATGTAAAGTGCGCATCAAAGAGAGGGCATAAAGCCCAGACGTTGTAAGCGCTGAGTGCGTACGACAGTGCGCCGACGACTGCCCGACGGGTCCCCGACGACTCGTAAACTGGAGGCCACTAAAACATAATTACCTCCGTACTCCGTGTCAGCTCTAATATGGGTACGTACTTGAGTTTTGTGTAATAAAGATTTTCTTAGCGCTTATGTTTTTATTGAAGAAGTTTAGTTTTGTGACGAGTATGAGCATTGTCAGAGATTCTTTTCATGGATGGCAAACAACCGGTTTGTATTGTAAAACGGAGGAAATTGTGCAACAGGATCGATCATACTTCGAGCAGCAAAATCAGCTATGTGGCGGTACCAGGTGTACCTAAGTAATAACATTTTAATGGATTACCTAAATGTTAATTGGGGGTCGAACATACGTTTAAAGCATAACAAAACATTTTTTTTAAATTAACTAGTACCAACTAACGAACTCTGAAAATAAACATTAATTAACACGAGTGTCGAGCACATTTCACAAAAATATAGAATAGAGCGCAGTGCAGTTAGTGCTCAAAGCCACTTAAATCAAGCTCGCAAGTGCGCACGACTACACACTAACAAACTGCGCTTTGTTTGCTAGATATACGATGGGACGTGGTCTTTCACCTACACAGTGAATTTTCCGAAAAATCTGGTACTTTAGGTGCTTGATATTCCATCGGTATTGTGGTCCCAAGTCAGACACTGCAGTGTCATTGGGTTACTTTTTCAGCCTGAAAAAATTTAGAAGCCTGGATTTTTTCGTCATCGAAGAAAATAGGGTAGTAGACTAGGCATGTACCATGTACACACAACTACACACTATCATGTTCTTTTTTCGAGATAAACGAGAGAACGCGTTTTTTGAAGTAACGAGTTTATTTTTTTAATAAATCTAGACGTTGCATCTAATTTATAGCTAACTGCGCTTTGCTTACTCGAAACAACTTTTTTGACTTCATTTCGTAGAGTTTTTTAAAGCTTTGTATGCAGGAATCATTCTATGACTGCCTGAAGCACAAGGGTTGAACCTCATCTCATGGAATCGCACTTGTCCATGCTCCTATCCTTTCCCTCTGTCGCACAGAACCGTCAATTGCTAGAGCGAGAAACAGAGCTGGAATGTTATAGCACGCGGGAGTATCGACGATGCGGTCGGCAGAAGGATATGTTTTTTGCTCTAGCAAATGACGTTTCTGAGCGACAGAAAAAAAAAGGATAGGAGTACGGACAAGTGCGATTCCTTGCTGCTAGAAATTTGGCGCAACCCTAACACATTATGACAAACAAAGGCTGTAATTATTAAAGGTTTTATGAAAACTATAGTTAAAATATGTTTGAGCAAAATAATAAGAATTTAGGAAACAAAATATGTACCTAGGTAAAATTATAATACAGCAATAAACGATTCCATTTCTAAAGACATAAAACATTCAACGTTTTTCACCGCTCACATTCAAAAATATTTTTGTTTTTGCGTAACAAATCACTTTTTTATTTCTCAGTTAGACGTACAAAAATAATTTACAAACGCGAACCTTTTAGAAAGCTGCAAAGTTTTATCTATTCCCCATTTAGATAAAAGTTGATTAATATTATTATCTTGTAAATTACGGGTAGCAGGCAATTTCCATTACTCTTTACTCGGCTATCAACATTTTTATCGGAATATTGGAATATTGGACAGGAAACTCGTGCTTGGCTCGCGAGAATGTCAGCAATAAATCATTTCTATTCGAAAACAAGCCAGCTAGCACGAAAATAAACGAATTATAGCTAAACTTTAGTGTTAAACACGTCTTATATGACTCTTTGATGTATTTATGAGCACTACGTTGCTGTTCGTTCAAAAATTTCTTACGTGAATAAAACCAACGCAAAATTTTCCTAGAATCAAAGGTTCAACCAGTCTGCTTATTCTTATAAATGGCTGTAACAGAACATGTTATATTAATATTCATAAATCCATGTATTAGGTAATTTTGGCATTTCTCCTCATCCAAAATCTTCGCAAAATACTTCTCTACGTTGATTTCTTCTATCTACATAAATAGTTAAACATGTAGGTAGATATCTTGTGCCGCAAGTGTAAGCCGACTTCGCGTCAAGTGTGACAAATATACGTGCGTGTCCCGCTGGGTTTTGTGCAAAGTTTGTGGAACCCTCAACGAGGGTTGTTGTTTTTTTTATATTTTGTGGATTTCAACCCTTGTCTGTCTGTCTATCGTGTCGCATCCAATTACGGTGACTGAGGACCCGTTGTTACACATTCGCGTTTATTTTTATCAACAATTGTGTTCTATTCATTTGAAAGGGTTAGTACATTTTGGACCCTTGGATCAAGTACGGGGTAGTCGCCCTTTATTTGAAGCTAACCAAATACAACGACAAAAAGTCCGCCCTAGCAAATCGATGGGACTAAATCGGAGGGACCTAATTGTCAATACCGTAGGTATCCTAAACATAGAAAAATAACGTAGGTAAATGCTTGAAATTTTGGTTTTGAGTACCTAACGGGAAAATCCAAACCACTTTGTTGAAGTAGGTTGAACCTAAGTAGTTTCTTTAAAGAACGTTTTATGTATAGTCAGCCTTGTTCGATAAGCCATATTTTCTAACCTAAGTTCTCATTTTATTCACCTCACCTAATCTAATAGTTTACTGACCTTGCCCTAACGTTACATGGTAACAAACAACATGTTAGAACTCCCGCGTGTAATAACGGAGACGGAATTAGCGAGTGTCAACGACAGTCAGGAAACAACCGCGACTTTTACGCACATTTCCGTAATTCGTGTAACTTTATAAAAGTTAAACGAATTACGGAACCTAACCTAACCACACTACTAACTTCAAACAGCAACAAACAGTTCATGATTAACCCTGAAATTAAATTACTTAGTTATGTAGGTAAGGTAAAGAAAGAAGAAAGAAACAAAAAAAAAATTGTCGCAGGGACGTGTCATGCACACAAAATAAGAAAAAATAAAACAATATACAAACAACGCATAAAAAACATTTAGGACGAAAAAAAAAGTTGACAGCTTACACGTCGTGACTGCGACAATCAGGTTACCAGCATGAGGTAACCTGAGGTGATCTACCTCAGGTTACCTTATGCTGAATCAAGATGTCTTAAAGTAAGTAAATACTCATACCTCGCTGATTACAGACGTTATGTGTTTAGTCATGTTTGTTTTGTGCCTAGTATCCACACATACCTACATATTCACACAACCAGGCGCAAACAGCCTTTGCTAGAAGGCCTACCCCAAGGGAGCGATATACAACGGTCATACTGCGGATATTACCATGCGTGGCAGCTTATCAGTAATACCGTAGAACCTACTGATAATAATATACAGGCTATTGTCTCTTTTGAGGCCGAATAGTCTGATAGAGCTGTTTATACGTAGTGCTGGCACATTTACTATGTCGGTTTCAAGTCTAAGCAGATGCATTACACGAAGTTATATAACCGTTAGTGATCTCCGGACAAAGGAAGTTTTTTTTAATATGAATAATCTGAACAACTGAGGAATAACGACAAACAAACTAGGTAAGAGCGTAGAAAACTGATGTTTTATCAGTAATAACGGTGAAAGAAAACTCAAAAATGTATTGAATTGTCATATAACCTACCGAAAGCTAATGACAACCTTGTTAAAAGAAATATTATACCCTTTGAAAATCTACTTTTCAGTGAAAGATTGGTGGTAACCCTTTTCTAAATTGTGCCTAAATCAAGTAGTTCATGACGGGGCCCCCCTCTAGAGGGCCAAAGCCTGCCGGGGTCGCGGGACTTATAGAATTACCGTGACCCTGGATCATAAAGGGCTATTGAAGGACACCGTGGATTTTAGTCAGTACAAGTCTGACAGTTCCTCCCACTCTGCCCTGGGTGGGAGGACTCATTTGATGATTTTACAACGATAAAAAAAAAAAAAATCAAGTAGTTCAGATAGTTTGTAACATTTCATGTTCTTTCCTAATCAATACCGAAATCCGTGTAAATCAAAGCAGCCGCCCCTGTTCATAACAAACCATTGTTTGCCATTGTCTGCTCATAATGGAAGCGCCTATTAATCATAAGTTTGAAAACGTAAGGAATTTTACATTCTGCTGTGATTTATTATTATTGATTCGCTGATACAGAGAGAAGGAAAAAGAAAAATGCTTTATTTTATTTTATTTATCGGGCACATAAAATGCTTTCTCGGTTTTTAAATTGAGTATGAGAGTAACTTTCCAGTAACAATTTTAAAATTTAGATAGGACTTCTTTGCTATTTTAAAATTATTAATTTTATCAAGAGACAAACTGTGTGTGAATATGACCAAAATACATAAAAAAAAATAATGAAAATTCATCCTCTCAAGGGATAAAATAGGGGATCCTATTTTATCCCTTGAGAGGATGAATTTTCATTTTTTTTTTTTTATCTACGTCACAGAAGGAACTCCTGTGCGTTGATGTTTAAGATTTTCAACGTCAATGTTAGAAATAGAGGAATTTCATGCTACACAGCCTTTTTTTGTTTTTTTTTTCGGATGGGAAATCGTCAATTGACTCGCTCTGGGCGGAGCGGAAGGGAGTGTCAGACTTCTACTGACTAAAACCCATCCATGTTCCTTCTTTGCCCTTTGTGTTCCAGGGCCACGGTATCTCTTTCGAACAGTCCCGCAGCCCTGGCAGGCATCGGCCCATGCGCGTGGAACACGAACGCGCCGTCCGCGTCGACACGGCCTGTCGTCATAAGACGGCCGGACGGCGAGCTAGCCCATTACTCGCCGTCCACAGGCCCGCGCCTACGGTGGTCGGGAGCCACCACGTGACCCCCGACGCCCGGGGCGTCTCGCTCGGCGGCTGGGACGTGAGGCTCTTTCCCTATCACGTCCCGCCACCTCCTTCACTAGCATGACTGCTTCGCAGAAAGAGGTGACGGCTTCCCATTCCCTCTCGCTCCGGGCCATGGCTTGTACCAGGGCCGAACGCGAGAGATCGCCGCCGCTAACCGCCGCTATGAGGACATGCTACACAGCCTGTGTTCCTTTTATTACCCATTCACCATATCAACGATAACATCGTAAATAAAAGATAAGATAACGTACCGCACCAGACAATGCTTGCACGCTGAATTAAATTACCGAAGCCTAAAAGTTGCCTTCGTGGTTGATCCTTATTACATTTTCTAATCCCCTGGCATGGTGTATGAGTGAATAATTTAGTGACAGGACAGGAGCCACGGGTTGATGTAATGTCTTGTTTGAAAATTTTGACACCCATGGGAGCAGATTATTTGTACTTAGAATATCTTCTGTAATACATTTTTGTCCACGGCGCGGCGGCGGTGGCGATATTCGACGATAGCATGCAAGCTGCAAAAGACGACAGGCTTATTTTACATCTTGGCTATGTCCACATAATCGTCACGCAACCTACAAAATGGTTCATTTTCTTCTAAGTGGCATCACGAAAGAATTGTTTTCATTGGGAAAATGTCAAGTGATTAGACTTAAATTCATCCATACATCGAAAGAAACATGAGTCTTACGAAAATTGTTAGGAGTGTCGTTTCCTATAAACTTGCTTTTCTTTGTGGTCATAGGTTTCATAACTTACATTATGTGTACTTCTTTCGATACCTGAATGTGCCGACTGGTCGTCGATCTACGTCGCGCACAGTGTGCCCACGCTGCAACGGACAGTCCTGTGTGTCAAATCTAGCTCACCTCTATCAAATCTGTTGTCTGGTCTTAGGCGTACCTAATGCGGCCTCTTACTTCGAGTACATTATTAACTTAAGCTTTACTTTGATTAAACTAAAATCAGCATAATCTTAAACCTCGACAAAACTATGAGCTTGCACTTCGTCCAAACTCCAAACCAACCGATGTGCGTTAAGATTCACTAGTTAAATCGAGGATAATCTAAGTAGCTCCTCACATACCTACAATAGAAACTTAGAGAATAGCTACCTACGTGGAAACCTATCTCACTCAGAATCTGTTCGTACCTATCATAGTTTGATGGGCAAAGTTTATATTCTGTCAATCATCATAAGTCTGAGGTGTCAATCTTACTAAGCTTAGTTTTCACATCAATCATAATTTGTATCGTCAGAATCATAGTGTGTTGTCATAGCTTGTTTGTCCAAGTCACAATATAAGCGGCCACTTCAACATTTTCTTCAATCTAACACTTCAAAATACTGATGAAGGAGTTCTTCAATAACATCCCAAGAACTTTAAATTGTTATGGCAAAACGTGCAAGTAAAACAACCTCATAAAATGTTTAAACAAACAATTTTGTTTATGTTTAAACAATCCACGACAGCTAGTCAACCATCTGGCCGCTAACAAATGGGAACCTACTTTACAATGAAGCATGTTGTGTCCAACTTTACAGTCAGATTGAGTTAATAAACCCAGCAGAGCATATCAAAGACAATCAGCACAATCATTGTATCACAGTGAAACAAAGCAAATACAACAATCGCACGACCTTTCAATTAGCTGGCTCCACTACAAGTTTACTTCAGCCAATTACAAGAACTTAGCAAACAGACGCCAACTTCTGTACTGTCTAGCTAGGAGCAGTGTAGGTTTAGTCTGTTTTAGATCTTACACACCCGGTTTCTGGAAGTTTAATAATATCGTAGAATCTATCTTAGGTACACCTATGGGTATTAATATGTATTCGTGATCATTAATCTCGTCGAATGTCATGTCAAGTAAAATCACTTCAAATGTAGTCAATATGATTAATTGACTGTAACATTGATGTATTTATTTAAAGAAGATTAATTATCTAACTGAAACTGTATCCAATTATATCTCTGAACAAATATAAAATGTAACCTGAGATTTTTCACCTGATTAGTTAAATAATTTAGTTCATTATAAATTCACGGTATTTTCCCATGGGGGTAGACAGAAATAACAAAAAACTACCTGCTACGATTCTTACAAAACCCATTTAGGTAAACGGGTTAGTTGGGCAAACTCCCACGTACCTACAATGTAGACATGCAGATAAACTTTTTCTCTCTCTCGTTATATTGTAGATATCTAACAACATTGTACCTACATTGCATTGTAAATCAGTTCCATATAATACAACAATGGAGTATCAAAGGCAAAACAAACAGACGACACACTCTCCTACTACAATTTGCATGGTCTTCAAGTTTAGTTCGCTAATTACAGCGGGTACAGACGTACAGTGTGTAAATAGGCAACGTCTGGAGTGTTGTTAGCGTATCGCTTCACGTTCACCTCTCGAGGGCTCTCGTTAACCCAAGGCTTTCTTAGTTTTAACCTCCGGGTCTGGAAAAAATGTACGGGGTCTTAGTTTCTGCTGAGCCATTGGCGGAGACGGTTAATTGACTGTCATTAACTTGAAATAAATCTTGAATTTACAGATTCACATTCTCACTCAGAGTCTAGAAGTATAAAATGTTGCACAAGAATTCATTATGAGATTTAGTACTAAGAAAGAGTTTTTTAAATTCGCGCCTAACGGGGTTAACGCCTAATAGGTGATGAAATCCTTTATAGAAGTTCGGCAATGGAATATAATGTATCGGGAGTATGGGTTGTAACTATATAAACTCACTTCACACCAAAACCTCGCAGTTTAAAAATGAGCAAACATTCGTACAACGGAAATGCAAAAGCTCTAGTCAAGTAGTCAGTCCCGTGTAGTCCGAGCGAAAGTCGATTTCTGCCGAACCAAAACATTTTAACGTGATTTTTAAACTCTTAAAATAAAAGTTTAATGCTGAGTGTAAATAAACTACGTTAACTCAACGAGATGATTAAGATTACAATTGTAACTTGTTTAAAAATAACGTGTGTGACTCGCCCCCATGCCCCAGCGCGTCGCCACTTCTAACGCGCTCTTGTGCACTCGGTAGAAACCTTCGACTTTGGACAAAACTTCGGCCCATTTTGGCCGAAGCCGAAGGTCTAGCCGACACGGTGGTCTTTTTGGCCACAGATGGCAGGAGCCAAAGGTTCGGTCGACACTAGCCCCGTTCACCTCGCTTCCCCTTTTTATGACCGCTACTTCACCCGTTGGAATACCTATGTACGTAGTTTATATTCCTTGATTATATTTCCTTACACGAACAAATGTTTTATTTATGAAGGTTTGTATATCTAGTTTTACTGCCGTCTAGTCGCAACCCTTCAGGGAGAACAACGTCTTCGCAGAATGGTAATTAGGTGTGAATAGCGACCTATATTCAGTCGACTTGGTATTTGAATCACAAAATATTTTAAACATATTATTTATTAAAACTTTATTCACATAATGCACAAAGTCGGAATTAATGCCTATTATCCATCTTCATTCAACTAATTTTGTTTCACCGGCCATAATCACAATCTTTGTGTAACTCAACTGATGGCGTAGGCTTTTGAAAGTCCTTGTAACCGCAATCGCCAAATGCGGCTTTTATGCAGAAACTCTTTATCCAATCGAGACAAACCAAGCATCTGAAAATGGGCACGCTGCAATCGCGGCGGTAAGACCCCTCTTTGAGGAGTGGCTGGATAGGCGTCACGGCGTCCTGACCTACCGCATGACGCAGGTCGTCACCGGACACGGAAGTTTCGGGAGGTACCTGTGTTTGATGGGGAAGGAGGAAACGCCTGGGTGTCACTACTGCGAGGAACACCCGGAGGACACGGTGGAGCATACGGTGCGGGACTGCCCCGCTTGGGCAGAGCACCGCCGTTTACTCACGGCGGCGATAGGCGGAGACCTCTCGCGCCCGGCATTGGTCGAGGCCATGTTGCGGGGCGAGACGGGGTGGGAAGCGGTCGCCTCCTTCTGCGAAGCAGTCATGCTCGCGAAGGAGGAGGTGGGCCGCGTGAGGGAGAGGACAGCGTCCTCCCTCCACCTCAGCCGCAGTGGTAGACGCCCACGGCGCCGGACGTCGGCAGACGATCTCCGGCCACCGTAGGCGCGGGCATGCGGGCGGCGAGTAATGGGCGACTGGCTGTCCGACCATGGACCATGCCCGGGTCGACGGCGCGTTGTGTTCCATGCGCGCCTCAAAGAGTGTCAGCATAATGATGGGGGGGGCCCGTCATCTCTAGAGGGCCAAAGCCTGCCGGGGTCGTGGGACTTATAGAATTACCGTGACCCTGGAACATAAAGGGCTATTGAAGGACACCGTGGATTTTAGTCAGTACAAGTCTGACAGTCCCTCCCGCTCTGCCCTGGGTGGGAGGACTCATTTGATGATTTTACCAGGATAAAAAAAAAAAAAAGCATCTGAAAATACTTGTCCTTTTCGTTCTTTAAACAATTGTTCTCAGTAGTCGAGACAGAGTGCAAAACGCGCCCGCTCCTTATATCACGTCGTATGTTTTCACATATTTCACACATGGAAAGTTATTTCCCAAGTAATTACGCAGTCGTGCGCGCAATATAATTTTATTGGAAAGCCCTTCGGTTACGTTTTAATTGCTGAACAAAGGTGGCAGCCGCATTAAATAATTAAACGCCCACGTAATATCTTTATGATACTATCTTTTTCCTTTTCAGATAAAATGTAAAGAGAAAGTTTAATACTTGAGAGATATTTTTCCGGTTTTAATATCTTCGTCGGCAATCTAGTACATTATAAGTAATCAGTGTTTTTGCGTTCTATTTTGCTCCATCTAGGTATTTCAACTTATTTATGTCTTGTCTTCAATAGCGTGGTACTACACTTAACCCTACTACTCATGGTAATGAAATCACTTACGATTTTATAACAGGACGGTGTTGAAAATAAACGCCTATTTATTTTCTCTAGAACCTATCCAGTTTCCGTCACCTAATCTTTAATTCAATTTTTCAAGTACAATACCTACCTGTAATTCCACGCCTGAAGTTGGAGGTAGGTACCTACCTGTCAGTAATACATTCAACATATTGCCAGGAATAAAATAAAGACAGAGTATATTCCCGCGCGTTCGTTTGTTTACACGGAGGAATAAAGGCGTGTACATACATACACATAAAGCTATAGTCACAACATTTTGTGAGTGGGTCCGTGCATCCCCGAACAATACTTATTACGTTTGGGACAGGTCCGCTGAGCTCTGTTGACCTGTAGTTCGAGGCTGACCTACTTTAAATATACTCCCCTTTTTAAATGTCCACCTAACTTATCTATGCCGTTTGACTGGGAGTAATTTCGGAATAGTTAGTAGTGTTACTAGTGTTGCCTACACTACAGTGCCTTGGTGGATTCTATGTACTTAACGGAATTAAGTATCAAGAGTGAGTCGGGTTAAGTATTCGTATCGGTCTCACACTATCTATGTAGTCTCGGATCTACGTATTTTGTGTAGAAAAACTATGTTATTTTAAGTAAAGAATTAGGAATGTCTAACTTAATAGAGTTCTACGTCTGGAACAAGATTTAGTCAAAAACATAATAGAAGTACCTACCTAATTTATCATATCGGAGAGTCTATAATATCTCCTGCTTTTTTTACTTAACGAAACGTTTTACCGCTATACGAGTACACTTTGTAGTTTGCCCGTTTAAAACATCTATTGTTTGCATGTTTCGTAAAGAGTATTCACATTAGCGTGAGAGCACAGTAGAGTACTTTGTCATCACGATTCCCGCCTCAGCCGATAATAGAGCTTGCCAAAACATGGCAAGCTCTATTATCGTTTGTGAGCGACGAGTGAGCGCTTCAAGTAAAAACTTCCACACTCCGATCTGCACTGTGCCTGGGTGGTTGGAATATAGACCATTCACTTTTTCGGAGAAGCCTGTGTCCTAGCAGTAGGAACATAATAGGCTGAAAACTTGTAAAACATCATCATGGGAGCTGGTCCTGACTGAACATGTCAACAGAGAACTTGGCAACGAGGATTGTACCGCCAGCCCCCGTAGCATGACCACTGTAGACAAAGATTTCTTTGACGGAAGAATCGACAAAATGAGAGATAGTGCAACGAAATCTGTCATTTTGTCGATTCTTCCGTCAAAGAAATTCTTGTCTACGGTGGTCATACTACGGGGGCAGAATTACCCAATAGTTCCTAAGCTAACATGAAGTTGTTTGTACATGATAGGTGTCCCATCGTTTGAACTTCATTCATTGTACCACATTTGTATGTTACCGGTACCTTGTGGTAGTATTCTGCTAATGTAACTACTCATACATAAAACGCGTCCATAAATTAAAAAATAATGTAGTTTTGAAGGAACTTAAATACGTATCATATTGTGCATTTTAACCCTTTGTTCGTAAGTAAACTAAAATAACGCCGTACATCAAAAACACTCCCCAAACTTATTAATAATGAATCTAAAATCCTTCTAAACCTCAGAACCGCAGACACGCTCCCAATCGCACCGCAGCTCTGAGCTCAAAACTCGGCAATAACCGACCATTTGTCATGTGTCAGCGCTCGCGGGCTCTGACCGCTAATGGATCTCCAGCGAAATACTTATACGGCAAGTTAGGCAACGCTTAGTTTAGGTAAAACCTAACGTAAGCATATCCTCACGGTCACTAAAAGAGAGGTGTCTCAGCAGTGGAAACTTTGTAGGCTGTGCTATGCTTAAGCAGGACCCAACCCTAGTTAGTGGGTTACGTAAAAGAGTAGTCTATTTTGTTAGCTATTCCTTTTTCAATAGGCTACTCGTAAGCTTTGACATCTAAATTAAAAAATATATATATATTTGGACAAGTTTGAGACAAGTTCGGTGAGTTTCAATATTTTTAGAAAGATTGTTGCAGTTGTAGTAAATGTTTAACATCTGAAAGTGACGCCGGTGACTGAAAAGTTGAGCGGTCATAGGTTATCTTGTTATGGACATGTGATGTGGAGGAATCAGGAAAATGTCGGCCGTAAAGTTTTGAGTATGAACGTGGAAAGCTATAAGAGTAGAGGAAGACCAAAGAACGATGGATGGACTGTGTGAAGGATGACATGGTTAGAAAGGAAGTGATTGCTGTGATGACGAGTAATAGAGAAGAATGGAAGAAAAAGCCATGCTGCGCCGACCGCAAATAAATTGGGGTATGAATTATGTTTCGGTGTCACCTAGTGTTAATGAAAACGGGCATTACTATCAAGAAATGCGCTGCCTACAACTTAGATGTGCGTTATTAATTGTCGCCGCTACACGCCACGTCAGCTAAGTACTTTGCATCGGAGGCGAAGATTTCAAGGGGTAAAGAATGATGTGGTTTCAGGGTAAAGGATGAGTGTCATGGACGACATTTCGGAAGTTTACAGGAAAAGGAATAATTTATGAACCGGGATTGAAATATTTCTACCTAAAATTGTATTTACGCCCACCTCTATGTAATTTACACTGCCTACATGTTTTGCTGAAATTACTTGTAAACAGATTAGCTGTTGAAAGGTTTCTAACAACTCCATTTGCAAGAGACAATAAGCTAGACGTCTCGACGATACTAGATAATTTGTCTTTGCTTCGTCTGTGACATGAATCTTGGCAACATTTCATACCACAGCAAAATGCTACAATTTGACACATTCCCAAAAATATTTCATCGCCCCAAAGCAATCTAAGCTGAACCTTTTGGAATGGGTGTAGCTTAGCAAAAAGTAGGACACAATAATACTTGTGACATCATACTATTAAGTACAGGTAGTTAACTTGGAGTAAGTACAACGTTGACTGTTCGTACTTGGCAGGAGTTCTCTATCGAACTGCTGCAACTCGCAGGTCGTTAGTAAAAACTTTTAAGTACGCTATGACTGCTGTGTTATTGTCACTGCACGTTTATGCTTATGAGTCGTGTGGCGGAAACGGAAGCAAGCGAGATAAAACTTGGGTACAGGTGATTTCATTCTTCGCAATAAGAGTTTATTGGACTTATGGATACTTAAGTCATTCTGATGCAATGAAAATTATGTTGAATACAAAAAATTAAACGATGCGTTTACCATTAAATTACCATATTAAATGACGACACAAAAGTCCCTCGTAATAATCTATATAATTATATAAAATAGTAAACTGACTGACTGACTGACTGACTGGGTGATATATCAACACACAGCCCAAACCGCTGGTCCTAGAGACATGAAACTTGGAGGGTGTGTTCTTTGTGAAGAGAAGGTCTCCACTAAGAAAGGATTTTTGGGAATTCCACCCCTAAAGGGGTAAAATAGGGGATGGAAGTTTGTATGAAAGTCTGTCAGTTTTTAAGTTAGGATCTTCAAATTTGAAAATTAATTTATACGTGTCTCGACGTTTTTGGTAATTCTACCCCCGAAGGGTTAAAGGGGGGTGGGTGAAGGTAAGTAATTGGATATTTACGACATCCACGCGGGCGAAGCCGCGGGCAAAAGCTAGTACAATATTATACAGATTAAAGCACAAAATATGTAATTTTTGATGCATAATTTAGCAACGGGGTTTAAAAAAAGAGAAAAACAACTAATTTCATGCGAACGTAAATAATGATCTTCCTAAATGAGCAGCATCATATTCTCGGTGTTTTCCCGCCACCTCTCATACCTCGTCCCATTCAATCGAATGAACTGAACAGCTTGTATGTAGTTGAAAACTTGTATCGATAAATAGCGGGCCCCGGCGGCAAATCTTTAGCACGTTTCCTTTGCTTATCGTTATATACTTCACTTGTGAAGTTTGCACGTGTAGTTTTGTACCTACTTCGAGTAACATGGAAGTGGCAGTTTGATGTCTTTAAATAAGAATCGTGCAAATGGTAAAATCGGTTCAATTTATGTATCATTGTTTATTTCATTTTCATTGTTTTATGATGTAGAGATATCAACGCACATTTTTAAAATCCTCCACGTCGTTCACGAACTAGAAAGTTTTTCAAACCCCGGGTTATACCCTTTTTGAAAAGCAAACTTTCGGGAAAGGTTTTAAAAACGTGATTTTAAAGCAAAATAATTGACTAACTCGAATGTGGTTTTAAGTATACCTACATCGTCGGTTCTTTACCGTTTTCCCCGACTATACGTCAATAAAGAAATAAAAAGTGGCCCAGCGCCGTGCGCGGCCCATCTCCGGTACTTGTTTATTTCCCCTGTCGGCCATACATGCATCTATGATCCATCAATCTACCCTAAGCCCGCCTGTCCACGGTATCGATACGTCAAACGTTATTTATTTTCAATGACATCGCAGCTCGCCTAAAGCGGCTTATTCACTTGGATATCAGGTAAGACCGTGGCGACGTTGTCCAATATCGTATTATAGGTTACTATAGGTATAGTCTTTCTAAAATAAATCCTTGTAATAAAATACTAGAACCTAATCAGCTTGACTGAAATCTAACCTCAACGTAGTTGGGAAAGGCTAAGCAAATGATGATGGGCAATAAAGGGATCAGAATCTTAGCACTGCTGTTGCTTACGTCATTGGCTAAGCATATTGAGGTCAGTTAACCATTTGACCGCCAGAGCATAAACGCACGCGCGTGCCCTCCACGCCAAGCCACAATTTCACCTACCAATTTGTCATATTATATTTGTGTCGTTTGGCGTACAGGGCACGTGCTTGCTTGTCACGTATATGTGACTATAGCGGTCAAAAGGTTAAACTTCCCGAGCTGTCATCAGGACTCAATTTCTTTGACCCTATCAACTGCAACGTTAGGAACAGTATCGTCACGCAGTGGACACAGTTTTACGAATCTCTTAGGTGAATAATATGAGAAAGGACGCATTTCTCCTCGACAATTTATTGGAATTCGGTCATGGCGTTGCGTTGCGGATGGCAAAGGATTACTTGCGACTGATTTATGAACCTGTCACGGTGTCTAGACGTCTTTACGTATGTATGTCTCGAAAACATTGAACATTGAATTCTATGCTTTGCAATCGTTTCTTTTGCCAAATCTTTGTCGCTATAGATCTAGGAGGGCGATAGTTCTTGACTGCTTTTCAGATTGCTGCTATTCATTGTATCTTAAGCTGGAATTTTTCGGAAGCTAGAACATGATCAATCCGCCTGGAGCAAGAGCGATGATCAATGCCTTATTTGTATGGGTAGAGGCATTTACGCTGCAGGGTGCAATGGACAGGACAGAAAGTGACAGGTATTATTTTAAAACATGACCCAACATTTTAATATACAGGGTGTAAGGGACAGCCCTCCACAAACTGATGGGGTGAATTCAGTATACTCGTATATCATACTTAGATGACCGGTACAAGAAATTATTTTAGGAATGTTATGGGAATCCAACAAATTTGATTTGTTTTATTTCCTCATACGCAATGTATCGTTACCGTGGCAAAACGCACGTAGCGAACGGCAAGCGCGACGACTAGTTCGATGAACTCTGTAGCTAGGCAGGAAGTGATTTCACGCGTCGTTCATTAGATTATTTCAACATACATTCTTGATTTTTTTTTATTTTAGCCTTATTATTTACATAAATGAAGTGCTGCGTACAGGGAATGTAATTTTACATTGAAATAAAGGAAAAGTATATGAAAAAAAAAAATAAAAAAAAAACTGGAGAAAAATTCCGGTGGAATAAGATTCAAAATAAGGAGCTGAATGCACCCTGTCAGTTTGTGGAGGGCTGCCCTTACACCCTGTATGTGTAAAACAATTATGCAGGTTAGAGTATACCAAAACCCATTACTTTTACCTTCTCTGCAGGCAAAAAAAAACATTATTATTAGTCTCCATTCTTCTCGCAAACGGTCGTGACGTCACGGCTCCGGAACGAATAAATCCGAGTGCTCGGAGCTGTATCCGCCGCTCTCCCGGCATGCCATCGTCACCGCTACCGTTTCCGGTTCTCTGTAAGGTAATGAATTGCTTTTAGGTACCTTCGCGCCCTCTAGACGTTATTATTGCCAGATATTTTTCCTAAATAGGTGAAAAAAGGGATTATAAGAAAACATTTTTTTTTTACTATTTGCGACTCGAAATAAATAACAAAAGATTTGCAAAGCCACACTAGCTATCGATTTACATATTTACGATTATCATAACATGTACTAATAATACTAGCCATTTTTTATTGTATAACCCAAACGACACTCGGAAAAATATTCTTAAAATCATATTTGCATTTTTTCCTCCGCAATCTTTTACACAAATACGGAGAGAGCATCTTCTGTCTCGCCCTAGAGGGTAGAACAAGCGTTTTCCATTTCCACAGATAACTAAGTGAAGCCTTTGCGGCCAAGTTTTGAGGATATTGGAAACCAGTGCACAATGGTACCGAGGAGATTTGCGTATGCTTCCCGGGGCTACTTTAAGCAGGTTTAGAGTTTGAGATATTAAGGGATTTAAGTTAAAGAAGTTGGTCATAATTAGCTATTTGGAGTTTAGTGATATTGTTTAAATGTTTTCGTAAATTCGTTATAGATTGATATACTCTGTGGGGTAATTGCGTAACGCGCTTACAATGAGAATGCTTTTCATTTTGACAGTTCAACGACATTCATTTCGTTATTTACGTTGTTAAGTATATATTCATACCTATGATTCCTATGAAGCAATTTTTAAGAAATTGTCTTCAAAATCCTTTGGGTTACGATTGAATGTGTGCTACGTCATTAGTGTGCTGATTTGTTAAGTGTTTGTATCCGGTTCGCTGTTAGATCTTACTCATACAACTTAAATATTTTCATCTCTCACTTTAACAGCTTCGCAGTTCTATACTCATTTTTTCTTGAGTGTTCAAGTTTATTAGTCCGACATGTTATGTTTGATCCAAGAGCATTGGATTTCGAATAGATACTCGTAACTCGAACCAAGTTCCGTTGTTATAACTTTACTCACTCTACCTACTTAGAATGCTCGTGCAGGTGCTTTGTTAGCTTGTAACCACCACTAAGGATGTTGACCAGGCATAGTTGAGTGGTAGTATTTGGAACCTACTTATTGTAAATAATTGATATAATTTACGCCCATCCAATTGCTGTCCATAACGCTTGATCACAACACGTGTGAGCTCTCTTATGCATATAATGCCAAGGGCAGGTAAATAAATTCCAAGTAAAAGAGCTAACCTTATATTTCATTTATTTAGTTCAAGTAAATAGAATAAGCTCGTATGCTAAATTGGGGGTTGGGGAAAACATTATAGAAAGTGCGAAATAACGTGAGAAGGTCAAGTATTTTCACAGAATCAGTGTTTTATAAAATAACCTGCTGCAGCAATTCTGTGAAATAAAAAATCCTTGTAATGATGTCCGATATTAATGTCTATTTATTTTAACTTAGGTGAGGTATTCGTTAAAACGTTTTAAACTTTAGGAATGCAGGTTTAATAGCAGCTCAAAATCTTTGCCAAAAAGTAGTTCTTTGTAAAAATTACCGTCATTCAAAATCTGTATTCAAAATAGATTTACAAATAAATTAAACACTCACCATAAAACCGGATAATAAATAATTTCGAAACAAAAGACAAGCAAAAATAAACATTTCCAAGAAAATAAAAATACAGTGACCAATAAGAAACATGTTCGTAAACATATTTTATTGACGAGTATCTGTACTGGAAGCCTTATTACTCGTAACTAAACTCCCGCTGCCGTATATTACACACATAATATATTTTTAACAAAACGTTTCAAGATGCTGCCGACTTGTTGACGTCACATATCAACGCAGACATAAAAACGTGAGTTTTACCGCCACCCAGTATTACCGATGTGTATAAAATTGATGGAGCAAGTCATGAGCGATGAGCGATTAATTATATTGTGGAAAGGATTTGATTCATGTGTAGATATTGGGTTAATTCGTTATATATCAAGACCACTAGCTTACCTGACTTACCTGACATTGCGTAATGATGTAGTGAGAAATAAACCTAGCTTTTCTTCAATCTTAACATAATATATAGCATTCGACGGCACGGTTGGCGCAGTGGCCTTGCGATTGACTGCTGCGCTTCGTGTCGCGGATTCGATTCCCGCACGGATCAAATATTTGTATGGCCTACAGGTAGTTGTTCCGGGTCTGGCTGTTTGTGTATGTGAGTTTAAATGTTTGTAAACGCACCCACGACACAGGAGAAATTCCTAGTGTGGGAAAACGTTTTTTTTTTTTAAATTGCTGCTGTTAAGGTTCTTCTCTAGGAGGCTGACTGAGTGAGCAGAAATTATTCGGTGTCTAGGGGTTCATTTAACTCTTGAAGATATCACAAAACAAACTCACTGTACCTATCTACATTCATCATCCCTAGTTATAAGTCCACATGTTATGAAAATAAACCCTTCAGCTTCCACGTAACTGCACGGTTACTTTTAAGTAAAACAGAAAGGACTTACTTCTTTTATTCGCTTGGTGCGCAAATAAACAAGCCACATGAAAATTTAATTACCAACACCTTCATCGTAAGACTACACAACAAGTCCTTGAGCAGTTTCCGTTCAACCCTGCATACCTTGCATCCTTTTACATCATAAGATCAAAACCACGCGCTGACGTATGCTCCCCTGGGGTTGCGAAAACGAGAATTTTGCCGCGATCATATAAATAATATCGGCGGAGGTTAGCGGCATAAGCTACAAGCGATAAAGGTCTTTCAAGACTGTGCTTTTAAAACGAATCCACATTTTTAGGTTTTTCTTTTGTACCTCTTGAGAATTTCCCGTGACACTATGGCTGATTTAAAAGCTTTAAGATCATAAATTGAACTACAAATTGATTCTACTACTTTTGCTATGTAATTTTGCATTAACTGATACAGTTCTGGTCGCTGAAAAATAAACTGCACCAATTTTGGCAATTGACTTTTATTATTGTGTAAGAAAGGCCGCTTGCGGTACAGATGCTTTAATTAAAAACTTATAAACCTACCTCCGTCATGGAACTATTGCATAGGCAAACATAAGGTTATGCGAAATAACAAAAAGACGATGCAACTTAGACCGCTGTCCTCTCACAGTGTGAGCCTGATGTGGGTGTCCGATACCCCGGGGCTAGTCAAGCCTGCATCTATCCCCGCTGAGTGCCGCCACAGGGGAGACGACCAGCACTAACTATTTGTCATGCTCATATCAAATGTGGCTAATATAGTAAGTACCGACATACTGTTAGGTTCAAAGCTACAAGATCATAATTATTTAATTTTGATTTTGATTGTACCTAAGTAGTGTGTTCGTTTATTAGTGTCCTATTTGAGTTTCGCGTGATTTTATTGTCTAAATAAAACTTTTATCTAAATTAAACCATTTACAGGCACTTTTGAACAGTCAAAGAGTCGGTCAGTTTGTTAGAAAGTTGAAGCTATGGAGAAAAACGGGCAAGAGACTGTCAATGAAACAAGTTAGGAATTACAAAGCCTAGGAATAAGTGTTGTTGCACTAGAATCTGACCTGTATTCGAGTCACCTATTCATTTAAACGTTAACCACTGTAAACTTAGGACATTGACTACCTGCAATAGGACGTACTAAATTTTAGCAAACCTTGATTTGGTTTCGGCCTACTATCACTATACTTACAAAAATCGTTTCAATCGTTCCCGTATCAGCTAAATACATGCCGAGTTTTGATAATGTCCCCCGGAAAAACCAAAGAGCATCTAACAGTCTGCGTGCGGTTGATTCAAGGAACCATGCAATTTTAGCGAATATTTTGCATACATAAATACGTAACTGCGGTACATTACGTACTGCGATTTTCATTTCAAGAGCTCAGATTTCAAATGCGAGAATTGCAACAGATGTTGGTAGGTACCGTGGATTTCAGTTAAATAAGATTCCTGTTTGTCTACTCCAATCGACAATCATCTCAGTATTCGTATCAAATCCACCATCCATTTCGCTTACTTACATGTTGGCGATTTTTTTTGGGAAAACCCACCACACTATTCCCAACCCACTGCAACTCCTGAAAGCCAGAATCAACAGTGGCTACCATCAGAAAAGCGCCGAGACAATGAAGCTCGAAAAACTCCCAGAGAAATAATTTAACTGTCTTGGATCCCGTAACGAAATTGTTTTCTTTTTTTATATTAAATGGGACTACTCTTGACCTCAATCTAGTCCTGAGGACAGATATGAGGTCAATTAATCAAAAAATAATAACAGAGGAATAGGAGATCATAATTTCCACTTCTAGTTTTCAAGCATGGTGCAAATGACGAATTATTTTATATGTTTAAAACTGTTCACAAAAAACTTCACCCCAACACTGTACCATCATTATCCAATAGTACCCGAATCGCTTGCTCTTATCACTTGCACAATCCTCTGTATCCCGGGGCAAGTCAAGGCTGTATCCATCACGCGTTGAGTGCTGCCCCCGGGGAGTCCGCCTTGCCGCCGAACCCGCTTTGATTCCCATCCCTACACCACGTGCGTTTGATTTGAGAAACGATGCGATATCGCGGGATTTTGCATACGTTAGTACACCACTATGAGTAAATGTCTGCGGTGCTAGTACGGTCGTGATTCTGTGTTATTTAGGTCGTGTTTGTGAGATTTGTGCCAGCTGACGGTTCTATAGCAACGAGTTTCGTATTTGTTATAAATATTTAGAGAACAAGGAAATATGAGACATAATTTATTTATGCTTTTAGGGAGATTGGTGGTACCCAAATCTTACGAGTTCTGCTCGCGGTTTCTTTTATTCATTTATCACTATAATAAGGGCTAAACAGATACAACACTTGCCGAAGTGAGTTGACAAGACAAAGCCTTCACATAGTTATAATATCGCAGAAGTTAATTGGGCAAGTTCATTTCATTACAATACAATGCATTAAACTAACAAGTAATTAAACGTAAGTCCGGTGTAGCCCTGTGAGACCGTTAATGAAAACAACGCAAGAGTGTATGTTACGTGTGTGTGTAGTTATAACAAACATTTGGGTATGAGTGCGTGTGTGTGTGTGTGTGAGTAACAAAGGAGTTCATTTCTAGTTCAAATACAAATAAATGTTTTGAGCCTTCTGGGGAAGCAGAATTAACCCTATTAGCGCAGGTACCCGCATAGTGGACCGGTAGGGATCCCACGATGTACTGGGAATTGGGACATTGCGTATTTAAATGTTGCGCTGCGGGCTTGAATGTTCACTTATTTAATCTAGTTGATGTTTAATGTGCTTCCAGACTTAGTGGACTTACTGCCGGATGACTATTATTGCCTTTTTAAACTAGTTTTACCAACACTGGGTTTGATAAAGTATTGCTACTGAATCGCTTTGATTTTCAACGTTTTATTTTATTTTTATCATCCTAGGAGAAACGCTAGCTTTTAGCATAAACCATCAATGAATCCAAAATAGCTTCTATTTCCATAGATAAAGAAAAAACACAGTGAATAGGTGGAAGTGGCCGACGCAATCTAGTTATCTATGCAAATGAGCGCAATTGGTTCCTGTGGCTTCGGTAGGTGCTGAATTAGTCTGTAATTAACTGCCCATGCTGTTAATTAAAGAACGGTTTCTTCACAGTCAACGTTTTTGAGTTTAATTCGTTATTTTCATTGTAAAAGCATCTTAGGCGTGCCACGCATATGTTTCGCACAGCCGAGCAGCTAAATCGAATATAAACAACTAGCGGCCCGTCCTGGCTTCGCACGGCTGGATATTTATTTTACTTTCCCCTAATCCCTCCTAGTTTTTTCTAGTAATAAATATAGCCTATGTTAGGTACTCAGGGATAATCTAGCATTCTAATTGTGAAATAAAGAATTTAAATGTAATCGGTTCGGTAGTTTTTGAGTTTATTCGTTACAAACATACATAAATACAATTTTTCCTCTTTAGTAATAAATAATAAAATAAAAATAAAAATCATTTATTTCAGACAAAAAAGTCCCATAGGCAAGGCAAAGTTGTTAGTAAAAAGAATTTTAGATAAAACTAATGTTAGCAATTAAAAAGAAGAAACTAGACACACCGTCTACCCCTGCATAAGAGGCTCATTGGTCTCGCAACACATGGAGTGCAGTGAACCTACTGAGCAGAAAAGTAACGTATTTCTCGCCAATCATCCTGAGGACGCTGTTCGGGCTCCTCCGTACTCGTCGCACCTCCAACGCAACTTTTTTAAGCATAATTGCGTAGAAGTCATCTACGCGGGGTCAGTAAATAGGCCTGATGCACTTCAATATCGAGGGAGCCGAAACGCCGAAACAGAGCCCTGAACACAGTATTATACTGGACGCGCAAGGCATTGTAGGCTGTCTAAGTAAAGTTTGTCCACTGGCCGCTCGTATAGAACTACGTCTGGCAGAATGCCTTGAACATCAGTTATTTTAACCGGAGCAGTACACCGAGCGAACCTGTGTGCCAACATATTACCACGCACCGACAATTTCTCAATGTCTAATTCGTCACTCAAATTCTCAGTTACAATGTGACCAAGATATTTAAACTGTGCAACAAGTAATATAGGTGGTATAAAGATATTGTTTTTTTTTTACTGGCTAAAGCTATTACCTCAATTAGTATTTCCACACAGTTTATATAAAGTTTATTACTTTATACAGGACAAATTAACGAGTCCTCTTATGGAAATAGGTTACCTAGTTAAACTGCTTTATGTTTTTTTCTGAGCCTGATTGATTGCTCCGTTGCTGTAACCAACCTACCTACAAACCATAACAAAAAACATGTATCTACGTCCTCTATGTAACGCATGGTCAACATGTCACCTCTCCGCATTGCCGTCCCAAACCTAATTACGTGGGTCGCAGAGACCCGGCTATTGCGGCAACGACAAAAAGAAAGTAGCAGCGACAAGTTATTCTTAATAAGAAATTTATTTGGTTCCAGAAAATGCTCTGGAAGTAACTCATTACGGACGGCGTTTCTGTTCAATTTGCTTTTAATGTAGCTTTTATGAAAGCAGCAGAGGTATTTTATTTATTTAATTTTTTCTAAGTTATAATGTTTTTCCATTTCAGGTAGAGTTACTTTAAGATGGTCTGTTTTTAATGGAATGCCAAATGAAATTAACGGAAAATGTCTCAACATTATTTTAATCAGTATTGTTACAAGGCAACTAGAGAAGCCCCTTTGTTTAGGTATTAATTCAATCGAATGTTTCCGGAAAAAATGTTTTAGGCCTGATAAAAACAACAAAGGAATAAAAATACTATGATAATTATAGTATTTTAATGGAATTGACAACTCAGCACACTTAACACCATTGTTCGAAAGTAGTTGTTTGTCTGTTAGTACGTACCTACCTAAAGTTATTTAATTGAATGTCAGACTCAGAGAGGTAAGCGATACGTGTTTATCTTACCTACGATATTTGCTAGTACCTACATTGTACCTACGAGTATCGGTAACTACTGCGTAAGTAAACGTACGTGACTAGAGGTCATGTCATACCGGGAAATTGCTTCTGTCCAGGTCGTGGAGTAATCAAGATTGGTTAATGTAGCGGGTACCTGCAGGTTCGCTGAAGGCTACATATACTCATATAGAAGTTAAGTTTAAATATTCTAGACTTTTTTAATCAAGCGGCTGTTCCAATTCCATTATAGGAAATAATTTATCTGGCATCAATTTGTTGATAAATTAAAAGTAACACAGGTAAAGCGTTCCAAATTTTTTGCGTACTTTTTATGAAACTCTAACCTCGTATATTCAAAATGAGCTAAAATAAAACGCTTTGAACCCCACGCTTACAAAAGCGTCCCAAATTGCCCCGCTTTCCTTTGTTTCATAATTCCCTAAAACATATAAAAATTACTTCAGACTTCCTTTTAAGATCACATTATTTAATCACGCTGAAGTAACTTTCCAAACAAAATGTTATTTTCATTGAACAGAGTTTCTTTGATCAAAGTTTAGTTGTACAGTGATCAGGCACTGAAGGTAACAAAACAGCCAGGTCGTTTTACAAAGCGAACTTCACAAGTTTACTACACAGTTTCTATCGTATATTTTAAACTGGCGGTTATTGCTTTGTTTGCGTCCGGTACTAGGTATTTTCTAACTTCGATCTAGGTAGCTGTGATTCTTGTTTTTAACACGTGGATGTCTTATTAACATCTGCTCGTCTAGTTCGGGAAGTGGAAAATTTACTCTTCACAATAATTTAGGGACTGGGTTGGTAGCAGTTAATAAAATCTTAAAAATGGAGATGATCTACTTTAATAGTGTAAAAACCCGTTCGCCAAAACTCTTAAGTTAAAACACTGTTCCAGAAACAACAGCAAGTCCAAAACTCAACCTAAATCCTTCAAGTAGAAAATATTCGCAGTTTCTTTTTCATCGTAGTAATGACCGGCAGACGTGC
The DNA here is from genome assembly GCA_963082995.1 of Noctua comes. Lineage (NCBI taxonomy): Eukaryota > Metazoa > Arthropoda > Insecta > Lepidoptera > Noctuidae > Noctua > Noctua comes. The sequence continues at coordinate 1,084,965 of OY720267.1, forward strand.
CGTTGCTTAGCAACCGACTATGAGAAAAATAACGCATTAACGAGGGACTTTCTAGTTTGTGGAGAAAAAAGGAGTTTGAGATTGAGGTGGCGCAGGTTAAGTTCCTTTTGAGTTAGTGCAGTCTTAGATGTGTACCAGACACTACTGAAGAAGAGGATTGAATAGAACCCGTGGTTTGTAGTGTCGTCTTGAAGCTTGATTTTTAGCTGTTCTGTTTTACTAATGAGAAGTTCGATCGAATTTAAGGTAGTAATAGATGCTGATATCGGCCTACGCTTTGCGTACTTTGTACATACATACAGAGTGTAAACAGACCCTTCACAAAGCCGTCAACCAAGCATTATGTACATCTAACTAAGTAATCCTACGCAAAAATTATTGTTGAGAAACGACATGTTTTTGGGGTGAAAAATCACGTTTTACGGTAAAACTCAATGTAGCACACTGAAAACATTGTGTTGATGGATGCTTTGAATAGTAAACGGGTCAGGGAGGTAGTTGAAGTAACGTTATTACCTGAAAAACTAGTATTTAAAAAAACTTGTGAACAATTTGGAATTTGGACCTCCAATGTAACTAGAAAGTTCCCAGGGATGATCCAGTACAAACAAATGATCGCAACGACGGGGAGAACAAGTGCCTTTCGGTATAGTTAAGGGTATTTTTACACCCTTTATTGAAATAGCTTCTAACCAAAACTGATGCGGCTGAATATCATGGACTTAACTATTCATTCCTTTGAACATTGTTTCAAATATGTGTTACTAGGCGAGATAAAACATTTTTCTGAGGGAAAAAACATAAACAAAATTGAATTAATAACTTACTAAACTCGCGCCATCAGTAAAAAGAAAAGAAAAACTTCGTTTACCAAGAAAGCTCGAACACGATTTCCACAATCACCGTTACTTTATTGTGCGCCAAATTAGAGTACCTTTCCGAACGCTACCAAGCGTTAGCTATATAAATTTAATGAGGACTTCCGGAGACCGGAAGTGATGTGAGTACTCTTCGTATAAAAAGTCTGTTAAGAAGGATGTGGGCCATTCATGCGGACTCTTTGTGCGAGCATGGGGTCCAATGAGAGGCTCGACTGCTCGACACTTCGCTCTGATTGAGAGGGTAGGCGGAGATTTAATGTGATTATTAGGAACTTTTTAGAAATACCTGTGTACAATCGTGTCTAATAAGTGATAGGTAGAGGCTTTTTTGAGAGATATTTTTTTTACAGGGAACTAAAATTCTTACAGAGCTTTGATTAAAATGGAATTTTTATTGAGAATTCCTCTTATTTTCGTCTTTACGTTTATATTACCAACTTGCACTTGAGTATGTGAAACAATTAGCATGGAAGTCGTTTAAAAACGTCTACCTCGTAAAGCGTGGTCCATTGCTGATGTCCTCAACAGGAAACTGGCTGAACATGAGTTATGGGTGCCCTCACTAATGTAGACGCCATAAACGCTGTCGAGATGGTATCATAAAGTTCCGTTACTTTTATTACTCGCAATAACATACATTCATACTCATTCATACTTTCATGATTATGGCCTTCCTTTAAAGAATCTTGGTGCCACTCAAACAAGGGAATAGGAACAATGATAACTTACTATAAACTCAACAGATTAAAATAGGACAAAGTTAGAAAAAACAGCACATTTCATATGGCGGTAAGTAGCAATCACCTACCGTCTCCTCTTGTAGCCACGTTAACAACAAAAGGACTTTACTCATTCTTACTGTGAGCTCTACTACTTACTGCGCCGTTGCTGAACGAGTTACTAGCCCCTGTCTTCTTTCCAGATGGTACCGCGAGACCGGTGGGGGTGTTCTCCGTGAGATACGCGACGGAGAAGGCGGAGGTCGCTACAGCAGAACACTCGACGCCCTCGGCATCCGACGCGCGGAGATAGCCGATGGTGGCCGATGGGCGTGCCGCGCTGCCAACGTTCATGGACATCTGACGCTGAGGCTACACTTGGCAGTGAGGGCGCATCTCACTGCACATGCACAACCACATACACAGGTCAGCGATGACTTTGATAAAGCCTTGGATAGGCCGAAAAATACTATTTATCAATTGCTTGGTAAATCGAAGCAACAGATGGACCACAAGTACCTACTTGTAGGTAAATCAAAGCAATACACTAATGAGAATCTAAGCCTACACAACCTTTCTATCATCTAAAACTACAAACTCGTTTCAGAAAATATGAAAACAAATTTTCTCACGAACCCTTTTCCATCGACTTGATTTTTACCCAATAATAATTCTTGCCGGAAAATATATTTACTCTTTTTTGACATGCTTCTATTTCGAATAATCTAATTGGCTGCGTTTTATTTTCTCAACGTTTGAACTTCCATTCGCCGTAACGAAACTGAAATATCACCAATAAACTCGATACGTGGAGGGAGAGTCATAATGTTTTTTCATTGGAATGACGTCAAATGTTAAGAGGTGGGTAGTAAAAGCTTTTTAATTATTTAAAATGAACAGGTGATAAATAAAACGAATGCATTATTGCACGACTACGTTTGATAGGTGCCGTGGTACAAGGCAATTGCGGTTTTAATGTCAAATTATTACTTTAATGGGTCAGCAGGTAGCATATTTCGGAGTATATTAATAGTCAGTGAAATCATATAATGGGTGTAAAAGAAGCCTTAACGATACCGTAAGGCACTTGTTCTCTCCGTTATGTGTCACTGCGATATTTTTTATAGCTCGTACGGTCCTGGGGACTTTCTAGTTACGGAGATATTGGGGGTCCGAGTTCCAATTTTTCCCAAGTGTTTTTTTTTTAATTTCGTTATTTAATATTATAACTTTACTGTAAATACCTCCACGATCCCGTACTATTCAATGCATCCATCAGCACAGTACTTTGAGTGCGTTACATTGAGTCCTACCGTATAAAATGATTTTTCACTCCAACAAAAAAGGTGTTACCTAGCAATATTTTTGTTCGTAGAGTTACTTAGTTTAATGTACAGAATCCTTGGTTGACAGATTCGTGGAGGGTCCGTTTATACCTTGTATTTCACTTCCTTTTTCGTTTTAAATAAAAATGGCAATCTGGCACCTTTCTTTTTGACCTTTAGGTAGGTATATTTTGTAAAATTTAAAACGTCGTCAATATAAATAGAAGTGTCAACACCACGCATTTTCATAATGAAGAAAAATGATGAGATAACTTGGACATTATGCCCAACCCTGTGACAGTTTATAAATGAAACAACCTGAGCCAAATTAGGCGCATTAATCTTAATTAAACTCCTAAAAATATAATCGAGTAACAGTGTAACGAACCTGACAAGAAAAATTAAAACGTTTCTGTACTTATGTTTACGCATAGGAACGTAAATTTGCCAAGAATATTTTCCATAAAGGACTGAATATTCTCAAAACCAAATTATGCAACCCACAATGTTCTCTTCTGAATTGCACTCAACGACTGCATAAGAGTACCTATAGGTAGCACTTAAGGCACCTTAATTTGTGCCTTAACTCGACTGGAATTTCTACATGATTAAATTGCAGTCGCTTGCACTGTTAAAGAAAAATGAATGAAAGCATATTAAATAACTTTAAGTTACCAGGTGATCTATAAAATAAATTAAAAGCTACTTCAACCAAAAATACTGCTTAACAAGACCTACAGCATCGATAACTATTACCTAACGAACATCAGATAGGTACATGATTCGTGAAGATAACACGATGTAAGTGCCTGGTCCGTTTGGAGAGCTGGGCTGAAAGTAGCGTGCCTATAGGCCGTGCCCTTAGATACAAGCCAATTGACCAGCGCCACCTAATCCCAAATCGTTGTAACATCGTTACGCCTCCGATCTAATTCAATAAAACCAACTTCTTTCTTCAACAGCTCCACTATTTGCAGACCTTTGTAAATACTGTAGTTGGAAGTGCGGACCTAAACTGCCTCCCAAGATTAACCTCGCTTATCCAATTAAATATTAAGGCTATTTCTACACGAAATCCGATTTTTAAAGCCGAGAATTTTCGTGTTTTTGCGGAACACTTGTTTGCCTTTTTGGAAAGTGGAGCTGTGATCCGTGACGCGAATAACGTGTGACTAGCTTTTTTATTTGTCACGGCATGTTGCCGATGAGAAAATAACACGAGGATCAGAAAATTCGTGTGAAGGCAAAGTAGAAGCTGAATATTGATGGAGATTCGGAAATTGCGACACCGATGTTTTTAATTTCGGGATGCGGATTTAGACTTAATTTAGAAAAAGAAATAGAACAGGATTTTACATTTCAGATCGGTTGGTATGTTTAGGTATGTCATAGTAAGTATACATGGGTGAATATCAAATCAGCAAATTTTACGTGTCCACGTTGAGAATCGAGGTGTAAAATGATAGGATGTTTCTGATTTTTTTTTGTAGTGAACTACGTAACTTGGTTCAAATAGGGCCACATTTATTTTTTTTATAAGTGTATATAAATCATCAGGGAAAAAAAAATCGCCTTCAAATTCAAGTTGTGGTGGCTTGTCCCAGTTCCATTTTTTGATGTAATTGCGTTCACCAAAGTAACAATTTGAGGTACAATATAAAATAAACAATTTTGTTAGTATATGCATTAGTCAAATTATCTAAAAACAATTAAACCATATTATAAAATCTTATTTAAAAGCACAGGATACTCGATCAAAGTTTGTCCAAGCAAAAATCAAAAATTTTCAGGCACTTGTTCAACTTACTATAACCTGAAGTTTCGTGCGTGTGCGATCAATCGCGTTATTTATTTCGCATCTGTCAGTCGTGTCATTAGTGCGATTAGTGTCAGATGTGTAATTAATGCTGTGATTACCCTCCAAAAACATAAGTACTCGCCTTGGGCGGAACGGGGGACAAGAATTGTTCAATTTTTGGTGGATCGATTTACTGTTGATTTTAAAGTGTTATAATAGTAAGCTACATGCTATAGCTAATGATTTGGGTGACCCATAAATCACAGACATTAATTAAATTTTAGCTTAAAACCCTTATTTTTTAAGATTTTTTTTATGCCTGGTTCCAATTTTGGTGGCTCAATTTTGGTGGTTTTGGTGGCGTTTTCAGGCCACCAAAATTGAAAATGACCCACCAGATTTTAATTATGTACTGTATATGTATTGTTTTTACCTTTATAGCTAGTTTTTACGTTGCAAGACAGTTTGATTAGCAAACAAATACATGTTATGTACTTGGCAGTTAGTAAGACCTATTATTATAAGGGTTGCATACTAATGATCAAGTTTCTTATTCATATATTTTTATTTTGTTGCTTTTTAGAATGCCAAAACAGACCAGCGAAGAGAGGCTGCTTAAAAGCATTTCACCGTTGTCATTGGGGACTTCAACGCGAAATTAGGCAATTTGGGGTTGGACGTTGGAACCACCGGGGTCCCCAACTGGCTAGTTTTATGGAGAAGGAGGGACTCTATAGGATGAACTCCTTCTTCAGAAAGCGTGAGCACAGGAAGTGGACCTGCCAGAGCCCCGATGGTGCAACTTAAAATGAGATTGACTTCATCAGGTCAACCAAGAAGCGTATTATGTTCAATGTTGTCTCTACGATCAATTCGCATAGTAAGAGGCACATTGAACATCAATATCAAGCTTGAAAAGTCTCGACTGATGAAGTCTACGCTCTGTCCAGTACAGATCCAGATTCAAAACCCCGAGAGCTGCTGCAATCTGAAAAGCTTGAACTCCAGACTCGTTTCGAGTGCCTAAGAAGGTCATTGGACGAATACAACGATAGGTTCGTGGAAACTGTCCATACGGGTCTAAGTTCTTCAAGACACGTCGTGCACATAAGAACAAAAAACTCTCTGATCATACTCTCAAGCTCATGCAGGAGCGGCGTGAGATGATCCTGCAGTCTTCAGACGAGACGTGGAAATACCGGCAGCTAAGATGCAATTGAGCGGCTCCAAGGCATTTGCAAGAGATCTGGCTATTGGGCAGAGCCAGCTCACGAAACTGAAGACCGACCATGGCAGGATCGTATCCGCCAAACCAGAGCTACTGAGGCAGATCGAGAGATTCTATGGGCAGTTGTACACTTCAACCAGTAAACCCGTTGTAAATCTAGCAAATGACCCAAGAGCTAGACTGACCTGACCCGACACTATACCGAAGACAACCCGGATGAGATCTGGATGCACGAGATTAGGATGGCTCTGGAACAGCTTAAAAACAACAAAGTACCGGGTGATGACGGAATTACGACCGAAATCCTAAAGGCGGGTGGAAAACCGGTACTTTAGGCCCTTCAGAAGCTGTTTGATTCCGTCATACCCGAGGGGAAAACCCCTGCACCATGCCTGTGGGAGGCATGGTGCAGGGGTGTGGTGGTACTCTTTTTCAAAAAAGGCGACAATGCCCGGCTGAAGAATTATAGGCCCATCTCACTTCTAAGCTATGTCTACAAGTTGTTTTCAAGAATCATCCCGAACCAGCCGGATTCCATAATGGCTTTAGCACCGTACACCGGGAGTGATTACACCACATACATACGCTGCGGCAGGTTGTACAGGAGACCGAAGAGCTGCTTCTCCGTTTAGTGTTTGTGGACTACGAGAAAACCTTCGATTCAATCGAGACTTGGGCTGTACTGCAGTCTCCCCAACAAAAACGCTACCATGTCAGTCCGACTTTAGGACCAGACCTCGGAATCTATCCTATTTTTAACAAAAGAGAGTTTTATTAACCGATAAAAGTTATAAGTTACTTCCCAAGAATATGTGAGATTAATCACATTAAGCTTTATTAGTGAGATTGAGGTTTCTGACAGAGAAATCCAATTTTGGTGCCACTGATTTTCAATTTTGGTGGGCACTTTCGATTTTGGTGGGTGATTTTCATTTTTGGTGGCCACATTAGACTTTGAACTAAAATATCTCAAAAAGTAATGGAGATATCCTGAGACCTCTTGAAGATCCCTCAAGCTTGGACTTTCTATTCTTATACCAGATCGTTATTTTTCATGAAAACTAAAGAAAAAATTGAGCCATCAAAATTGACAAAAAATGAACTTTGTTGATATTCACCCACATACTGATAATACGATATAGTGTTGCCTTAAATTATATTATCTTTGTCTAAAACATAACTCAGAATTAATTATCCTATGTAAAGGTACAAATTATTTTAGGGATGCCGACGGCGCTTACTAGAGAGTAAGCGCCGTCGCCTCTCTCAGCTGAAAAGCTACAAACCTACATGAAATTGATTCTAAAATTTAAAACTTGCTTTGGCAACTGAGTACGTGACTTCATCATCACAGTTTGTTTTGTTAGTAAAAGCTGGCCCGTTGACTGATAAAAAATCTATGTATTATTGTACTGAAACTTAAATAGTTACAATAGACAGTTTGCCTGGAATGCTTCACTGTTTCGCAGAGCCCAAAAATAAAACACTAACTATGATTGTTACTCTTTGCCACCAAAACCATGCTAACAAGGTGTCCGGCACAGTTGTAACATAGGCTTAAGCGCTACCTTCCCCAATTGTTTCAGATTGGCCGGATGAGGCTACGCTCTGAGGTCAGGGACTTGTTACCACAGACCCTTTTAAGGTTCTCGAATTGCAAATCAGATTGTTTCAACTGTCCCTCTCACCTCCATTTGTGGAAGAAAATCTTAAAAATGTTCTAGTAGGGATGTTATTTTTTATTATGCTCGGTTTTGCTGCTGGCGCTATAAACTTGACTCTCGACAATTTTGTTTGGATGCAGAGTATTTTGGCTAAAATGTAGCGCATAGCGGCCTTTCGTGGCTTTATGCCTGGTTCGAGATAAAATCTTAGGTCAGAACGGAAGCTTCTTTGGAGGAGTTTCGTATTTTTAACTACGTATGTTGGAGTTTAGTGGGTATTCCGTGGAATGTTTTTGGTAGTAGGTAGTTTTTAACTGTAAAAGAGTGTATTCTCCTTTTTACCACGGTACCTACTTACTTTATTCACTAGGTTTTGACTTTAGATTTGATTCTATTTAGGTGTGTCGTATCTAACAAATTCAGAATAAAGTTTTTTTGGAACAAAGTGCAATATGAGTCACAGATTACATTTCGAAAGCAGGTCATATCCGTTACAATGATAACTTACTTAGCAGTTGGCACATAAAGTGCTATCAAAGTGGAAAATCGGTGTACAATCAGTAAACGTTCTCGTAATTCCACGAAATGCTCAGTGGAATGCGCGAAATAGCCGTTGATTGCAGTCCGTATCGACGCGATCGCTGTCATTATGCCGAGCACTCGTGTTCCTATTGATTTTACTAACATTTCTGTTGTAATAATCTGATGTTATTGGCTAGTTCGGAGACCGTTATTTGCTTAGTTGTCGATCTTGTATAATTTCGATGTTTTCGTTTATTAATAAATATTATTTTTCTATTAGACCTCAATGTCGTAAGTTAATAAAATATTTGTTTTGTTTTATACTTATTTTAAATTCTTTTTTCTTTTCTTCGCGTTCCAAGTAATTTCGCTTCCAAAGTTCTTACCATTTATAAATAAATATCTACAATAAAATTTTTTCGTGTAATTGTACTAAATATTTTGCTGATAACCCTCTATTTGTAAATTATACATAGAAATGGTTGTCTATGATATCATTAACCTAAATAAATAAATAAAATTTAATTTTAGTATTGTATATTGCTGTGCCCTATATTTAGCAGTGGACGACTTTCGGCTGAAATGATGATGATGATGATGTGCCCTAACAGGGTCCATAGTTGTTCTTAGCTGTAAGCCATTTGTAACACCTGTTTTAACATTGTGGGACGTAATAAAATTAATATGAATATGAATTTTGTGACAGTGCACCTACCTACTTTATAAATAAAAATACAGAGCAGTTTATTTTGACTATCTACTTGACCCGGCTTTAACAAATATTAACAATACGCAATGAATGTTATTTCCAGATCATAATGCCGAATGATAATAATAATTTAATTTATTACAAATTATTCAACACTGACCAAATAAACAGAACAAAACAAAATTTTAACTTTTAATTAATCAAGTATCGCAATCAATTTGGAAGTCAATGTGGTATTTTATCAGCAAAATAAACAGCAATCACCGGCGATTATTCGAAAAAAACCGGATATTTGGAACATTTCATTGTAGCTACGCGCAAAGTTATTGCTGGCAGGATATTTGCGACATAAAATAAAATAAACGCGTCCCGATACCGAGCCGCAAACATTACGCGCGCAATTATAGATAGGGTTGACTCATGGGACACAAAAATATTATTGTTTTCTAGCGCTGTGCTCGAGATTTGTTTGAACATTATTTCTGCTTATTTTCACTTCATGCTTCTTTTAGTACGCATTGGTGCAAATTGAACTCAGGGATTTAAAAAATTACCTGCCTACAATTTCTCAACAAGTGAGAAAAATATCGTATGTTACTTACTATAACAACTTAGTAGGTAAGTAGTTACTGCAGTGTAGGCATGTACTAGCGACATAGAAAGTAGGCTTTCATTTAATGAAAAAATATGAAGTAAATTGTATAACGCCTCGGGCTAGGATTGCGAGGTCTGTGACAAAATAACCAAAAAATATCCACAAAAATTTTCATAAGGATAAAATATACCGACAAACTCCTTGATTTATTATAGCATAAATATAGGTAAAAGGGTACTTTATCTTTGTCGTATTTAGAGAATAATGTTCTGGTTGCCTGGGGTCTGACTGATATGTTGGATTGTTGGTCATAAAGTTAAATAAAAAATAATTGTGTGAAGATTGATAAAAAAGTGGTTTCACTTCACTGAGGTAATATCCTAACGTAATTAACTTTAATTGATAGGGATTTCTTACTTCAATAAACAATAGTTCATTAAGCGGACTTTTTGCCACGAGGCTTTTTCTGCCAGTAAACACAGTAGCAAATTATTATTTTTTATTCAGGGTGTCATCCTTATTTGTAGATCGGCGTATGTAACAAAATTATTGATATTCGTGCGCGTATATATTCGGTTTAATTAAACGGGCCGTCGTAAAAGCAAATAGTGTCGTTTATTAGCAAATAAACCTCCTCTTCCGTTATGAACGCCAGCGCAGCGTACTTATACGTTTGATTTAGATTCGCAGGGTGAGGAAAAAAGACGAGATTGTTGCTTGTTTAATTTCGTAAGTCGAAAAAAGTATATTGATCTCTTAGAGCTAGTGTTCGAAGAGTCGATATACACGGTATAAACGGACCCATCACATAGCCGTCAACCAAGCACTCTCTAGGTATGGACCAAACTAAGTAAAGTAACACTGCAAATATTATTGTTGGGAGACGACTTTTAATGTAAAGTGAAAAATTACGGCTTACCGTAGCGCTCAATAACGCACTCAATACATTATGCTGATGGATGCATTGAATAGTGTACAGGGGGTCATGGTAGAATTGACTTGAGTGATCTCACACCCAATACTTGAAAAATCGCATACCTAGACCTAAATATGATTTTTAGGCAAAAAACTAGACGTATTTTAATATGATGCTAATGATTCTCTTCTAGAAACAAAATAAATTTTTAAACATCAAAATTTCTCCCTCAGGTGGTAAACAGCGGTGGTACAGCCATCATCAACTGCACATGGGGCGGCTGGCCTGCCCCACGGCTAGAATGGCTGCACAATGGCGTGCCCCTCGGAGCAGGGGTGGCGGGAGGAAGGGTTCGTGTGCAGAACAATGGAGAACAGCTGATCATCGCGTCAGTGCACAGGGCTGACAAGGGCGTGTACCAGTGCATGGCTAGGAACGAGAGGGACTCGGCGCAGGCTAGCGCGGAGTTGAGGTTGGGAGGTGAGATCGAGTCTTGGATTTGTATGCTGTTTAAGGTCTACAACATTCTGTCCCTTTTTAGGGTTCCGTAGTTAACAAGGAATCCTTATAATTTCGCCATGTCCGTCTGTCTGTCTGTCCGCAGCTTAGCACAAAGACTCTTGGTACTAGAAAGCTGTAATTTGGCTTGAATATACAGATCAGTTACGGCGACAAAGTGTTAAAATGAAATCTCAAATGTATTTTTTTAGGGTACCTCCTGTACACGTAAACGGAGGATTTTTTTTCTCGCTTACCCCATAGTGTGGAATGTCGTTGGATAGGTCTTTAAATTTTTTTCGACGACACGCTCTCTTTTAGGTATCTTATTGAAAGTCTGGTTAAAAGACGCACTCTTTTTAAGTCTTTAAATTAATATATGTATTTAAAAAAAATACGAACTTTTGCAGATTCAAAATTAATCACACAAGTTTATTTCGCCCTATGTCAATCTATAATTCATTACTGTATCATTTCATGGGGCGGCGCATCAAAAACTATCCTGCTTCCCCTTGAAAGAGCTCAAAGAGCCATTTTAAAGGTAGCAAACTTCCATCCCTTTTACTTTCCCACAGATCAGCTGTATAAATCCTGCAACGTGCTGACTGTGTGCCAGCTATTCATTATGCACTTAGTATTAAAACAACACTCCATGCTCACGTACAATGCTGACAATATTAACAAGAGACGTAATGATATAGTATGCATTCCTAATGCAAACTCCAAACATGTCTTTGTGGAAAGATTCTTTTCATTTTTAGGCCCATTTCTGTACAATAGATTAAATAGAAAACTAAGTTAAATAGAAAAATAAGTTAAATTATTTAACTGTAAAAAGTCTATAATTACTTTTCTACAACCCATATCTTATGCACAGACAGAAGACTTACTTGTTGTCTGCAAGTAAACTGCTGACACGCTGTTTTTTTATGTTTTTTTTTATAACAATAAAAATCATCGTTTGTAGGCAAATCGGATCTTAGGAAGTGGATTAAATTAACGTTGTAAGACTACGGAGCCCTACATTGTGCGTGGCCCGACACGCACTTGGCCGGTTTCTAGCCATTTTCGAAAGTTAATTATATTTGTAACCTTCTTGATTTTAGCACTAATTTGAGATATATCTGTGTGAATGACGATTTAAATAACACCTAATTTTAAAATACTTGACGCCTTTTTTCAATGAAGGTAGGTAGAAACTACAGAAAGACAATTGCTACGATTGTTATTCCTTACATAGTGCAGACTCCTTTTACTTAGTTCTCCTTTTCTGACTAAAATACACTTTTAAGAGCACTTCTTCTATTTTCCACCCAGATACAGCGCCAGAGCTCCAGTACACGTTTATAGAACAGGTCCTAAGACCAGGACAGGTGGTGACTCTTAAGTGTTCCGCAGCCGGTTCCCCACCACCCCACTTCACCTGGATGCTTGATGGGCAACCACTCAATACTATGGCTAGAGGACACAGGTTTGTAATCATGTCTCATTCTGTTAATGAAGACTAAAATGTTGATGCGTACCAGTAACTAACTTTTTGCGCTCTTAAGCGTTTGAGTTTGTGTGCGCAGTTAATACCGCCTTGCAAGTCTCTTACTTTAATTTTCTTCCTAGTCTTAATTCGTTTTTATTTGGTAACGATAATTTAACGGTGTACCCACAATTAGCCACTGACTTTAAACGTGTCATACATGGAAATAGAATCTAAACTACTTAATTAACCACAACATGCTAATTGGTATTTATACAATTTTCTATTTCCATTTTTAACATAATTCTGTCTGGCAGATACAGCGTGGAACAGTTTGCAACTAAAACCAATGACGTGGTGAGCTACCTGAACATCTCAGCCGTGAGGTCTGAAGACGGAGGCCTGTACACCTGCAGGGCAGCTAACTCACTGGGAGAAGTATCACATACTTCCAGGCTCAATATTTATGGTGGGTCTCTATTATTTTGTTTTGTGTTTAAATTCGAGTCATCTATATTTGTATTTAAGTTTAAATACAACACATTAATATTGTGGAAAAAATTTACATATCTTTGGTTGTAATATTTTTCTTGCATTAATGATCGCATATCGGAAGAAAGATGGATGGATTGTATAAGGAATAATATGAAAGAAAAAGGAGAACATGGTAGCGTGACGGTTGATGGGGGGGCGGGGGGAATGGAAGAAAAAACTTGTCGCGTCGACCCCAAGTAACAAGACACAAAGACAGGAAGATGTTGACGAATGTTCGCTCTACACGAGCTACGCCGCTACGTCGTAGCAAATAGCTACGACAGCGTAGCTTGCGTAGCGAAATCAAAAAAAAAAAGAAGAGTCATTGTAAAGTCATAGAAATGGGAAAAATAATGTAATTTTATGTGTTTTGCTTCAGGTCCACCTTATGTGAGGTCTATTGGACCAATTAGAGCTGTAGCAGGTCGCGAGCTGATTCTCTATTGTCCCTATTCTGGCTATCCAATCACGTGAGAGAACGACAAATTACTAAATAATATCTTTCTTACATCTAGAAATAAGGCATTGCCAACCGTACCTTCTCTTTCAGTTCAGTGAAGTGGGAGCGAGATGGCAACCCAGTTGAATGGGACAGCAGCATTGATGGTGCCCTGAAAGTGTCTAGAGTAGAACCTTCGTATGCGGGCGCTTATACTTGTGCAGTCATGGGCCCGCATGGGGAGATAGCCAGGAGAGAACTGCAACTTGTTGTTAGCAGTGAGTTATTTTGTCTTAAATATTTTATTACTAGCAAATCTCCAACAAATAGATCGAAAAGAATACATAGGTATTCTTTTTGATTAGTATTTCTAGTGAACATAAATCGAGTTCGAATTATTTTTTGCAAGCTTTTACCTGATTATTTGATTTATTTTGCCACCTACAAAGGTGGCCATGGTAATTTGGACAGTTGAAGTTGGCCCAAACAGTAAAATAGACGCATCGTCAAAACTAAAAGAAGAATGAGAACTATCAAAATTAAACATTATTTTCAGATCCCCCAGAAATAGAGCCGTTCTCTTTCTCTGCAAACTTGCAAGAAGGAAAGCGTGCGCAGGTCAGCTGTAGCGTGACATCAGGTGACATGCCTGTGCACTTCACCTGGCTCAAGGACAATGCACCCATTCCTTCTAGTTTACAGGTCAGTTCAATGATATGGAGCTGCTTTAGTTTATTTGGATTTGGGTTTGATTCTTGAAACAATTATCTTCTTTTTCGCCCGCAATTTTACTGATATAACTTAGACAAAACGCATTCCAAAGACTTGGCAAGATGGTCAAGCACGAAATAGTATTACCTTTTCAAATCTTACATATATTTACACCTCATTCAAGAATCAATCCTCTCCAAATCTATCTCTGCAATATTGTACCTACCTATATAAGCATATCTTCAAAACCCGGCCTGGTTGTATAGGTGGAAGAACGGGGCGCTGATTTTTTCAGCAACCTCGTATTCAAAGAGGTGTCGGCCCGTCACAGCGGGTTGTACACTTGCGTGGCCTCCAATACTGCGGCCAAGGTTAACTATACCGCCGAACTGGTGGTGAAAGGTAACCGCCATGTCAATACGCACAAGAGCACCGAGCACTGTCATGATGTCCGAGCGATGTGGGAGCGCGGAAATGGATGATTAGTACACTACCAAAGATTTGGCTTAGAATCAGCCATTATGCTTTTTACATTGAATCTAGGATATGTTTCAGAAATTGACATCCGAAGAAAATGTGTATAAAGTGGGTGTGACGAGGTTTTCCGATTTATTTAAAAAATTACAAATTGTTCAAAGTGGTTTGGCAAGAAAGTGTCACTACCGCCTTTATTATTATTAGATCCAAAGACTCGATGAATATTGAGTACGTTCATGTTTCAAATTGGAAGTTTTGATAGAGATCGAAGCTTGTAATAAAATGATTCAGGTTAAATCCAGGCATTCTGTCTGCATTTAAACCAGATTTTTACCAAATATAACAGAACACAACAGGACGGCACGTTCCCAAAGTCATGTTGACGTAGCGAACAGACACTCCACCCGAAACCGCGCTCCCACTATCAAAGAGACTAATCACGCTTGCACAGAGCACAGATTTGTCATTATTTTATCTGTATCGTATACCGTATGCTGGTTTCTTTGCAGGATCACATAACCACAATGTGTAGTTCCCTGGTTCCCAAAAGTATTAAAATGATGGCTTTATTCACAATGCACTATAAACGGTGATAAAAAAACAGCTCTTCCGTAGATTTTCACTGTGAAGGCATTGCACTTTTGTATGGAACAACTGTTTTTTTAATTACCGAAGAAAACTTTCAATATTTCAGCATTGGGGAGTCTGATGGAATATCTAATCATATTGTACTGAATACGTGATAAAAATTGTGTCACGATGTTAGAGTGCGTGTATTCATCCGATTTGATTAACATCTAAGTAGGTACTTCCCTTGATATTCATATCTCCGGTCAAAAGAAAAGTGATGTTTTCCAGTCATGTTAAAATCTTTTCATTTTATGTCACGCAATTTGAATAAATGCCGTCAAAAAGTATTCACTTTTATAAGCACTTAATTCACAGCGCACATTTATTTTCCACAGCATATGTTTTTCATAAGTTTTATAAATGTATAAATTCTTGAACATTTTTGTTTTGCACAGCGTTGGATTTCAGATGGCTTACGAAAATGGTAAATTTTATATATAAGAATTTTGTTTTGGAACTTATTGATCTGAAATAATAAGGACGAAGAATCTGTTATTATTTTAACAATTTTCCCGTATTAAATTGTTTAGTATATACTTGACTAACTTAGTCTTCAATATTTTCAAAGGTGATGTTAATGATTGTGCCTACATAACTTTCAAACCATCGTATAAAAGATTGTTTAATCATTAATGGCTCACCTCGTAACGAAAGAACATTCTTGGACCACACAAAGAGCACCGCTTGTTCAAAAATGAACCAACAAAAAGCGTAAAAATGCACAGACGGTCGTATATTTTAAGAAGCGACGTTAAAGTTCTTAGCTTTAATAACTTAAGTAGCTCTTTATATTCATAGCAATGTTTTGCAGCTGACGGAAAAGGTAAAAATAGTATAATTATTGTATGTTAAGAACTCATTAAGGCAACAATGTTCTACATAGTAAGTCGCCATAAGTAGTTTAATTAATCACAGTTAAGTGCCGTAATTAAAGTTAAATAGTGTATTGAACCCAGAAATAAACGAAACTTGACTAACTTGCACGCTGCAGTCTCTCCAAAATGGGTGGTGGAACCTAAGGACGAAGCAGTGCTGGCTGGTGAACAGTTGGCTCTGCATTGTCAGACCATGGGGTCACCAGCCCCACAAGTCACCTGGCTGAAACAAAGAGGTAGGTGAAAAGAAGTACGCTTCATTTATAAACACTTACAGAAACAACATTAAAACCAAGTATCAAAGAATTGTGAATATTTTTCACAATCTGTCACTAGACTTGGCTTGCCACATTCACCAAATGTTAAATGCGTTACAATAATATCTTTCATACATATAATATTTTCACTGCCCCATATTGCGTCTAAACAATAAATTAATGGATGGATGTTTTCACACAGAATAAATCATATTTATATCACTCATTAGAAGATTGCTCCCATGTTGGACAGGGTTTAAGTAGATGACATTTTAATTTTATTTATTTTTTCTTACATAGTCCGGTATGTTTCAGGGTCATCAACAGACTACGTCCCTCTCATAAACCTGGGTGGTAGATTTCAGTTCCTATCAAATGGAACACTATGGATAGAGTCAGCACTTCCCTATGACGAAGGGAATTACATGTGTAAATCAGAGAACGGAGTAGGATCTCCACTTACCAAAACTATATTCGTTTCTGTCAACGGTAAGTGTTCACTTCCCAAAATACCTTACAACCAGCACAGCTACAAACTAATTTAGATAATCTCTGTTGTGAAGACAGTAACTTCAAATGAACTCTTGTATTCTACAGAACCCGCAAGGTTTGAGTTGACTTCACACAATATGACAGCACGCCGAGACGCACCTGCGACACTAGTCTGCGATGTGCGCGGAGACAGCCCCATTAGAGTGACATGGGCACACAACATGAACCACTTAGATCTTAATACTTATAGGTAAGGAATCCTTACACTTTCACCAGCATCAAAATAAATGACAAAGAAAGCCTGCAAACAAAAATGAATAAAGACGAATAATTATAAGTTACCTAACCTACTAACTTCTTAAACTTAATGTTTAGGTTGCTCAGCATTATTGTCTCACTTTAATCTCCTTGCCTAATGAACCAAATTGTTTTGACTTTACGCACCAACGACTTTTTCCGCTTATTTGCCAGGTTAAGCATCTCAGAAGCAAAGACTGATAGTGGTTTAAGATCCCAGCTGTACATCAGCCGGGCAGACCGGCAGGATTCCGGCGTCTACAAGTGTCAAGCCGTCAACGCGTACGGTCACAGCGACCATTATATTTACCTTTCCGTCCAGGGTGAGTTTTATGGTGAATAAGCAAAAATAGTTAGATCCTTGAACATTTTGAGTTTTTCATAACTCGCTTGTGAGACAAGGAATTTCTTTCATCAATTCAGTTGCAGAATAAAATTGATGAAAGAAATTGCTAAGCTAAGCAAAAGAATCCCACCAATCACCGCGATGCGACAGTACTCACACGATGGGAACAAGTTACGCTATTTCTTTTTGTTCCCAGAAAAACCCGACACCCCTCACTCACTATCGGTGACGGAGATTCTGAGCCGGGCTGTCCGTCTGTCCTGGAGCCAGGGCTTCGACGGCAACTCTCCTCTCGTGGGTTACACCTTGCAATACTGCGCACTGTCGGCTCAGGGAGCTATCAGAGTAAACCAGTGGGATGCAGCTGTCACAGTAAACGTCTCCGTCCATGGGATCGCACACTCTCATGTCACGTGAGTACAAAATCTGTTTTGGCCAATACTTTTGCATATTACTAGTAGGTTCATTAGCTAAATCGACTGGTAACTGTAACGACTCATAAAAGGTACCTAAAAAGTAAAAAAAAAAACGAAATACAAAAATATGATGTTAAATATTTTTCAGCCTGACTAAGAAAGGGGACATCCATTACGAAGCTCTGCTGAGCAGTCTGAAGCCACACACCGCGTACATGATTCGAATAGCTGCTATCAATCAGATCGACAGGAGTGCTTACACTGAACCTGTCGTGGTGAAGACACAGGAAGAAGGTAAGAATAACTATAACTTCTAGTTTTGCAAGGATTTATTGGCGCTTGCTTTTTTTTTTTATCGTGATAAAATCATCAAATGAGTCCTCCCACCCATTCATTCCCAGTCGCCCCCGCGGGGATTGCCACCGGAGGCAAATGGGAATAAAAATTCCCAGTCGCCACCGGCGGTGACTGGTAAGTCATTGCCCCCACTTCAGTTTCGCTGTACATTGCTTTCTCCAACGTAGAGAATAAAAGGATGAGGCAACTTATCCTAAACCTGCCTCTAATCTCTAAAAAAAATAGAAAATACTGAATGAACCATTATATATAATTATAAATCACAGAAAGAATCGTAACAAATAGTGTCGTAAAGTTAAGACTACAAAATAGTTCATATTATGGAAAGGTCTAAAATCACAAAAGAAGTAGACACATAATAAATACATAAATACAATTGCCGATGATGCCACCTAGGAAGAATAAAAAAAAAAAAAATGAAAATGGATAAAATGGCGCCATTGGTAAATATTCACTTTTTCTTTCTGTTAGTGCACTCCCACGTCTCCGAGCCATTTTTGTTTTTTCTTTTTGAGCAATTGTTCCATGCCGTCTTCTATCTATACATATAAAATTCAAAGTCCTGACTGACTGACTGACTTATATATCAACGCACAGCCCAAACCACTGGTCCGAGAGATATGAAATTTGGACAGTGTACTCTTTGTGAAGAGCAGGTATCCACTAAGAAAGGGTTTTTCGAAATTCCACCCCTAAGAGGGTGAAATGGGGTGTTGAATTTTCTATGAAACTTTTTATTCTCCGAGTCGATTGACTTGAAAATGTGTCTACATATACTTCAGTTAAAATGATGAGATAGATGTATAACAGTTTTTCAAAAATCATCCTCCAATTTAAAATTCAATGTCCTGACTGGCTGACTGATACATCAACGCACAGCCCAAACCGCTGGTCCTAGAGACATGAAATTTGGAGAATGTACTCTTTGTGGAGAGTAGGTATCCACTAAGAAAGGGTTTTTTGAAATTCTACCTCTAAGAGGGTGAAATGGGGTGTTGAATTTTCTGTGAAACTCTCTCGGGGTCGATTGACTTAAAAATGTGTCCACATAATATTTCAGTTAAAATGATGAGATACGTGTATCACAGTTTTTCCAAAATCATACCCCAACTTAAAATTCAATGTCCTGACTGGCTGACTGCACTGCAAACATGGAGGGTGTGTTCTTTGTGAAAAGTAAGTATTCACTAAGAAAGGATTTTTGGGAATTCCACCCTTAAAGGGGTAAAATAGGGGATGGAAGTTTGTATGGAAGTCCGTCAGTTTTGAAGTTAGGATCTTCAAATTTGTGTTTAAGCTGACGATGGAAAATGAATTTATACGTGTCTCAGCGTTTTTGATAATTCTACCCCCGAAGGGTTAAAAAGGGGGATGAAGATAAGTAATCGGATATTTTTCAACATCCACGCGGGCGAAGCCGCGGGCAAAAGCTAGTTTTATATATACTAGGTCACTTTGACCGGAACTAGAAGATGCGCCTTGTTCTGACATGATTTAAGATAACACTCATGGATATAGATAGCCTTAGATAACGCAAGCATCACGATCTGTATGAAAACCAAGCGTGCCATTTTTTGACTACCTACTATGACGTGACAACAGTCACAAGCACTATTTAGTGATGGGAAAACCAAATCGATTCAAAAACGCAGCCGAGTGCGGCGCCCGTCTCTACAAGTAAAATATTCGATTGAAACACTTTATATAAAACCAATTTGTTCTAGTGTTAATCATCAATTAGATAGATGCAGGTTTGGAATAAATTTCCTTATTATTTTATTCTTCACAAGAAACAAAGCAATGTATAGCGAAACTGAAGTGGGGGCAATGACTTCCCAGTTACCACCGGTGGCGACTGGGAATTTTTATTCCCATTTGCCTCCGGTGGCAAGCCCCGCGGGGGCGACTGGGAATAAATGCTCCCACCCAGGGTAGAGTGGGAGGGACTGTCAGACTTGTACTGACTAAAATCCACGGTGTCCTTCAATAGCCTCTTATGATCCAGGGTCACGGTAATTCTATAAGTCCCGCGACCCCGGCAGGCTTTGGCCCTCTAGAGGGGGGCCCCGTCATAATGCTGACACTCTTTGAGGCGCGCGTGGAACACAACGCGCCGTCGACCCGGGCATGGTCCATGGTCGGACAGCGAGTCGCCCATTACTCGCCGCCCGCAAGCCCGCGCCTACGGTGGCCGGAGATCGTCTGCTGACGTCCGGCGCCGTGGGCGTCTACCACTGCGGCTGGGGTGGAGGGAGGACGCTGTCCTCCCCCTCACGCGGCCCGCCTCCTCCTTCGCGAGCATGACTGCTTCGCAGAAGGAGGCGACCACTCCGTCTCGCCCCGCAACATGGCCTCGACCAATGCCGGGCGCGAGAGGTCTCCGCCTATCGCCGCCGTGAGGACACGGCGGTGCTCTGCCCAAGCGGGGCAGTCCTGCACCGTATGCTCTACCGTGTCCTCCGGCGGTCCTCGCAGTGGTGACACCCAGGCGTTTCCTCCTTCCCCATCAGACACAGGTACCTCCCGAAACTTCCGTGTCCGGTGAGGACCTGTGTCATGCGGTAGGTCAGGACGCCGTGACTCCTATCCAGCCACTCCTCAAAGAGGGGTCTTACCGCCGCGATTGTGGCGTGCCCGGACCTCGGTTGCGACAGTCGTTCCCTCCATACTGCCCTGAGATCGCGCCGGAGCTCTTCCCGCCGCGCCCCGACATGTCGAGGCAGCAGGGATTCGCCCCGGCGCTGCGCGTCCACGCGCCACTCATAGACGCGCTGGAGGGCAGTCGCCTCCAGATCCCAGGGCAGCAATCCGGCGAGGAAGTTGGCCGATTCGCCGGCGATCGTGCGGTATCCTCGAATCATCCGGATAGCCATGACCCTCTGGCATGCGACCAGCTTCAGTGGTCGTGTCCGAATGCTTAGGGCCCACACGGGGGCCCCGTAGAGGGCCATGGACCGCACGACACCGGTGTACAGCCTCCGGCTTTATTGGCGCTTGCTTGAATGAAGTTCAGGGGGGAGTCATTTAGTAAACATTTGTGAAACTAATTTGAAAAGACAAGATGGCAGCGTTAGTTCCGATTATGGCAATGTGCCACACGATCCATGGACAGCTTACACAAACAAGCGAAGGTAAGTGATCTGTGTAAGCGATTTACTCTCCTCACTATTTTGACCCACTTCCGTACAATTTTTTCATTCTTATCTTTTTTCAGTAACCAAACTTTTAACTCATGTCATAAACCTAATAATAATGTTCTAATCTCAAGCTTAACTCTGTTCCCAGCGCCGTCCGAGGCCCCCACCAACGTGCACGTGACGCCGGGCGGGCCGGGTGAGCTGCACGTGTCGTGGCGCCCGCCGCCCCGGGACGCGTGGCACGGAGAGCTGCTGGGCTACTCCGTTACATGTGCAGAGCTTAGTTCTGCTTCACCCGCTATGAGGAATTCAACCAGGTATGTACATGCCAACATCACAAATAGGATAATAGAAAAATCGTTATGTGGTCAATTTGCTAAGGAAATACCACCTTCTGTTATTATTCTATCCCTCTATCCAAGACTGCACCAGACGTATAATAAACTAGTCAGTCTACCTGCTGAGCGATGTCCAGATTACGAATGTCTTTTTGCAAAATCAACTAATATTGTCTTTTTGATAGTTTTTTTTTTTTTGTTTTTTTTTGGATTACTTCACTTTATCCGTGATCATGGTGCTTGCAACAGCGCCGAAATATCGGGAACTCATAGAAAACAGTAAACATGGTAATTATCCCGTTATTAGTATTAATAGTCATTTTGGATATTCTCCAGGACATTAACTGTAAACGGTTGGTCAGCTACCGAGCTAAGTTTATCAGCTCTGCGCAAGTTCACACGTTACGAGGTGCGCGTGAGAGCGTTCAATGGCGTCGCTGCAGGGCCTGCGTCTGCGCCGGTCTCTGCTACCACACTAGAAGGAGGTAAAATATATTATAATCTGATATCAGTAGTAGGTACTTTGGAAGTCTTGTTATGACAGTCCAAAACTCCGACAGGCCATTTTTAAACATATTTAATCGTTATTTTAAAATATTCTCTGCTATTAATTCCAGTGCCAGAATCTCCACCAACAAGAGTGTCCTGCTCAGCCCTAACGTCTTCCAGCATGAAGGTGTCATGGAATCCACCGCCTATCGGCCAACATGGCGGCCTCATACAAGGATACAAAGTTATTTACTCCCCTCTAACCACAGACCATGGTAAGGATCGAATACATACCATAAAGGTGCTGATAAAAATGAAATTTAATATAAAAGCAGACAGAAGTAACTAAAGCAAATTCTCATTTTCAGTGGACGTAGGCGAGATCAAGCGAGTGACGACAACAGACACATTCCTGCACACTCTACGTAAATACTCCAACTACTCAATACAAGTCTTGGCTTTCACCAACGCCGGAGATGGCAAAAGAAGTCTACCGGTCTACTGCATGACTGAGGAAGACGGTCAGTACTCAAATTTGATTTTCCTAACACCTTGATAAGGATATTCCATAGTAGAAAGTCCACTGAATTGAATTATGATTAATTTCAGTAAACTATACTTTTAGGAAATGGAATTGAAATCAGTACAACAAATGTAATCTAACAAAGCACAAACATTAAAAGTTAAAACACAAAAGTTATAATTTTAAGTACCAAATTACAAAATTGATCGAGTGCACAAAATCAAGGGGAATAGTTAGAGCGCGCCGCCGAATAAGGGAATGAGCACTTAGCCACGCTTCGCGTTGACTTAAATAGGCTCAGTCATATGGTCCGGGCTTTCTGGTGGGCTGCAGGTTGGAGACGCAGCTATTGGAGAAGCAGCTAACAAAACTTTATATTTTTTGTTTTTATTGCAGTTCCTTCAGCACCGGAGAAGATCAAAGCTCTTGCATATTCCAGCGACTCGGTTCTAGTTAGCTGGTTACCACCTCTACATCCCAACGGCGTGATATCGCATTATACTGTCTACTACAGAGAAGCTGGCCGGTAAGGACGCACTGACATAATGTTAGTCATTGTTAGATGAATTAATTAATTAATTAAGTTTGTAGTATAATGCAAAAATAGCCCCTTACCTCCCAAAATTACAAATTCAAACAAACAGCCTAAAACTTATTCAAACGCTAGCGAAAGTCTAGTTCAAACATTAGGTAAAATAATCACTGACAAAGCGTATTATTTTTCCAGCCACGGCAAGCATTCGAGCTTCACAGTGCCAGCTGACAAGAAGACCGACACAGAGCTGATGTTCCAAGTTCGGAACCTGATGGAGAACCAACTGTACGAGTTCTGGGTATCAGCTACTACCGGCTCTGGCGAAGGAGAGTCTACGCTTGTGGTGGGACAAGGACCTAGCTCCAGAAGTAAGTGGAGATCCTCCACATGTATGGTCAAATGGGAAATAGTCCGGTTAGGGTAGAAAAACATATCGAGTCTTTTTACCAAGATCTGGGTAAAAATTCAAACTCCGGGTTGCTACTGCGAAATTCCTAATGCGGAAAACCCTATGAAACTTGACAAACTTGAAGAACGAAACTAAGCAGCTGCGCTATAATCAAGAGGCCAACCAGAAAGTCAATTAAAAACATGGAACAAAACTAATACCTTTTTCCAGTTCCAGCCCGCATCGCTTCGTTCGGGCGCTGGGTGTGGGTGGGCGCGGGGCGCGGCGCGCTGCTGGCGTGCTCGTGCGTGGGCGCGCCCGCGCCGCGCTCGCGCTGGCAGCACCGCCAGGCGCCCGTCACGCACCACCAGTACTACCAGGTCACGCATCGGGGGCATCTGCATATACGAGGTACGATACGTGTTCATTAAACTATTTTAAAAAAAGGTTAACAAAATGCACTCGGCGTATGGAGAAGAAACTGGTATGAGATTCCCCCGCTATCATCATCAGCCCACGAAGGAGGACTCAGAATTCTTTTAAGAGACCTCCGAGTCAATGGGTGTGCCTATTAAGGTAAATGGGTTTCTGTAATAGCATCTCGCAGTTCAACCTATGAGGCTGGCTTTGCTTAGCGCTTAACTGTACTATCCTGCCTTTGCCTTGTGCCTTTAGTGTAAGGCCTCGAGCCAGAGGCAAATAATTATAAGCGCTAAAGGCACCCCCTGTAGGGTTCGAGCTTCGGCTTAGGGCGTCCCTGGAGGAGGGCAGCAAAGAAACAGGCTGGATCTGAGTGAGATTATTATTTAGGGGCTGATTTAAAACTACTGGCTGGCTCTGCATCGCGGGCTGGCTTGAGCAAGGGTCGGGGGCGTGAACACGGATGTCGTGACGAGCCTCGGCAGCGAGCCGTTTTGTACTTGTTTCCCTACTGCTTTCCTCAAGTAATTAGGATGATAGGGTCATCGGGACTGGTTAGAGTATGCCGTGGTCGGCGATTCTTGCTAATACGCGATGGTTAGTATCGGGAGACCGATGCGATCAGAGGGTTTCGATGCCTTAAGAGTTGAAGAAACGCTTGGAAAGGCGTTTCATTAACTGAAGGACGGTAGACATTCTGAGGTCTAAGTGGAGACTGTCATTTCGGACATAGAAGGATAGAACAGAAGGGGGCTCCCGTGATTTTACAGAGGTTTACAGGGTCTGCATTCTATAGAGGTAGCGGGGTTTGTATCTTGCTTTTTACCGTTAGTTGGAGTCTACCCGTAGCCAAGGCAGCATATATTATCAGAGTCTTCTCAGAGTCGTGAAATGAGACGCTCTTATCTGGGCGGATGAGAGGAGGTATCGAGGCCTCATCCGAGGCACGCACCTTTCTTTGCAGTTGCCAGAAAGCTAGGTGAGTGGGCTCGAGTTCGCTGAGCTCCTTGTCCCATTGATTGGAATGATTTTCTCGATTATCAGTTCACGTACGTCAACGGGTAGCCTCCAGCGGTGAATCCCTAGGGGTTATCGATATATACTTTTTATCTAATTCTTTGTTGTACGTGACATCATTATAAAATGTAACATGCATGTTGTGAAAGTTTTAATGTAAGAATTTAGTATGTTTTTTGATGTACAAGGGACACTACTTTAGCAATCTTTAAGCCTACATATGCACTTACAGGTAGCTTGCTTAGCGCCTAGAGCCTAATGACTTAACATCTGGTCACTTGCTAGTGAAGGCGCCAAGCGCGCAGTGCGGTCGGATGCGAAAATTTTAGAAAGTTCCTTTCACTTCGCCATTTGCTAAACAGCCCGCTAGGCTCTAGGCGATAAACAAGCCACATGTCAGTGCGTTCGTAGCATTTATAAATAAATAAATACCGCCTACCTAATATGTTGGATTTTTTAAATTCTATTGACTCAGTTTTTCTCAACTTTTACCCACAGAAGTCAACGAGCAATCCTCAGGCAACTTCACATGCACGGCCAGCAACACAATCGGCGAAGACACCATTGTGTACGTAGTCATGGCCATCATGCCACCCGCTGCGCCTGCGCTCTCTCTACAGTACACTACTACTTCGAGCATCAAACTACACTGGCAGCTACCTGGGGACACTACGGAACCTATATTAGGTAGGCAACATGAACATGAACCTGTACGAGGGCCAACATAAATTCAATAGAATAATACGACATTGCTTCTTCATCTTCCTTTAGATGAAACTCTACTTAAGCACTTATATAGCAACGCAGAATCGTGGTGATTTTGGTGGAGGCATGAGTTCAACATTGGAGTTCTTTCGGTTAATATGATACATATTATACACTTCGCTTGAATCGGAGTAGTGACAATGGAATGGATCATTATGATAATGAACCTAACCACTGACTTTTTCCCTTTCAGGTTTTCTCCTTCACTACAAACAGGCTTCAGACAGCGAATGGCACACAGTAGACCTGTCTCCCGAAGTAAACTCCTACACAATGGACATGCTGAAGTGCGGTTCCACATACAACGCGAAAATACAAGCAAGGAACAGGATATCAATAGGGCCGCCTAGTGATGTACTTACAGCGACTACGAGAGGGGGACGTAAGTTTAAAAGGCTTTAATCGATTCCGCAAAGACAAAGTACACATCAGTCCTTTAGAAACTGGGTATACATAATTATAATTATTATAGACATATGAAATGCTTTTTATTGGTAATAAATAAATATTAAGAAAATTATGAAGATGGGTTCTCTGTTATAGGTCCCAAGCCCCCAAAACCTGAAGACCACGTGCACATGAACTCAACGGCAATCAAAATAAACTTCTACGCGTGGCGTGATGGCGGCTGCCCCATACTCGGCTTTAGAGTGTCCTACCGAAGAGCTGGATCTGAACATTGGATCAAAGTAACACTCTTCTATGCAAATAACACTAAATCACCAAGAGTGTAGTAGGGTTGAACCTACAACCAATGAGATGTAAAGGGCACTTTTTGCCATTCATAATTATATCAATTGAATTATTTTCGTAGGTTGGCGATGGACTGAGTTCAGCAAGTCACGTAGTTGGAGAACTATCGCCAGCCACATGGTACGAGCTGGCCGTGGAAGCGTTCAGTGATGCGGGGTTGGAGCGAGTCACGCTGACTGCTGACACACATACTCTTGCTGGAGGTAATCATCATTTAAATAATATTATGTAAAAAGTAGGTTTCAGTAGATAAATTATAAAAAACTATTTATTATTATTACTGATTATAAAATCATGAATTCAACGATTTGAAACTGTACGGCTGTTTCAAATCTTTGAATTCATGATATAGACAAAGGTGAAAAACTTCCCACTATATCGTAGTAGTAAGACATTGTACCTAAAAGACTTCTACAGACAGATGTGTTGCTGGGGCCTTCGTTCCGTCACTAATTCTTCTCGCCAGCTTAATACTAGCATGTGATTGACGGCAGGCATAGAGGAACTGTCTTGTCTAGTTTTGACGTTCAAAAAGTACTGATTCTGTGTAATTAGAATTAATGACTTTAAACTTTTCCATATCTAAATCCGCAGGTCGCATCCCTCCAATGAAGCCATCGTCCCCTCTGTCGGGCGCGTCCCGGCCCGCGTCGCTCCGCACGGTGCTGGTGTCGTGCGTCGCGAGTGGTGTCGTCATCGTCGTCACGCTAGCAGCTATAGTCTGTCTGGTGCATGGGAAGAAGAAGTAAGCAGCTACTACCTATTAAAACAATTTGAAATCATAAAACCATAACAAACTAGGTAGAGGTACGTGCCTACAAGGTTTGAGTGAAATAACTACAAACCTTCTAAGCATTGTACAGTCAACGAAATTTATAGTTGAGCAATTTGACAGCCTATGTCAATTTGCCCTGTTAGAGCCTTGTCAATAAACGATAGTGTCAATTGTGACTATAATATTCACAGACAATTATAAAAGCTCTGTTTTAAGCTTTCACGGTTTACAACTAAACTTATACTGTCACTTACGGGATACAACAATCACGGAAGACACGGTCACGTTATTAATGAACAATCACGGAAGATATCCCGTTAGTGACAATTTAAGTTTAATAGCAGTAAGCAGTGATAGTCTAGCGGTGTGACCGTCGGACTGACAAGTCATAGGTCTCGAGTTCGAATCCAAGACACGCACCTCTGATTTTCGGATACATGTGCGTATTGTATAATTATCACTTGCTTCGGTGAAGGAAAACATCGTGAGGAAACCAGCATGCCTGAGAGATATTTCTCGACGGCATGTAAAGCCAAGTCAGAGGCCCATGGGCGACATAAAACTCTGACACCAGGTTAGGCACTAACCACACGATAAAGAAAGAAAGAAATTTTAATATAAAAAGCTATTAGTCAATTTGCTTAACAATTTAGTTTATTTATTTAGAGTAAAGTTAGGGAAACTTTACTCATCATTATAAACCACTTTTACAAAGGGATGGTGGGCTCCAGAAAATCCATGAAACAAGAGTAACAGACGTTCATATCATAATGATTAGAACTTACAATAACAGGGTTTCCAGTTATTATAAATTCACCTTGTAAGTATATTCCTCCAATGGGATACATAAGTAGAGGTGTAAAAATACACTAACAATCAATTAGCCAGTCACAAATAGCCCTGAGGCTGCTCTTGCAATAGGGAATATGCAAGAAATACAAAACTTTTTTATTTCTTGAAAATACCTTGTATTGGCCCATAGAAACATTGTGGCAAACTTTTTTAATTTTCTAAAACAACACTTATTTTACAATTTAATATTTTATATAGCACGCAGGTTTGACGATTTTCAGCCTCCCGAACAAGCCGGATTCCGAAAAGGCTTTAGCACCGTAGACCACATACATACGCTGCGACAGGTTATACAGAAGACCGAAGACCTATAACCTGCCTCTCTGTCTAGCGTTTGTGGACTACGAGAAAGCCTTCGATTCGATCGAGACTTGGGCTGTACTGCAGTCTCTCCAACGGTGCCAAATCGAATATCGGTACATCGAGATGTTGAAGAGTTTGTACAAAAACGCCACCATGTCAGTCCGACTTCAGGACCAGACCTCGGAATCTATCCTCCTGCAGCGAGGTGTCAGACAGGGAGACGTCATATCTCCGAAACTGTTCACCGCTGCGCTGGAGGATGTCTTCAAAGTTCTGGACTGGAGAGGGCTAGGCATCAACTTCAATGGCGAGTACATCTCTCACTTTCGGTTTGCCGACGATATAGTAGTCATGGCTGAGACCATGGAGGACCTCAGAACAATGCTCGATGACCTCAGTAGAGCTTCCGAAAGAGTGGGTCTTAAAATGAACATGGACAAAACCAAAGTCATGTTGAATGCCCATATAACACCCACTCCTATCAAGATCGGAGACTATACAGTCGAAGTTGTAGACGACTATGTCTACCTGGGACAAACGGTCCAGTTAGGTAGGTCTAACTTCGAGAAAGAGGTCAATCGTCGAATCCGACGCGGCTGGGCAGCGTTCGGGAAGTTGCGTGGTATCTTCTCGTCCAATTTACCGCAGTGTCTCAAGACGAAAGTCTATGACCAGTGTGTTTTGCCAGTGATTACATACGGGACCGAAACGTGGTCGCTCACAATGGGCCTCATCAGAAGGCTTAAAGTCACCCAAAGGGCAATGGAGAGGGCTATGCTCGGAGTTTCCTTGCGTGATCAAATCAGAAATGTGGACATCCGCAAGAGAACCAAGGTTACCGACGTAGCCCGAAGAATAGCCAAACTTAAGTGGCAGTGGGCAGGGCACATTGCTCGCAGAACGGATGGCCGATGGGGCCGAAAAGTTCTGGAGTGGCGACCGCGAACCGGAAGACGTTGCGTTGGAAGGCCTCCCACTAGGTGGGCCGATGACCTGGTGAAGGTTGCAGGGATCCGCTGGATGCGAGTCGCACGGGACCGGTCAATGTAGCGACACTTGGGGGAGGCCTATGTCCAGCAGTGGACGTCTGTTGGCTGAAATGATGATGATGATGATGATTTTATGTAGCGTGTTTTTGGTGAAATGGCACGTAAACTCAAAACGCAGCGACCCTCGACAGCGCCGGTAGTGACGTCAAAGTCTATGTGCCAAAGAAACACTTTTATTTTAAAAGTACTTAACACTAAGATTTTATTATAATATTTTTTTATTGCAATGTTGGTAGAATAAAGCACATACAATAATTAATAAAATTAATAAATTAAGGGTAAAACATTAGATGTAAACAAGGCAAATTGTAAATGACGTCAGATAACATGACAGGTATGGCCGCGACAGTCACGGACGTTTGAACTGTTGTAGAAATTTGTAGGAGTTTTTTTTTTTTTTGAGCGACAAGCAGTAGTTGGACTTAACTTTTAAATGTTTTCTTGGGTTGATAGTACTATATTTTATTGATTTAAGAAAAAATGAAATATTCCTGTTATAAAAACCCAGTAATACTGCATGACCCATGAATAGGTGCATTTGCAACCCTCAGGTCAACAAGGCAGATTGGCAATGATTTCAATATTTAATTTTAATTTATTTAGGTTTTGATCTATCTACATTTCAGATTCTTCTGCATCTCAAGCGACCACTACATGAGGGATGACAGGAAGCTAAGCGAAAGTAATGAAGCAGAGAGGGAGAAGCTTCGAGAAGGGCAGAAGCTGTACTCGTCATCGTCTATCAATGGGAATGAAAAGTCTAATGACGACTCTTCAGGTTGGCTTTTACAAACATACTAAAACGTTCTGTTTGTTTTTTCTAAGAGAAAAAACAGTTAGTGGTGACTGCTTGTAGTATGTATCCAATATTTTTTCAATTGCAAATCTCCTTTAGAAAAACTTCAAATACTGCCCAAACCGAGACTGAACCCATGACCATAAGCATA
Organism: Noctua comes; assembly: GCA_963082995.1. Classification (NCBI taxonomy): domain Eukaryota; kingdom Metazoa; phylum Arthropoda; class Insecta; order Lepidoptera; family Noctuidae; genus Noctua; species Noctua comes. Next base: position 1,115,413 of record OY720267.1, read on the forward strand.
GCAGTCTTTCATTTTACCTCTGGATCAGTAAAGCTAAGTTCTGCTTTTTTTTCATTAATCTTAGCTTCAAACATTTTAGCATCTGGCCTATGGTATTTTTAAGGACATAAAAACAAATTACTCGAAAAAAATGAAGATCAAAAAGTAAAATGTCCGGCATTTTGTCAGGACTTGTCTTTCAATGGGACTTGTCTTTGTCTTCCGTATGGTGTCGGACGTAAAAGAATAGCACCATCCCATATCTTCCCGTGGGTGTCGTAAGAGGCGACTAAGGGACTTACCAGAGAATGGGCAGCAGCGTTCTCTGCGGTTTCTAACAACCGTACTGCGATCGCCAACCCGCCTGCCAAGCGTGGCGATTATGGCAAAACCCCCCCAATGATGAGCGCAACAAAGAAATGGCCCCTAGTACCCGGCAGCCCGTCTACCCTCGACTATGGTAGCGGTCGAGGTTACGGCGTGGCAAGGGGTGCGAAGAATCTCCGGACGGGATCAGGCTGCCTATACCGACGACTTGACCTGGCAACATACAACACGCGTACACTCCGGAACGACGAGAAGATAACGGAACTCGAAGAGGAATTGAGCAGGCTGCGATGGAGTATTGTGGGATTATCTGAAGTCCGAAGAGAGGGGGAGGATACGATAATCCTGAAATCCGGCAACCTGCTCTATTTCCGAGAGGGTGACCGGCAGTCCCAGGGTGGTGTTGGGTTTATCGTCCACAAGTCCCTCGTGAATAACGTGGTGAAGATCGAGAGTGTGTCGACCAGGGTGGCGTACCTTATACTCAGAATATCCTCAAGATATTCGCTGAAGGTCATACAGGTCTACGCCCCGACCTCGGCACACCCCGACGACGAAGTGGAGACCATGTATGAGGATATCTCTAAAGCCCTGCATGGTTTCAAAACTCACTTCACCGTTGTCATGGGGGACTTCAACGCGAAACTGGGCAAACGAGACGGGGATGAGCTGCAGGTGGGGCAATTTGGGGTTGGACGTCGGAACCACCGGGGTCACCAACTGGCTAGTTTTATGGAGAAGGAGGGCCTCTATATGATGAACTCCTTCTTCAGAAAGCGTGAGCACAGGAAGTGGACCTGGCAGAGTCCCGATGGTGCAACTAAAAATGAGATTGACTTCATCATGTCAACCAAGAAGCAAATGTTCAATGATGTCTCTGTGATCAATTCGGTGAAAACCGGGAGCGATCACCGCATGGTAAGAGGCACATTGAACATCAATATAAAGCTTGAAAGGTCTCGACTGATGAAGTCTACGCTCCGTCCAGCACAAATCCAGATCCAAAACCCCGAGAGCTTTCAGCTTGAACTCCAGAATCGTTTCGAGTGCCTAGGAAGCTCAGTGGACGAATGCAACGATGGGTTCGTGGAAACTGTCCATACGACTGGGTCTAAGTTCTTCAAGACACGTCGTGCACAGAAGAACAAAAGACTCTCTGATCATACTCTCGAGCTCATGAAGGAGCGGCGCGAGATGATCCTGCAGTCTTCAGACGAGGCGTGGAAGTACCGGCAGCTCAATAGACGGATCTCTAAATCCTTGAAACGCGACCTCCGCCGCTTTAATACCGAGCGTATTAAAGACGCTATTGAGCGGAATAAAGGCTCCAAGGTTTTTTCAAGAGATCTGGCTATTGGGCAGAGCCAGCTCACGAAACTGAAGACCGACGATGGCAGGATCGTATCCGCCAAACCGGAGCTGCTGAGGGAGATCGAGAGTTTTTATGGGCAGTTGTACACTTCAACCAGTAAACCCGTTGCAAATCTAGCTAACGACCCAAGAGCTAGACTGGCCCGACACTATACCGAAGACATTCCGGATGTCAGCCTGTACGAGATTAGGATGGCTCTGAAACAGCTTAAAAACAACAAGGCACCGGGTGAGGACGGAATTACGGCCGAACTCCTGAAGGCAGGTGGAAAACCGGTACTTAAGACCCTTCAGAAGCTGTTTGATTCCGTCATACTCGAGGGGAAAACGCCGCAGGCATGGTGCAGGGGTGTGGTGGTACTCTTCTTCAAAAAGGGCGACAATGCCCGGCTGAAGAACTATAGGCCCATCTCACTTCTAAGCCATGTCTACAAGCTGTTTTCAAGAGTCATCACGAATCGTCTCGCGCGCAGGTTTGACGATTTTCAGCCTCCCGAACAAGCCGGATTCCGAAAAGGCTTTAGCACCGTAGACCACATACATACGCTGCGCCAGGTTATACAGAAGACCGAAGAGTATAACCTGCCTCTCTGCTTGGCGTTTGTGGACTACGAGAAAGCCTTCGATTCGATCGAGACTTGGGCTGTACTGCAGTCTCTCCAACGGTGCCAAATCGACTATCGGTACATCGAGGTGCTGAAGAGTTTGTACAAAAACGCCACCACGTCAGTCCGACTTCAGGACCAGACCTCGGAACCTATCCTTCTGCAGCGAGGTGTAAGACAGGGAGACGTCATATCTCCGAAACTGTTCACCGCTGCACTGGAGGATGTCTTCAAGGTTCTGGACTGGAGAGGGCTAGGCATCAACGTCAATGGCGAGTACATCTCTCACCTTCGGTTTGCCGACGATATAGTGGTCATGGCTGAGACCATGGAGGACCTCAGTACAATGCTCGATGACCTCAGTAGAGCTTCCGAAAGAGTGGGTCTTAAAATGAACATGGACAAAACCAAAGTCATGTTGAATGCCCATGTAACACCCACTCCTATCAAGATCGGAGACTCTACACTCGAAGTTGTAGACGATTATGTCTACCTGGGACAAACGGTCCAGTTAGGTAGGTCTAACTTCGAGAAAGAGGTCAATCGTCGAATCCGACTCGGCTGGGCAGCGTTCGGGAAGTTGCGTGGTATCTTCTCGTCCAACTTACCGCAGTGTCTCAAGACGAAAGTCTATGACCAGTGTGTGTTGCCAGTGATTACATACGGGACCGAAACGTGGTCGCTCACAATGGGCCTCATCAGAAGGCTGAAAGTCACCCAAAGGGCAATGGAGAGGGCTATGCTCGGAGTTTCCTTGCGTGATCAAATCAGAAATGAGGAGATCCGCAAGAGAACCAGAGTTACCGACGTAGCCCGAAGAATAGCCAAACTTAAGTGGCAGTGGGCAGGGCACATTGCTCGCAGAACGGATGGCCGATGGGGCCGAAAAGTTCTGGAGTGGCGACCGCGAACCGGAAGACGCTGCGTTGGAAGGCCTCCCACTAGGTGGACCGATGACCTCGTAAAGGTTGCAGGGATCCGCTGGATGCGAGACGCACGGGACCGGTCAATGTGGCGACACTTGGGGGAGGCCTATGTCCAGCAGTGGACGTCTTTCGGCTGAAATGATGATGATGATGATGTCTTTCAAAAGGTAACCTTATCCAAGACTGCGTAATAAACTCAAAATAACCTTTTATCTTCAGCGGAGTTGTATGAAATAAGTCCATACGCGACGTTTGGCGTGTCAGCGGCTCACTCGCTGCAGTTCCGCACGCTCGCCAGGCGCGAGGACGACGCGGCGCCGCCGCACCGACGCCGACACCGCGCCTGTGATCATTACAGATATGGTCAGTTCTGTTATTATTAGACGCTGATGATTACGCTGTGTTTAATTTCAATCAGGAACTTTAATACGAAAATGAATTTTGAAAAGAAGTTTGAATAAACAAAATTTTCAGCGGTAAGTTTTTGACGTTCTTGTCTTATCAAATAATGAAAAGGCACTAGTGATATGAACGTTTTAATTTATTTCGTTTATGGATTTCGGAAATCGAATGATCATCTTCACAATAATCATTTATTGTTTTGTTTGATTATAATTTTAGTAGCTACACCCACTTTTCGCCAGTTATGTATAAGTCCCATGTATAAGGGGACGAGCCTATTGCTATCGACCGGGCACACACCTAGACAAATTGGTAACTAGAATACTTTTAAACTTGTACCAAGCCCTCGCTTGGTTCCGACGTGTGATTGTTGTACCGACAGATGAATCGAGTCTGTCTAAATGCTCGACAGTGGAGGCGCGGCACCGCATGCGAGCCGCCTGCGCCGGCGCCGGCGCCGCGCCCAACAACTGGAGGGACACGCACACCGACTCCGACGATAACAGCGACAGTGCTGCCAATACCACTACTAAGGGTAATATTAATAACTATACTCGAAAACTTAGTTTCTTATTTGCGGATCATCTATTCAATACGAACGAAATCGTTAGGAAATGACCTTATTATTGCCCAACATGTTATTTTCAAGGTGCTTTTGTCACCGTACATTTTTTTCATCTGCTCGACCTCACACAGACTGGGGAAAGTAACTGTGAAACGAAGGGCGCTAGCTTAGCCAGTTCCAAACATCTTCACTGCACACTGGTTGAAAATCTGTTAATGTGAATGAATGAATGAATGAATGAATGATTGATTTATTCAAATACAATTTCTTAACGCTAGGTACATTGCCCCACAAAACTGCTTACGCAGTTTAACTGTGAGATCGTTGAGTCTCTAATACAGTAAACTTAATATCAGGTACATCTATAACATATATATACTTAATACCTAATTACATAGAATCTAATAAATATTTTTAAGTTATTAAAAAAAAAAAATAATAATATATTATAGTATAATAATTAATTAATTAGTTTATATCGCACCTCTTTTCATGGATGATTTGAAAATATTTGCTCCCAGCAATTTGCAACTGATGGAGCTACTAAAAGTGACTGAAACTTTTAGTAGCGCCATCAGAATGGAATTTGGTGTGGACAAATGTGCGGTCATGCATGTAAAGCGAGGGGAGATTATGGAATCCGTGGGAACTCAACTCTCGGATTCCATATTACTTAGATCCCTCTCCTCAACCGAGACCTACAAGTATTTGGGTATGTCGGAAGCATTAGGCATCAATGCTGCCGACATGAAACAATCATTGAAGGAGCGCTTCTATGGCCCCCTGAATAAAGTGTTAACAGTGTTTTATCAGGCGGAAACAAGGTGCGCGCCTTTAATGGTTGGGTCATGCCGGTATTGATGTATTCTTACGGCCTACTCAAATGGACTCAGACGGAACTTGACGCACTGGATAGGAAGGTCCGCACACTACTGACCGCAAACTGGATGCATCACCCACGGTCATCGCTGATGAGACTGTATATCGCGCGGACGTGCGGACGTCGTGGCTTCTTAAATGCTAAGACCTTGCACAACCGCGAGGTATGCAGTCTCAGGGTATACTTTCTCGAAACCGACGTGGGGATGCACCGAGATGTAGTCGCAGTGGACAATGGTCTCACCCCGCTCTCCTTGGCTAACGAGAACTGGCGCAAACCTGAGGTATTGGATACTAATGACTGTAGGGAGGTATGGCAGAGCAAGGAGCTACACGGACGCTTTTTCCGAGCCCTACATGGGCCTGATGTAGATCTCTTGGCGTCTGTATCCTGGCTACGATTCGCTGACCTCTTTGGGGAAACTGAAGGTTTTGTCTGTGCGATTATGGATGAAGTTATCATGACGAACAATTATCGGAAATACATTATCAAGGACGGCACGGTTGACATCTGTCGGGCATGCCACCGTCCCGGTGAATCGATCCGACATAATTATTGTTTCCGGTTGTTCTCGTCTTGCTAACGGTGAGTACTTGCACAGACACATAGTAGCTAGGATTATTCACCAGCAACTTGCCTTGCAATGCAACCTTGTGAGTTCTGAAGTACCATACTACAAGTTTGTGCCCGACCCAGTTCTCGAGAATAGTCATGCCACATTGTATTGGGATCCATCTATCATCACAGACAGGACTATTTTAGCAAATAAACCTGATATTGTGGTGATAGACCGCCAAGAGCGCCGAGCAATGATTGTTGACATCACTGTCCCTCATGACGAGAATCTCGTGAAAGCTGTGGATGAAAAAAAAATCAAGTATCTTGATTTAGCACACGAGGTTGCCAACATGTGGGACGTGGACTCTGCAATCATTGTACCGATAGTGGTTACGGTTAATAGACTAATAGCACAGAGCCTCGACCAACACTTTAGGAGGCTCTCATTGCGCGGCTGGGTCAAGGGCTTGATTCAGAAAGCAGTACTCCTGGACATGGCACGCATAGTGAGGCGGTTCTTCTCTCTGGTGCCCTGACCACCGGCAGCCTGGACCTTGTTCCTGATGCCGATGGGCCATCTATTTTTAATATTTTTAAATGTTTTGTTAACTTTTGTTTTTTGAAAATATTTTTAAAAAAATGTAATGTAATAAGAGAAAGAATGAATAAAGGAAAAATTAATCTATACTTATAATAAATCTGTAGAGAGGTCAATTCTGTACATGAAATATATTTCCAAAATAACCATCAGGGGGTGATTAGGGCTTGAAACTGATGCCAAAAATGCAATCAGTAAAATTTTTGTCTGTCTGTCTGTCTGTCTGTCTGTATAACCGTTATAGAAACAAAAACTACTCGACGGATTTTAACGAAACTTGGTACAATTATTTTTCATACTCCTGAGTAGGTTATAGTATACTTTTCATCACGCTACAATCAATAGGAGCAGAGCAGTGAAGGGAAATGTTGGGAAAACGGGAGAAGTTACTCCATTTTTTAAGCTTCCGTCGCGTGTGCAACCTTAATGGTTAAAGCTACACAGAAATCATGTATGACGGAAATGTTCTCCTTAAAATTATATAAAAAATATCCCACGACAGCATATGTCTATCTTTTATGGTTGACTCACAATATCACGTGTAACTCCCGATAGCTTAGCAGTTCGAAGCTTTCTGATTATATTTGTCTACTCTTACGTTTATAACACTCTCAGTCATCCCTGACTGGGTGATGTCAACACACAGCCCAAACCGCTGGTCTTAGAGACATGAAACTTGGAGGGTGTGTTCTTTGTGAAGAATAAGTATCCAGTAAGAAAGGACTTTTGGGAATTCCACCCATAAAGGGGTAAAATAGGGGATGGAAGTTTATATGAAAGTTTTGAAGTTAGGATATTCAAATTTTGTGTTTAGGCTGACAATTGAAAATTAATTTATACGTGTCTCAGCGGATGAAGGTAAGTAACTATGTTTGTTCGGGTGGGATATTTTTCGCCATCCACGCGGGTGAAGCCGCTGGCAGAAGCTAGTTATTAATATAATAATGAACTAATTATTTTTTATTATTTAATATTTTTTTATTAATATATCTATATATTTTAATTTTTTAAATTAAATTTTTGTTTTTTTTTATTATTTAGTATGTAATTTTATATATCAAAATAGCTGAATCTCGTTGGTCAGATAGGGAGCAAGCTATGGACAATGGACATGCCATCTAAAATGATAAATAAAGTGATCATTGCCGTTTTCATTGTCTCTTTCCACCAGGTTCAGGCACATCCCCGTGTAACAGCGCGTACGGCAGCGGCCGGCGCAGCGCGCGCACGACCAGCAGGTAGAACTCAGGTACCTCCCCCGCTCACTCCTCACCACTCGCCGCTCACCGCTCACCTAATCCATGCACCTCCATTATTGCTAGACTTTTTAAGTGGTTCAGTTAGACAGAGATTATTAATTTGTTGAAGTTTTCCAAGTAACGCTATTTTTGTATGTAGCCAGTTGGTAGCGAGGACCTAATACTTTATTAAATTTGGTTTAGTTTTGAATTAATTATAGTGTGTTACTTTTATTTCGTCTTACCTAATATTTATTTTTGTGTAATTGGGTTTTAGTTTTTACTTATTTCAATTGGCATAAATTATTTAATTTTGGTAGATAAGCGTCTTCATAGCTTATTGCGAGCTAGAAATATACCCAACATAATGCTTACAACAAACCAGCTTTGCTACGAACTTATAATAATGAATTTAAATTATTTGTAGCATTACTACGAATGTCTTTCTTTGACAGCGGAGGCCCGAACGGGAGCGACGGCCTCTCGGGGAGCTTCGCCCCAGTCCCCGCTGATATATCTTCTTTAATTGACAAGTTAGTAAGATTCTGATCATTAGGTATTGGTATGATATTCTCCACCAGAATCTTCAGATTGTTGTAAACTGAATACCTACCTTTTAAAAACCCACCAATTAATAACCCCGGCAAACCTTTACTACCTACCTACTTTGGTTTGTTTTGAATAAAACATTAATTTCTTATTTTTTGCGCAGATATCAGCAAAGAAAAGAACAAGAACGGCGAGAATGTACAATTCACGTGTAACATTAGTGTTCCAAACAATTTTCTAATTGGACAAGTCCATTCACACATTGTGAAATCTAACGTCTATTTAATTATGAGGACATTTTTTCTATAATTGTGCAATTTGAAAAACATGTTGAGTAATATAAGAACAAAAAGCAAACATCTCGTTTGCTGTCAATTGTTTGTAAAAAGGGCTTAATTCATACATGTGATTGCGTCACAAACTGTGACTCCCCATTTACTTAATGTTAAATAAATAATTGTTGAATAAATTATTTATATAATAATGTGATTTATTTAAAAGCTGTTCATCTATGACAGTTTCAATTTATAAATGGCATCTAATGAATTGTAAATACTAGTAGATATAGTATAATGAATATTATTCGTTTGCTGTGAGATTTACAGTTGAACAATTAAATACGGAGATTTCGCTGTCCTTAAAAAAACAAGTTAAGCTCTCAATAGGTATATCAATGTGCTTAAAATAATCTCACAGCAAACCTAAATACTATGAAAATACATAATGTGCATCTGCATTTTTTTTTAATTCCTCGATAAAAAGGAAGATATCTACGCATGGCGTGTAAAATCAGATGCACATTATATATTTTCAAAGTATAAATGAACACTTAATTTAATTTACTAAATTATGTAGATCTTAAGTAATGTTAACGGCTGTTCCAAACTGCAAAAGATACATATCATTAAAATAGACTGCCAGTATTTAAGTAATTCGTAATTCTTTTTACTATATTGTTGATAAATATAGTTAATAGGTATTAAATTATACACTATTGTATAAAAATCTTTCTATATACATGTTGTGTAATAATAAAATTATTGATATTAGTGCGGAGGAAAGAAATAAAGATGTGTGTTGTGGTATGAAATTTTATTTTCATTGCTTTATCAAACCCAATAGTTAGTGGTGGTTAATCCAGGTTTTAAACGGTGTGTAAAGTTTCATCCAAATTCGTCCAGCCGTATTTACTAGATTGAGTAAAAAAATCCAAACATAAAAAACACATTTTTAATATTAGTAGGATAGTAGAATAACATTTTATAATATGCAAAAAGTTCAGTAACTAAATAAAGAGCATTATTTTGCTATCGGGTGATCTCTTATGGCCGTTCCTGCTTTGAAACGTCATGTTAGGCCGCCTGCATTCCGGATCCTCTATACAAATAAATAAAATTGAAGTGTCTGTTTGTAATATCAAAAATAACAGTTTTTTACTGAAAGCAAAATAATAAAAATAAATACAGCACTTATAACAGAACACATTTTTAGGGTTCCGTAGTCAACAAGGAAAGGAAGCCTTACAGTTTTGCCATGTCCGTCTGTCTGTCCGCAGCTTAGCTCAAAGACTCTTAGTATTAGAAAGCTGTAATTTGGCTTGAATATAAAGGGTGTAAATAGACCCTTAACATAATACGAAAGGCACTTGTTCTCCCCATTTTTGCGATCATTTTTTTGTTCTAGACCATACCTGGGAACCTTATAGTTACGGAGATATTCGGGGTCAAAGTTCCAACTTTTTCACAAGTTTTTTTTAAAATACGTTTTTAATGTAAGATTTTTACTTTACACACCTCCAAGACCCCCGTACTATCCAATCCATCCATCAGCACAATGCTTTAAGTGTTTTCCATCGAGTCCTACCGTGTCACGTGATTTTTCACCCCTAATAAAAAGTCGATTCCCAGCAATAATTTTTGTGTAAAGTTACTTAGTTTGCGGTACAGAATGCTTGGTTGACGGCTATTTGAAGGGTCTGTTTACAACCTGTATAAGGTCTAACTATTCATACACGAAATATTTTCCGAGAATCATCTAACGGCTATAACGAAGTCATTTCACAAGGGATTTTTTTTATCGAAGTATATTTTTATAAAAAATAAATAATTTAAAGTTATTTGACCCACAAAATAAATACTACTATTAATACTAATAACGGAATATTTTCCATGTAAAATAAAAACTGGCTCCTTATTTTTGTACATCCATTACGCTAGTTTACTACGTCTTATTTACCTACTGTCATTGTTAGAATAGGGAGTAAAGGTTTTATGCAAAAAGTCTGAAAAAAATTTAGATTTATAATAATTTCGCTAAAACAAAAACACTCAGATATTTTTTTTTTCGTTGCTATGGTGACTACGACTTATAGAAGCTACTCTTAAAATATTTCGTGTATGAAAAGATAGACCTTATACATATAGATTAGTTACAAAGTTGTAAAATAAAATCTTAAAAAGTATTTATTAGAACACGAAACACACGAAACACGAAACACCATCCGCAAGAGAACCAAGGTTACCGACGAAGCCCGAAGAATAGTCAAACTTAAGTGGCAGTGGGCAGGGCACATTGCTTGCAGAACGGATGGCCGATGGGGCCGAAAAGTTCTGGAGTGGCGACCGCGAACCGGAAGACGTTGCGTTGGAAGGCCTCCCACTAGGTGGACCGATGACCTGGTGAAGGTTGCAGGGATCCGCTGGATGCGAGTCGCACGGGACCGGTCAATGTAGCGACACTTGGGGGAGGCCTATGTCCAGCAGTGGACGTCTGTTGGCTGAAATGATGATGATGATGATGATTTTATGTAGCGTGTTTTTGGTGAAATGGCACGCTTGGCCTCTGTGGCCTCCTTTACCAGCTAAGTGGTTGTGTTTGGGTGTGTGAAAAAATTCATATAGGGTGTTTGGTGCATCGTTTGCCAAATTGAATTGTCCGAATGGAGAGGTCATTTGGTCTTCAGGCCCAAGAACTGACTCTTGGCCACACCGGTTTTTATTCGGTTTTTCTAATTTTTATTTTGAAAAATTCCCAAATTTAGCATTAACACTTAAGATAAAAAAAAAATATATTAGAATAATCCTTAAATTACATTTTAATTTATTTACGTACTGCTGTACGGTTCCATCAAATTCAAAACTACTCGCTAGGAACATCCAATTTTTTTTTTAACAAGTCTGAAAGCTTTTGGAAGAAGAAAAAATATACTTAAAACTCAACTTTAACCTTTTCACCGCCACGGACTTCAATAGAAGTTCCAGATTTCCGTGCCACCAGCGCCCACGACTTCATTAGAAGCTCTTAATTTTTAACTACGTATAAAAAACATAAAAGTACTGTATTTAAAAGCTTCGTTTCATTTTATTATTTTTACACGGTCTAATACCCTGTTTTTTACTTTTCCACACAAAAGTAGCCCTAATTTGTCTTAAAATCGGCAAAAACATTTATAGATTGGCGCTGGTGAGGCATCGCGTTATGTGTACGTGGGCGGTGAAAAGGTTAAATTGCTACAAAAAAAAAAACTAAAAGCGATCGAGATCTTCGAATTCTTTTAAAAAGTTCTCTAGTCTGTCCTCTTTCCCACGGTATGCAATATGCTGAAAAAATCTTTTAATAACTTCGCTAATTCGTTAAATTTGTGTATTGGGACGCACCATCAAGCTACTCCATATTCAGGATAAAACACTAATTTTCGCATAAATAACATACTGTAAGTAGGTAGATACTGTTATCTCACTCTTACGCAGTCTCTTATCTCTTTCTTACATAGGGTTTTAACTTTCCTCGAACTTGAAATGAAAAAGAAAATTAAAATTATAATTTATTTAATAAATACCTAATTACAAATCTTGTTCAAATTCTCCTCCACTATTGCGTATGCACGTGCGACATATTCGTCTTATCTCGACTGTAGTGGTGCATAAACCCATTTCTGCTTTGATGGCATGAAGGCCGCCTCAATGCGTTGGATTAAATCATCCCTGAAGAGATAGCAAATGACCTCTCCATTCGGCTAATTCAATTTGGCAAACGATGCACCAAACACCCTGTGTAACGAAGTTAAGTGGCAGATTTTTTTCAATTTTTGTTTGTCTGTTTGTTCCGGCTAATCTCCGAAACGGCTGGACCGATTTTGATGGGACTTCACTGGCAGATAGCTGATCTTATAAGGTCTAACTTAGGCTATTTTACAAAAATAATTAGGGTTCCGTGCAAAAAAATAAAACCCTTGAAATCGTTAACAAAATTTGATTCAAAAAGTAAAGTAAAAGCACATAAATGTTACGTTAAAATCGCTACTGCTGAATTGCTGAGCATGAGGTCCTATGTTCGATCCCCAGGTCGGTTTAACTGAAATTGAGTTTTTTCATAAGGAATTTCTCAGTAAAAGGAGTCTAGATTTGTGGGACTTAAAAATAATACCGACGTGTTGTTTTAACATTTTAGTAAAATGAAATTACTACATTACCTACATACTACTACATCTTTATGCGAAGAGGCCTTTTCGCTATTCTATTTCTTCTTTATTTTATGATAATTGTGGTCATACCTATTCGCATAAGCAAATGCAAGCATAATCATCTGTCTAGCCTTTTCCCGAATATGGTGGGTCGGCTTCCAGTCTAACCGGATGCAGCTCAACCCAATGTTACTAGTACCTACTGGGTAATACGACAGCCTTTGGAAAGAATGGTTGTCAGACTTTCGGGCCACTGACTACCTGTAATGGCTGTCAAAGATCTAAAAATGACAGCCAGAGTCAACGGCTTATCGTGGTTTCCGAGCGGAAGGAAACTTGATAAGTAACCGCATAAACTTATAATTTTCATAATAATTACTGTTTTAAGCTTTCACGCTTTACAACTAAACTTATACTGCCACTAACGGGATATCTTCCATGATTGTTCCTTATATTATGGGGAGCTCAAAATAATGAACAATCACGGAAGATATCCCGTAAGTGACAGTATAAGTTTAGTTATAATTTTCATATTCGTTCGTTGCACTTATCTACTCAGCAAAGTAAATTGCAGTTCATGATTTCCCATGTTTTCCCCTACTTATGGCCTGAAGGAGGATGCGGTAAGGTAGCCCGAGAATTTTCTTTTTTACGTTTTTTTGCAATTTGCAAGTCAAGGTGTGATTGTATGTCGATTAACATTGAAAGACTCATGAAATAGTAATTCTATGGCACTACTCTATTAAGAATTGGAAAGGCGCCATCTATTGTAATACTTGTTAACTTTTGTAAGAGTTTCAGTAGAGGTAGTATAATAAACTGAGCACTCTACCAGAAAAACGTGACGAGAAAGATATTTATAACAGAGCCCTTTGTCTCTTTCTAATAGGGTAACCAGACATTTTTTATAACAAATAAGAAACTTCGTTTTGACAGAGATAATTTGTGTCCGGATAAGACGTCAACGGTTACTTAAAATAGTGAAATTAAATTAAATATATGAGAAAAAAAATAAGATTTTCGTTGGAAAAAAAAGAATTTCGTTTCCTTTCCATGCTCTTTTTCCGTTTGCTCTGCAGAATTGGTGTTTGGGTATTCAAATGGAGGGAATAAAATTGAAAGTGTGTGACTAACTTTTATTAAAATTAAACATGGTTAAACAGAATTGTTTTGTGGAGTTTCTGCCGTAAGCCAATCTTACTGCCTAAGTGTCTCAATGCATTACATTTCGCATGATGGAATATTCTTAAATTCAAATACGAATTAGCCAATGCTTTTACTAGTTTCGTGTCGTTCTTCATCCGTTATACATTGGATAGAATGTGGTGGACTAATTAGATGATTGATTCTTGTATAAAATAATTGTTTTAATCGCATCAGACTTTTGAAAAATATTATAAAAATATTAATATTTGAAGTAGGTACGTAAGTGCGCACGAAATTTGAACAAATCGTAGTCATCAATCCGGAACTTTTAAATGGAAAAATTGTTCCATTTTTTAATTTTTTTTCGTCCTGAAGTGTTACTTCCTGAAACATTATGATGAGTTAATTTCGGCGTTGTTATCTCTGTGAAACGAAGCCCTCTTCTTCCTTCACGTCGTTCCTTTCAAGATACAAGGAGCGGCCGGAGCCTATAGTTGCAAGGCGCCCGCTAGTGCCGACTGAAAAGAGCTTCGTGCAAGAGAACATCTATTAAGCAAACTCAACCTGCCTTATTTCCGCGTTCATCAGTTGTACTGATGTTAGAACCAATATCCTTACCACTGGAAAAAATGATGGTACTGCAAAACCATTTAACGCTTGTCGTGATTTTGTAGTATGAAAATCCTCTGGCATAAAATGAAGGCTGCATACAACAGAAGTTTTGGTTATGGTTTGAAATTCGGGAATCGACATTGTTGCCTAATTTCCTCTTTCATTGGAAAGCTGTTACAAACAAAAATAATGCTATTTCAATAACGCGATACATAGGTACTAATCATAATTATCATGCGCATAAAATATTAATAGTTTTAATGAAAAATACACGAAAGCATAAGTCTTTCGTCCGCAAAACGTCTAAGTCTAAGGCATGGTCACACTAATCATTGTTAGTAAACAAAATCTATAATATTCCTTACCTGTGAAATGATATGCCACAACCACCATATGAATCACTTTTACGTGACATGATACAATACTTTTCCCCATTTTCACAGTTAAAATAAAAAAGAACCGTAGATAAATCTTATAATTTTCTCAAAACAACTTAAGACGTCAAATTAACACCATTGATGACAGATTTCAGTGATGCCATAATGAATATATAATAACTTCCAAACAATCATACTTTAATTTGACTTAAAATAAATAAATTAGTATTATGTACAGACTGTAAACCTTTAAAAGAAAATAATTAAAATTTATCTTAAAGCTAAAAACATAATACACGTAATTTATTTTACTTGTAATGTGAGGTGACCGCGGGTGTAATATTTTCTACCATCTTTAACATTTTTATCTGGTGGCAATTGAGTGAAAGGGACAACGGGCTCCCTTATTGCTATCTCTCTCGCCTCGGTTATGATAGCTTAACAAAAGTAAACCTACGGTGTGACAGTTAAGGTTGATTTTTGTGTGTTACGAATTTGGCAAAACTCAGTCCTGTTTGTTATACTAAGTCCATGGTAGAGGTACAGACGCCAGCACTTCAGCTACCCGAAATTGTAAAATTATCCCAATCAACGTTGAACCTAATACTTCAGTGATAAAGTAAAAAATCATTTTTTTTTTAAATGACAGATTGTAGTAGCTTGATGCTTTTGCCATCTTAGTGGCACCTAAACAGCTGGCACTGAAAAAAGTATGGAGTGTCTAGACATCTAGTGCTATATAATGGGTGACGAAATTGGGAACTTCAATCAATTTAAATACTGAAGAGTGAGTTTTTGTTGTGAACAAGTCACTTCTTTTTTAACTTATTAATTGATACGAGCCTTTGCGCAACTGCCAATAACAAACATACAGGAATTCATTTTTCCAAAAATGTGAAGAAAACAGCTCTGCAAAAAGAAAATAGAAAAAAAACTGTAAATTTCAGCACTTTTGCGAATGGTGGTTATCTATACATATAATAAAATCGAAATAAATACCCCCTCATTGTATTCAAAATCGAAATATTACAAAGTAAAAAGCATTGTTGTGGGTATTATTTTTAGCGTTTATTTCATCAAAATCGACCAATAGACGCAAAAGATATTAATTTTTAAAATTTTGTTAGTAACCTCATACGCGATTTCTGTGATAAATTTAATAATTTACGTAAACAGGTTTTAGTAGTCGTAATGGAATGAAAATTAATCTTGTTTTATTTTTCCTTTTGTCTTTACTGTTTGCACTAAAAATTTGGTACTGAGAGTTTCAATTAAGAGAAATCTATCTAAATAGTATACAAGGTGGAGACGACAATACGACAATTTTGGCCAAGGTTTTTGAAGTAGCGAGTTGGCAACATATGTTTAACGTTTATACCGATGCGGGATTCGTTAACCTGTTATTGGTAGCCTATTATCTACACTATGTAGAAAATGCTTAAAATTAAAAATAACGTCCTGTGAATAAACTGCATACAAAATTCAATCGAAAATATCCAATAATTTTTGATTGAATTTTTGTATGCAGACTGGGAACGTCATGAGGTACATACAGTTTAATTTATTGTCGCATTGTCGTCTCCACCCTGTATAAAAGCGAAAGGTAACTCACTCATCACGAAATATGGAATACCGCTTGACGTATAAAGATGAAATTTGGCAAGGAGGTAGTTAGTAGGCTCCGCCGCTAAGAATGGATTTTGCGACAGGGCCAGATTAAGGAGGTCTAAGGGCTCTCGCAAGTTTGTATGAAAGTCCTTCATTTTTTGTGCTACAAACTTGAAATTTGGCAGGGACGTAGTTATTAGTTAGTAGACGTTTTGCTAAGAACGGATTTTGCGACAGGGCCGGATTAAGGAGGTCTAAGAGCTATCGCAAGTTTGTATGAAAGTCCTTAACTTTTTTTGGTACGCCCTGGGCGTCGGGGTCACGTGGTAGCTCCCGGCCACCGTAGGCGCGGGCCTGTGGACGGCGAGCTATGGGCTAGCTCGCCGTCCGTCCGTCTTATAACGACAGGCCGTGTCGACGGCGCGTTCGTGTTCCACGCGCGCCTCAAAGAGATGTCAGCAACGATGTAGGGGTCTGCAAGGGCCGATGCCTGCCAGGGCTGCGGGACTGTTCGAAAGAGATACCGTGGCCCTGGAACACAAAGGGCAAAGACGGAACATGGATGGGTTTTAGTCAGTACAAGTCTGACACTCCCTTCCACTCCGCCCAGAGTGGGGGGGGGGGGGCAATTTGATGATATCACATCCGAAAAAAAAAAAAAAAAAAAGGGTGGTTGCTTCACAATGACAATTGCTTGGGATCATTAGTTCTAGCAAATGTATCATTATTTTTATCTTTCCCAGCACTTTCAAAAATCAATAAATATATGAAAATGATGAACCTGTATAACTTGGTTCAGAGCGATCCTACAAGTTTTGTGCCGTAATAACTATTGCTCTAAATGGCTACTAGAAAGTCCTTTATTTTTTGTGCTACAAACTTGAAATTTGGCAGGGAGATAGTTTATAGTTAGTAGACATTTAGTGGTTCACTTTGAAAAAAAGTTGTATATCGTCGCCTCAACGCCATTTAATTTTGTTTCGGACCTCTGCCGCCCAGAATTACAGTACCCAAAAGGACGCCTTTTGTAGTCATCAGTAAATTATCACCATTTGATCTGGTCGCAGTTCTCACACATAACATAACATCACGCCTTAAAGCCCCGAAGGTTTGGGCAGACGTGTACCCAATTGTACACACACATTTCACCAGTTATATTGAAGTCCCATATCAAGGCAGGGTAAGCCTACTGCCATCCACCGGGCACAAATCCAGATTCCGTGGCTGTTACTGAAAAATTCCTGTTGCGATAACCCAATAATAACACTATTATTTATAGTATTTATTCAATTGCATATACATTGTTTAATGTGAAGTGGAAGAGCGGAGTCACCTAAGGGGGCGTCCATCGGGCACGCCGCAATCGCGGCGGTAAGACCCCTCTTTGAGGAGTGGCTGGATAGGCGTCACGGCATCCTGACCTACCGCATGACGCAGGTCCTCATCGGACACGGAAGTTTCGGGAGGTACCTGTGTCAGATGTGGAAGGACGAAACGCCTGGGTGTCACCACTGCGAGGACCACCCGGAGCATACGGTGCAGGACTGCCCCGCTTGGGCAGAGCACCGCCGTGTCCTCACGGCGGTGATAGGCGGAGACCTCTCGCGCCCGGCATTGGTCGAGGCCATGCTGCGGTGCGAGACGGAGTGGGAAGCGGTCGCCTCCTTCTGCGAAGCAGTCATGATCGCGAAGGAGGAGGCGGGCCGCGTGAGGGAGAGGACAGCGTCCTCCCTCCACCCCAGCCGCAGTAGTAGACGCCCACGGCGCTGGACGTCGACAGACGATCTCCGGCCACCGTAGGCGCGAGCGCGGCGGCGAGTAATGGGCGACTCGCTGTCCGACCATGGACCATGCCCGGGTCGACGGCGCGTTGTGTTCCACGCGCGCCTCAAAGAGTGTCAGCATAATGACGGGGCCCCCCCTCTAGAGGACCAAAGCCTGCCGGGGTTGCGGGACTTATAGAATTACCGAGACCCTGGAACATAAAGGGCTATTGAAGGACACCGTGGATTTTAGTCTGTACAAGTCTGACAGTCCCTCCCGCTCTGCGCTGGGTGGGAGGACTCATTTGATGATTTTACCACGATAAAAAAAAAAGGCACTTGTTCTCCCCGTCATTGCGATCATTTTTTTGTTCTAGACCATACCTGGGAAACCTTCTAGTTACGGAGATTTTGGGGGCCAAAGTTCCAACTTTTTCACAAGTTTTTTTTTAAATACATGTTTTTAATGTAAGATTTTTACTTTACACACCTCTACGACCCCTGTACTATTCAATCCATCCATAAGCACAATGCTTTGAGTGCTTTCCATCGAGTCCTACCGTAAAAGGTGATTTTTCACCCCAAGAAAAAAAGTCGATTCCCAGCAATAATTTTTGTGTAAAGTTACTTAGTTTGCGGTACAGAATGCTTGGTTGACGGCTATGTGAAGTAAGTAAGTAAGTAAGTAAATCATTTATTTGCGTAAAACATGGTATACATTGATGTTAATATTATTACAGTAGCTCAACATGTTTCGCTAAAATATAACATAGCATGCAAAAATTTATATTTTGACAAAAGGAATCAACATCTCACATCCATAAAATCTTTTAAACTGTAAAAATTACATTCAATAAGCCACTTGTGTAATTCTGTCTTAAATTTTCTAGAGTTCAATATTTTAAAGCGACTTGGTATTTTGTTATAAATACGTACGCACATTGCAAGGCAGTTTTTGTTGTATTTCGCAAGTCTTGGCAAATCACTTAATACCAGTTTATAAGGATCTCGTCTGTTTTTGGGATTTACATCATTTGCTGATTTAAATAAATGTTTGTTGTTAACTACAAATACACACACTTCATATATATACAGACATGGTAGAGGTAGCAGACCAAACCTCTTGAACATTGGTCTACATGAGTCATCAGGCTTAATACCACTTATTGCTCTGATGCACTTTTTTTGGGCGATAAATGCTCTATCCATATTGGTACCATTACCCCACATTACGAGACCATATCGCAGTAGCGACTCAACATAGGCATAGTATGACATAATTGCAGTTTTTATGTTAGTTACGTTTTTAACTTGCTTCAGTGCGTATACGAATTTATTGATTCGAGTGCTTACATTATCTACATGTTCTTTCCAGTTAAAATCTTTGTCTATTATTACGCCTAAAAACCTTGTATGGGTTGCCTCTTCGATTTTATTAATATTAAGTTTTATATTGTTTTTATTATTATTTGATTGATTAAATTGAATGTAAACGGATTTATCTAAATTTATTTTTAAATTATTCATGTCAAGCCAAAGCAGTAATTTGTCTATTGTATTATTTATGTCAAACTCATGGTCAGTCTTGTTTTTCTTTTTATCTGATGTCACTATGATTGATATATCGTCGGCAAATAATATGCATTTATGATTGGTTATTTTTATGATGTCATTAATATATAAAAGAAACAATATTGGACCAAGCACACTTCCTTGCGGAACGCCACATTTATTTTGCTTATATTCTGATGAGTGTGGTATCATATCTCTATTACTGTTAATTTTACTAATAATGACACGTTGCTGTCTATTGCCTAAATAGGATGATATCCATTCGAGTGCAGGTCCTCTAATCCCAATAGTCTCTAGTTTATCCAACAATATGCTGTGCGACACAAAATCGAAGGCTTTTGATAAATAAAAAAAAAGTCCCGTAGTCAGATGATTATTATTAATATTTGAAAGTACTGCCTTCATAAGAGAGTAAATAGCTAATGATGTGGATTTCTTTTTTTGAAATCCATACTGTTCAGTACTAATTATTTGGAATTTATTGCAAAATTCTATTAGCCTTTTATACATACATTTCTCATAAATTTTTGAAAAAATAGGTATCAATGTAATAGGACGGTAATTACTAATATCACTTTTATCTCCTTTTTTAAATAACGGCTTAATAATTGATAATTTTAACCTATCGGGAAATGTTCCTGCTGCAAAAGATATGTTTATTAAATGGGTTAAAATACTAGTCAATTCATTACAGCAAGGTTTTATGATTTTAGTACTAATTTCGTCATAGCCCTCTGATCTAGTGTTGGATAGGGACATTATTTCAAGGCGCACTTCGTTTTCTGACATTGGTTTAAGAAACATTGAAACTATTTTGCCTATAATTTTGAACAGCTGGATCTTGCGGTAACGTTTGCGTCAAATTCACGTAATAGTTATTGAATGTAGAAGCTATTTCTACAGGGTCTGTAACTACAATACCATTTAATTTTATTGCATCTATATTATCTTTAGGGGTGGTATTTTTATTTATTTCATTTTTGATGACAGTCCAAGTGGCTTTACATTTGTTATCTTGTGTTTCTATATATTTTATGTTCGCATTCTTTTTTGAGCTGTAAATACATTTTTTAAGCATATAGGAATATTTTTTATATATTAATTTATTAGAATTATTTTTGTTTTTATAAAATTCATAGCGTAATTTTCGCTCAGTTTTGCAACTTTGTCTGAGACCTTTACTTATCCACTTTTGCGTGTTTTTAGCGATACTGTTGACCCTGACTCTTACCTTAGGAAAACAGAGATTGTAAAAGAGGCACCACAGATCATGAAAATCATTAAAGGCAGAATTTGAATCTGTGTTAATATATATATCAGACCAGCAAAGACTTTGTAAGCATTCGCGGAATTTTCGGATATTATCTAGGTTGTAATCTCTTTTATAAACGTAGTGTATTGATGCTTTTTGTGGTACATTTTGAGAAGGAAAGCTAAGCATTTGTGCTGTATCATGATCTGAGATATGTAACGGTAGTACGGTTGCAGTAGCATTGGAAATATTGCTCAAAATATGATCAATACAAGCCAATTTACGTGTAGGAACATTTATCAGCATTTTCAAATTATAATTATTGCTTAAGTCTTGTAACTGATTTGTAATGTTACCTTTTTTTAGTGTATTTATATTCAAATCACCAGCTATAACTATATTAACTTTAGACTTGTATTTATTTATTAAATCGTGCAAAAGTTTGTGTAATTTTAATAAGAACTGTGTTGGATCAGATTTAGGAGTGCGATAAACACATATTAATAACTAATTTACTACACATTAATTCTATTCCACAGGCTTCAAACGTATTTTGAGTGGCGTAGTTTTTAACTATTGACAATTCTTTATAAGGGTATGTTTACACCCTGTATATGCACAGCCACGTCTCAGTGCCCCAGAGGCTGAAAAGTCGTAAAAGTTTTCTTGGGTGCATGGGCCCAGCTAGCCCAGTCAATTTCAACGCCTCCACAGCAAGATGCAATCTATGGCGGGAGCGGTTTTAACCCCCTGACAAGTTCAACGATCCATCAGAAAACCTTTCACCTGGGCACGAGTTGCCGTGGCCGACATGGAAATTTCTAAATAGACTTCGAACCCAAGTCGGCCGGAGCAAAGACAATCTCTGCAGATGGGGATCTATGGACGGCTCAGACCTCAAGTGCGTATGCAGCGTCTCCCCACAAACAATGGCCCACCTTCCATCTTGCCCCGCTTGCCCTATCACCTGCGCTATTGTTGGTTTATTTACTGCATCAGTGAGCGGGGTTTGCGTGGCTGAGTTTTGGGCTAAACTTATTCAAACTTTTTGCCATCGAAACGCTAAGAAGAAGGAGCAGTAATATAAGCAGTTTCTGTTCTTAATCCTAATTACTATGCTGAATTTATAATAATTATCATTGAACTAGAAGGATTTTTACAATATCATCAAAATACAAGAATCGACTACGAATAATCAAACAATCGTTGGCGCGTGAAAAAGTGACTAATTGAAACTTACTATGCTGGCAAGTCATCAAAGCAAATAGTTGAATGGACATCACTAGTATCTACTTTGCGCGCATAGGAAGTTGTGGTGTCGTCCGTCGTCAATTATTCTTCAAGAAATTATTTGTTATTGTACAATTAAATAGTGGTTTTGTCAATGAGAACTTTAAAATTATCGAGAAACAGTTTATGAAATAGCTATGAATATCTAGAAAACCTATAACAGTCGTAGTAAATCCGCCGTATTTCAATTGTTTTGATGCCGTTCACCTATATTGATTTATCGTATGCCAGTGACCTGTTTTTAGTATTTGTGTAGTGTGTGTTACGCATAAATAATTAAAATTATCATTAGAAGCAACAGTAGAGCTAATTAGAAATGGACCTTTGATGATAAATTGTTTGCAAGGAAGCGTTATGAGGCCGAAGTTCATGAGAGTATCAGGGGTCCACGATTTTTTTGTTTAATTTATCTAGTTTTCTAATATTTGGGACGTTCCAAAAGTTTTTATATCGTTATGGTGTGCATGTTCTACAATGATGACGCCTATTGAGGAGAAGAAAGATGAAAAGGTAAGCAGTCTTCATTTATTGTATAATCTAGTAGCCCTCATTAGCAAAGGTAGGATTTTGTCCAGGTATGTAGGTTTATCGCTTATTCATTTGGATTGACACTTCAAACGTTGGTTTCCCCCCACAGTGATTAGTTAGTATTCTATTCTTTTTAAACTTGGTGTAAAAAAAAACTCATTTAGAAAACTTAATTTAAAAAAAAAAACATTACAAAACTTAATTACTAGCCCAAAAAAAATCACTTCTGGTCAAAAAGCTATTTTAATTCAGAGAAGGAACAAGAATTTGATTATCAGTGTTGCAATTTGTAAACCTTGCACACATATAATTTATTAAAATAAATAACTATGGGCCGAAATATCAGGATGGTCTTATAAAAACAAATAATAGTAATAAATTAATGTTGATTATTATTTTTTCTGCTTCCTGACTTGTTATTTTATCAAGACAATACAACTGTATTACATACCATGTAGGTACCATACACATAATTGAAACTGTAAAAAAAAGTAAGTCCAGGTTGACCACTAATCAGGTAGGTACAATAACTAAGTAGAAGGATAGGCGAAGCTTTGTCATCAGTGCATTATCTAGAAACAATATAAAAGTCTCATGTGCATAAATGTTTTTGTGCCATCAAATCACGGCACGGCACACAATTTTTTTGGTAAAGAAGAAGAAACAAGCTAGTGTTTCACAAGGACCACTATCCAATGTGTAAACAATGAGTTATAATGTGTGTCTGCCAAAATATTCATGAATGGAGTACTAATTACTTCCCTTGTTTGAACACAGAATGATAGATTAATTTTTATCTGTGCTTTATTCAAAGTTCAAATTAGCATTGAAATCATACTATTGTTTTATTATTTATAAAGTACTTGTTATTGCCAGCAGCTTAGCCTGTATCAATGTATGAAATTCCCATGGGAAGATGGGTAGATCTTTGACAGTCGTAACAGGTAGTCAGTGGCCCGAAAGTCTGACAATCAGTCTTAACAAGGGGTATTACCCAGTACTAACTGGGTTGTGGAGGCCAGATATGCAGTTGCTTCATGTAAAGTACTGGTATTCAGCTGCATCCGGTGAGGCTGGAAGCCAACCCCAACATTGTTGAGAATAGGCTAGGCAGATGATGAGATGTAAAAAAACAAAACTCAGCTTTATAGTGATTTAGCAAATAAGAATAATACTAGGGTCGTCTGTTATCTTGATTTTTCTTTAGTCCCTTCATTGAGATCCCAATAATATTCATAAGTGGATATTTTTGCCGTAGTGTAATTTAAAACTAACAGTCCAATACCTTTCAGATTCGCACAGGCATGGTGCAGGTCTCGGATGGCAAGTCCCGTCCGAGGCCAGCGCGGCTGGTGCTCACAATGGATGCGGTGACCGTACAGCGAGAGGCCCCCGTGCCTGTGCAGCCGACTAAGGATAAGAATGTGCCCCATGCTAGGGTGGGTGAACTTTTGAAGATTTATGATTTAATAAGAGTGAGAAGCAATATTAGGAATGTTAGGCACATAGCCAAGTACATTGTTTATGTGCTGTAATCTGAAGGCCTTCCAATTATGTCCTGGTTCTGGCAGTATCACAGTGGAATTGAATATGTGTGTACTACATGAGCTTGACAAATGGATGGATGGAAATGGATGTGCGATTAACGCTTATGCAACAAAACTGTACTGCGACTCACCATAGTTCGAATGCACGCTTGTGCGACACTGAAGATCGACATCACGCTAGTACGACATGAAGACACATTTGTATTCATAATCATATATGAATATATGGTGACCTTGATGGCTTAGTTAGTTACAAACTCTTGGTAATGTTCCCGGATTCGATTATGGGTTATAAAACTTGCTAGCACTTAACACTAACTATCATCATCATCATCATTTCAGCCGAAAGACGTCCACTGCTGGACATAGGCCTCCCCCAAGTGTCGCCACATTGACCGGTCCCGTGCGTCTCGCATCCAGTCAATGTCATTCATCCATCATCTTTTAACTATATTATTCTTAAATTTCCGTGTGAACATTTCATGATTTTCTTGTAATTACAGAACCATTGCAAATGTATATTTTGCCCTCTTTGCAATAAACAAAACATTCTTAAATATTTTTTTTACTTTAGTTAAAAGATGATTTGGCAATACATTGAAAGCAATAAACCATCATATTGCTAAACAATACATTTGGTGATGCACACATCTAGAAACATGTGCAGGCTGCTGGACTTGCACAAAATGTGTTAAAATCCGCAACATATATATGATGTACCTAATTAATTAGGAAAATCAAAATTTTGTTCTTATATTGCTTGCCTTATCTGGACCGAGTTCATTTATTTTTTTTTCGTCTACAAAATTTCAATATTATATAGGTACCTAGCTTCTGAAAATAAAGTCCCATCACAAGCTTTTATTATGCATTATCTTGATGGACGGCCAATATTGATTACATAAATAGCACCCATAATTATACAGGTGGGTGAGTGGTAGGTGATGAAAATCTAGTTTACCATTTCATGCTTTCATGTCAGCACTCGAAATATTTTTAATTGAAATGGCTTTACGTTCGTGACTCTTTTCGATTTCCCCCACATTTCCGTAGCTTTATTTCATGGTTAGTTTGCATAAATCCTATTCATTAACCTTGTATGTCGGAAAACATTTAATAGTAAACCAACCCTACCCTTTGGCATTCTTGTCTACTATTAACAGCCCACTATGCAAAACTAGCCTGTTTAAACAAATAAAAAAAATGGTTTTTCAGACACGTGAATAAAGTTCACGGCCACGTAAGTAGGTATTTCCACTATGTTAGTCTCGTAAAACGCTATTTTTAATTAATGCACGAATCACGTGTGTGAATAGATTGAAAGATCGTGATTGATTGATACTTACGAACTCGCTAATGGTTAGCAGACCACATGAAAAAGTTAGTATGTAAAAGTCAACTCTCCTATTATCCCAGTCTATAAAACTATCACAATTATTAGGTTATTAATAAATAATAAACGATGATAAATAAACAAACTAAATGCCTGGATTATCGCAGATAAGAATGAACGCGAAAGATATGATCGTTTCATAGAGACAAAGTCATGCCATCTCTTTGCCGGCATAAAACTATCAACAATAGCTCCTATAGGTAGGTGCTGCAACTGGGTCATTCCCGACATAATTTAACGGAGATATTCCCGATATTAACCTCTCGGAAGTTTTCAATAGATACTTCAATGTTTCATGAAAGTTCGGCCTTTCAGTCAGGGAGCATTTTCGTAATATCTGTCAGATTAACTCGACAACTTCGTATGTTCGCGCTAGGATGGAGAATGGAGATGAATGCATATTTACATCATGATTATGCGGCTCGTACGTCACACATACTGACATGCCGTAACCACGAATGTAAGAGTAGGTAATATTTACAAACAGCCTTCGGTTGGTTACATCCAGTTACATCATATAGTTTCAATCAGTCTGTTGTCGGTCTGTCTGCACGAAATGACAATTTTCAAAGGCCATTCTTTTCTATTTTAAATTCTCGAAATTGAGGCAAAAAGTCTACTATTAATAAATCTGTCTAATCAAACCAAACAAACCAAGAAAACTCATGCAAATATCATGCCAAAAGATACGTACTGAGCCGTGGGCATTCTCCATAACAATCCAAACGTTAATCCACGCAGAATAATGATTTTTGCATGAAGCAGGGAGCAAGCTAATGGGCGGTAGTTGTGAATTATTAAACGCACAATGAAACATTTAGTGCAGGTAGCCCTGTTGACTGTGCCATCTCACTGTAGCTAAGCCGCGAGATGTGGATTTAAAACCCGGAGTGTGTTTAATTTTTCCCATTGTTTAGATAATTAGCTCTTCTCCACTCGTTTTTTATTTTAATCTGGATTAACTCTCCTGTGTTTGAGCTGCGAAACTTTCCAAAATCGTACTTCGTGATACGAGTTACTTATATTTTCATCAACAAACCCACACGTACGGAATAAATTAGTGTCCGTAGTATGATAGGTTGTTATAATGTCAAGCATTGGCGCGTCGTAGTTGCCTAGCGGACTATTAACTGATCGATATTCATAATCATACGCCTACACAGTTTGGCACATAATATGCAAATAAACTAAATCCAATTAACTTCTTGACGTTAAAAAAATCTGATTCCTCAGAGGCTTCACTACTAGCTACCAGTAAATTGCGAAAATATTCCCTTTCGCGCCTCCTAGTTACGAATTTATCCAATAGACAGACAGGCTTCTTGCAAATGAATTGAGACTGCTCCAGCCTGCCTCATATCACTAGCGGACGCAAATCGTAATACGGGTCTAAATGAGGCTACTCGGAACGCGATAAATTCGCCCCTAGTAGTTAGCTGCCCAAGTTAAGACGCGGAGGAATTGTCTCCACTTGGGCAGCTAAGGGTCGAGTCGCCGCATCCACTTCTGCCTGAGGCTACTTTTCACCTTATTCCATTCTGATTCACGGCTTATTTCCAGGAGCGCATGGTCCAAATCACGCGGCAGAAGGTCGGTGGTCTTGGGCTCAGCATAAAGGGTGGTTCGGAACACAAGCTGCCCATCCTCATCTCCAAGATATACAAAGACCAGGCCGCTGATCAGACTGGTCAACTGTTTGTTGGAGACGCTGTTATCAAAGGTAAGATCTGGAAATTGCATGTAATTCCACACATCGGCTTTTCTAACACGAACTGTTTTGAGAATAGCTGATACTACACCAGGGGAAGTCTAAATTAGGGCTGACTGCCCAGGTTGTACCAGACGTCATCATCAAAATCTGCATAATCTTTTGCCAGCTACGTTGGGGTCGGATTCCAGTCTCTTAGTAAATGAGACTGGGATAGGGGCGACTGTCTATCTGACCTCTACAACCCAGTTACTGAGTAACACGATTCCCCTTAGTAGGACAGGTTTTAAGACTTTCGGGCTTCTGACTGTACCTTCCTAAGTATCACTATTTGCACGACTTGGTTTGTTTGCTATATGGAGAGTGTATAACTAACGCAAACTACAGTGGCAAAAAGTAAATAATAATTGATTTGCCTTCGCCTCGAGAATGATACAGGCGTCCTATTGACGATCCGGACGACGACGGAGAGGAGTAAATAAAAATAGGAACTGCTCGTACGTTTACGATACAAATAGGCGTAGTTTATTTTCGTTCCTTTTACTTTTAACAATAGTACCTACTACGTTTTTACTCTATTTATTTTGCCATACAATCAAAATAGGAAAAGTTTGAGAAGAAGCGTAAAGATTATGAAATTATCGTATAAATACACTCCTACTTTTTTACTTACAATAAAATAAAATATGGCGCGTCGGCCCTTTGTCCCCGGTAATTAGGTTTCGTTGTTAATAGTTCGTTGCCAAGCTCGAATTAGTACAAATATCAACAGGTACCCTACCCATCGGCAAGGCTGATTGGGTTAACCTTTCTTTGATGTGTTCGCACCGAGTGTAGGTTGATACTGTTTATACAAGCTCGCTTCCGTGAACTTTAGTGGACCAATCGCGCCTTTACCCCTAAAACTAGGTGAAGTCCCAAAACAATATTTTTTAACGAGTATTCTCGTTAAAAAAGTATTGTAGTGTATACTATACAGGACTTGACGAATGCGTTACATGCTCTTGTATTGAGAAGATGATTGAAAGGCGACTAACAAAACGTATTTACGAGACAGATGTCAGTTGAATTGAAACGCAGGGAGGGGACGCCTTACAAGAAGAAAGAAACACTGACGTCATTGGCGATTTTCTTCAACGTGTAACGTAAACAAAGTAAACGAAGTATGTAAAGATCGTAGCAGGTGGTGACCTGTTGTTTCTGCCCATTGGAAAAATGCGTGAGTTTGTGTATAGTTAAACACACACTCACGCATTTTTCCAATGGACAATTCATTGTCTAACGCTGTATAGTTAGTTATACAGCGTTAGACAATTAATGATGTACTGTATGACTATTCTGGCTAGCTAGCCCACATCATCATTGTATTCCACCGTACTAAATATAACTGCACCGCATAGCAATGTATCCTTCGTCCTAAGAGCAGTAGATTACAGTTAATTCTTCGAATTAGTTCTAGTGCAGTCTCGTACAATTGCTTAATAAGTGACAATTAACTACTGGATCCAAATTGTACGTCTGTTGTGCCATTCATTAAAGACAATCATGAAACTCTGGGGATCTAGGATCGTTTGTAGACGTAAAATAAGCTTGATGGATTGGCAGAGTGACTTTGGTAATCGGATTTCACTACTGCTGTCAGTTTATTGATATTGTTATTTACCTATCCGTCTCATCATGATTGATAGGAATCTTTTATTAATTTTGTTAGGTTAGGAGAATTGGGAGCAGCTTGAAGAGAAAGATGATATAAACTTGTTTTCATCATTTTCAATCCCTAATCTTACTTTCTCTATTTGGGGTCTGCGCAGCTTGTCTTCGTCTTCCATACTTTTCTACTAGTCGTCATCTCGGTATCTACCTCTTTATAACTTAAAATATCTTGGGTGAGCCTAAGATTAACCGATAAGAATCTTAAGACCTAATTAGTTCGCTACTTGGCTGCTTGAGTTGCAAAATTCACTGACTGCAGGGATTAGATAAAATCGGAAACCACGTAAAGGATAATTGAGTTATTGAGCTGTTGGCATTCCAATTACGACTGTCATGTTTATATTCAATAGTATAGCTATTATTGAGTTTCCGGCAGCGGTGAGTCATTGTTACTTGAAGATAAACATTATTTATTTACTAGACGTAACTTCGGACTTTTTTGGCGTCAGAAGATCAATTCATCGACGCTGTGACTGTTCGTAAATTATCCTAGGCTGATAAAATTATCGTTTTTCCTAAATCGTGTAAATATTAGTATTAATGTCGGTTTCCCCCTACGGGGAAAAGGCCGGGCCCCGCCATCCGCACGGCCCTGTAAGACTCGCCTCCATACTGGTCATCTTTCCACCGACTAAGAGAACTGAATTCCTTAACATGAAGAAGTCCAATGCCTCCATCATTATTAGAACAAGGAAAGGATTGAAAGATATAGTAAATCAGATTAGGGAATTCATAGTTGATGAAATATTGAAAGTGGTTTCAAAAGGTTAAACATAACTGTGGGATACAAAGTATATTTATATCGCAACCAATAGTTCTTTTAAATAACCCTTACGCTAGCGTAATAGGTAATTGGTCAGTCGTGACTCACACGATACTTCACATCTACACCTGGAGCACCCAGAGCAACACTTCCATAAGTGACGTAGGCGGCTTTTCAGCGGCAATGCGTCGACATCATGCTCCTAGTGAGCATTGTCCCTAGCAGTTCTTTCAAACTGGTGAACGTGACAACGGCGGCTTTTCAGCGGCAGAACGTCGATCATCATGCTAACTAGTAGACATGGTCCCTAACAATCCTTAGACTGGTTATATAATAGCTGTGGTATCAAACCATTCCAATCCCACCCCATGGATCATGTGCTCCATTCGTACACCAAGCGTACCTGCAAGACACGTGTTCGTGTCAGCCCGACCGAACCATTTGTCAGAGATAAGAACATATTATTCTAGTATTACTATATGGTTAGTCATAATAGGATTCAGAATCAAAACTTAAATTGGCTGAACTGATGGTTAGAGCTAATGAATACATAATTCAAGAATTACTAGATAGCAGAGTTAATAATCAAAACTCAAGAACCATTTTGCAATAGAGTTGGAGATCAACTCTATTGAAACCCTAAAGACAGCCCCAAAAGCGCCCACCCTTCACCACTTCGTAGTGTTGGAGCTGAGGAGAAGAAGTGGCACAACAAACTCCCAGCAACACGTTTCTGTCTGTGTAGTTTTAAGAACTTTAATTACAACATCAGCGTAGAATAATTATTGTAATAAAGGACTCATCCAGTCGCTCACCAACAAACACACACACACACACACACTAGATTAGTCTAAACAGGGCTGTTAACCCAACTACATTTAACTTATTCCATAATTATCGCACTCTTGCGACAACCCACTTAGACATAAGACTCTCGGTATTCACAACGTCTCCTAACTTAACTAAAATAGCTTATCTCTCCGGGACCCTATCGCGGTCTAAGCCCGACTGCCTGGAGTCCGCCACCCTTCGCCAGCCCTTCGCCTTTCTCAACACACCATGCTTGGTTAAGTGCTGTTTTTTTGTACAACCGTCTCAATTGTTT
Source organism: Noctua comes (assembly GCA_963082995.1). NCBI lineage: Eukaryota > Metazoa > Arthropoda > Insecta > Lepidoptera > Noctuidae > Noctua > Noctua comes. Next base: position 1,146,250 of record OY720267.1, read on the forward strand.
TAGGGGCCTTAGGGCGCCCAAGACCGGAGTAAATTGCAACCAGATGTTGCACTAGTATTCAGAAATGTGTTTAGAAATCAGATATTTTTATCTTTTTTTTAAGAATTTCCTGGCCTGTCAGCCTTTCCCATTAAGTAAAGAATTTATGCCTTTCCATGTGTTGCAATATTGTTTTACAATACAAAGGAAGAAAGGACACTTCGTTATTAATTACAGTAACTTGTTAGCCTGTCAAGCCATAAAATAGAAGTTTAATGTGTTTGTAAGTGGCCCAGACCGTGTGATAATTTTTGAAATATGAATCAAGGGCGGCTAAGATATTTGCTTAATAATTAGGAGCACGTGACAGACAGTCACAACGCGTCACTGCTATGCAAATGTAATTACGTTGGTCAAACAGCTGGGCTATAAAATACGAACGAGCGAGTTATGTCTAACAATAAGAAATCACTGTTACTTGTGCAGTCTTCTTTTAGAACACTTATAAGCCGTTTATTAATCAGTCAATGACTGCCTCGTTGGTCTAGTTGTCTCAAGCGCTACTGCTGAACATAAGTTCTTGGATTCGACTTGGAGGACGGGCAAATATTATTGGATTTTGTATTTTTTGATCAGGTAACAGTCATGATTTGTGCAACGTTGGTGGCAATCGATTCGCCTCTTACGATATGGCAATCAGGCAGAGGTCTACGTAAACCCCTGGAGGATTAATAGCGTGATGATATTATAATAGATAATAAACTGAACTGCTATGGCATCTTCTTAGACTCAACCAAAGCTTTTGACACGGTGTCTGTCACTCGACTTATTTCAAAGATAGAAAGCTTAGGAGTGCGCGGAGTAACTCTCAAACTATTCAAAGACTACCTCTGTGATAGATCCCAGTGTGTTCTCATTGATTCAGTCACCAGTTCATATGAAAAGCTCACCTATGGCATCCCACAAGGTAGTATATTAGGACCGACGCTTTTCCAAATATATCTCAATGACCTATGCAAGCTCTCCATCTCTAATTGCGAAATTTTCTCTTATGCACACGATACTGCATTTGACAAAAACTGGGATCAAGCCATAAATAGAGCAGAATACTCGCTTTGCTTATTTATTAAACTCAGGCACTCCGCCAATTCTGAAACTCTGACTCTTGTATACCTCAGTCTTTGTCAGTCCATCATTATGTACTGCATCCCGGTGTGGGGCGGTACTTACAAACCGCAATGATCCCAAAACGGGCACAACGAGCAGTTCTTAAAGTGATGCGTTTTAAATGATTGGGTAACAATCATGATTTGTGCTACGTTGATGGCATTCGCTTCTTATGACATGGGAGTTCGTTACAATAATGCGAAATGGCAATCAGGCAGAGGTACACTACGTAAACCCCTTGAGGATTAATGGCATGATGATATTATGTATGTTGTGTTTAATCAATTGCAACGATAGATATGAAGCAAAGATTATTTCATAGAAGCGATGCCGTTGTGCAAGAGTTTAATATAATTACCGGGATCAAACGGTTGGACTATAAATACGAACACGCTAGTATGTAGAACAATAATAATTACGTGACTGGATCACGTACGTAGGTACTTGTTGTTCCTTTCTATACAAGATGGATTGTAAAATGTGTGCTCTTTTTGTTAGTAAGCGTACCTACTATACCTGCGGAAATTGGGTCTTCCACAAAATAATACAGCGCACACACACTTTCAGGATAACCTGGAGTTTACCCTGTATTCGCAGTACCTTGTTACATAGTTAACGATAGGCAGTCGCTCCATGTGAAGTTCTGGTATTAAGCTGCAACCGCTTGTAATAGAAGCCGACCCGCACAATTGAGAAAATGAGGGCAATTGCCAAAACTTCGGTTGCAATGTAGCGATGTCTAGAACTTCTGAATTTCGCTTGTCTCTGGAACCTTATTACATAAAATGGTATTTATTCCAGTGAACGGAGAGTACATAACGGCGTGCAAGCACGACGACGCGGTGAACATACTTCGGAATGCGGGCGATATAGTGGTGCTCACTGTCAAACACTACAGGGCCGCCACTCCTTTTTTACAGAAGCAGGGTGAGTGTGTACTTTCAGTAGTAAACCAGGTAGCAGGACCCAGTCGGGTCCATCTTAATTGCATTTTTATTAAAGTCCGACCTTATACAGTTAGCAAAGTTATACGGAGTGTTCATCTCCATGTTAATCTCTTTATTTGAACTAGTAAAACCATAGATCTATAATGACGCGTGACCCTAGAGATGTCGGGCGAAGTCGAGCGACGTTGGTGGACATCGCACGATTCTTCATATGACATCTCCAGCGACACTTGTGAATATTAGATGTATAAATAAAACCTGGTAAAACTGACCGGCTGCTGTCTTTGAACAACTACAATAGCTAAATGTTGTTGATGAATTACCAACCTCAAAGACGTTGATTCATGGCTGTGGTTTCACCAACATCTTACATCATCCAGCGTTCATACTCTAGGTTCTAAGTTCTAGTTATTTGAACGAGCTTCTCTACACGGAATTCGGATCTAAAGAATAAATGACGTCTACCAATATTTGTTAATAGTTTTAGTGTAGTTTTAGGCATATGAATAGGTATTTTCTGCAGCAGTTCTTTACTATGATGTTATTTATTGTTTTCAGCGGACGGTGCATCAGATACGGACAGCAGCACCGGCGACGACCATCCTTCTCTTCACAATAAGAATGTAGACGCCAACTGTAACACCGAGAAGAACACCGAACAGACTAACGGTGGCTGGCAGGTATACTCATTAGAACTTGTAGAAACACTTAGGTATTCTTGGCTTCGCATGAAGGCTGCCCCAGCCGTAAGATTTTGTAATGTTGTCGGGCCATCGAGCTAGATCTCCGTTACCGTAAACAAAAGTAATGCAAATGATATAATTCCGAATGCAACCGCAGCCACAAACCGCAGCATCTACGGAAGCATTTCAGAATTATGCTTTAAAACAAGTACTACCGTTTCGTACTCAGAATAAAGATCAAAATAAAATAACCGTCACGGGACTGGTAATGCTCTAAAGTGTTATTTATATGTATTTGTTAATCATACAGAGCGCTTGGACGGACGGCGACGAGAACAGTCGGCCGGGCAGCGCGACCGGCTCCGTGCGCGGCTCGCGACCTCCCTCCGTCGCGTCCGACAAACCCACCGAGACCAAGGAGTGGCTCGACGTCATATCAGGTATGCGACGATTAAATTGTAGCTGATTCCGTGGTCAAGTTGACTCTTTGAAAGTCGACACTTTTTAAATGTCAAAGTCTTATCAGAGGAGATATTAAACAATATTTTAGATTTCATTTTCACACTTGACACTGTTACACAGGCGTGAGTAACTGAGACAACACTCTCAATAAGCCAAACTTGTTCTAACACTCGGAACTGCTATGTTACTGTAAGGTACAGCTTACAGTAACAGTAAGCAAACTATAAAATACTGCTTCGTTTCTGATAAATACTTATGTAATTTTGTTACAGTTCCTTTGATGATGGGTTATGTCACAAGATACGTATTAGGAACGGATAAGCTACGGCCCGGAGCGTTTGAGGTATGTTTTTTTTTTATGTCGTAGGTGCTGATTTAAAAAAGTCTTAGCAATAAATACTTAAGCCAGCTTAATAAATTATGACATAAGTGTGGCCGCATCAAATCCGGCATCGAGCAAGCCTTGTAGTCGTTGACCTGTGCGTGTGCGCAGGTGCGCGGCGCGCGGCCGCAGCTGACGACGGGCGTGGTGCACGCCGACGAGCCCGCCGCGCTGTCGCACTGGCTCAAGAGCATCTCCGATAACATCGTAGGACTTACCAACCTGCAGGTCAGTACTACAAGCTTCGTTGGGTATGCTATTATATGTGAAGTAGTATTTATTCACAGATCTTAGTAATACCAATCAAACGGACATAACTATCTGCCTAGCCTTTTCCCTACTACGTTGAGGTCGGCTTCCAGTCTAACCGGATGTAGCGGAATACCATTATTTTACATGGAGCGACCGCTTATCTGACCTCCACAGCCCAGTTAGTACTGGGTAATACGATATCCTTAGTAAGACTGGTTATCAGACTTCATGGCCACTGACTACCTAACGACTGTCAAAGGTCTGCAAATGATACCCGGAATAACGTGCTTAACGTGCTTTCCGAACCACGAAGGAAACTCCGTATGTAATGGATGATCACCCGTCCACGGACCAACCTGGGCAAATCGACCCGAGCGGCCTCACTTATGAAATGGATAAAAATAAAATAAAAACATAGTACAGGTGGAACTCTAATAATAGTAGCACAAATCCACATCTTACTACTATTATAAATGCAAAAGTTTGTGAGGATATAAATGGATGTTTGTCCCTCTTTCAAGCAAAAACGGTTGAATGGATTTCGGTGAAATTCGGCACACAAATCTATACTAATATTATAAAGAGGTAAAATTTGTTTGTATGTAGGGGGCATGGGGTCTCAACTCGAACAAATTATAATTAGTCTTGAAAAAAAATCATAGATGGCAGCATAGGTAACAGTTATGAAATTAACAATCACTAAAATAAGTTAAACGGCAAATTTTGGCTGAAGTAAGATTTGTAAAAATCAAAACTTCCTTGTATAATGCTGATTTATCTATTTACACTCATAAATCACTTCATTTCGACAAAAAAGATAACTGAAGACTTTTACTTCTATTCCAACCCTTATAGTGATAAAGTTAGCTATCTGTTATCCATTTTGTTTAGAGCTGTTTGCAATAGGTGGCGTTTTACTCAATTGTCACATACAATATAAGCACAATCGATACTAATTTACGTTTGGTTGTTTCATTTTAAGTACATTCAATATATATATTTTTCAAATCTATTACTGTTCATAGAAATTTAAGAAATCTTTTAACATGCTTAAGGTACAAATTTATATATTTTTTTTCATTTCACTAAACCTGGTACTATAAACATTAAACGAAACGTTTTAAAAGTAGGTAGTTACTCTGTCTGTCAATGGTCAATTCTGTTTCCGTCATGTTTGAATTGTTTGCCTCCCGGTGGCCCGTGGCAGTACTAGCAGTTGCTGAGTGTTTACTAGTTTCTTTTATCTGCTTCGAATGCGTTTTTGTTTTTCTTCTAACCGACCTGGCTTCGAATTACGGATTTTGGAAAAGACAACTCCCTATGACTAGACCTGGACCCTGGATACTGGACAACAACGAATCTTGTACATGCGACGACCTAAGCTAGTGAAAACTTCGGATTTTGATTTTACAAAGTACACTCAATATGGCTCCCACGAAGTGCTCATATTTTAATTGTAATAATACGTCGAAATATTTCTCAATGATTTCTTCAAAACGTTTGGAAGTTTGGTTGAGCAATTGTGGTAAGTGTATTTACTGCTTAAATATTATGTACTTACTTTTGAGATAGGTACTAAAAATAAAAATGAAATAGCAAATGACGAAATACATTAAATTTAAAACCCACTGGTGTTAAACATCTCCTGAACTAGCACATACACAGATTCTCAGTTTTAACTACTCATTGCAAAAACTATTCAACTTAGGAGTACATAGTATGATCAAATATAGTGTAACATTAATAAGTATTGTGTGATAAAGGCTCTATAAAATAAAATATGTACTTACTGTAGTCACAGATAATATAATACATAGCCAATGGATACTCTAAATTGTATATAAATGTTGATAACTGAAAAATAGCTCAACAAAATACATCTAAAATGTGGCCATATTACTCAATAACATATTGTTTGTGATTTTAAGAAACATGACGATAGCACACCTTAATCATCAGGAACTCCGGAACAGATACCTGTGTATTACACATTTCGATGATAAGTTCATTCAGAATAAAACTGGCAAGAAACAATTATCAAAAATGGCAGTGCCTCAAAACCACAATGATGAGCAATGCTTGGTCATGACCCCGCATTTACCATGTCCATCAACATCGCAAGGTATTTTTTGAGATAATCACAATTGTTCCTACCCTCATTTACGGAAATTCTGTGTGAGAGTTTTTAAGAATGAACTGTTCTAACAGGTTGTCAATAGTTTGTAACATAGAGTTTTTCTTACCTTTATATCTGTTTTTTTAGCTCAAGAAACTTCACCTGTACTGAAAGTTTTGACTCCAACCAAAGTGTACAAGACACAATTGACTCATAACAGTCCAAATGTTGAAGAACCTACTGAATCTGCACCTTTATGTTTTGACACACCAAAGAAAAGGAAATCAGCTGACACTCCAAAGTGCAAGAGATTAAAAATGAGCCTTCAAATGTCTTTCAGGTCGATCAAAAGAGAAAAAATCAAAAATAGCAGACTGAAAAAAAAAAATGTAGTAAAACTAATAACATAATAAATTTAGAAAAACACCACTTCAAAAGTGATGCTTCAAAAATTTTGACAGTAATGCAATTAAAACAAAAAAAAAGACAGTGGAGAGAGGCAGAAAAAATTTTTGCATGTCACTATTTTATAAGTCACGAGGAGCTCGTGGCTAAAGAATAACAGCCGCTCGGGTCGATCTTTAGGTTAAGCCGTGTTGCCTAGGTTGGTCTGTAGATGGGTGACCGCCCATTACATACCGAGTTTCCTCCGTGCCTCGGAAAGCACGTTAAGCCGTTGGTCCCGGCTGTCATTTGTAGATCTTTGACAGTCGTTAGGTAGTCAGTGGCCCAAAAGTCTGACAACCAGTCTTACCAAGGGGTATCGTATTACCCAGTACTAACTGGGTTGTGGAGGTCAGATAGGCAGTCGCTCCATGTAAAATACTGGTATTCAGCTGTATCCGGTTAGACTGGAAGCCGACCCCAATATAGTTGGGAAAAGGCTACGCAGATGATGACTATTTTATAAGTCACCTGCTGCCTATAAACACTTATTAAATATTTGAAGTGAAAATATATGATTACTGTAAATCAAGAAAGAAATCAATTGAACCAAAATCAAAAATAAGAATTTTACAAAATAAATAATTTAATGGCCTGATAAGCTTAAAAGCTACTCTAGACCATTTTTTGGCTAATCAAGGTTCAAAAAATTTCAATGTCTGTATTGAAGTTTTTCATTGGTTATTAAAAAAAAAAAACAGCTGTTTCCTACAAAAGTGCAATACCTACACGGTCCTAAAAAACCCGACTGAAAAAACTGAAAAACCATAAAACAATCACATTTTAAAATAAACAAAAGCTAGAAGCAGGCGGGGCCCATTCCATTTTCATAATTTTATATTCAAATGGGTCCCGCCTGCTTCCAGCTTTTGTTTAATTTAAAATGTGCTTGTTTTATGCTTTTCAGTTTTTTCAGTCGGGTTTTTTAGTTTTTTCAAATACTTTTTTTATTTCCAGCTTTTTAGTTGAGTAACGTAAAAGATTTCGCAGTCTCCCTTTAAATATGATTTGACACTTTGAATTACTTTTAAGCGTATAAGTTGTATATATTTTCGGAATCACCCTTTAAAACCCTTCGTTTTGATACCCCACTCGATGTTATTGGAAGAAAATTAAAATTCGAACTTCACGATATAGCACCGGAAATCAGCCATTTTTCTTTTTTTTCTGTATTTCTGTGTAGCCAATGACACTCGCGCGACCAAGACGAATCTAACGACGTATAATTTATCCAAATCCGTTCATCTGTTTAGGAGTTACGAGGGAACATAAAAACGGACATACATACATACAGGTCAAACACATAACCCTCCTTATGGGCTTGGACGCAGTCGGGTAAAAATGTATTGATGTACTGAATACGTGGTAACCGTTTTCGCGTCGGTGTCCCATCCACCCCGTATACAGGGTCAAATTAAATTACCTAGGGAAATTTTCCACGTGTTACGAACCGATATCGAAAACATAAATGAAACAAACACAACATTTTTTTTTTCGGATACTGTCACGTTAATTAAGGCAACTAAACGGCTGGTGTGTTATGGTTAGAAAAAATCCAAGTTAAAACGAAAAAAAAAAAACTACAAAAGCGTGCGCAAGGCCGCGCGACACTCGCTGACCGATTGCGGGCATAGACCTCAACGCTTACGGTGCGTTATATGGCGTGTTTAGATCAGCCGTTTTTGTACTGATCACTTTGCTATCAGATTTGCTATGTACCTACTTGATTGAAGAATTAAAATATTTTTATAAAATTATTCCGTTCGTTTTTTTTTAATTTATGTAGGTAGGTACGTAGTACCTACTTCCATCTTTCATCCTCCTACTCCTATTTAATTCCATTTCCTTGCCGCAGTAGCTACATTAAATTAATAGAAATTTTATACCTAGATTTGATTGATTTGAGTAAAACTATTTCAGTGTAATTAGCTGCAAGGTGATGATCTATGAACTTTATGGCGGCCGGAGTAGCTAACTTAAATAAATTTCCTTACGTTTTTTGCAATTTGCAGATCGGTGTCAGGTTGATTAAATATGATTCGCAGCTGTAACATGTAGGTACCTATGTAGTTACAGAATCGAAATCATTGAAATCATCAATACAACACTCTAAGGTCATTTAATCCCATTGAATGACTTTTTCATGAAATAGTTATTCAATAGGATTGTATTGAAGATTTTAATTATTGTAATACTGTAAAGACGGTTGCGAATCATATTTTGTTCAACATACAGGCTGACACTGACCTGCGCTGCACTGACGCGGGATATCCTGGCGTTTTCTCCATAAGAGCGTTTACGACTTACGGCATTTCACACAAACATTCAAGTCCTTTTTTTCGAAATGACAGAACCGATTTTAATGAAACTTCGCATAAGCAGGATACATAAGTCTAAAAAGTTATCAGAGAACATTTTCGAACTGTCTTTTTAAAAAAAAAGATGATTGGAAATTTCTGTTTCTATGGAAAATCTAAAATCGATCTAATTTAGCTGTAACACTATTTTTGGAAAATCTGAAAACTTTTTAGAACTATGTATCCTACTGCTTAAGAAGTTTCATTAAAATCGGTTCAATCATTTCGAAAAAAAAAGAACTTGAAAGATTTTTATGAAATGCCGTAAGTAGTGAACGCTCTTAAGTATGAAATACATGAAGCGGCATTCGCCGCAGCGAGATGTTTGTTAGCTCACTCGAAAAAATTAAACCGTTCCGCCAACTCGAGATATTTGTCCTTGAACGCACGGTGCGATGTACAGAATCTATATAAAAGCAGCGCCATCTAGTAGTATTGATGCCACTTAGTATCAATGCCACCTAGTAACTAGGCCGACTCCTAGATGGAGTTGTAAACCTACTGCCTCTGGAAAATAGTGAGACGTTGGTGCTGCTATCTGTTGAAAAAATGGAGGAAAAAAAATAGCTCGGGCGATAGCCAGTTTTAGGGAGGTGTCATTTCTTTGTATGGGATTGGGTATCTGTACGCAGTATTATATTATCTGTGGTAGGGGGTAACCTCCGGAAGTAATGAACCAATTTTAAAAATTGTTTCACTGGTAGAAAGCTACATTATTCGTGAGTGCTATAAGCTATAAATTATAAAGATATCATGCATATTAGCCGAGCTATCACTATTTTCGCGCACGAAGTCGCGGGCGACCTGCTAGTACTTTATAACTTTATAGCTTTGACCGCGCGTTCGAACTGAGCGGAATAAGTGAACAGTGAGTTGTGAGCAGGTGTGTGTTCGTTGTGTTGTGTAATTGTGAGTAATTTTGTGCATGATTTGGCGAAAGTTTAGCGTTTTACATGCAAAATAAACAATATAGTAATTTTGATACATCACTAGCAGTAATTGTAGCGATAAAAAGCATAACGTATGACTAAAGAAAAAAGATACAATTAAGTTAGTTGCCATCTTAGCATGCAACAGTTTCTATGGCAACAATATGACCCCGTTATAAGTCATATTTTTTATTTATTAGTTTTTCGAATTGTTCTTCGGTTTATGGATAGTAGGTTTCAATTCACCCTTTTTGACCAAAATCTTTCCATTTGAGGTCCAACAGTATTTCAGTTGATTGTCTTTAATGTTTTCTTGAGATAAAATGTAGTTTTCTTGCATTCGGTGTAAGGTATTCAGTGAAATATATCGGCGCAACTATTACGCACGTAAAAAACGGCACATCAATATCGCGCAGAGCGTACGTGCAACGAAACGTCACGAGCTAGTCATGCGGCGTGCCCCACTATCGACGCCCCACCAGTAGCAAAGTGCTTATAAACGCGTGCGCAACGTGGGCGTGGTTATTCGTTCGTCGGCATCCAAGCTAGTCGGACGTTTTCGGAGTGAATTATATTATTATTTTGTTTTTGAATTATTATTATTTTGTTTTTGAATTATTATTAATTATTATTTTGAATTATTATTAATCATTATTTTGAATTATTATTTTGAATTATTAATATTTGATTTGATAAAAAGTGTTAAAATTAGTGTGTCAAATTATATAAAAGTGATCAATAAAGTGTGTGAGTGAGTGATAAATAAAAACATAATGAGTGATGAAGACGCTTTTATTCGTGAAGACAACCCTCCTCTTATATCAGAAGAGGGGACGAATCGACGCCAACAACCTGCTCCTGCAAACACAGCCACGATGGTACTTCTGGCTAATACATTCAAGGATACAATGTGTGAAATGATGATGCAAATATCTCAAGAAAATCATGCTGCTCTTGCTTCAATGATGAAAACGTTTCATGCTGAAGAGAACCGTTCGATACGTATTTCTGATGTCTATTTTCCAAGTTATGATCCTGATAAAGGCACGGACGTGAGAGAATGGGTAAATCTCATAACAAGAACTCAAGACGAATACAAATTAAAGGATCACGAAGTACGTCTTAAAGCTGCAAGTGTTTTAAAAGGAAGGGCGCAAACTTGGGCCGATGATTGTCTCCTAAGAACAACGACATGGGCAGAAATGAAAGAAGACATGTTACAAACATTTGAACCAGAATCTCGATATTTTTCCGATGTCCTGAAATTTCGAAGATACACCATTAATGACGCAGATAACGTACCAGAATACATATCAAATATCTGGAAAATGTTTAAGAAAATTGTCAAACCGGATCCCACAGAAGAAGATGCTGTTGAATTTGTGATCGGCAGTATACAAGAAGACGAACTCCGTACAGAGCTTCTAAACAGCAGGTGCAAAACAGTCCCAGAGTTAATAGCGATTGCAAAAACAATGCGCAAACGTAAGCTTCCATCAACACAAGAGCGTATACCTAATAAGAAGCTAAAAATCGACGCAATAAATCTGACCAGGGTTTGAAATGCTTTGTATGTGGCAAACAAGGACATCGAGCTCGGTGGTGTAGCCAAAACTCAATTGCACGTTCTCGCAGTGAACAACCACAACAACCGATTACATCTACTTCCGGAGAAAAGGAAGCAGCCAAGGATAAAGATAAAAAGAGAAAGGAATGCTCTTATTGCTCTATTCCCGGACATACTTATGAAACTTGTTACAAACGACTTAATGCTGAAAAAAATGTTAATCTGTGCCAAGTCAAAGGAAAAATTGCCGAAAATTTTATCTCCATTACAATTGACAATAAGCATTTTGAAGCCATATTTGACAGCGGAGCTGATTGTTCACTGGTGAGGGAATCGATAGCCCTCACTCTTCCTGGACCAAAAACAAACAAGACTACTTATCTAAAAGGTATCGGGCCGGTATCTGTCATATCCTTTAGCAAAGTGACATCTGTCTGCAGATTGAACAGTATAAATCTTGAGCTCGATCTTCACATAGTGCTGGACCACGAACTACCAGCAGACATTCTAATCGGACGAGATATGTTGAGTATTCCTGGCATAAAAGTTACATTGACAAACAGTGGAATATCAATGACTAGAGATGAACAATGCAGAAACTCGACAGAAATATGGAATCTATCTTCAAGCACTATAAGTACGGATATGACAAACAAGAAGGAAATAGACAACTTGATGAGTTTGTTGAACAAATACAACGAATACTTCACGGAAAGTGTGACGGGATCGAGAATAACGACAGGTGAATTGGCTATTCGACTAAAGAACCCCGACAAAATTGTAAATCGAAGACCGTATAGACTGGCACCAGTCGAACGCGAGAAAGTTCAGGCAATTATTAAGGAGCTTCAAGAAAGAAATATAATTAGGGAAAGCAACTCACCTTTTGCAAGCCCCATTATTATGGTGAAAAAGAAAAATGGCGAAGACCGGTTATGCGTGGACTACAGGGAATTAAACGCAAATACTGTACGCGACCATTATCCACTGCCATTAATATCGGAACAACTCGATCAACTTGCTGATGCAAAATATTTCACTTGTCTTGATATGGCAGCGGGATTTCATCAGATCCCTATTTCTCCTGCATCAATTGAGAAGACTGCGTTTATCACCCCCGACGGCCAATATGAATATTTGACAATGCCGTTCGGATTAACCAATGCACCGTCGGTCTATCAAAGGGCTATAAATAAGGCCTTGGGAGATCTACGAGGTAAAATCGCACTTGTGTACATGGATGATGTGCTTATACCAAGTAAGACAGTTGCTGAAGGTCTCCAAAAACTGGAACAAGTTCTAGAAGCTCTTACCAAATGTGGCTTCTCCATAAATATTAAAAAGTGTTCATTTTTGAAGGTTTCTATTGAATATCTTGGGTTCATAGTTAGCGATGGGAAGGTGAGGCCCAGTTCATCTAAAGTTGACGCATTGGCAAGAACCCCTCCTCCCAAAAATGTAAAGCAACTAAGACAATTCAATGGTTTGGCTGGGTATTTTCGCAGATTTATATCCAACTTCTCAACTATAATGATACCATTATACAACTTGACCAAATCTGGTGTAAAATGGAATTGGACTGACGATCATGAAGCCGTACGATCCAAGATAATTAATTACCTGACTTCAGCACCGCTACTTACAATATTTAAAGAAAACTACCCAATAGAGCTTCATACAGATGCTAGTGCAATGGGATTTGGAGCAGTACTGATCCAATCAAAAGATGGGATTCGCCATGTTATTGCTTATTTTAGCATGAGAACAACACCAGCTGAATCTAAATATCACAGCTACGAGCTTGAGACGTTAGCAATAGTCCGAAAATTCACAGTTATAACAGACTGTAATGCAGTAAAAGCATCTCGCTACAAACAAGAACTATTGCCTAGGATCCACAGATGGTGGGCCTTTCTACAAAATTTTGAATTTGAAGTAGAATATCGAAAAGGTGAAAAATTAAAACATGCAGATTTCTTTAGCCGAAACCCACTTCAAGTTGTTATGAATTTGACAACCAAAGATGACTGGTTGATTGTAGAACAACGGCGCGATTCTGAACTGAGTAAAATCATCAGAGAAGTTCATACAAATCATGACCTTTATCCGGACTACGAACTGAAAGACAACGTTTTACACTTCAAAACTCTTTCTAACGGAAAAATTAAACTGACCAAAGTTGTTCCACAGTCTTATCGATGGAGTCTTATTAACACCTATCACGAAGCGCTCAAACACATGGGATGGGAGAAGACGTTGGAAAAACTTAAAGAAAACTTTTGGTTTCCCAAAATGTCATCAACAGTCAGATACTTTGTAGAACACTGTGTGATATGCAAGACTATGAAAGGGCCGTCAGGAGCTGCACAAAGTCGATTGAACCCAATCGAAAAGATACCTGAACCTTTTCACACCATCCACATCGATATTTCCGGCAAACTCAGTGGTACTGCTTCTCAGAAAGAATATGTTTTTGTAGCAATTGATGCTTACACGAAGTTTGTTATCTTACAACATGCCAAAAACAAAACTCAAGCCAGTGCCTTAAAACATCTTAAAGAGATAGTTTATTTATTTGGTGCTCCAAAACGCATTATTGTTGATGGCGATGGCGCATTTATTTCACACTACAAAAACTACTGTGACCAATATGGGATACAATTGCATCAATGCGCCGCATACACAAGTAGAGGAAACGGACAAGTGGAAAGGATAATGAGAATTATAAAGAATGGTTTGACTATAATAAAAAACACACAAAAATGTCATTGGGAGAAATCACTGGGAGCTTTACAGCTAGCTATCAACTCCACTTTCTCAAAAACCACAGGACTAACACCTATCGAATTGTTAACTGGTAAAAAAGGAAGTGTCCCTCCAGAACTCCTAAACCTCATTGACGAGCGTAACGAAAGAGTTGATCCAGAAATTATGAAAGAAGTTGTGTCAAGAAGGATGACCGAACAGGCTGAAAAAGACAAAATGCGCTACGACAAAAGTAAAGCTAAAGTTAAGAGATTTGAGAAGAGTGAATATGTTCTCTTAAGAGAGCCTCCAAGACTAGGCACTAAACTAAGCCAAAAATATGATGGACCCTTCGAAGTAAGAAAGGTCTTACCACACGACAGATATGAAATTCGTCGAATTAATGGTCGTGGTCGATGCAGGAAGGTTTGTCACGAACATTTAAGACGAGCTCCACACTTTGGAGTTCAAAGTAACGTGGCTGTATCGGCAATGATTAAAGACATGAATGAAAACGAGACATCTGATGAGAACAAAAGTACTTAAATCAAGCTAAAGTTGTAAGTACAGAATTATAATCACGTGAAAGTAAAATAAACGTTGAGTTGAGGCTGGACCAAAATGAGCATTGAGGCTTTGAGGTTCTATGACCTGTGACCAAAATTAGCGCTGAGGCTATGAGGTTGATGTTCAAAATGATTCGCGAATCAATCCAAAATTAGCGCTGAGGCTATGAGGGTGATTGGCAATCAACGACTTGTATTTAAAAACTAATGTAGTTATTTTTGCAGATTGATAATATATGATGTCGGCGCAGGGACGCACCCATCATCAGAATGGCCGTATCGGCGCAACTATTACGCACGTAAAAAACGGCACATCAATATCGCGCAGAGCGTACGTGCAACGAAACGTCACGAGCTAGTCATGCGGCGTGCCCCACTATCGACGCCCCACCAGTAGCAAAGTGCTTATAAACGCGTGCGCAACGTGGGCGTGGTTATTCGTTCGTCGGCATCCAAGCTAGTCGGACGTTTTCGGAGTGAATTATATTATTATTTTGTTTTTGAATTATTATTATTTTGTTTTTGAATTATTATTAATTATTATTTTGAATTATTATTAATCATTATTTTGAATTATTATTTTGAATTATTAATATTTGATTTGATAAAAAGTGTTAAAATTAGTGTGTCAAATTATATAAAAGTGATCAATAAAGTGTGTGAGTGAGTGATAAATAAAAACATAATGAGTGATGAAGACGCTTTTATTCGTGAAGACAACCCTCCTCTTATAAATATACTGGGGGACAAAAGAGAAAAACGGGTTTTTTTTTGGGTTCCGCACAAAAAAACCCGGGTTTCGGTGAAACCGGTTTGAAATAAGTTTTTTTTTATTGTTTGTCTAAACGATATTTTTCTTTTTTTCGAATTATAAATATATCGGATATAATAGTATATTATTATTATATCCGATTTTAATTTAATATTTTTTAGCAAATTACCACACAAATACTAATTTAAACAAATTTACAAGCATAAATAATGAAAAAGAAAAAAAAACTGTTACCGAATTACTGAAATGGAGTCAACAAGAAAATGGAAAATACAAAATAATGTCTGAAAAATAATCGAAAAAAATGTCACCGATGCTCACAAGACACGAAGCCAAACAACATCAAGAGGCACACCCACCATCTCCGGGCTCGTCGCTCAGCTCCGCCTCGCAGCCGCCGGGACGCGCCACATCCGTGAGCACCGTGTCGCCGGTTGCTGCAGTTGCGTCGAGCTCGAGCGACGAGTTTTTCTCCCCGCCGTCGACTCCACCACCACCACCACGACGACGAGGAAGAGGACGGACACCAGCGGGCTTGGGACCCCGAGGCCAACCGGCCCCGAACAGGGTCCCCGCTGCTGGTGGAAATGTGTCGCGCATGCGATGGACTCCGTCCATTAATGAACAAGTCATGCGCGCATATTATGGGGCTACTGAGGGGGGAAGCAACTTGACTGGGTACCGTGGTCGGATGCTGTCTCTGTTTCAGGTGCTTGAGCCAGATGTCAGCGTGTCGGCGCAAAGACTGTCGGATCAGGTGCGGGTCATCCAGCGAAACCATATGTTGGATGACACCGTACTTGATCGACTACGCTCCGAATCACGGAGTAACCTAGTTACGCCTGCTTCACCAATGATCGCGGTGCAGCAACAAAATGTTACCAGTGCTTCGCCGCGGTCGGACCACGGTGGTGAAGGGGATGATGACGAAGTTATATCCGTGAGTACCCAGTGCAACGTACAATTAAGGAGTGCTTTGGAGGGTGCATTCCGGGAGTACCGTTCCACACCGCCTGAACTTAGGCCACGTCTACCTCGTTTGCCTATGCACAAGAAAAACAAGGCACTGGTGTGTGCTCTAGATTCGCAGCTGTCAAATTGCTTTGACAGCAGCAAAGACCTCGCCGATACCCACTCAATATTGTACTGTGGAGCTGTAGCGGCATGTCGTGTAGCTCACGTCAAATTTCCTAACAACGACAGAGTTACGCGACCAAAATTAGCTGTTCCAGCTTGGCAGTGCAGGATTGAGCGGCGTATCGGTGAGGCTAGAGCACTCATCGGCAAGTTAATCTGCTTCAGGGAGGGCAATACTCGACCTAGAGTGATGCGCATTGTGAGGCGGGCGTTCTTGGGAACTGATGTTAGTTTTCGAGACTACTTGGCCCGCGTCACAGAGCGTATCGACTTCCTGAAGCAGAAGATCTGTGCATGGGCAAGCCGTATTCGTCGGTACAAGAGGCGAGTGGAGCGATACACTCGGAATCGCACATTCCAGAGCGATGAAAGGTGGGTATATAGGGCTTGGGAACGACCGGACCAAGGTGTGACTGACACGCGTCTACCTGATGATGACGCCATGAGTTCGTTCTGGCGCAGCATCTGGTCCGTGCCTGTCAGTCACACTGAGGGTGATTGGACCCGGGAGGTTGAACGAGCGTGTGATCCAATACCTGAAATGGGGGCAATCACCATCAGCCCCCAAGACGTAGCTCGTGCAGTCCGTCCGTTGCCTAACTGGAAATCTCCAGGGCCGGATGGACTGCACAACTTCTGGATCAAATGGTTTCAGAGATCGCACGCTCGCTTGGCATCCCAGTTTCAATCAGCTTTAGAGTCAGGGTCGCTGCCCCAGTTCTTGACGACAGGAATTACCCACCTGCTCCATAAATCAGGTAGTACTGCGGAGCCCAAAAATTATACACCAATCACTTGTTTACCAACGGTCTATAAAGTTCTTACATCCATTTTGAGAGCTAAGATTAACCATCATATTGATAGTAATTCTATCATGTCTGCCTCTCAGAATGGATGTAGGAATGGGTCCCGCGGCACTAAGGAGCTGCTCCTCATAGATATGGCCGTTAGCCAACAGGTTCGCCGCTCCCGAAGAGATCTGTCTACATGTTGGATAGATTATAAGAAGGCCTATGATTCTGTGCCTCACACATGGCTCATGAGGGTGCTGGAGTTGTATAAAGTTAATGCAACTCTGCGTACCTTCCTGATGTCATGTATGGGGCACTGGAGGACGGTCCTTTGCTATCCAGGATGTCGACAGATCCAGGAGAACAGCGAACCGATAAGGATCGAGCGCGGTATATTCCAGGGTGATAGTCTGAGTCCATTGTGGTTTTGTCTAGCCTTGAACCCTCTCAGCACACTGCTGGAGGGTTCAGGTCTAGGCTATCGGTTGAGGAGAGGTGGTCAAGTCATATCTCACCTTCTTTACATGTATGATCTGAAACTCTTTGCCCCCAACAATTTGCAACTGATGAAGCTACTGAAAGTAACGGAAACTTTCAGTAGCGCCATCAGGATGGAATTTGGTGTGGACAAATGTGCAGTCATGCATGTGAAGCGAGGGGAGATTATGGAATCCGTGGGAATTCAACTCTCGGATTCCATACACCTTAGATCCCTCTCCTCAACAGAAACGTACAAGTATTTGGGTATGTCGGAAGCATTAGGTATCAATACTGTCGACATGAAACAATCGTTGAGGGAGCGCTTCTTTGGCCGCCTGAATAAGGTACTTGGTAGTCTTTTGTCAGGCAGTAACAAGGTGCGCGCCTTCAACGGTTGGGTCATACCGGTTTTGATGTATTCTTTCGGCATACTCAAATGGACTCAGACGGAACTTGATGCCCTGGATAGGAGGGTCCGCGCACTGTTGACCGCAAATCGAATGCATCACCCACGGTCGTCGGTGATGAGACTGTATATACCGCGGAAGTGCGGGGGTCGTGGCTTCTTAAATGCTAAGACCCTGCACAACCGTGAGGTATGCAGTCTCAGGGAATACTTCCTAGAAGCCGACGTGGGGATGCACCGAGATGTGGTCTCAGTGGACAAGGGCCTCACCCCGCTCTCCCTGGCTAACGAGAACTGGCGCAAACCTAGAGTATTAGATACGAATGATCGCAAGGAGGTATGGCAGGGCAAGGAGCTTCACGGACGCTATTACCGGGCTTTACATGGACCCGATGTAGACTTCTTAGCGTCCGTATCTTGGCTGCGCTTCGGTGACCTATTCGGGGAAACTGAAGGTTTTGTCTGTGCAATAATGGACGAAGTTATGATGACGAATAACTACCGGAAATACATTGTGAAGGATGGCACGGTTGACATATGTCGGGCATGTCACCGTCCGGGTGAATCGATCCGACACATTATTTCTGGATGTTCTCGTCTGGCTAACGGAGAGTACTTGCATAGACACAACCTCGTTGCCAGGATTATCCACCAGCAACTTGCTTTGAAGTACAATCTTGTGGAATCAGAAGTACCATACTATAAGTATGCGCCCGACCCAGTTCTCGATGATGGTAATATCACGTTGTATTGGGATCGATCTATCGTCACTGACAGGACTATTGTTGCCAATAAGCCTGACATAGTGGTGATAGATCGATTGGAGCGTCGCGCAATGATTGTTGATATAACGGTTCCGCATGACGAGAATCTCGTGAAAGCAGAGAAAGATAAACAATTCAAATATCTTGATCTGGCTCGCGAGGTTGTCGACATGTGGGACGTAAGTACAGCAGTCATTGTGCCGGTAGTCGTGTCGGCCAATGGCTTAATAGCCAATAGCCTCGAGCAACATCTGAGGAGGCTCTCGCTTGGCAGCTGGATCAAGGGCTTGATTCAGAAAGCAGTACTTCTGGACACGGCGCGTATCGTTAGGAGGTTCCTCTCTCAAGAGCCCTGACCACTGGTAGATCGGACCCTGTTCCTGATGCCGGTGGGGTACTATTTTTAAATTTTTAAATGTTTTTTTTATATTTGTTTAGAAATATTTAAAAATATAAAGTATATGAATAGAAAAGAAATAAAGGAAATAATAATAAATCATTTATTCAGGTAATTAGGACCCATTGCCATTAATCACAATACAACCACACTTCACAAAAACAAAAAAACAGAACATTACAATTTAGTCAACAAATAAAATAAAATAAATTACAATACAATTAGAAATATAAATACAAATAGAATTGATAATTAAATTAAAATTCAACTGCAAAACATAAAAAGATAAATAAAATAACAATTACAATTTTCTAGCCGGCACTGGAACAGCAACATGCCTGCCACAACAATGCCAGATATAAGGGCAGTCCAGCCGGTTTGCGATCATTGCCAGGATAAGCCAAGCCGGTTAAGCCGGTTTGCTAAGTCATCCATAGTAAAATGAAGCAAGAATAAGAAGCTGACCTGTTTAATTATTAAATTAACACGGAATTAAAAATATTTGATAAAACAGCTAACAAACAAACTTTTTATTTTAATATAAGTGTGGTGTGGCACACAAATTTTAAAATAGCAATTTGTACTTAACCAAAAACATACTATAAAGGTCAAATACTCACAAAAATAATTGAACTGCACGACAAATTTACGTAACTCCTTCACTCAACTATTGAAAACAATTAAAAGTTACCAAATACTACGCTAAAACAACACGTCTTTTTACTTACAACCGTTGGCATCGCTTGGCAAAACAAAATCGCTGACATCAAATGCATTGCTTTGACTGATAAGTGGTGTAGTAAAGTTGCCATTTGAAAATAATAAAAAACTGGAAAAACCGGAAACATGAAAACAAAACCCGGGTTTTTAGTAATTACAAATATGCCGAAAAACCGGTTATTCGGTTTTTGATTAAACCGGTTTACATTCCCTAGTGCACCCACAGCTGCCAGGTTGCCACTGTTTAGTTTTACATCATTAGACTGGTTATAGGTTTTAACAGCCTTAAGCACGTTATTTGTAGGTATTATTACAAAATTCAATGAGACTGGAGGGTGGTTGCCCTTCATTCCCGGTAAACGAAAGGCGTCTTGTATGCATGAGTTCGACACAACTGTTTTAAATAAATTACCTAGGTACCTGTCTAGGTCATTCTTTGACTCATTCTGAATTTTCGGTAAATTCCTCAATTCTAGAAAATTTATATTTGAGATCCTTTGCATTTCCTCAATCTTTTCTTCCAATGACAAAAGGACAGCTCGTTGTTTCATACATTCCCTTTTCAACCGATCACTTCTAAGCTTTTTTTCTTTTTTTTTTCGGATGTGAAATCATCAAATGACACGGATGAGCGGAAGGGAGGGTCAGACTTCTACTGACTAAAACCTATCCATGTTCCTTCTTTGCCCTGTTCCAGGGCCGCGGTATCTCTTTCGAACAGTCCCGCAGCCCTGGTAGGCATCGGCCCTTGCGGACCCCTGCATCGTTGCTGACATCTCTTTGAGGCGCGCGTGGAACACGAACGCGCCGTCTACAAGACGTCCGGACGGCGAGCTAGCCCATTACTCACCGTCCACAGGCCCGCGCCTACGGTGGGCGGGAGCCACCACGTGACCCCCGACGCCCTTTCCCTCTCACGTCCCGCCACCTCCTTCACTAGCATGACTGCTTCGCAGAAGGAGGTAACGGCTTCCCTTTCCCTCTCGCTCCGGACCATGGCTTGAACCAGGGCCGGACGCGAGAGATCGCCGCCGCCAATCGCCGCTACGAGGACACGACGGTGCTCCACCCAAGCAGGGCAGACCTCCACGGTGTGCTGCACCGTGTCCTCCGGACGATCCTCGCAATGGAAACACCCGGGCGTTTCCTCCCGCCCGACTCGATTCAGGAACCTCCCAAAACAACATTTCTAAGCTTCATATCATCATATTGTTTACGAGTAAATGATATGGACTTATCTATTTCCTGATTAGACTTCTCAATTAGCATTAGGGAATCTTCAATTTTTGTAAGTCTTGCATCAATGCTTATTTTTTAAAAGATGAGAATTGAGTATTAATTTCGTTCATCCTGTCCGTTTGAAGCTTAGTAAACATTAGTTTAGTCTCATCTTTAAAGTTTAAAAACTCATCTCTGAACGAAATATTTCCGGACGTACTTTTAAAACGTTTCACTGCCCTATTATCATAATTAGTGGGAGTATCTGTTATTCCATTTGTAGATAAACTAGGTTCCGAGTTGTTGTCTGGTGATCGCAACATTATCGTCAATACTACACGACAATATACCAATGTTATAATCGCTTCTGTACCAGCCTGCCAGCAGGTGAAGTGAGTTATGTCAACAAAGTTACATTTGTGGTTAAAGTGTTATCTTCATTCATGCGGCGCGCGGTAGTCCTCTGCGTAAGCTTCACACATTCGATGTTTTAAAGTATCTGTGCAACAAAACCCGACTTGCGCTATCGCACAGTCTGTCGTATATCACCTGTCTCTCTCCGGCTCGCCGTCGCTCGTCACACGTAGGTCGCGCGCACAAGGCTTGCTAGAAGAGTATGGGCGCCTTTAAAAGTATTATTTTATTAATTTTATGGAGCACAAAATTACCGAGGACACGTCTACACGCAACCGTGGTCCGAGGGGAAGGGGAATATATATAACATATGGGATACTTTTTATCCCGGTAGTGCGATCCTGTGGGATAATTACCAAAACCGGCGCGGGCGAAGTCGCGGGCATAAGCTAGTTTTTAATACGGCTGAAATCAAGCGCAGGTTGCACCGCAGTCCGCGCCGCCTTTTTGTTACTAAAAGTTATGAATTAATTGCAGTTATTTTTAAGTTCATAAAACTCGCTCTTGTTGGGCGAGAAATTAAAGATGGCGGCTACGATAATTAGCGAATTTTTGGTCATGGGTGTCATTTTTATAGTTCGCGAAGGCGTTATAAACGAATATGGGATTAAGGCGCTGTAAACAGCAAATCTTCCAGTATTTGAGGAGGTGAAGCAGGGGAAAGGGGCGCAACGCGTAGCTCCGCCCCTACGGCCCAGCTGACGTTACCGGCAGCGCGTGGCCTTCGCGGCGCGGCGGGATTTTCAAAATAAATGTTTTTAATAAAAAACCCGCGATTACGGGATCGATAAATTTAGTGTTCTGTTGAATCAAATCATATTATTTACCCAAAAATTGTATTCATATTTTATTAAAATTTACCTACCTAAAGATTTAGAGCAGGACAAAAATAAATTATTTCTCTTACAAAAATCGGTCAGAAGGCGCGTTTTATGTGTGTAAGGTTTTATTTTGAAATAATATTTTAGGTACATTTTTAATAGGATTGTAGCAGGTGGAGTTATGTAGTTTCTGCCTACCCCCACGATAGCAAAAAGGCGTGAGTTTATGTATGTGTATTTTAGAAGCCACTTCTTTACTTTTGTAAGAAGCAACTATTTGTAGGTATAATACCTATGCATCCGATTATCCGACCTCTGAATATGACTTACAATGAGTAAAACATTATTCTCATAATAGGTACCTACAGGGTGATAAAAATCTTTTGGGATTGAATTAAAATAATAACTAGCTGTTGCCCGCGGCTACGCCCGCGTGAGTGTCCATACTGCCTTATTTGAATCGGGTTTTATGTATACTTCACAGACGTGATAAAACAGAAAAAAAAGAGGTAGTAGGTAGGTATTAGGTAGGTGGTAGGTAGATGGTAGGTAGATGGTAGGTAGTAGGTAGGTAGTAGGTAGGTAGTAGGTAGGTAGTAGGTAGGTAGTAGGTAGGTAGTAGGTAGGTAGTAGGTAGGTAGTAGGTAGGTAGTAGGTAGGTAGTAGGTAGGTAGTAGGTAGGTAGTAGGTAGGTAGTAGGTAGGTAGTAGGTAGGTAGTAGGTAGGTAGTAGGTAGGTAGTAGGTAGGTAGTAGGTAGGTAGTAGGTAGGTAGTAGGTAGGTAGTAGCTAGGTAGTAGCTAGGTAGTAGCAAGGTAGTAGCAAGGTAGTAGCAAGGTAGTAGCTAGGTAGTAGCTAGGTAGTAGCTAGGCAGTAGCTAGGCAGTAGGTAGGCAGTAGGTAGGTAGGTAGGAGGTAGGTGTAAATCAAGAAAACAATATGCATATAATGATTTTACTATAACTTCACAAAGGTAAACATTACAATTACTTTGCCGGTCTCACGTATTTGTTACATTTCATAAAAACTTAGCTGTTTGCTACAACAGGGCATATTTTCTTTGTTAGCACCTATTGCAGTAGAAAGGATTGTTGACGCTTCTTCAAAAGTTAGGCTTCTCTTAGTACGACACATATTTTTCTTTATTATCATCCCTTGAAGAAGAAAGAACTGTTGGCGATCCCTCAAAAGTCAGTCTTCTCTTACGACAAGGATTATTTTCTTGATGATCGAGCTTGGGTGATTCTTTTTCTCTAAGTGGCATTGTCTAGTCACTTATATCTGTACATTAACCTAGGATGTTGTAATTTTTATTGTAGGTTCCTACTAATATATTAAAACGATTTGCCAAATTTCAACCGTCGGAAATGAATAGTTTCGGAGATATTAATTGTAGAATTATTGATGGCATTGTATTGAAAACGACGACATTTCACATGACAGACTATTTTGATTCACACCACAGACTATTTTGGCATAGAGTATAACGTACATGTGGAATGTGCAGTGAGCAAAGTACCTATACATAATGCTATTACAAAAAAAAAAACTAAAAAGAAAAACACTATAGAATTGGTTCAAATGTGCGTGTAATTTAAAAGTAAATGTGGCCTTACAACGAACTTGAATTCAGAACCGACTTTGTCAACCCCGACACGCCGTGGTCTTGGTATGTCCTACCCCTAGAATATTTTTTAGAGCCCGGAGGCGCGGAGGGAGGGCAGCCCCAGCCTGCCGTGGCAAAGGCACAGGCAAGGTGATCGCCTGTGACTTTGTTACGCAAAGGCGAAGGGGCTGCTATTCCCGCAGCGCCGGAGATAAGGCAGAAGTACTGGTTCTTACTCCCCTACCCTTTCCTCCCTGAAAAATAGGGACAGAAAAAGTAAGGTTACAATTTAACAAAAAAAAAATGGTAACCTCGAGGTACTCCTCTCCCCCTCCGCCCCCATCAGCAGGTGTAAAGCTTGTATTAGTATAACTCAAAAATAAATATTTCCCTTTTAAAAACTCATTAAAAAAAACTATGCATTTCCGACGAATTCCCCCCCCCCCCCCGGGGGGTTCCTATGACCCTCCTCTCTCTATGACTGGAAATTTTTTGTAGTTGTTGAATGAAGTACATCATAGTAACGATCTTCGACCCTGTATTGGTATGTATGAATTTTCTTGAGAATCGCTCTCAACAAGGTATGGCTCCTCTTCGGTGGTTTCTCTAAAAAAAATAGATAAATGGGTTATTTTAGTAACATTGCAAAGGTAAATGTTTGTTTGTTCGTATTTTTAATCGCGCTGAAATGGCTAAACTGATGGTACGAAGCTAAACCATGTGATTATGTGATACATACCCATAATTTCGTTCTTGTGTAGTTCCGATATCTGTTGAGGTTGGATTAACTGCAGTAAGAGGTGCGAGTAATGTTGCAGAGGTACACTGAGAGTCCCTGGGTTCTCTGTAATTTAACAAAAAGAAAACTTTATAAGAAATTAATTTCTGTTTATTAGGTATTTATTTTATATTTTTTTTTATTTTACATTTAATACATGCTCAAAAAAAATGAGCTAACGATACCTCACAGACGTGGTAGGCAAAAAAAAATGATTTGATGAGTGTTTTGCGGATCATATACCGCAAAAAACAGGTGGTCAAAATTTTTGTTATTTTTCTTAACTTCACTGACGTGATGGGTAACAAGAAACACAGATTTTCTTAACTCGTAATTCACAAGTGTTCGTTGACCCCAAAAAAAAAAAAACATTTTTTTAAAATCATTATCACCCATCGTATCTACGGAGTTTCGCTATCTAAATTGATTTCTCCTTGTATATTATTTTATTTACATTATATTATACAGGGTATAAGGGACAGCCCTCCTCAAACTGACGGGGTGCATTCAGCTCCTTATTTTGAATCATATTCCACCGGTTTTTTGGTTGGAGTGTAGCCTTAGGGGAGCTATGGCGCGAGGACTTGGAAAATTTTTCAATTTTTTTTTTCTGATATTTTACAATTTTATTGCAGTTTCAGGTTGACCTTGACCATAGAAACCATTTTCCGTGTTTTTTTTTTTTCAATATTTCCTAGGTTTTTTTATATCATCTCGTGGTTAGCAACTAGAGCAACAATTTCTTTCCCGAAAAGTTTTTCATCCGAGCTACCGTTTTGGAAATATACAGGGTTTTGTAAAAACAAGAAAAAAATTCAAAAACTCCTAACTCGGAAACGGTGCGTCGTAGGACCATGCTTCTCAGAACCGAAATGGTTTTTATGGTCAAGGTTAACCCGAAACTGCAAAAAAACAGTTTTGGAAAAAAAAAAAATTTTTGGAAAATTGATGTCCCAATTTTTTTAAACCAAAAAATTTTTTTTTTCGTTTTCTTTGCTGCTCATAGTGCCCCTAAGCGTATACTCCAACTCCTAAAAATCCGCCCCTAAGACGACCCACTGACCGGTTTTTTTTTTCAGTTACTATTTTTCTATTTCAATGTAAAATTACATTCCCTGTACGCAGCACTCCATTAATGTAAATAATACAGCTAAAATAAAAAATCCAACAATGGATGTTGAAGTACTCTAACGAACGACGCGTGAAATCAGCTGTTCATTTCCTGCCTAGCTACAGAGTTCATCAAACTCGTCATCGCGCTTGCAGTTCACTACGTGCGTTTTGACACGGTAACGATTCATAGCGTATGAGGGAATAAAACAAATCAAATTTATTGGATTCCCATAACATTCCTGATATAATTTCCAGTACCAGTCATCTTAGTAATACTGTATTCACCCCATCAGTTTGTGGAGGGCTGTCCCTTACACCCTGTATTATATCATATCATATACAGAGTGGAAGTGACACCGACGCTAAAACGGCTGAAAAAAAATCAGCTGTTCCATATATTTTGACCGTGTAGGCATAGAACTTTTGTAGGAAACAGCTGTTTTTTTTCTAAATAATGTACGAAAAATTTCTATGATTCATGTACTGAATACGTGGTAACCGTTTTCGCGTCGGTATCCCTTGCACCCTGTATGTGTATACCCTACGGGTGCGAGTTTATGTATGTACGTATCACACACAAGACTTGACGAGATCGAATGACCTAAAAACGGATACCAGTATCACAGCACTGGATAATAAATCGAATGCATATCTTAGAAAAACTTTAGGTATGTAAATAAATGAATTTGCTATGAATGATACAATTCTAGGTAAGTAAATAGGTAATATGGTTCTATTCAATAGAACACAAAATTTGTCGATCCCGCAATCACTGGATTTTCCCGTCCTTGCAAAAGTGTAAGTACATATAAGTCAACACCTCAACTTTAGATCAATAAGCATCCTATTATTCCATCTCTGATAAAATCCAGATTATTATTTAGAAATCTAGTACCTAACTACTGAAATGTGACTGTTTTTGAATTGCTTTAGTTTTGATCTAGCTGTGCGATATTTTTATTACTCTGTACCTACTGTTGTTATCAATCGAAGCGCGTTCAAGCGATCTTACCTTTTCTGTCGCTGCAGGCCTGCCCGCGCCGCCGCGCGCCGGCCCGTAGCCTGCCATGGCAGGAGGCGAACATTGTGATAACTATCAAAATTATTTTGTTTACTATGTCCCTACTTATCAATCCAGAGATAAGTATGTTTCAGATATTGAGAAAATATGACCACATAGCACTTGATGATGATTGTAATTTTTTACCGTAAAGGGTGATGAATTTATACGTACTTACCTACCTACACACGTCGACACATTCCAGTATGAGCTGATCTCGCGTTGTATAGGCTTGTCGTACAATAAGAGGTCAGCTTATACTGAAACTATATAGCTTGATAGTGTCATTTTGCTTACTATCTAACTATAATTCAATTTTTTATACTTACTCAGAAACAGTATTTTTTTGCGTTGATTTCTCCGTTTTCTCGTACAAATCCGTCGTAGCACATTACTTCTTTTATTTCCCATTCTTTTCTTCACACATGTACGCACAGAATCACGAGTCAGTCCCAAATATAAATAGTAAACAAAACTTGTAAACTGAAGTGTCCAATTATCACACGAAAACCTTATAAAAATAAAAACCAAAAACAAAGTGTCAATTTTCACAAAATAACTTATTTTACTAAACGAATTTACGTAATGCTGGAGCGCCGCATGCGTAACGTGACCTATCTCTGAGAGAGTTAGCCGCAGACTGGGCGTGTCGCTACCAAGTAGTACCAAGCGCGCAACAGTAGTGCATCGCCGTAAACAAATAGGGTTGAAAATGGCGATGCGTTTGATTTCAGTTGAATCTCGTGTCCGCCAATTTGAAAGACTTTTCGCAGTATTTAATTGTTTAAAAAAAAAATACGCCGTTTTGTTAAAATATTTTTACATAAGTCTTTAGTTGATTAAATTTCCTTTTTGATTGTTACAAAAAAATGTATAGTTATCGCTCAAAATATTGAGCAGTTCGAGACGATAAATTTTTTTCGTGTTCTTTCTTGAGACTTTTTTTTTCAAGATTTTGTATTATTTTTAGAAAATATTTTTGCATTTGTCTTTTAATAATACATTTGACTATACACTGTATTTTTTTTGGGCTTGTAATATGTTAGCAATATGGCTAACTCTGCGACGAAAAAGAGTACGTTTTTACGGTGTCCCCGTATGGGTAGCGCCTTAAATTAAAAGATGGCGGTTACGAAGATTGGCGAAATTTCCGTCATGCCTGTCACATTCATGGTTATCGAGGGCGCTGTTTTCGGAAACGTGCAAATTTCGACCTAACACAGGAAATACTAGAGACAAGCTGTGGATTTTAACTAATATGATCGATCCTCGCAAATGTCTTCTCGGCTTTGTAGGAAACCGGGCATTCGTTATTTGAGCTGCCGATATGGCCTGTATATTAAAGGCAGTCTATCCAGCTTCCACCAACGTAAATCTCATCAACCTAACCTAACTGAAAAAGCTATTAAACTCGTTATTCTATTCAGATGAAGCTGTTCAACCGGCACTTCGGCGTGGGCGAACGCATCGAGTACATGGGCTGGGTGCACGAAGGCGTGGTGCAGGCGCAGCAGCCGTGGCAAACCTACCGCCCCAAGTTCCTGCTGCTCAAGGGAACTGACGTCATGCTGTTCGATGTGCCGCCGGTCAGTATAGACATACTATCAGCCTGTAATGGAAACGGAGCTCATGGCCTCAGGCCTCCCCTCTCAAAGAAGAAGAAGGTTGTAATCCACCACGCGGTTTCAGTGCGGATTCGTGTCACGTGTATTTCTTTGAGTTATTTCTCAGATGCTCTATTCTAAATTCTTGTCTCTTGACATAGAATAGGCTCTGCTTAGCGCAGAAGAATTTTGGACAATTATTTTACTGTTGATAATTAATTTAAACAAAAATGTATATTTTGATAGTAACATTTATAAATAATAATAATTATTATTTCCTTTGTTTCACAGATGAACATAACCGAGCTAGCGAAGTGTCCGGAAACCCTGAAGGTATACCAGACGATGTTTCGCACAGTGAAAGAGAGCGAGACAGTGGACTGGCGCCAGCACTGCTTCCTGGTGCAGAGCTCCGCGCCCGGCCCCGCCGGCGCCAGCGCGGCCGGACCGCGCTACTTCAGCGCGGAGACGCGCCAGGACCTGCTGCGCGTGGAGGCGGCCTGGACGGCCAACATTGTCAACTCCGTCATACGACTTGGGGTGAGTAGATGGTGTCTAGTTTTTGTTCAGACGAAACGTAGGCGCGTAAAACGAGGCCTAAGACCTTGTCCAAATAAGGTGAATTCGCCGTATATTTCAGGCGCGTAATTCGCGCCTACGTCCTGCGTCCAAAAGGAGCGTACAACTTGCGTTAAATTTTGCCTCGATACGTGCGCTCGCACTGAAGTTCGCGCGAGTGGCGAAGAGGACGCGCAATGTTTGTGGATGCGATGTATTGGCGCCCAGTATCAACGCGCGTATGAGTTCACGCGAAACGATTCGCGATCATCGCGTTCATATGTCACTTATTTGTTCGCCCAATAAAATAGACGCGATGCCAACCGCGTTTAAGTAGAACGGTCACTACGTAGACGACTTGCTTGCGCGGATTCATACGAATTGGTAGATATAAATTCTTTAAATTAGATTATCTTCGATTGGCATGCTGCGTTCCCTCCCCCATCCTCTCTAGCATATGCCTGTCGCCGTCGTACGAGCAAAAAGGAACAAAAATAATAAAGGGTGTAAATAGTTTTTTTTAAATACCTACATGTTTTTTATGTAAGATTTTTACTTTACACACCTCCACGACCCCCGTACTATTCAATCCATCCATCAGCACAATGCTTTGAGTGCTTTCCATCGAGTCCAACCGTAAAAGGTGATTTTTCACCCCAAAAAAAAAGTCGATTCCTAGCAATAATTTTTGCGTACTTAGCTTGATGTACAGAATGCTTGCGTCCAGTTGGTGACGATCGTTGCCCATCTCTCCGGGCGCATTCGTGCTACGTGGCCAGCCCACTCCCACTTCAGCTTGGCTGTTTTTTCTCCAACATCTGCTACCTCAAGTAGCAATGGAGCGCAGGGTAGTGTGTCTTACGCGATCTGTCCGCTTAACACCTATTATGCTGCGCTCCATTGCCCGCTGGCAAATCTTGAGTTTGGACTTCTGTTGTTCAGTAAGTGACTAACTTTGTGCACCATAGGTTAGGACGGGCAGGATGCACATGTCGATGAGTTTTCTTTTCAGCGTTATTGGAAAGGCTTCCCTTCGTGTGTTCTTTTAGTGCCCAGAAGGACTTCCAAGCACTTTGGACTCGTCTTTCGATTTCTTTGTCCTGCCTATTTTTAAAAGACACTATCTTGCCCAAGTATGTAAACTCATTGACATATTGCAACACATGCCCGTTTACCTCGACCCTACGTTTCGTGCTGTTGGTCATGACCTAGGCTTTGGATCTGTTCATAGAAAGTCCAACCTCACGACTTGCTGTGATCAGATCTTGGAGCATTTCTTGAAGTTCTAAAGCTGATGTGGAGAATAACACAATGTCATCAGCAAAGCGGAGGTTTGTTAGCTGATGGCCGCTAACATTTACGCCTCGTGAGTGCCATGAATCAGGCAATTTATTAAAAACCTCCTGCAATGCGCTTGTGAACAGCTTTGGTGAGAGTGGGTCGCCTTGTTTGACACTTTTTTCTATGTGGAAATAAGGACCGGAAATATGGAACTTGATGTTGGCAGAGCTGTTTTAATAGATTGTGTCAATGAGGTCAATGTAGGTGTCCGTTACGTTTTGGGACTCCAAAGCATTAATAACTGACTGGTGGTCAATCCTGTCGAATGCCTTGGCATAGTCCACAAAGGCTAGGTAAAGTGGTTTGTTAAATTCTCAGAACTTTTCTATCACTTGGTTGCTAGTATGGAGATGATCGGTTGTGGAGAAATGGGGACAAAATCCAGCTTGTTCGGGAGGTTGGTGAAGGTCAAGGGTAGGACCGATACGGTTTTCTATTACTTTAATAAATAGTTTGTATAAGTGTGAGATGAGGCTTATAGGTCGATAGTTCGAGATGTCAGCTTTGTCTCCTTTCTTGTGTAATAGAATAATATTGGAGTGACACATTTCAGAGGGAATACGGCCGGAGTGTAAGATAGTGTTGAAAAAAGATGTGATGTGAGGTACAAGAACACTGCGCTCTAGCTTTAAAACTTCTGTTGTAATGCCGTCCATCCCAGGGCTTTTATTGTATTTCATTTCGCGAAGTGCCTTTTGGATTTCGTAGGGACTGATCGGATGAACAGAGTTAGGGAATAATGTGTGAAGTGTCTCGGTTGCTTATGTTGAGCCTTGTAAAGATTTTTGTAGAATTTAGTAGCTATGTCGATAATTTTGGTTGAACTGCTTTGTTTTACCCCATTTTCACCAGTTAGATTAGAAGTCCAAGTTATTCCCTTCGTGATTCCCTGTTTGGCCTTTCTCAACGTGGTGTTACTTACCAAAGCTGACTTGATCATGTTGGTATTACCATCTCTTAAGTCTTTTCTTATACTTCTTTTAACCAATTTATCTATTTTACTATATTCTACTCGATTATCCTTTAACTTTTCCCTATTGTCTATTTAATGAAATTGTGTTGCTGCTTAGTTTATTGTTGCTTCTTCTTGGACATTTCATTTTCTTGGTAGATGTTGAAATACACGATTACTTTTACATCGTTCTGGAGCCGAAACACAGTAACTCCAGTCGAGTAATAGTTACTATTGGCATTGTTATTGTTTTTTTAAGACATCAGATAAAGAAGTTAGAAATTTATCACTTTTATTCTGTCATTCGAGTTAAATCTTAGTAGCGCTTTCACTATTTCATTCATAAACGCAAGATAGTACGCGATGCGCTCGTCGATGACGTAGAGCGACACAGCTGTGTAGTGCGCTCGCGGTGGGTCAATGGACGTCGGACGAATAACCAGATGAAAAAGTACTTGCAAGTAGGTATTTCATTTCAGGTACGATTAAGGTTGGTGTAAGTTCATTTACCTCCATCATCTCTCGTCTCCTCGTAAACGAGAGAAATTAATTGACAATTAATTCACCAGTCTCGCATCACGAAATCTCTAATATTCGTACTTATTCAACTACACAACGACGAGTACGTTTGGGAGTTGTTTTTAAGGCATTGAATCGAGTGTTGATCAATCGAGCTAATAGGTACTTAACAAACATACCCAATTACCTACCTACCATGAAATAAAAAATATTAATACAGCTAAAAACAATTTTCTTGCGGCACAATGCTTGTGGCGGCTTTTACAAAGGCAGGCAATTCGAACAGAAAAAGACCTTATTTTTATGACGTTAACCGTGCAATTCGGTTGTGCATCCTTGTAAAGTCCAGTCGAACACGACTTACGAGGTTTCTCAGAATAATTTTTAGTAAACTGCGATTTACCTAGTTTGATAAAATTTCTAAATTTCACCGTTTACGGTTAAGAAATAAAGTCTAAATTCGCTTTTCGTGTTATACAAACGCGATAGATAAATAGTTATCTATCGCGTTTGTATTTTTATTTATGTTGATGTACCTATCTTAAAGAACGCGGCGCCGAACTATTGCTTGATTTAAATTTCGTTTATCTACATAACAGTTCAATAACCCTTCAAGACGTTGCGTTGGAAGGCCTCCCACTAGGTGGGCCGATGACCTGGTGAAGGTTGCAAGGATCCGCTGGATGCGAGTCGCACGGGACCGGTCAATGTGGCGACACTTGGCCTATGTCCAGCAGTGGACGTCTTTTGGCTGAAATGATGATGATGATGAGTTCAATAACTCAAATTTTTCCGTCATACTTTCTACGGGCTTAGGACCGTCGCGTCAGTTATACATTTTACGTATTTAAATACCTACCTACTTACTTACTTGTACACTTTTAATCTCAAGAAAAATAAATGCAGGCGCAGGCGTACCTACTTAAAAATTTGAGCTATTTACAAACATAATCAACGTAGGTACCTATAACTAACTAAGGATATTAGATTTTCAAAATTCTCAAAATGGAGTCCATTTCGCTCGATACACAAACGGGCACGTTTAATGAGATTGTCTTGCTAATGTGTCTCTGTCATTTTTCACAATATTAAACGCGTCCACAATCGCACTTCTTAACTCATCTCGAGTAGTATGCTCCTCGAAATAAACTAATCTTTTTATCACAGACCACAAATAAAAATCCAGTAGGGTTAAGTCAGGGCTCCTTGCGGGCCAAGCCACAGGGCCACCACGACCTATCCACTGCTCACCAAACTCACGGTTTAGATACGCACGCACTAAATTCGCATAATGAGCAGGGCATCCATCATGCTGATAGTACCTACATACCGCGTAAATATGCCAGAGGCACATCCTCTAGCAACTCCGGTATCAGGTGTGAACAGGATTCAGTATTCATCCGTCCACAGTATGTTGGCAGTGGCAGTTTCTATCAACCACTGACATAGGGCGATTCTCCTTGGCCCGTCACCTTCGTAAATAGCAGGCGCTGGAGGTGAAGGGAACTTGAGGGTCGGTGATTCCACGTGCGCGCAGTGAGTTCAGGTTTTCCGGCTGAGCATACAAGCGTCTAGCCTCTTCCAAGTTATGGTGCGCCATCCCATAAAAATCCACCATTGCCCAATACTCCACATTGGAGTAGACATACTGCCGACTCATTAAACACGTAATTAGGTTCTGCGTGAGTGACCTAATACAGCGAAACGCGACAATACTAGGAAGAAAGGGCGGGCGGTCGCGTCGGCTAGACTGTGTAAGCGTGGGGTGGGGGCGTGGCTTGCGGATCATTCTGTCTGATCGATGAATGGATATTTCAATGGGTACCGTTTGCATGTGTTGCCGATCATCGATACGTTACGTACGCACACTTATGCATTTACCGCAAGGAAGCGTTACTTCGAGTTCTCATCATTTAACAAAAAAAACAATAAATTTAATTTTTCGTGATTTTTTTTATTGTTCCTTTTTGAAAAAAATAGTCCCAATCGTTTCGAGTTCGATGATCGAGTTTGTGGCTTTCGGTTCCAGAACGACCTAAAAGTAACCGTGTATAATGTTACTGTATTGAGTTTCAGAGCTTTGGTGCATATCAATCGGCAGTAAATCAAATGAATTTTTCAACTCCAAATTGATTTTATCCATATTAGTTATCGGAACATCTTTATTAAGTTTCTTAATCCGGTTTTTAAATACTGCTTTACGGTTTAATTTTACATTAAGGACAATCTTTGCGCGTACGGATCTATGATCTGAATTAAATTTAAATTTATTTATAATACTTACATCTTTCACTATATTATTACGACTGCAAGAAAGCACAAAATCGATTTCGTTTTTGTTCTCCCTATATAATAATAATAGGATGTCGGCAGGTTCTTGGGAGCGATGAACCGATCAGGATTGAGCGAGGAATATTTCAGGGTGACAGTTTGAGTCCGCTTTGGTTTTGCTTGGCCTTGAATCCTCTGAGCACACTGCTGGAAGATTCAGGTCTAGGCTACCGGTTGAGAAGAGGCGGTCAGGTTATATCTCACCTCCTTTACATGGATGATTTGAAAATATATGCTTCCAGCAATTTGCAACTGATAGAGCTACTAAAAGTGACTGAAACTTTTCGTAGCGCCATCAGGATGAGTTTTGTGTGGACAAATGTGCGGTCATGCATGTAAAGCGACGGGAAATTATGGAATTCGTGGGAACTCAACTCTCGGATTCCATATTACTTAGATCCCTCTCCTCAACCGAGACCTACAAGTATTTGGGTATGTCGGAAGCATTAGGCATCAATGCTGCCGACATGAAACATTGAAAGAGCGCTTCTTTAGTGTTAACAGTCTTTTATCAGGCGGAAACAAGGTGCGCGCCTTTAATGGTTGGGTCATGCCGGTATTGATGTATTCTTACCGACCGCAAACCGGATGCATCACCCACGGTCATCGCTGATGAGACTGTGTATGCCGCGCACGTGCGAAAGTCGTGGCTTCTTAAATGCTACGACCTTGCACAACCGCGAAGTATGCAGTCTCAGGGAATACTTTCTCGAAACCGACGTAGGGATGCACCGAGATGTGGTCTCAGTGGACAAGGGCCTCACCCCGCTCTCCTTGGCTAACGAGAACTGGCGCAAACCTGTGGTATTGGATACTAATGACCGTAGGGAGGAATGGCAGAGCAAGGAGCTACACGAAGGCTTTTTACAAGCCCTACATGGGCCTGTTGTAGACCTCTTTGCGTCCGTATCCTGGCTACAATTCGGTGACCTCTTTGGGGAAACTGAAGGTTTTGTCTGTGCGATTATGGATGAAGTTATCATGACGAACAATTATCGGAAATACATTATCAAGGACGGTACGGTTGATATATGTCGGGCATGCCACCGTCCCGGTGAATCGATCCGACATATTGTTCCCGGTTTTTCTCGTCTTGCTAACGGTGAGTACTTGCACAGACACAATCTAGTAGCTAGGATTATTCACCAGCAACTTGCCTTGCAATACAACCTTGTGAGTTCTCAAGTACCATACTACAAGTATGTGCCCGACCCAGTTCTCGAGAATGGTCATGCCACATTGTATTGGGATCGATCTATCATCACAGACAGGACTTTAGCAAATAAACCTGATATTGTGGTGATAGACCACCGAGAGCGCCGTGCAATGATTGTTGACATCACTGTCCCTCATGACGAGAATCTCGTGAAAGCTGAGAATGATAAAAAAATCAAGTATCTTGATTCAGCACACGAGGTTGTCAACATGTGGGACGTGGACTCTGCAATCATTGTACCGATAGTCGTTACGGTTAATGGACTAATAGCAGAGAGCCTCGACCAACACCTTAGGAGGCTCTCATTGCGCGGCTGGGTCAAGGGCTTGATTCAGAAAGCAGTACTCCTGGACACGGCACGCATAGTGAGGCGGTTCCTCCCTCTGGAGCCCTGACCACCGGCAGCCTGGACCTTGTTCCTGATGCCGATGGGCCATCTATTTTTTATATTTTTAAATGTTTTGTTAACTTTTGTTTTTGAAAATATTTAAAAATGTAATATAATAAGAGAAGGAATGAATAAAGGAAATAAAAATATTAATTTCCATCAGGGTAGGTACAAGAATTTCTTAATCTAATGACAATTTAAATCTTAGTTTAGAGGTTGTACGCTGACACATAGAATTATGGAATTCTCTAACTCCTAAGCTAAGTCAAGCTTGTGTTATAGGAGTTAGTGAGTTGTTGACTTAGACACAACTTTGTAC
Source organism: Noctua comes (assembly GCA_963082995.1). NCBI lineage: Eukaryota > Metazoa > Arthropoda > Insecta > Lepidoptera > Noctuidae > Noctua > Noctua comes. Next base: position 1,182,548 of record OY720267.1, read on the forward strand.
TTATGTAACTGTTAAACATAACAAAGAATGTGCGTCGCAAGCGCCTCTTTCGTGCGTCTTGCGAACAAATCAATGGCCGACACGACGCGCCTGCGAGTCAGTGTGCTCTCAAGAAAATTTCGAAATTAAGTGAAATCAGGTGTTTGATGTTCAACGCTCAAGGAGGCTGCGACAAGGATTTTGAGGTATGTGCACCCTTCCTTTTATGTGCCTTGTCGCTTTACCAAGTGTTCCAAATCAATGTGCGTCCATCTTTTTCGCAACACGAGCCAGTTTTCAATTTTGATCGCATTATTTGCTTAATCCGCGTAAACACGACTTAGGCGAACGCGATCGCAAAGCGATCCAGTTCGATGATATGCATATTAATGCGTTGCGGAGCAACCCGGCGAATCTGTCCTACGTGCGCACGAATCGTGCCGAACCAACACCAGCCCGCCACCGTTCAGTGGGCATTGAGCATTTGTAATTATTTGTATTTTGAGAAACATCCTTGACCAAGAGTGTAAAATGCAATAATAAATAAATATGTTGTAAGTACTTACTTGCAGTCCCAGTTACTTTAGCCAAATCCTCCCTTTCGCGGTTCGATAATAACCGGTTGTGATCATTTTTATTCTTTTTGTCCCATAATATAGGACGCTCTTCGATAGCATTCATTTAAATGTCTACTAACGACATTACTTACGACTGTTTATTGTTTTCGCTCCGCGCGGCGCCGCTTCGCGTTCTCTTAGCAGCGTTAGAAAAGAGACAATAATCGTACTTTCAAAAATCGATGCAAGGTTTTTGTATCAAGAGAAATTAAAAGAACGTGACAAAAATATCACTTAGTGCATATTTTATTAAACCTAATAATTATAATGACCCTTATTTAATGATAAAATAATAAAACAATATACTGCCTGGTGCAGATGAGAGACGATCATAACAATTGAATTACGAAAACTGTCACAACTACTACGGAATTAAGTCACAATTAATAGTGTCATTATAAAATGGTTATGTTGTGCATTAACATGTACGTGGGCGCACGTACCCGGGCGCGCTGACTGCTAGCGCGGGCGCGGGCGCGCGCGCGGTACGGCCCCGCGGCGCGCGGCGGCGTCCTCCAGGCGGCGCTTGAGGTGTGGGTAGGGCGCCAGGCACGACAGGAACGATTTGTGGTCTAGGCTGCAACAAACGAGTTCATATCATCATCTTCATATCCTTTTCCCAACTATATTAGGATCGGCTTCCGGACTAGCCGGATGCGACTGAATACATAGATCGGCTGCCTATCCGATCACAGCGACTAAGTTAGCGGGTAACACACACGCACAATTACGCGACCGTAATAAATGTCACAGTTAATATGACACATCGGTTTATAAATATTAAATTATACCATAATGGTGGCACTGACCATGACTACACTTGACAAAACTGATATTTTTCCAAAAATCGATGTCCCATCTTAGCCAACTAATGTCAAGTGACTTTTGTGGAGTAACTAGAGTGGAGAGGTCATGAATCCGATAAGGTAATCGTGAGCTTGACAAAGCCTAACGCAGACCTAATACTAAATGCGTATAATATACGCCAAATTGACTTCGATTGGACGGCACCTGTAGTTAATCTCTAAAACGTCACGAAACTTTCCTTTAACGTTTTGACCGCTTGTGTCGCTTTTATGCGACACATATTTCCGTGCCCCTACCGCTCGTGTCGTATTTCTGCGACAGAGAACATGCATGATTTTTTCGTTCTATTTTCGTCCTATGCGTGCGTGGTACAACTAAAACTATTATTAAATAGAGATATTATTTACAACAATTATTAAAAAATTATGTTTCATAGCTCTAAGTATTGAAAAAGCTTTAACAAAAATAAGTAATTGGCAGCTTGGAGTTTTCTTCAGTGTCTATCGCGCGCGTCGCATAAATATGACCATAGGGATGGGATAAAAACGAAATAACAAACAGTTAAAAAAATCGGTTGTCTGTAAAGTCGGTTTACTGAAGATAGTTGAACGTGACAACGTCATAAGAAAATACTGATGGAATGGTTGCATTTTTCAAAAAATGAATGTGCGTTGAGCAATTGTTTTATGGTAATGCCTCATTTTTTCGTGCGTGCACCCGGCTCCATCGAATTATAAGACGTTGTCACGTCAATAATCAGGTATAATGCATTATTCAGCATTAAAATAAACAGTGTCATACGAAATAAAGTTTATTTAACATATTGCCTTGTGTTATTAATTCTTTTCCTTATTATTTATAAGAAAAATATCCGTCAGGGTATTTGTATAATGCCAACATTTGACGTCAGTTCCCATCCCTAGACGCCTATATTTGCAACACATTTTTCTAGTTAGTCTAGCGCGGCTGTCACATTAAAGGTCTATCCCCACATATCCGTGCCGTGCCAGGGACGGGGCAGGGACGTGTTTCGTCAGGAGTCTAAAAAAATATCATTGCATACATTGTCTATGAACTGGATCACACATGTCCGTGCCCGTGCCGGTAACGAAGCTTCAGTGTCAGGGCCGGTGCCGTAACGTGTGCGAGTGTTCCGATTCCATTCCGTGGCGTGCACGTGTTGATATTTTTTCCTTACAATTTGTTGACTTTTTTGTTGGTAAACATGAATGATGAGTTATTAATAGAGACTGTACTGTCCTAGTTACTTCATGTCTGTCTTTTTCTTCTTCCATTTCCTCTTTATCTAGAGCAATTGCAATCGCAATTAACTCCTCTGTATTAAATAAAGCCATGACGTGTATCACCTGTTATTTATTTTACCATACAACACTGAGGCTATACTCGGACAATGAAATAGAATGAAGTAAGAGGCGGGTATAGGTGGAAGGGAAAGCCTCGTCTGTTCACGGCACTGTCACGGCACTGACTTGTGTGAACAGACAGCTCCTGACGGGACACGGATGCTCGGTCTTGCCACGGCCACGTCCCTGCCCCGTCCCTGGCACGGCACGGATGTGTGGGGATAGACCTTTATACGACTACTGCCTACGTCACAAGCGGATCAAACGAATGGAAAGTTCCATTAATGTTGTTCGTGGGTATTTGTGCATTGTCGATAAAATAGTCACATTTCAATAATGACGACTACTGAGGAATTAATAAGAATATTAGAAGGTGACAACGAAGTGGAATTATTCGAATCTATAGAAGAATTTAGAAGTGATGAAGAGGCAAGTACCTATTTCAATTACTTATTATGTTAGTTGCACATTATTCAGTAGGTATAGGTATAAATAAGACTTCTGTTGGGTTTAGGTAACTCCGTGATGAATCGAAATAGTTTTTTAAATATTGTGATGTAATTCTGTTACTAAATTACCTACTTATCTACATTTCCTATTGATTGTTCAAATTTGGAACCGTGTTGTATGTTGTCCTTAAAGATGAACGATTGTGATACAAAGAAAGTGATTAGGGTGGTTAATTCAAAGGCTCCTACAAACAAGCGCGACTCGCGACGCGACACAAAGACACGAGCGGTTCCTTTGTGTCGCGCCTGTTTATAGGAGCCGTAAGGCTGATTTAAAATAAAAACATAAACAAATAATGACTTTTTATCGAGACAACGATTGCTCCTCCCTATTTATTGTAGGTATTATTTTATCGATATGTAGTCGCGCGCTAGGGGCACGGCAATTGATATTTAGCAAAGCGCTTAAAAGGTTAATATACCCAAAATCAACACATGGTTTTTATTTTAATGTTGATCATAACGATCGCCTAACATTAATTCACATAACTCACATGTAAATCTCTGTAATCTCGAGCGCAATGATGGTAACTGTCCTCGTGCTGCCCGGCGATAGCAAAGCATTCTCGCCAAAGAATGCGCCGTCTCGGAGATGTGCAATCTGTAATAAGCCAAAGCTACATCGTCCAATAAATATGAAAAAAAAACAAGACGATAACTGGTATTTTGTTGTTCCTCTGTTTCTGTAACTGTCCTCTGCGACCACTGAACGCGCGGCCATCATTTGACTTTTGCATGCGAGTTATAAAACAGTTCAGTTTCTTTCAAGTAGCATCGCGAAAACATGTCTTCATTGGAAGAATGTCAAGTGATTGTGTAGCGTTGTAATTGAAGTGGTAGGTGTTGATGAGGTGCTGGTATGTTGGTGCCGAGGAAGATAAAATAAAACGGCGGACAAGTAAAATTGCCACCTGTATTGGACCAGTATCACAGATGGGAGGGAGAGTGTTCACATGATAATTTACATTTCAATGTTGGTGTTGCAACATTATTAATTAAAATCTCCAACAGTGATGATGAAAATGTGCCCGCGTAACGTAATGTATGTAACAAACCTCTTTTCCTGTGGCGTCCATAACGGCGACAGTTCCGGACGATATCAGATGAATGGACTCGCCCGGCTTGTTGAACTCTACAATGGTCTAAAAATGACGACAGGATTATTGTAATTTTTAATTTATTTTACCTCTGTATCTTATTAAAAAGAAGATTACTATTACATACCTGGCCAGGCATAAACAAGGCTTGCTGTAAGGTGAATATGATCGAATTGATGAGCGCGACCGGCAAGTCCTGAAACATGGGCACGTTCATGACGAGGCGCTGGCAGCAGTGCATGTTGATGTCCTGCTTGATCTGCTCGTTGATCGTGCTGAGAATCGCCTCTTCATGGAAGAAGTGCTCGTTAAACTTGTAGTTTATAAACAATCTTATCTTTCTTTTTAAATACTGCGGCAATCGCATGAACTGCATGTATCCCTCCAACTCTTTCGATTTCCCATTGAAGCAGTACGATTCGTACATTCTGTATATTGCCAAGCGCATTAATCCAGAACACGAATACGTAAGAAAGAAAACACCCATTAGCCCCGTTATTGATGTCAGCATCAACTCTGGCAGGAAGTGTGTGTCCAGAGGCGTGTAGTAACCTGCTCCGATGACCAGGCCGACCACCAAATAGAAGTTTGTGATATACTTCTGAAATAGTGAAGCATCGTCCGTCTCGAAGTTCATAATGTGATATCGCCGCAACCACGCCATGAAAGCGTCGCTCCTTTCGTACAAATGATAGCACAGCATCGGCACCTGGTAGTGGATGTAGGTCATCCAGTGAAAGAACATTACGAACATAGCTAATATTTTGAATGCCATGTAATTGATGTAAGATAGTTGAAACTGACCGATGACGTTTGTCCACTGTTCGGACAAAGATATACTTCTTAGCAACTTGAATACAAACATGACTGTGTGGGATGGATACTCGCAGTCGCTGAAAGGAACTATTAGCTGTAAAGGCAAACAGCCAATAAAATCAAAAATAAAGTTTTCTTTGAGGTAGTGTATTGCAATCTTTTTGGGATGGAGCATGATGATCTTATGTTCTTTGTCGAGGTAGCCGGTGATGAACTGAGTGCACACATTGAGGAATGCTAATCCGTCCGTTAATAAGATAAACCGGTCGTGGGGAGGCGGGCCTGGAAGCAAAATACAGTTATCGTTAGTTTGCATAGCAACGTTATTTTGTCGTGACATTCTGACCTTTAATATAATGGCTTAAGGATTCAACGTGGTGTATACTGCAGGCAACGAAGCGGCAGTCCAGGTCAGTCTAGACAAATGCGGGAGAGCTAAACATTAAGTTGAAGTTGAATTTAGGCATGCCAGGAACAACTAACAAATAACTAACTTACAAATAATAAAAACTTGCACTGGCATGTAGAGGAAAACGGCGAACACGAAGAACAGCTGCATGCAGTCCCAGTAAAACTTGATAGGGCTATAGGGGTGCCACACGTAGGAGTGCTTGTGCCGCTCGCGCTCCTTGCGCAGGCGCCAGCGGCTGCGCACGAACAGCGCCGAGCCGTGGTGCCACGCGCACGGCAGCACTAGGTTCAGCCACACACAGCGCTGGGGACAAGGGAACTCTTAAAAACACTAGCTGAACAGCATACATGACAAAGTTCAAATTCGATTGCTTCTCAAAAAGAAATAAAGACCTTTTTATTAGCGAACGGTGTCCGTGATGGCTTTGTATTAAAACACAAATTATGTTGCAGTTATTAGTTATTCGTCTTGTCGAGTCGACGTTACTTTAGGTCGTTTGAACCCAATTGGTGGCAACGCTGTTTGCGGATCTGTGTATTCTTTAGGTAATGAAATGAGCAAGTAAAGAGACACTTGGGAAACTCCAGCAAGTGGGTCATGGCCAGATCAGAAGCACCGAACTCGCGTTGGATGTTGGACGAGTCATTAAAGCCCACTTCGCCAAATATGTTTGCAGCGGCCTACCTTGGAAGTGATTGAGACTGTACCATATCGGTCACCGCAGATCACGCCCGGGAGGCAAATGTTTTAATTATTGAATTTAACAATTCATTACAACAGAAACGACTAACCTGCTTTTGGAAAAAGTTGGCAGTTGGCGGCACATCAGCACATTTGGGTGGTTGCCATATCGTACAAACATGTTTACCGTGCATTTCGTTAAGCTATTTTACAAGAATCATTTACTGTTTATTCTAATGAAATAATTATAGTCTGTTTTATTTTAACGCTGAATCCACATAATGTCAAGTAATCAAGTAATGGAAAATCCATGACACATCGATGTTGAAACATTACAAATTTCATATTTCTATCAAAGAGGTTTAATAAAACACTTGCTATTTATTCTTATCGAAATCCTAACTTCCTAACTAATATATATTATAAGGTCTATCGTTTCATAGGTACACGAAATATTTTAAGAGTAACTTCTATAAGTCGTAGTCGCCATAGCAACGAAAAAAAAAATCTGATTGTTTTTTTTTTAGGAAATTATTATAATTCTAAACATTTTTGAGACTTTTTGCATAAAACTTTTACTCCCATATTCTAACAATGACAGTAGGTAAATACGACGCACAGTGTGTAATTTCGCCTCAAAAGCGGACATCCTCTTTTTATAGCGGATTCCGATGGATATAACAGTTATACCACACCAGTACACCAGTTTAAATATATTCCTTAATTTTAAAATTACAATAGTTTTTTTGAAAGGTCAATGAACTTTGTCAAAATCTTTTTTGTAGATATTTCCCAAAATAACAAACGGTCACCTTATTTAAAATTAACCTTGAATTGAAAATTGTATATATAATGTCGTGTATAAATTATAAGTCTTTACTTTCCCTGGAATGCGAGTTAAAAATTATTTTGTAAATATTAGAAAATAAATTATATAAAATTTTCTATATGACATTAGCTTTTTTTTTACCAACGAAATACACTCTAGTTATGTAGCTTCTTATAGTAAAAAAATGGAACATTTTACGTACAGGACTTCAGAGCTATAACGTTTCTAAGTTTTTCATCAATTTCTATGGAAATAGGGTTGTCAAGCATGAGAATACTTAATTATGTTATTTAGGTATAATTAAGTAAACTCATGGAAAAATGTATGAAAAATTACACAATATCAATTAGAAACATTTTTTTAAATATTGAACCTCCTCAAGATAAATTTTGAGTTTTAGAAAGAAAAGGGAGAAATAAACTGGACTTATTTGGTATAGACATAAACAAAAAAAGTTGAAATGTGAGTTTACGGGTTATCTTCATTATCTGAAATAATGAGGATTTCGTCTGAAGTCAGCTCCACTGCTTCAAATTCGAAATTAGAATCCGGTGAGTAATAACGCACATTGTCCATTGTCACTTCCAACAGAGAAAGAACTTTTGGGGGCAAAGGTTTTTTCGGTTTGCGTCTTTTATTGTGGGTGTGTTGATAAATATGGATCAGATGATTCAAGTCCACGGTGAAATAAGTCTGTTATAGTTGTTTTTCGATCCAGCTTGCGTGTGTGATGCTCATGATCATAACGCCAGAATTTATTCTTGGATTCCCCGGCTTGCTCTGACAACATACCTATTGGTAAGTGCTGGACTCTATAATTTGCCGACCGTGCATTAATATTTTGTGTACCGTATTAGACATATAGTACCATTTGTATGTTTGCACATACCTTGTTGCAATAGATTGACGAAGTTCGTCAATTTTTTTTGCATTGATCATCAACCCACTGAATAAAACCACTAAAATCGTGTGCAAATCTTCTGCCAACCATGGTTCTAGACCCAAGACTTCTGAAAAAGTTGCTCTGTGTTTATCGGACAATGCAGTACGTGCGGTGTTTGTTTCCATCGTTTGTGGTCTCTGAATTTGGACGAACAACATCTACTAAGGAGACCCATTCTGCTTCTTATTTCTGATTGAATGTATTTTTTTCGACTCTGTACAATTACGGCCTCAAAAGAATTTTTTGTTACACGCCGTTTCATTACTGCTGGATCATTTTTGTATCCCAAATGGAGTAAAAACTCAAAAATTCGGATCCAAGCGTGCAGTGGGCTTAATCCGTGGCTTAATGATTCGAGGTTTATGGGTCGGTTTTTAATAAAATTTAAATCATTAAAATCTGATGCTGATGCACCACAACATGCACAACGAAGTTGGGAAGATGTCCCCGTAATTATATTAAAAACCTTACCATCTATAACGGTAAAGTGTAATTTGGGTTCAGCAATGATACTTAGCCCTGCGAGAGTTTCTGCGTAAAGTGGTGATAATGTTTTAATTTCGTCTTCTACACGCGTTTTTTCTTCCAAAATAAGTTCTTGACTCTCTTCTCTGTATTGAATCTTTAATGGACGGCAAAACCTGAATGATTGGGAACTTGGGTTAGACCACAACACAAATCCGTCATTTGTTTTAAATACAAAGGTATGTATGTCGTGGCAAATAAACAATTTTCGTCGTCATCATTTCCACTTGTGAAATTTTGTTTGTAAAATGACTGCCCAGTGCAGCCGTCAAACCCCCAAGAACCCTCGAAAATACAGTACACAAGATCTTTTTTATTTTGATTAAAATATTCTGTTATATTTGTATCACAAACTTTGATGATGCGACGGATTGTGTGTAACAATAAACTATGTAAATAAATGCTTGCCTCTCTTTCTGTAACATGTAATTGCTCATCTGGATAGCACATTTTTCTGGAAAATTGTACTCGATAGTGCGATGGATAAGCCGGGAAACCTCTTTCTTTTAATTCTCTCTGCATAGAAATATAATCATCCACAGTAAATTTTCGATCGATCATCATAGAAAGGGCTTCTTCAGGACTAAAGGGTTTGGGTTCCACTTTCGGTGGTATACACACAATACCCACTGATGTATTATTAAACAGCATTAACGTTGTCTGCTGATGTCGGTTTACGGGCAGGCTTATCCTACCCGGGCTTGATAAGAAGGGTTTATAACTCTTCTTTGTGTAAACTGGCGTTAGATAGAACGAGATGTTCATAGACATGTGATACCTACATACATACGAGCAATTTGCTTGCATAGTAAATATAGGTTCCGCTCCTTCTCACGTAGAGACGATCCCAGGTCCAACAGCCCAAAATGATGATGTGTGTTGTTACAGAAGAAGACGTTTACCGTGGTGCACATGGGTCGCGCGGCCGGCCTCACGCTGGACTGGTCGGCGGGGTTTTCGCTCAGCGAGGGCACGCCCGGCGCCAAGCCCGTGTGGGCTTATAGGTAAGCATGACATGTCAGCACGAGATAGCGTATATTACGTATAGTACATGCAGTGGCGGACGTCTCATACAAGCCGAAAAGCCAGGCTTGCCTAACGATAAACAAAAAAAAAAAAAAAAAAAAAATTAAACAAAAAAAAAAATACTCTCCCTGATGCCGATGGGCCATCTATTTTTTATATTTTTAAATGTTTTTATATTGTTTTATAATGGAATATTTAAAATGTATTTAATGTGTTTTAAAAATAACATTCTTACAAAAACAAAATAATACTTAGTAATTTTTTGTCAAACAATAATAACATTCGGTTTCCACACAACTATCAATCCATAACAGAAATTATTTTAAATTCGCGCGCTTAAATTCTGATATGCCGGCCGCGATACTCTGGCTCGCTCTAACACTATACAAAAGAAGAGTTGAAAAGTTGAAGTTTAGTGCGTAATACGGCCTACGGTCAGTGACCCAGTGCTAGCTTCTCTTTCACACCCACTGGCTTTTACGTGGCTTCTGTGACCTCTCATGTTTCCTAGCAAAATGTGTCCGTTTTTGACAAAAATTTTATGTACTCATGTGAGAATTTGTATCGAGTTTAAAGCTAGGCTTTTCTTTGAATGTGTGCGTGTAAGTCTGTGTAAGTTTGAGAGAGAACGTGTGTGTTCGCGCCGACGATGCGCGCGCTATGCGCTTCGTGTTCTTTTAAGTTAGTTCGTATTGTTTTGACCTAGGAATTATGCCAGTAGCACGCGTTAATTATTACGAATGAATGCTGTTTTGAAAATTTTGAAAACAATATTCTAAAGTTAGGTTTTGTTTTGTTATTGTAATTGTGTGAAAGATATTAGCACAATGTGATTTATACCAATGATTTTGCAAGTTATTAATTGATTGTTATAAAGTGGTCTGTGAATGTGAATGAGAATTCGGATATTACCGTCGAAAAGGTATGTAAATACGTTGAGTTAGCTCTTTACTTCACTGTTAAAGAAGTCCTAATGATAGTTTTTCTCGGCAATGTATTTTTGTCGCTTTTCGCATATCATTTTGTAGGTACCTAGTTATTTGATAAAGTTCTTCCAAATAAAGAACCATCATCGTAATATTATATCTCTTTGAAATAAGAAAATACGTAATTTATACGAGTTTAGGTATTTAAAGAGTTGTTCTGAAGAATAGAATAAGTAAATAAAATTGGCTATTATTTATTAGTGATTTATAATGATTTTGTGAGATCATTAATTTTTATGTAACATCAAATATTATCATTTTAATCGACAGTATATTGAATTAACAAATTAGTGTGTACGGCAATAAAATAAAAAATCAATAGTGTAAATGCCATCTAGTGGCCATTTTGAATGAAATATTTTGCACGTCTGAATTGTAAACAGTAGCGTAGCGAACTTACTTTGGTGTCACGATTCGTACGTATAGATGGCGCCTTTGTCAATTATGCAAGCGTATTAAGATAAGACTAGAAATTAATTGAAAAACTATAACTTATAAAGTTATTTCCCAGAATATCGGTAGCTGACTAACTGGGCTTGCCTCCATTCTGACCTAGCGGCACGCCACTGAGTACATGTATCCTTTGTCGCTTGATTATAGTCAGAACTAGCTTTGCCATCTTGTTTTTTCTATAGAATTCCCACAGTGTACCGACAGCAGACTCTATGTTATTTAAGCGGCAAATGGTAAGGATCACCAAATGTGTCCATTGACACATTTACGCATTTTAGAAACATAAACATGTTTCCATAAACAAGTATAACATAAATGTCGTGCTGCTGCAACAATAGTACGCAACATTTCATTCTAATGAATAGAGTTTTCAACAAAACGAAGTGCACGCCATCGGTCGTATGTGTTAAGCGAGTTTTATTCCCTAATTCCAATTATTTTGTTTTTTAGGTTTTCTCAGCTCCGAGGATCTAGCGATGACGGAAAATCAAAACTAAAATTACACTTCCAGGACTCCGAGACTAAAGTTATTGAAACTAAGGTAACTACTATACCTCTGTTTGCTCTAAAGTTACATAGATTCATGTCCTATAAATTGAGTTGAAAAATTTGAATATTGTGTATTAGAATATATTATACTATACTGATTCTAACTAACTTTTTCAGGAGCTAGAATGTCAAATCCTGCAGAGCTTACTGTTCTGCATGCACGCGTTCCTGACGGCTAAGGTAGCATCGGTCGACCCCGCTTTCCTCGCGTCCATTCAGCAGTCCAATTAGATCCCTAACGCGATATACATAAGGTCGGTTATTGCTTACAACGTTATTCTTTTCAAGTTTCTTGGACAACTTATGGAATGTTCAGTTTGATGTTGTTTTTAAATTTGTTATTTGATTAAATGTGCTATATGAGTGGATTGCATAAATGCGATTTTCAATTGAAATATTCCAGAAGTTTTCTAAGTAACGACTTGAATTAGTTTGATTGTAGTTACTAGCATTATATGTATTTACGATTGTTTAACAACCTTTCCTTGTTTTTCAAGGTGGTGAAATGGTAATTAGTTACAATATAATAACGTGCTGTGACAGCGTGATACCAGTCCTTTCAGTTATTTTACCCCTGAGCCAGCGTCACTACGACACAAAATTAAAGTGATCTTTGTCATCGTTGCAATAAGGTTTCTGTTGGATTTTGTTATCAGAGGTCACATAACTGAGAATGGACTATATAAGGTTTTATAAAAGTTGATAAATAAATGGCATCTGTAGAATATTTATAAAACGGACTCTTGTTTGAAGAAAGTATTTGCGCTAAAATGGTTTTACTGTAGCTAGTTGAACTTTGATTTGTATATACTTTCTTGGTAAATAGTAAGAAGACCAATGAATTTAGGAGTCCCGAAATGAAACAAAGCTGAACCGAATATTTAGTTGCCGCTCTCAGTATAATAATATTAATTATCATTTAGTTTAGATGTAAAACAATTTATATAATACTATTTTAGTTAAAGGCCTAACATTTCTAACCCAAACAGCGAATGTTGAAAGACTAAAAAGTAAATGTAGCACTGTTGTCTCTTGCAAATCTATTTTTGAATCTTACCTCTATCGTTATAAGGGTGAAATTTGTGACAATGCTAAACATTTTTACAGATATTTCATACCCTCGTCTTCCTGTACATACCTTCTAGAATTTTCCATTATTGCTTGAAGTTTTTTCAAAAACACTATTTCAGGAGAACGATTTAATTTATTTCAATTGTCTATACGATACGCGTTTTGAAACCAATCCATGCGATTTTCAGACCTATTCATCTAAAAGAGCAGAAATAATTATGTCATTTTTATCATGTTACGGTGGTAAGATATACCTCCCAGCTTGTAATAGTTGTCTAATTCTCCAATATTCCATCTCTAAATAAATTTCTCTCATGAATCTTATGAGTCCTAAAATCTATTAATTTGACGTTGCCCATTCCGATCCAAAATACCTTAAAAGCTGCGTGATATAGAATCACTTTGTGAAATTTTAATATCTCTATGTTAACAATGACGATCGACAAATAACTATGTATAATTATCTCGCTAATTATATCGTAAAATGTCCTCGTAGCGCAGGTTAACAAATACTGCATATTCTCCATAATTATCGGGCTAGTCTGTAGTAGGCGCCATTATTGTAACAAGAATAATGTCGATCGGCGATTACAAACTAAAATCTCTAGGATCTTTTTACCCATTTCACTGTATCAATTTTAAGGGTAGTTATTGAGAAGTAGAAGTGAATCTCAACTTTATTGATGAGCTATAAATATTTTTTCTTTGTGATCGCCTGTCGAATAGTCTGACATCTTTCGACTTCTAACCTTGAGCGGTAATTACCCCTTAAACATCTGCTCAGAACATAATTATAAAACTCTCATCATAAGTCATAACTTTGTACAAAAGTTTGATTAGTTACTATTAATAAAATGAACTAACATAGAATTCCAATTATTCGCCCAATAACCATCTTCCAAAAATGTAAGTTTTATATGGTAATATTAAACAAAAGTTTTTCTGGCGAGAATTGGCCACAAGTAAGAGCGGCTCTCACCGATTAAACTCACCGCAATCAACATAACTAAACGGCATTCATGAGCTGTCAGTGTCAATATTTCATTATAATTATGACGCTGGCAGCTCTTGAGCGCGGTTTAGGTGTGGTGATCGACTGCAGGTTCACTGGTGAAATTCGCCTTAAATAAGAAGGTGGTAATTACGATATTAAAATCGACTAAATACTCATTTTAGTATACTCAACATACCAAAGATTTTTAACGTTTGATCGTTCAAACATGTTAGCGGTAGACATGTGTACGTGATATTTTCTCGAAAGAGGCTATTTAATGACTGAGCATTATGGAAGGCTTTAGCATTGACTTTATATTAATTTGATAGGTGGTAATTGGCATCATCAGTCGCTTTAATAGCCGAAATCTTGGGGTGTTTTAAATACATAACAACGAATTTAATATTACAATGTCAATTGTACTATTGTTGTGCCATTGTTCTGATTGGTTCTGACCCACCAATTCAATCCTTTTTTTGATGGCCACCTCATCTGTTGATATTAATATAACTTCTATGCTAAGTACGTAGTGGTATAAAATTAGAAATTATAAAAAATATTAAACATTTTAAATTGTTTGAAATTGGTAAACTTTTGCGCTTGCTTCATATCATTAAATTTAAGTAAATGAATTATATCGTCGCAACTGATATGTTATCGAAATCATAGATTTTCCTATACAGGGTATTGCTTAGTGGCTGTTTAAGTCTTTAATTCTATTTAAAAAACTCTTAATCATTAATTTTATAAATCACACTTATCTTTACTTGATTGAATCTTGAAGTATAACTTCCGTAGTAAAGGATAATCAGGAATATCAAAATGTAAAAAATATTATTTTAAGAAATGCTTGTAACAGTACCTAACTTGTACGGCCACTAACTAATCACCACTCTATATAATTTGTTGAAATAAAATGTTATATTTTATCTGTGAAGCTATTTGCCTTGAGGCTCTATTTAAAATAGTGTTTACGTAGTGAATGTATTATTTTTAATTGAACAAAATTATTTAGTAAAAATTTTGTATATTATATTAATTTGTGTAAGAAATCGTCTGGATCACAATTTTAAATAATTACATAGAAATACTAAACTGTAAACTTATCATCATGTTTCGAATGACATACTTACCTCGTTTTTGTATACGAGAAAAAAGATGCCTTGTGCCAAGTGGTTGCTTGGAGAGTTTCTCCATCGAAGAAAACCTTTTTAATTCACGGCCCAGGGTATACGTGCAAGCTTAGAATCGGCTAGTCTTCGTTAGTCGACAATAATATGTACTGACTAGACTGATATTTTGAAAGGATAAATATCGATAATTACCTACGTGGTCAACTCTTAAACGATATCGATAAGCTACACGTCGATATTAAGTCGGCTAATATAAAATGCCATGTCCAAAGTAGGGTTGTAGTGTAAACAGATTAAGGCCACTCGTAACTGCCAGACCATTTCTTATTAAAACACTTATAAGCTGAGATCTATTAACCTTACTTAGATCCTGCTGACTTGGACGTGTTCCCGTCTCTATTTTGCACTCGTAGTTTGACAGTTGTGCGACAATGACAAACTAAAAGTACATCCTAAGTAATGCTCATAGATCTCGGCCTAAAATAGTTTGACTTTGTTTAGAATACTTATGAAGTAATTGTTGACGTAGGTGTTCTGCTGAAGAATTTAATTGTTTCATTTGTACATTGTATAGTTGTTTGTATAAAGCCTTGTGTACTGTCAATTTGTACTAACGTCGATTGTAATTACGGTAGTAGGCGGGTGTTGTAATTAGGACTATATCTTTCACATGCTCTTCTCTTATTTCCTGAGTTAGTTCATCAAGATTTGACGACTATTGTACTTTTATTTGCAGTAGTAATATATTTAGGGCTATGTGAACTTAAGGGAGGCGTAAAAATGATTTTTGGATCTCCCTTTTGTAATATGTACACTTTGTATTCGACATAGTGGTTTTTAATTGCTAACAAGGTGTGTGACAGATATGGACCAATTTTGTATGTATGTAAACAGTATTACACTATAAAATAACTCCAGACGAATATTCTGTTTATTTAATTTTTACGTTATCATAATAAGTAGTACTTACATTCACGTATTCGTTTTGTGAATTAATACAATTAATGTCGGACATTATGTGAAGTAGCTGAATTATTCGGTAATCGAATGTTTTAAAAGGCGATTACGCTTACGTCATCGCACGTGCGTACGTGTGAGCGTCCATGTCTACGTGCGTGCGTGCGTGTTTGTGTGCATACGAGCGTGCGTACTTATATTATGTGTATTATATTATACCGAATATTATACATTACGTGATTTGTCATAATACTCCTCTATTGAGACTGTAAGTTATCTTTAATTTTCTTAATTTTAGGCTTTTCGACTTTAATTTTAGTATATTTTTATTTTATAAGTTCAATATTATCTTTTTTGGTTGCAGCTGCATTGTGTATGCTTAGAATCTATTTTTAAAGTAATTATTGCATATTTAATTGCTCAGGACACTTCATAGTATATCTTTTTGA
Source organism: Noctua comes (assembly GCA_963082995.1). NCBI lineage: Eukaryota > Metazoa > Arthropoda > Insecta > Lepidoptera > Noctuidae > Noctua > Noctua comes. The sequence goes on from OY720267.1 coordinate 1,198,745, forward strand.
ATCTCGATTATGTTTAACATCACCACAATATTTTTAAACGTAAAATATTCCTTTTTATTACGTAGTTTTATATTAATTTAAAGCATGAGCGTTTACATATTTTACTTTCTCATTCTGCTCATTCCTTTCCTTGTAAACTCGTGTGTAATTGTACTATTACTGTAACAGATCAATCAATTAGTCAATTTAGAGAAAATACTCAAGACTGAACTTGGATGTTGTGCGAACTCTTTTATTTGAACTCATGCTTCATACGAGGACCGTTTTGATAGTCTTCACATTTATTAGAAAACAAATAAAATGATAAAGGTGTAAAAAATTATTAGGGATTTATTTCTGACAGACCTAGCCTAATGGCTACGATCTGTCCCCTTGGCCCATCAACTTTTTTAACTTAAATTACCCTTCGTGTAGACGGATTATATATTTACTTCGTGAGAAAGAGTCAATTCGAAAGTCAATCAATAAATGTAATAAACTTGTTTATTAACAAGTACCTAATTAAGTAAGTAAAATAAACCGAATCACGTTTATGAGTGCGCCTTCAAAACGATCCTCTATGTGTTAACTATTTAGTTTAGCTATGAATTGTCGATTGTAGCAGTATTTAACAAGTTACGTATAATTAGGTCAAGTAAATTAATGAAAACTAGGCTGAGGTTTATTTTGCAAACTTACTTATGAAATTAGACATTTATACGAATCTCTTTTTATTGTTATCGTGCATAGTTTCCTTTAAATGCAAAATATTTGGTAAATAAATTTGCGTAAATAAACCTCAGTATACAGAGTAATGAGTAATGTCGGCGTAGAGTTTGAAAAATCTCGGTTATAACGCAGGCGATGTTACTATCAATTGGGCCATCATCTACTGTCACCAGTGTTGGGAAAGACGAATATCACTCTAGAGACCCACATCATTAGAATAATATAAAAATATTTCCCAACACTAGCTGGCAATTTGTTTAACGAGTTAAATGACTTCGGGTGCCACCATCGTTATTATAAAAATACTTATTTATCGTAATTTTTTACTCAAACAGATGCAAACTTATGATGAAAATCGGTTACAGTCCGGTGTTTTGTTTCTAACATTCGCATAGACGGGACAAGCGATGGTGGCGCAATCTATATCGTCATCTGACTCAATAACCGAATATGTAAAGGAAATGTACCACGTCTAATTAGGTAGAGGCTAACGCCTAGTTATTTATACCTATTGTTGATTAATGTGACTATATTGTATCCATTAGTAA